>CAMRHE010000130.1:3555000-4197500 GCA_947044405.1 Leptodactylus fallax | reverse complement strand
TTTTTATGAAAGAAGACTCAGGTGTGGGCCAACGCGGTGTTGGCGCACTGAGGATCTGTCACAGTCCTCTACCACCTTAGTGGGAGCCTGGGGCCTCAAGGGCTCTTGACCCTATTATACCCTAACTGGCTTTCCCTTCATCCCCAAAAGAAGACTCCCGCCCTTACAAGGGAAGTACCCAGGCTTACCCTGAAAAAAAAAAAAGGGGGAAAAGCCCTAATCTGCCCCTCTCCCAATGTACATTTCATCTTGGGGAGACCAGGGCTCATCAGGGGGTCTCAAACTAACTGCACTACAAAAACTCAAACTTTTTAAGGACCTATATGCAAAACGACCCCAGACCCCCTGTATAGTAGGTCAAAAAGAAAAGGGTTGTTGGCTAAAGCAGTAGGGAAACAACCTCCTGCAGTAATAGTATAGAACATCTCACAACCTTAAAGGGGTTTTCAGTGACTTTTTAATTGATGATCCATCCTTAGAATAGGTCATCAACTGAAGATCCTTGGGGGTCTGACACCCAGGATCACCATAAATCATCTGTTGGAAGTGGCAGCAGTGCTCTCTGAGTGCCACTTCCGGTTCCCGAGGCATGTGCCACATTGTCACATTATCGTTCATTGATCACATGGCCTGAATGCAGCTCACTAAGTATAGCCACTGCACAAATGTACGGCGCTATGCTCGCACTGCAATCTCTTTAAACTGATCAGCCGGGGGCCTGGGTGTCAAATTCCTGCCAATCTTTAATTGATGATTTATCCCAAGGTCAGGTTATCAATTAATAAGTCCTGGAAAATCCTTTAACAAGAATTACCTCAGGAAATCCCTTGGGGTTATTTGTTTGGTCCAGGTCTATTAGCCTTAGTAATTGCTATTGCTGGGACTGATGTGCTGGGGCCAAAGGGAGTTCTCCATTGTTTTCGCTGTCCTATGTCCTTGTTGATGCTTGACATGATCTTATTTAGCTTCTCAGCAGCTGCCAGGTACTAGCATTTCAGCTTTGTATCTAGTAATAATCCCAAATCTTTTGCTTGTTCATAATAAATGATGAGATTAGTTTGATACAGGGTGTATATATAACCTGTGCAGCTGTAGAGGGCCCAGAGGGACACAGACTGTCCCACAGTCAGTTAGCGACCTAGTGAACATAGCTCTTTGTGTCAGGGCAATCAAACTAACCTTTAATCCATATGCAAATTAACTATTTGGGGCACATGGAAAGCAGTCACACTCGCCGAAGCACCCATTTTTACCTATGGTTGCAAGCTGCTACATGGCGTGGCTTTCTAACATAAAAATTGACAGGTGTCAATGTGTCCAGAACCCAGGCATGTCCCAAGTGCAACAACCAGCTCATTTACATACAGATTACAAAATGACGTCCTCAGCAATATCACAGTTTGACACAAAAAGTTATTTACGTTCAATGGTTTGTAGTAAATAAGGAAAAGGAAGGTTATAACATCGAAATGTTGGAATGTTTCCAGTGGACATTGACAGTAGAAGATTATAATAACTGTAATACACCCAATAGGCCAAAGAGTACATCTTCTACCAGAGCACAAAGATATATCATTGCAAAACAAAGCAGTAGAATAGTGTTATGAGCAATGCAGAGAAGTAAATAAAATCCAGAATAATGCTTTCAGGTATAAATCTCAGCGTCTCAGACGCAGAACAATTACAGCCGGACGCACTAAAGAAACAGACTGGACTTACATAGAATCCTAACCGAGGGAGGGAGAACCAGAAGGAATCGGGAGAAATAAGATCAAAGGTGTCCTGAGCCTGTACCTCCATCAGGATGCAGCCATGAGTTAAACAATCTTATGCAGGGATTTCTAGCATGAGATCCAGGGGGCCCAGACTCCCTCGAATTTCTTTTGCGAGTCGGTTACAAGGCTTGTTGCCTATCATTGACCATGATCCACTGTAATGTATGTTTAACTAGATCTAAGAGGACCAACGTCTTCTTCCAGCTCCTTGCTATCGCAAGTTTAGCCACCAAAAGGAGGAAGGTGACATTTACCCTGATTAGCAAAAGACAATCATCTTGGCTATCTCATACATAAATTTGACTTGCAGCTATTTAGCATATGATTAGTTATTCATATTCTTGTCATGTAACTGTATTGTTACTCTTTTGCTCCTAAAAATCAAAATTTTTATTTTTATTATTTTGTTAGTATTTTGTAAATCCACCTTAGGCATTCAACACTGCCTGAATCCTTCTGGGCATGCTCTCGATCAGATTCAAACATGTCTCAACTAAAAACTGATCCCAGGTCTCTTCTACACGTTCCCAATGTTGGTGCATACTGGTTGACTCACTTGGGTACGAATACAGCTTTTTCTTCAACTCTACCCACAAGTGTTCGATTGGGTTGAAGTCTGGGGATTGTGGGGGCCAATCCAGCACCTCTACTTCATTATCATTGAACCATTTCTTCGCTAATCTCGACTTAAGCTTTGGGTCATTGTCCTGCTAGAACACTATGTCATCTTTTTTACACCCATAGTACTCGAGTGTGCAAAGTAACTCATCTTGTAGGACACTCACATATAGCTCAACACTGAGACCACCATCGATCTTGATCAGGTATCCAACGCCTTTGGCTGTGTAACAACCCCATATCATCAGGCTTTGTCCACCAAACTTGACAGTTCCTTCAATTTCTCGATCTGTTATCTCCCTTTTCCCTTGTTTCTTCCAGACCCATTTGCACCCATCTGAGCCCAATCTATTGACTTTCATCTCATCTCTCCAAATCACCCGTTTCCAATCTTCTACTGTCCACTTTTTGTACTTTTTTGCAAACTTGAGCTGACATTTCTTATAACAATATTGAAGTCAAGGCTTCTTCACCTTTTATCGGACCAATATTCCAGACCTGTGTAACACGTGTTGCACGGTGCTTGCATGGACATCTGTGATCTCACTATTATGAAGCATCATGGCTGATCTTCAATTTGAACCAGTGTCCTTTCACTTGGGAATCCACCTAATAACACACTGAGCTTTTGGGGAATGTGAGAACAGATTGCAATTCACAGCATACAAGAAGAAAAAGATTTTTCCACCACCAGGAGCAAAACAGTAACAATACAGTTACATGAGAAGAATCTGCATAACTAATCATATGCTAAGTAATTGCAAGTCACATTTATGTATGAGATTATAGTTTTAAAGATTTTTTCTAACCATCTTAGTGGGGACATCTTTTGTTGTGAGCAGCTGCCAGAGGATATGACCATGAATTCAGAAATTTTCTATGGTCTGGGACTTGTCAGAAACCCAACCATGATTTCCTAATTGTGGACAGTTTATCAGGCAGAAACAGTGTATGCACAAGAAGATAATCTGGCCCCAACAAGAAAATCGTGGCTGCGTTTCTGACCATAGAAAGTTCCTGCATTCATGGTTGTATCCATTGGCAACTTCTTAAAACAACACTTAGATGGTTAGAGAAAAATGTAAAAACTTTGCAAAATTTGTAATTATTTATATTTGAAAAAATAAGTAACTATCAATTGTCTACAAATTTAAATATGGCTCTGTTTGTGGGAAAAACTTTTTAAAGGGGCTGTAATATAATCTCCGGCTGGGTTCACACATGCGCCTGGTACACGTTTGGGGTTTCTGTCCCTGAACTCAATTAAAAAATGAGGAGAGAAAAGCGCTGTATGCAGCACTTTTCTCTCCGTTTTTTTCGCCCTTTTCGGGCGGAAACCGGGCGAAAACCTGCCGGACCCCATTATAGTCTATGGGGTCCACCAAAGCTTGACTTTCATAGGCACAAGCACTCCTCATATGTGTGAGTTTCCCTCTTCAAAGTGCACAATATTGTTTCTAATATCAAGTCTTTCCAGCCCTCTCCCGTTCCAAGCCAGCTACAATATCCTGGCTTGATCTACACCCACAACTACAGTATATCGTGTGTCTTGGCCATGTAGTCTGGAAATACATGTGCCAGTCCATCTCTGCACCTCGTATTGCTATTAATACTGTCCATAGCATCACATTCATGTGAACTTTGCGCCAATGCAGCAAAGCTGTGTACATAGCTTTCCTACATTATTTAATGGTCGATGCATAGTATCCACTCTAAAGCCCCCAGGACTGTAGCAAGCTATTTGCCATTTAGGGTAAATTCACATTGTCTCTCTGACGTCTGTTGTGTTGATCCATTATAGGATCAGAGTAATGGACTTTAAGGGAATCTGTTACCAGGGTGAAGCATATTACACCAGCAACACAGTTACGCTAGGTTCACACCTGCATTTGGGTTTCTGTTCTTCTGGTCCGCTTGGGGACCTGAAAAATGGAAACCCAATCCACTTAAAAAGCAGTTACCCGCGGACCCCATAGACTATAATGGGGTCCACCCAGTTTCTGCCTGAAAAATGCGGAGAGAAAAGCACTGCTTGTAGGACTTTTCTATCCGCATTTTTCATAAGGAATGGGGAACATAAATCTCCAAACGGAAATCAGGCGCAGATGTGAACCTAGCCTTAGATAAGTCAGGTTCCCCTGAATGTACCGTGTTTCTCCGAAAATAAGACGGGGTCTTATATTATTTTTTGCTCCGAAAAAAGGGCTAGGGCTTATTTTCGAGGTAGGTCTTAATTTTTTCCATGAACAACAATCACACATTTGATCGCTTTTTATTTCAACTTTTATCAGAGGCGAAACAGCGAAAAAACAGCAGTTCAGCACTTTTGATTTTTTTTTTTCACTACAGCATTCACCATAGAGGTAAAATATTTTTTATAAGTTTGTAGAGCGGGCGTTTTCGGACATAGGGATACCTAATGTGTATGTGTTTCACAGTAATATTTTAGTTTTATATGTATTCTAGTGAAAGTGGGGGGGGAGCTTGAACTTTTATTGTTTTGTTTTGTTTTTTAATATTTTTTTACTTTTTTTTTTTTTTTTTTTTTTCTTTTACTATTAACCCCTCCTAGGGGGCTTGAGCCTGCAATCATCCCATAGATTGAAATACAACATATTGCAGTCTATGGGAGATTATCTACATTACTATTGAGGCTGAACCTCAATAGTAATATTCCTATGACAGGCCTGGGAGCATTCATAAGACTCCTGGCTGTCAAAGGAACGGGTCGGCTCCCGCGATCTCGCAGCGCAGGAGCCGACCTGCAACGTGAAAGGTACGGGGCCAGTGGGAACCGGCCCCGGGGATAGCTTCTCTGCTTTGGGGGGGGGGGGCTATAGGGACTGTAGCATTTGGGGGGGGGGGGGGCTATAGGGACTGTAGCTATAGTATAGTAGCTATAAGGGGTTTGGACCGGCCCTGGGGACTGCGGGGGGGGGGGGGGGGAGGTCACACTTAGCAATGCCCACAGTCAGAGTTCACTCTGATCGCAGGCATTAACTACGGCAGTTGTGCTACTTTGGTGGGTAGGAGAGGGGGTCACGTTGAACAATGCCCGTGATCAGGGTAGAAACTGATCGTGGGCATTAACTCCAGGTCTCTGCGGAGACCCGGTACGGCAGCTATGGTAACCACTCTGCAGCAGAGCGGCCGCCATCTTTAAGGACCCGGCATCCGCTGTAATAGCACGGCAGATGTCGGGAAGGGGTTAAATTAGCTAGGGCTTATTTTTGGAGTAGGGCTTATATTTCAAGCCTACTCCAAAAAACCTGGAAAATCTAGCTAGGGCTTATTTTCGGGGTAGGTCTTATTTTTGGAGAAACACGGTAGCACTTTTTTCCCATGAATATTCATGTCTTCGTTTCTTAGATATTTATTTCACAATATGCAAATGAGTAGTCTGTCTTCATTGCCCAAAACTGCTCAAATACACTGGGGCGAACACGGGGCCTGGCAAGGTTTCAGCAGAACTTCCTGGCCCTGTAACCCAAAGGCATGAATTTTCATGGAGAAGAAGACGTTACATTTAGATGAACCTGACCTATATAGCTATGTTGCTGGTTTAATAAGCTTCACCCTGGTGACAGATTCCCTTTAATCATTGACAGAATGACTTATATGGACGGAGCGCCCGCCGTCTGCATCCATCTTCATTCACTGTAAAGTAAAAAACAAGGTGGAAGCTATATTCTGTCTTTTTTGTAAACTTTTCTAATGGAAGAAAATCTGTAGTGGTTGAGCTGCATTCACAAACCTGAAGGGTGCAGGACTGATATTACCCAGAATTCCTTGTTGGTGTAATATCCCTGCAGAGCTTGCTCTGGTAATCGTCATTCTTAAAGTTTAATTATTGAACCAGGCACCGGCCAGGAAAACAATTGCCCATTTGCATTATAGGCATTCAGCTAAGCCGAACTGTTCCCAATGACAACCAGCAGGAATGTGGATGTAACTCTAATCTATAGTCCAGGCTGTAAACCACATTCACTGCAAAACAAGTAATGCAATACATTTACATTATGCTGTGCTCAAGACAAGAATAAGTATCTGTACTAAATATAAATTAACAAAAAATAAATTAAATATAAATAACCAAATTATTGAGTTAAAATCTTACTTCTTATTTCGGAGGTGACTATAACTTAGATAAATTATTCAAGAAATATTCCATCATAAACTCCAACAGAAGTCTGCAAATGTGACAACTGTGCAAAAAATGTCTGAGAGGTAACTTTCCATAAACTCCTCCTTTAAGAAGCCCATACATATTAGATGATTTCCGGCCTAATCTACCAATTTCAGTTTGACTGGTCATCTAATATATATGAGGGTTTCTCAAATCTCCCCCAATGCCAGATGTTGGAGGAGATAAGAATTTTCTAAAGCATCAAAAGAAATTGGGGAAAATAAGAAAATTTATAAGTTGTGCCATATTTGTTAAAGACATGAGCCATTCAAGTAATGAGAGTTGAGCTGCAGTACAGCACCATGGTCAATACACAGTGTACAGAGCTATCTGCTTCTGGCTCCATACACAGCTGTTTGGTGGGGTCCAGGTGTCCCAGGTGACTGTAGAGAGGTTGTCCTTGGTCGAATTCAAACCTATCAACCCAGCTCTGCAAGGCAACCATGTTAACCACTTGTCACTGTCCTGTCCCTGATTCCTTGCCGATTGGTGATCTTTCCACTGGAACCCCCATGATCACAAGAAAAAAAGGATCTTTCTTGAAACTTTGGACATTATCTTTGCACAGCGCCAGTCCATACCAGTGAAAAATTGTTACAGTGTACCTACTACCTAGCCTTTCAACAAACTTTGGATAAATCAATTGTACAGTATGGGTACATGAGGCATAACACCATTTCTGGCCATTATATGACTTGCATCTGTATTTCTTAGCAGTTTTCCCCTTTACATGCTCTCTGTAATTTCCAGTTCTCCTTGAGCTGGTGGGTGGGAGACTAGCTGCTATCATGTTTGCCTTATACCGCACACAGAAAGTAAAGCAGAATCTGGTCTAGCTGTCTTATGCTAGGTTCACACTAGCGTCGTCTCTCCGTTGTTCTGGTCTGTCTTGCTAGATCAATGGAGAGCTGGATCACTAAAATAGCAGTAATACGTAGTCTGACGGATCTCATTGACTATAATGGGATCCGTTGTTTTAAAACTGAAGCTGGCGAAGGAAAAAGTCTTCCGTGCAGGACTTTTCCCTCCGTTGATTTGCAGGTGGACATGGTCTCCTTTGGAGACTCCGTTGCAGATGTGAACCTCAGAACACTCAGAAGCATATAGAACATTACAGAGAAGTACTGACCTGTAATGACGTGAATGGAACACTTGGATTAAGACAGAAAGCTTCATACTTAGCTGCTTGCAGTCTCTTCTGTGCCTCTGTCACTCCTCTATCCCTCAGTTGTGGAATAGAGATTTTTCCCTGATAAGATATTATAAAGTTTATGAGATTCATATGTGCTACTGGTTTATGCAAATTGTCTTAAAAAGTTACCGAGAATTTAAGAAAATATTCCTGAATGGTTATAGTAAAATTAAATTTTGGCTGAATTTAGGTAAATTTGCTATATTCTCGATGATATGGGCATATGAAAAGGGTTTGGTGGAACCATGCTATATTATCTCTTAACCTGAAGCCCTTTCAATGGCTCTGTTTGTAATCCTGTATGAAGTGTTACTGGGATGTAGAGGGGCAAACTGGATTTAGCAGATTACAACATAGTCAGAATACAGAGGCTGAACTCACAGTCAAAAGACTGAAAATAGTTGGGACCTAAGAATGGACCAGAGCCAAACCAGAACATGTAACCATGAGTCATAAGAATACGACAAACCAATGCCAGATGATAAAAGCAGAAGATAGACCAGAATCAGGTCAAGGAATAAAAGAACATTACAACAGTCAACAGCTTCATGGGGACCCTGCAAGGGAGTCTACTGCTACCTTATAATTATAGCAATGGGGGATATTCTAGAGAGCCATGAATGATGTGCTCATTGACTAGCACCCCACTGTCATCAAAGTAGCATCTGAAAATCAAGTAGCCCATATTTTTGCTGCCATTTTCCCTGAGGTCAACTGCTGTGGTATCATAAGATTTCCATCTGATAGGAAGCAGTGACATCGCAAACGTCTTTCTGTCAGATGATCTGCTGTGACATCACAAGGATTTAGGCAGGTTAGATGGTGGGACATCACAAGTGGGTTTTACTCAGGTTTACTGTTGAGACATCACAATTGTTTGTAAGGTAAGTTGCTGGGACATCATGATTGAGTTTCAGTGAGGCAAACAGCTTTTAACTTCTGTGATGTCATAAGTGTGATAAGGAGAGGTGCTATGACTCACAAGTGGGTTTCAAACTCCATCCTGTGACATCACAACTAGGTTTAGTCAGTCAAGATGCTGTGATCTCATAAATGTGTTTCGTTCAGGTAGGCAGTTGTGACATCACCACTATAATACTGTGTGGATCCAATATGAAGGCATTATATTGTGTGGGGGTCTTTAAGGGAAAATTACACTGTGTGTGGGTCACTGAGGGGTACTGGTATTACACTGTGAGGGATCACTAAGGGGGCATTATATCAACAGGGGAATTGGTGGGGTGGCTTAACACAAATAAGTTGACAGATGACATCACTAATGTGTGACCTTACAGAGGTGAATAACCCGCACACATACAGTTAAGTCTGTGCAGCTTTTCATTTTGTGACATTACTTTTACATTTAGCCTTCCTCCTGGAATCCTTAGAAAGCACCACTGATAGTAGATGATTTACAAGCAGGTATGCCCAGCAGGTGGCAGGAGACACAACAAAGTTTGCAGATATACTCTATGAGCTATCATGCTTAAGATCATTGCACTAGGAGGATCTACCCATGTAAACTACTGGATATTTTCCTGCTACTGTAATATGCTATTTATACAAGAATAATGCACATTTTAGAAATATTTTAAATTGTAGAAAAACTGCACTTATAGTTCTATATGTGGTCAAAATATTCAGCTCAAAATAAATCAGATACAGGGAAAATAAAATAAATCTACCCCTACAAATGCCCCCTTTTTTGGTTGCATACATGGGGGCCCATCCTCATATGGCTTGTTAGTCTAGTGGTCAGTACGGTTGCCTACCTAGGGCAACATCTGTATGGAGTTTGTGTATTCTCCCCTCATCTGCATGGACAAAAATATACTTAACTTCCTATGAAATTGTCCCAGTATGTTTGAGATCGGAAACTTGAATCCTCCCATTTGGACGGGGCAGATGTTATTCATGCCCATCTTTGTACAGCACTGCGGAATATGTTAGTGCTATACAAGGAACTGGAAATAAACATGCAGGGTACCTCTTCCAAACTAGCTGTAGGACAAACCACCGCACCGTACTACTCTTACAGGGAAGTCCTGTCCTGAACATTTGTTCTCTCTGTAGGTTTGTTAGTAGCTTATGGGTTGTAATAAAATTGTGAAACATGATAAGCAGCATTGAGGTGTGTTTCCAAAGCATGCATTTTGGTCCAGGGTATAGCATTCCAAATTATGGGTGCAGCATGGGAGAAGTCTTGGAAACATGAGTGGGAGGTAATGAAAGAAGGATGATAACCTTAGGTCATCCCATAGGACTTCATGGGTAGGGATGGAAATCTCCAATCTTTTCTGGATATTTGTTACGTTATCTTCATTCTGAGCAAATGCTGGTTTGTAACAAAAAGTCTTGTAAAAGTAGAAAATGCAGAGGAGACTTAAAGTGTAACTGTTATTTCTTATTATATTTTTTTTTTTTTTTTGGTAATTGTGCATTTCAGGCAAATATAAGACACTTTTTAATATATGTTATAAGGGGAAGATGCTCCATCCTGTTATCAGCTCCTCTCCTGCCTGCTAAACTACTCAATTCACTTAGAGATCTGTCTTCAGTGTGAAGATGGTTAGCGCACACAGAGAGATCAGGATACATAGAAGTCTATGGACCGGGGAGGGGGGTTGGAGCCCAGTGAATAAGAGACAATCACAGACACAAGTTGCTACAGGAAACTATAAGATTTCTAGCACTTTTACAGCAGTTTTTCAGCAGCTCTTAGCACAATTGAACACTATAAATGTGAATAAAGCTCTGTTGATGGAGATTTCTAATGGCAATTTGCTCCAGGATACCTGTTTTTCTTACTTATTATCCAAACCTTCCCATTCTTTCTCCATAGACTTCTATGAATTGTAGCCTGCCTTCAGTGTAAATGGATAATTCAGTAAATTGGGCAGTTTAGCACACAGTAAAGGAGATAGAAGTATCCTCAAAAAAGACATATTAGAAAATTTCTTATATTAAACTTAAATTTGAATTATTAATTATAATGCTATCTTAAATGCCCTCACAGTATAATGCTTCTCTAGTGGCCCCATACAATATATTGTCCCCCTCCAGCTTCACCAACAGCATAATGTCCCCCTTCAGCTGCCCCCACAGCATAATGTCCACCTTCCAGCTGCCGTCACAGATTAATGTCCCCCTCCAGCTGCCCTCACAGCATAATGTTCCCCTTCCAGCTGCCCCCACAGTTTAATATCCCCCTTTTAGCTGCCCTCACAGTTTAATGCCCCCTCCAGCTACCCCCACAGTTTAAAGTACCCCTGAAGTTGCCCCCCTGTTTAATGTCCACCAACAGCTGCCCCACAGTTTAAAGTTGCCCCCACAATATTATGTCCCTCTCCTACCAAACAAAAATAAAAATAACACTAATACTCACCTCTCCTCGCTCCCCTGCTTTTCTGCTCCGATCTCTTCAGGGAGATTCAGGCGCGATGTAAGTGATGTCATCACATTGCGCCTGCAGCTTCTCGGGAAGGGAGGGGAGGAATGGAGAAGCAGGGAGCGGACAGCCCCCTGTTCGTCATTGTATGCAACACATCGGTGTCCTGAGGATCAAGATACACCACTATGTATAAGATTAAAAGGTTCAGTATTGTTCTGTGTGTACCCCAAAACGTTATAGCCACTTTAGTCCAATGTTAATTCTATTTCCGTGCTAAACAATATCATACCAACCCTTTAAGGATGTTTAAGCTCCGCACCCTGACTGTCCCCAACCCACATTGGGTCCAATTCAAACCATATGGGTCTGTCCATTTGGGAATGAGGCATTGAAAGCCACAGCCCTGTTTGGCTTGGGAGATGCCCAGATTTGTTGGAGTAGTTTCCATAAATTTGTAATATGTACCTAGTATGCCACCATGATGCATACATCATGCAAAGCAATGAGTACAACTTGCTGTCTGATAATGTAAACTAGCAAGTCTTTGTAAGGCGGTAAGTGTATTTTCTTTTTCTTATTACCCTTATACACTAAGGACTTGTTTATACGATAAGAAGGAAAACCTGCAGGAGTCATTTCCTGTTCTCTAGGAAAAAGAATTCACGTGTCACAGCACTAACATACTGTCATATCTTCAGAAGTCCGGGAGCTCTATTGTCTGTGAAATACTTTCTATGTCGGCACAAGGGAGAAAGGAAACAATAGGGCGCGGCGATTCAATCCTCTTTAAAATCCTATAGGAGAGCGCACCTCCAGAATGTGATGTGGAAGGGGCTTTACATTGGTGGCCTTACCATAGGTTATAGGAGCTACATGGACTCCTTCTTTAAAGTCAACTATAGCACAGTACATAACTATATAGCCTGCTGTATATATTAGTTAGAAAGAAGCAAAAGTTTACTAATCTTCATATGAAAATGCAGATGTGATAAGGAAAGGGGTTAAAATAGCACAGGTTTTAGTGTGTCGTGAGAGTTTGTATCTATTTCACCAAAAAAGCTGAGGTCAGGCACTGGATAGGAAGATCTTATTCTCAATTGGCTTTCCACATTAACCATAAGGTGTTCAGTGGGGATGGGGTCAAGTTCTTCCCCACCAAGTTCACCCAACCATGTCTTTATGGACTTTCATGCTGGAACAGAAAAGGACTTTCACCAAAGTTGGAAGTATACAATCGTCCAAAATGAAAAACATCACTGGCAAAAGCTCAGGCCCTGAATAGAGCTTCATACCATTATTCCCATCCACCAAATTTTACAGGCACTATGTTTTCAAGAAGGAAGCATTTTGGCATCCTTGGCTATTTCTGTAACCCCCATAAAAGTGGAGAGATGCGGGCCTCAGAGTTGGGACTCACACCTATCAGGTATATATAGCATGTCCTATGGATTTAGCCATATATTCTGCTCATGACGTACAGTTTGGCATTATGCAGTAAGGCATCAGAGAATACCGGTAAGTGATTTTTATGTGCCATGCACTCACTAAATGTCCCTTTTCTGTAAAAAAGGACACTTTTTCTGGGTTAGGTGCTTCCACTTTATAATATTAACACTTAGAGGTGACTGAGGCAGATAGATCAGAAATTTCATTAACTAATATGTGCCATGTCAATGAGCTCTTCAGTAGGAGTTTGCAGGACTTTCATATTTTCCTAATTCAATTTATTTGAGGAAGATTTTATATTTTGGTCCTATACAGGGCCGTTTTAACACATTGGTGGGCCCAGTTTTATAAGTGGGCCCTCCTCATCACCATCATTTGGACATACCAAATTATAATGCCTCCTTAGTGACCCCATACAATTCAATGCCCCTCAGTAGCCCCTCACACAGTCAAATCCCCCTACAGTGGCCCCATATAATATAATGTCCCCCTAGAAGTCCATCACACATTGACTTGTCCCCCCAGTGGTCCCTCAGACAATATAATAAATTAAACAAGAACAAAAAAATAAGATAGATACCTAGTCCCATTCCACAGGGCTGCTTGCCGGCTCTGGCTTTAGTGCTGTCTGTGGATCAGAGCTGATCACTCCCCCATGCCTCAGACAGCACTAGTCAAGGCCTGAATGGTGGAGCATAGAATTGGTTGCTCCGTACTCCTCTATTGTATTCACCTATATCTGTGTCCTGTGGATTCAGATAGAGTTGAAATGGGAAAACACTGCCTGGAACAGTGATACAGCATCTGAAATGCAGGACTGTCCCACTGTCCCGAGGGGGCCCCCACTCTCATAGGGCCCGATGCAAGTGCACTGTTTGCACTATGGTTAAAGTACCATGGTATTATACCTGTACTTCTGGTCTTAGGTCTCATGCACACAGCCATATTGCAGAGATGTAGTCAGGCTTTACACACCTGACACAAAGGTTCTGTTCACTGCCCTTACTCTCTATCTAAATACATAAAAATGGCTTGTTGGCATCCTCCCTGACAACCAGCACCCAGGGCACATGTCCCAGTTGCACTCCTCTAGCTAGGCCCCTGCATATTGTGAGTCTGTTTTGTACAGAGCTGCAGAAGACGTCTCATTCTATTTCATGGATCCTGAGCTCGCTTGTCTTCAATCTCACTTCATGCCTCAGCACTACCTATATTGCAAAATTCGGAAACTGTAATGGGAAAATGACTTGTTGAAAGAAAACAGAAACCAAGTAGAGAAGAGAAAGGTAATACAAGGGGAACAGAAATCAGTTATGGTCCAATAGTCTGACTAGCAAGCACAATTTAATTCACTGTCAGTCACTACAGAAAAGAACACACAATGCGAAAACTATAAAATCTGATCCAAGGTCCAAGTCCTTGTCATAAAGGCTCATAAATACAGTACATATATATATCTTTAGCTTACAGGTAATTCTATAGCATACGTATTGTATCTTGTATGTAAAGTGTGCACTGCCACAGTTACAGTATCACGTGTTCATACCCTCTATAGTCAGGAGCAACATAAGTCATAAATATTTCTGTTCTTTGGGAGAAGATACTGCTAGATATCTTTTGCTGTTTCTTTTTTTCAAACAAGACCTTAAGGAAGCATTCCAGTAAAAAAATGAAGGTTGGTTTATAACTTACTGACAGCTTTATTGTGAAGTTATGTGCTCCTCTCCGGAGCACTGGGCTCCTCTCTTCTTCTCTGATGCACACATGGTTTACTGTATGAACTGGAGGTGAAAATCACAATACTGGTCAATGGTAGTCAAAAAAGGCAGGAAACATAGGGGAAATTTATTAAGACCTGTGCATTGTGCTCCTTTCTTAATATTGTGAAGGCCTCATAATAATTCTGTTGCACCATGGGAGGTCCTGTAGATTTCAAGTATAGCTAGTGCTGGTTTTCAGGTTTGCGTTACAGTAAATCTGTCAGGCTGAGACGTCTCCGCAAGTTGGAAAATGTACAAAGTGGAGCATTTTTTGGTGCATGATAAGTCTGACCTCGATAGTAGGAAAAATCTTTGAACAAATTGTTAAAGAACATTTAATTAGGTACCTGGATGGGAAGGCTTTAATTAATCAGAGCCAGCACGGCTTTATGCCCAATAAATCTTGTCAGACTAACCTGATTTCCTTCTATAATAAAGTCACTGAATGGTTGGACCAGGGGAATGCAGTGGACATAGTATATCTTGACTTTAGTAAGGCCTTTGATAAAGTATCACATAACATTCTTATTGAAAAAATGATCAAGTATGGCTTTGATAAAATATCAGTAAGGTGGGTTCACAATTGGCTAAATGATCGGGCACAACGAGTAATTCTAAATGGCTATACATCCAACTGGAAGAAAGTAAAAAGCGGGGTGCCGCAGGGCTCTGTCCTGGGCCCAGTACTTTTTAATATTTTTATAAATGATCTGGATGATGGGGCTAATGGGGAACTAATAAAATTTGCAGATGATACAAAGATAGGAGGAATGGCCAACACTAGAGAGGAGAGAGAATGCATCCAAAAGGACTTAGACACACTGGAACAATGGGCTGAGGTGAACAAAATGGTATTCAACAGGGACAAATGCAAGGTCCTACACATCTGGGTAACAGAAATGCAAGAAGCATATATAGTATGGGAGGAATAGTACTAAGTGAGAGTACAGGGGAAAAGGATCTGGGCATAATAATAGATCACAAATTCAACATGAGTCAACAGTGCGGTGCGGTGGCTAAAAAGGCTAACAAAATTCTAGGATGTATCAAGACGAGCATTGAAGCTAGATCAAGAGAGGTAATTATTCCGCTGTACTCTGCCCTGGTCAGACCCCACCTGGAATATTGTGTACAGTTCTGGGCTCCCCAGTTTAAGAAAGACATCGATTTATTGGAGCAGGTCCAGAGAAGAGCAACCAAAATGGTGGAAGGTCTACAAACCATGTCCTACGAAGAAAGGCTAAAAGAATTGGGACTGCTTAGTTTGCAGAAGAGAAGGCTAAGGGGAGACTTAATAGCGGTATTTAAATATCTGAAAGGTTGTCACAGTGCAGAGGGATCTACCCTATTCTCATTAGCAGAAGGAAGCACGAGAAGTAATGGGATGAAACTAAGGGGAAGGAGATTCAGATTAGACATTAGGAAAAACTTTCTAACAGTAAGGGTAGTGAGGGAGTGGAATAGGCTGCCACGGGAGGTGGTGAGTTCTTCATCAATTGAAATCTTCAAGCGGAATCTGGATAGGTATATAGCTGGGATGATCTAGGAATTCCTGCTTTTGCAGGGGGTTGGACTCGATGGCCCTTGAGGTCCCTTCCAACTCAAACAAACAAAACAAAACAAAACAAAACTTTAAATCATTACCCATACTGTGTGCCTCAGAAGAGCAGAGAGGTCAATGCTCCAGGGGGGAGCACATAACTTCAAAATAAAGCTATCAGTAACTTATTCAATAAAATTACCACACACACAGGCTCATTTTCAAATGGTGGGGGCTACAATTTTTTTTACTGGAGTGCTTCTTTAAGCAGTAGTTCTATTTACCTGCTGCACACTACAGCTATTGTTATATGTTTAGATCTTTGCTCATTGTCTTTGGCAACACTTCATGTACCTTAGGACAACTCAAAAAACCTTAACCCCAAGAAATTTGGCATATACTCCTGAGTAAACCAAAAACTGCTGCCGTAGGTAGGGGATTCCCTAAATCCAGGTTTGTCAGCACACCACTCAGTACAAAGTATACTAATATATACAGAGAAGCTTGTTCCTATGTAAAGGGCATGATGAAATCCAGACAAGGTCTCTCATGACAGAGAGCTATGTTTTACTCTGGAACTTATGTGACTAACTAGTCTGATTTTGGACTGACTAGAAATAAAATTTTCTCAGGCAAACAAAGAATGTTGCTGCCTACTAGGAACACCCTACAAGACCTGTCATTTTGATGATGCTCTTAGCCAGTCATCTAGCAGTCACAATTTGGACCTTATTGCTCTGATCCATTGAGGGTTGTACAGGATTAGAAAAATATGGTTGCTTTCTATTATAAATAGCACCAACCATAGTCTGTGTCAAGTACTGCAGTTTAGCTCTGTTGAAGTGGTTAGGGCTAAGTGCAATACCACACATTATCTGTAGATGGCCATAGTTTTCTAAAGCTGCACAACCCTTATAACGCTTGCCCATTTTTGGCACAATGATAGTTAAATTTTGATGGAGGAAACAATTGGACACATTTCTTCAAGTAGAACGTATTAAGAATTATATATAGCTGCTGCTGGCCATGGTGATACACGATCAATAAACCTAATAATTGCAGAGACAGAATGACTACATAAAGGGAAGTCATACATTATAAAACAATGAGCAAGTCAGAATGCAAAGCGCCCACTACATGTATCTGAGTATGTGTAATCTGCCAATGGCAGTCATCAGCCACATGGTGCAGCCATGAAATGTTTATATAGGAAATTCCTCCACATTAAACTCACTGCCATATTGATTCACCTTAAAGGGTAAAGAAATAATGTCTGCTATAACTCAGAAACATGAAGGAATTATGGAACCAAAAGGCTCTACAGGTTACTTAAAGTAACTGTTCACTATTTTCTGTCCTAAGGATAGGCCATAAATACCTGATCAGTAGGGGCAGACAGATGGCGGGCTCCCACCCCAATCAGCTGTATGGGGCTGGAAGCAAGTTAGCTAGGTGTAAGTATATGGGCTGGGCACCCTCACTGCAGCTCAGCTCGTGACTTCACTGGGAACTTGGATGCAGTACCGGTGCCCAGCCACTGTACAGCCGCTTCCGGCTCCTTGCTGTGTATAGTATAGGCACCAGAAACAGCCCTGTACAGCTGATCAGTGTGGGAGCCACCTGTCGTTCTCCCACCAATTACATACTCATGCCCTATCCTTTAAATACCTTTAGGCTGAGGCCCCATGTTGTGGAAACGCAATGTTTTTTTGCAGCAGATTTTGTAGTGTTTGTATGAGTCAGTCAGGAGTGGCTTTAAAAGGAATGAAAAATATAAAGGAAGTTCTTAGATGTTTCCCTTCTGTTAAATCCACTTCTGACTTTGGCAAAAAAAAAAAAAAAAACGCAGCAAAATCTGGAAAAAACGCTGCGTTTCCGCAACGTTGGGCCTTGGCCTTAAAGTTGGGTCCACACATTGAGTGATGGCAGCAGGTTAGGCACTGAAAACTCACCAGCGACTTTGCTGCTACGATCCACAAAAGAGTATAGTGAATTGGATGTAAACACAACTCATTCTACATACTGCGGCTAAAACCAGCAGTGCAAAGTGACGTATATTGTGTGCATGTCATTTATGGTTGTAGGTTTTACCTGCAAATTTCAACATTGCAGTGCAGGCAACCTGCAGCAAAAACAAGGATGGTATTTGCCACAGTGGCTTGCAGAAGTTACTGCAGGATACCTGCATTGTGTTCATTGCATTTAGTGTGGTTGTTCAGCAAATGCGCTGCAATGATACATATGTCCATAAACCCTTACAGGCCCAAATGATACACTTGTCTACGTATGTGTACATATATATCTTGTTGGGAGTATATCCTGAATTGTGGGTCAAACGTAATATTGACAAAGCCTAAGACGGCTCTTATTGAAAGTGTGACATAATATACTATGCAAACTGCAAGTGATAAGAATCGTTGATTGTAATGTCAATCTGTATTCCCTTAGTCCAGACAGCAGCACAATATGGGGTATCTCTGCCCCTGTGTGTTGTTTAGGACAGTGGAACCTTTAATTAGCACCAAAAAGGTGCCTCCTACTAGCCCTATAAGAGGGCACAAGAGACCTCCCTCCACTGTGTAAATTATAAAGTAACAGGAAACAAGCTTCTAGGGAGGGAAGCCTTGTGCTGCTGTCTGGACTAAGGGAATACAGATTGACATTACAATCAACGATTCCCCTTACGTCCGACAGCAGCACAATATGGGGAGATAGCAAGTAATTCCCCTAGGGAGGGTTTCCTCGCTTTACAATGTCAAGGACTGACTGACCAAAGGCAGTTGTCTGGAAACTGCGGATGTCCAATGATAATGTTTAACAAAAGGTCAACTGAGATGACTATGATGCAGCCGCACAAATCTGGTCCAATGGTAAGGACCGATACTCAGCCAAAGAAGTCGACAACCCAGGTCGAGTGGCCGTAGAAAAACTGGAGGGAATAACTCCTGAATAAGAAAGGAAGACTTAATTGTCTCCTTGATCCATGTGGATAGAGTAGGCTTGGAAGCCTTGAGGCCTCTGTTTTTACCCTGCATATCAATTAGTAGGCTTTCGGCCTTCTTAAGCGGTTGAGTGTGGAAAAGGTAAATCCACAGACACCTTATCACATCTAAGGTGTTGAGCTTTTCTTCCTCCTCAGAGGTTGGAGAGGGGAAAAACACAGGTAACGAAATTAGCTGATTGCTATTATAGTATGAGGGGACCTTAGGGATAAACCCAGGTAAACCTAAGGTGCACCCTATCTGCAAAAACAAAATGTACGGTTCTCTAGAAGAGAGGGCCTGGAGCACTCCTACTCTTTGGCAGATATAATAGCCAACAAAAAAGTGGTTTTGTAGGCTAAATATTTTATCTCCGTAGTCTCCAAGGTTCCAAATGGAGGACCGCACAGGCCTGTAATGACTACCGTAAGGTCCCACTGGGGATGATACTGAGGGCTTTAGCCTCATTGCCCCTTTAAGGAACCTTGCAACCAGAGGATCCTGAGACAGACGTCTGTTCAAATGAGCGGAGAGGGCCGCAATCTGCACTTTCAAAGTGGCAGGGGCAAGGCCCTTATCCAAACCGTCCTGAAGAAAATATCAGCCGTTGAAGGTTCTAGATTATTAATACCCTTCTTGGAGCACCACTCCATGAAAATCTTGGCTGTCCTCTGGTAGTTCTTATTGGTAGATTCTGCTCTTGCAGAATAAAGGGTCTTCAGGACGGCCTCTGACAGTCCTCTATCCTGCTGTAGGGACTGCTCAACCTCCAGGCTGTCAGGTTGAATCTCCAGAGATCCTGGCACTTCAGAGATCCTTGGGAAACCAGGTTCTGGATGGGGGGAAGCCTCCAATATATCCCTCGACTCATCTCCATGAGTTGGGAAAAACCAAGCTCTTTTTGGCCAGAATGGAATGATGGCTATCACAGAGACTTGGTCCTGTCTGATTTTCATTAATACCTTTGGTATTATTGGAATTGGAGGGAAGATGTATGCCAGCCTGGACCTCCAAGGGATGGACAGGGCATCCACTGCCAAGGGATTGTCCTCCTGGTAAAGGGAACAGAACTTCTCCACCTTGGCGTTGAGTCGGGTTGCCATGAGGTCTATTTCTGCAAGACCCCTGTTCAGGGTAATCTGATGAAAGACTTCTGGATTGAGTGACCATTCTCCTGATACGGCATAACCCCGACTCAACCGATCCGCTACTATGTTCAGGGAGCCCTTGATGTGAACTGCGGATAAATGGGTTAGATTTTTCTCTGCCCATGTAAATATCAGATCTGCCTCTCTAAGAAGGGTTGGTGATCTGGTGCCTCCCTGTCTGTTCACGTACAGCACTGTGGTCATGTTGTCTGACCGGATTTTGACTGCTCTTCCCCTGGGAAGAGGCAAGCAATAGAGTAAGGCACGATATAAGGCTCTGAGCTCCTTCCAGTTGGACGAGGTCCTTTTTTCAGGAGCGCTCCAGACTCCCTTTATGGAGTTTTCGTCCAATGGGCTCCCCATCCCGAGGGGGATGCATCTGTAGTCAACAGGGTCCAAGAAGGTTGGACCGTGGACCTTCCGTCTTTCAGGTGCAACCACCACTTGAGGGAAAGACGGGTCCTGGGGGAGAGTCGAATCTTCTTGCTGAATGTAAGAAGGGAGCGATCCCGAGCCTCTAGTAACTCCTTCTGGAGGGGACGTAAGTGCCACAAGGCCCATGGGACTGCCTCCACTGAGGAAGACATCAAGCCCAGGATCTTCATCAATGTTCTGATGGAGGCTATCGGCTTTTTGAAGAGGTGACGGACTGCCGCAACCAGCTTCTCCTTCCTTGCTGGTGTCAAGGAGATTTGCAGGTGGACTGAATCTAGGAAGTAGTTTTCTCAGAGGAACTTCCTTCGAGTTGAAGGGATCGTTTTTGACTTCTCCCAATTTATAAGCCATCACAGACTCTGAAGGCTGTCTGTAGGTACTGGAGCAGAACAGACTCTGACTGGGCCTTTATCAACCAGTCGTCTAGATAAGGCACCAAGAATATCCCCTGAAGCCTGAGGGCGGCCGTTATGGGGGCCACTACCTTTGTAAAGGTGTGGGAAGCAGAGGAGATCCTGAAGGGTAGTGCTGTGAATTGAAAGTGCTTCCTGTGGCCGGTAACTACTACGGCAATCCTTAGAAAAAAACCTTCTGTGTGGAGGTAAATAGAAATATGCAAATGGGCGTCTTTTATATCCAAAGTCACAAAAAACATCGCCTTAGAGGAGAAAGGTGGTGACAGACTTTATGGTTTTCCTATGGAAGCGCTTCTTTTTGATGAAGCGGTTGAGGTACCTTAAGTCTATGATCATTCTCCACTTGTCTGCCGGTTTTGGCATCAGGAAGACGGGAGAATAGACACTGGATCCTTCTTCTAGAGAAGGGACTTCCACCAGGGCTCCCTTGTGAATGTACTCTCGGATGGAGCATTCCAATGTAGTCTGCTGCATTGTAGGGAGGCTGCGAGTTAACACAAACCGATCCTGAGGAGGACGGAGGAACTTGATTGCATAACCTCTTTGGATTACCTACTGGACCCATGGGTCTCGAATTTTTCCCTGCCCGCAGTTGAGAAAGTGGGAGACACGACCTCCGACAAGAATCTCGGCCACAGGAAAACTGCTTCTGATGTCAAAAGCTAGGCTTGACTTTTTTATCATCAGACTTCGGAATCTCCGGCCGGCGTCTCTAGAGGAATAACTAGAGCCTCTCTGGACTGCCTTCCACGACGAGGCGGATAGCCTCTACCACGGCCAGAGCCAGACCTACCTCTGAAGGCCTGGGGTAAAGTTTTACCCTTCTTGTCGGCCAAGCCCTCTAGGATCTCGTCTAGGGCACAGCCAAAGACTATACCCGGCTCAAAGGGTAATGCGCACAAATTATACTTTGAGGGGAACACAGCTCTCCAAGGTTTTAACCATAGAGGTCTTCCTGCTGCAGTGTTCTTGGTAAGTGCCAGGGATTTGGCCGCCAGCCTTAATTGATGGTGGGAGGCTTCCGTTAAATATTCAGCTGCTAGGGAAACTGAGCCTAGAAACCCTAGCAGCTCGTCTCTGGAGACTTCCAGAGTCGGTCACTTTCGAGGTGGACAAGGTCAGTACATAATTTGGCTGACACTTCACAGGACGCAACCGCCACAGCGGTCTTGGGCGAGGCAGCTGAATAAGCCTTCTTGAAGGTATTGTCGAAGCGCCTGCCATGGCGTCGTGCAGATTTCCTCCATCATCTGATGGTACCTTAGTGCGGCAGGACAGTTTAACCACCGCCATATCCACCTTGGGAGGAGGACCCCATTGATCCCATTGAGCAACTGGGAATAAAGCGCCGAACCTCCTAGGAACCACAAGAGGTTTTTCAGGACTTCTCCACTCTGAGGACATTAATTTTTGTAATGTCTGGTCCACTTGGAAGACCCTAGGCCCTCTATAGGTGGACGCGGAGGCTTCCCCGTCAACATCACGATCCTTAGACCGGATGGACTTCAGCAGCCGGCTTAATTTTTCGAGTGGAAGCACGGCCTGCTGGGATCTTCAGTGGAATCGTCAGATGAGAGTGTCTCGTCCACTATCTGATAATCTTCATCAGAGATCCGTAAGGAAGATTGTGTCTCAATCTGCGGTCTCTTGGCAATCTGGGCGATGGAAGAACGAATCTCCTTTAAGAGACTCCTCATATAGTCCTTTACCCAAGTAACAACCTCTTATAGAAGGTACTTCCGGCGGAGGTCCGCGACACTGGTGACAGCGGGTAAAATCATAGCCGTCAGGTAAAGGGGTATTGCAATCCAAACACATTAGGTGTTTCAAGTTTAGAGGAATTTTTCCTCCTAAGCGCATCGCCATTACGTGATGCAGAAGATGACATCTGAAACATCAAACAGCCACGTGACACTGAAACAGGGAAGATCGCCAAGCATTGCATAAAAACCCAAGGGGTACCTTTTTTTTTTTTTTTTTGAATCGGTCACTTGAAGAGAGAAAAAAAAACGTCTGAGAAAAAAACCAGCCACCGCAACCCACAGCAGAGGAGCTAGAAACCACTAACTCAACAAATAAAGGACTGCATTCAGACCTTTTAAATGTAATCCAGCAGCGAGGGGAGGAAGCCAACAAAGAAACATTTATACAGCACCAAAACAAGTCAAACGCCATAATGGAACATAGAGGAGCATAAGCCTAAGCCAGAGGCTCAAAATACAAGCAGCAAAAATCAATTCTATATTTTGCCTTTAAATTTTAAATTTCCAAACTTACCGCACTTTTTCCGAGAAAACCGGAAGTAGGGCACGGTGGTGCGCAAAGGCTTCCCTGGGAACACGGGACCGGAGAAAAGTTCCGGCCGAGGAGGTTCCTCGCTTACTTCCGGGATCGCGCTGCCTGCAGATGGATGCCGGATAACACTGCGCTGCGGTGCGAAGGCCCGAAGGACCGGAGGTTTTCTCTTTGGGACCGAGGTACCCCAAAAAGGTAAGCCAGGAGTAAATAAAACCCCTAGCAACGGGAGGTCACAAGAGACCTCCGTCCACCTGTTCCACACAGGACAGAAAAAAACACAGTGTAGGGAGGTCTCTTGTGCCCTCTTATAGGGCTAGTAGGAGGCACCTTTTTGGTGCTAATTAAAGGTTCCACCTGTCCTAAACAACACACAGGGGCAGAGATACCCCATATTGTGCTGCTGTCGGACGTAAGGGGAATGACCCTTTTCATAGAAAGTTATGACATATTTCCAGGCAGAGAAATTTCTAGGAAGTGCCACAAGGGTGAATTCATTAAAAGGGTTTTCCGAGGACTCTTTATTATTATGTACTGCCCAGGTTCTTTATATGTTGAACTTCAGCTTCCTGGGCTGGTTCTGACACAGTCACGTGATCAGAACCAGCACCCGGCTCCCTTCTCTCCATGGTCAATGGTAGAACATGTAAATAGGGGCTGGTTCGCATCTGCGCTGTGTCCGTCGCAGTATCTGCCTAGTGAAGGAAAATGTCCTGCATGGAGGACTTTTTTCTTCACCGGTTTCAGTTTCAAAATTATAGTCAATGGGGTCTGTCGGACTCTGTGTGTTATCTCTATTTTAGCGGTCCCCCTTCTCCATTCTTTCGGTCCTCCAATGGACCAGAACAACAGAGGCAATGCTAGTGTGAACTTAGCGTCAGAGAAAAGCCATCCCCCAATCTACTCGTAATATGCAAAGAGGAGCAAGAAGCCTGGTGCTGGTTCTGATCACATGACCTGAAACGACCCAAAAGCCAGAAATTCAACAAATAAATAACCCAGGCAGGAAGTGAGAGTCTCTGGAAAACTCCTTTAAGGCCCTTGTCCACTATAGAAATCAGTTATGATCCAAGTTCAGATCTTACATATTTTATAGCATATCAGATGAACATTTTGGAAACCCAGTATACATCATCTCTGCTTAGAGCAGGACTAGGTATGTACCGGTTTGCAGCCTCTGAATGTAGTTAGGAGTGTTGTTCACTGACAGCAACCGTCTCAGTCTTGATGTACTGTACACTGGATCGAGTTGTACACCTAAGTGCGCCACAAATTGAACTCTAAGCCAGCTTGGAGCAGATGTAAATTCCAACTATAATGAATGCTATGCTAGTAAATAATGCCGTAAATTACAGTAAGATCGCCAAGCCATGGGAGGGTGCACCTAAGGTGTCAGGTTTTTTTTGTTTGTTTTTTTAAATTGTAAAACCATAAAAGGTTGCAAATTGTGCAAAAATTTGCCATATAGATATTCTTTGGGAAAATGTACAAACATATAAGAAAGTTGTAAAACGTTACGTATACAGGCATTAAAGGTTTATTACCCCCTTTAGACTTAAAGGGGTCATCCAACTTTGTAATATTGCTGGCCTATCCTTGGGATGGTAATAAATATTAGATCTGACAGCTGTTCCAGGATAGCGCAGCTCCCAGAAATACTTACATACCAGGAGCCATGCTGCTCACTTGTCACACAATGTGTAGAGTGGATTTGGGTACTGCCCATAACCTACAGTGGGGCAGCACAGTAGTACCTAAACCCACAGATACATTATGTACAGCGAGTGAGCCACGCATTTCTGGCACAGCTGATCTGCGGGGGTCTTGGCTGTCAGACCCTCACAGATCTAAGAGATGACCTGAGGGTGAATAACCCCTTAAAATATTCCACTGGGGTTTAAAACATTCCTAAAATATACATAGAAGGGGAAAAATTTCAATAAACTTATCGTGGTCCATGATGTAAGACTATAAAGTACAAATCGCGTGAGAGTGTGAATATTATATATATATAGTTCTCTGCTATAGTTGTGGCTTTCCTACTGAATCTTCCAGTATGCTTTCGCTGTTACCATGAGACTTACCACAACCACTTCTCTATATGTTATTGCTTAATGTGAAAAGCAGAACCTGTGGTTTGTTCTGAAAATACATGTATAGAGAAATGTCAGGCACAATATCTTCTGGGTAGTTTGTGTTCATCGATACACTCAGTTGAGCTAGATTTGTAGCAGCAAACCGTCAGATTTTGACAAGACCGGCTAACCTTCTAGTGTGTCTGAGGGTTCTCCGACTCTCCCCCAACATTAGACGTCTGCCAACATAAGGATCAGACAGCGGATTTCCACACGCTGGTCAGAGGAATCTAGCAGTTCAATACAACATCTAAGGGGGAAGTAGGAGCAAGACAGTGGTCAACCGAAAAGGTGTCTGGCTGATCGTCATCTAAAGTGTACGTCCAGCTTCATACCAATGAAGTATAATTTGTCACATTTAATTACTTTATCTTTCTCTAGACTGTTGTTCACACTGAACGTCGCAGTAGCTGTTCTTGGCCTGAACGCAGGATACAGGACTAGCAAATGCAGTAACGGGCACTTCACAAGTGCTGCGTTATAACTTCTTGTACATGAGTGACAAGGCTGTGAGCTCTAGGTACAAGTCTGACAACACTATTTCCAAGAAGCGACCCTCTAGATTCCCCTTTACAAAGCCTTATTTAGTATATACACAGTATATACATTCAGTAGATACATAGCCATTACACAATCATCTTTTCAGCTGTGGTTTAGCATCATTCTGTCCTTGCTGTGCATGAAAATCCTCTCTTCATGCATTGAGCTCCTGGTGGTTATACACAGCAGCCTGATCCAATCATATGATGGGGGTGTGTCTCAGACTACCTGTAGTCACAGATCACATGTTCCCTAATGGAGCCGATGTAAAAAGTAGTCAAGGAGAAAATATTGAGGAAAAGAAATGGCAGCCAAATATTCCATGTAGATACTGACTTGATTATTTTTGGTCAGTTTAATGGCACCCCCTAAAAACTACAACTCCTCAATATGGGTACATGAGTGTGAGCTCTGCTGGACTATATATACATACACACATGTGCAAATTGTATGTGTCTGCGCAAAATAGGACAGGCATACATGGCTAGGTGGTGGAGCATTGGTGCACTCTCATTGACAAGGAGAATTCAGGAAAAAAGGAAGGAATCACATTAGTGTTCTGGAGAGCAGACCGCAGCCTCATGAGATATCACGTTTGACATGTGCTTCACGGTCTTGAATGAATACACATTGATAATTCAGAAGAAATGCTGAACGTAGGAGAAAGCCTTCACGTGCCTACTACAGGTATGGATTCTGGAGCTATTTGAGATGTTCTGTGACCTGGAATTGCAGTCACACCACCAATGGTGCCCAATGAAGGCACACCACCGTTTATGCAGACCCGCTCCCTCATGTAGAACAAAACATTGCTTCAATGGATGGATGTTTATTCCTCAAATATGTAAACATTTATATATGTACATACAATTATTACTTTGTATCATTTACAAGATAAGCTCCATTCCAAGCACCGCCAACAGAGAATCCATAACCCACCCCACTGCCAGGCTCCCACACGCACCCACACATGCCCACGTCTGCACACCACGGATGCTTTGACACCAAAATAAATCTCAGCCTTTAGACGGGCTGTGAAAGCACTAATGCTTCATAAATGATTTATTTCTGTAAATTTAATTAGATTTTTCTATAGAAAAGAACCATTTTGTTTATTCTGTGTTTAATCTTCTCTTTCGATAAGTATCTTCATGACACCTGAAGAAGTGTATAGTATTTATATAGAAGTTCCATGCAGCAGCAAAATTCACATACAAGGCCTGCCACAGATCGATCTCTTTCTAGACGTTCCAAAGGGTTTAAAAAAATACAAACAAAAAAAATGAGAACTAAAAGTAGTCAGATCCATCTGCGTCATTAAGTTTTTTACTACAGGTGAAGTTAGTCTTTATTTCCTGTATCACTGTTTTCCAGTAAGGACCTGGAGATATTAAATAAAACAGTACAAAGCTGTGCCCAGTTATATGATGCCCAGGGGATCGGCTTGCAGTGTGGGCTGTAGTAGCTGTGGCTGAAGAGGAGGTGGTAACTGCAGAGGGACTAAAGGTGGCGCTAGCTGACCCGGACCCGGACTGGAGTGCTGTGCTGAAGGAGAGCTGGTGACACTGGGAGAGTCGACAATTTCACCATCGTAAAAGAAAAACTGGCACTGCTGAATGAAGTTTTCTATGACCGATTGGTGGTTCTTAGTGGTAGAGAAAAATTCCTTGTTCTCGAAATCTGGGCGCATAAGAGTTGGCCAGAAGCAAATCGACAAGTTATCGGCAGTCATCAGGTTTGTCTTGCTGTGTTGGCTAACCCTAAAAAATTGTATAAAAAAACAAAAATGATAAAAATCAGTAATCTGAAAATGGAGACTCTTCAATAATGGGACACTAAGCCACCCACAGGTACTTATGCACC
This sequence comes from Leptodactylus fallax, assembly GCA_947044405.1. NCBI lineage: Eukaryota > Metazoa > Chordata > Amphibia > Anura > Leptodactylidae > Leptodactylus > Leptodactylus fallax. The sequence goes on along the minus strand of CAMRHE010000130.1, from coordinate 4,169,779 downwards.
AGTGGGTTAGTGTCCCAAATAGCCCTATTGTAACTCTCCATGCACGCAGAGATAAAAAAAAAAAAAACACAAAAAAAAAAAAAACACACCTTTAGGCTACTGCCCCACGTTACGGAAATGCAGCTTTTTTTTGTTGCAGATTTTGCTGTGGTTTTTTGAGCCAAAACCAAGAATAGCTATAAAAGGAATGGGAAATATATAGGAAGTTCTTATACTTCTGCCTTCTGCCAAATCCACTCCTGGCTTTTGGCTCAAAAAAACCGCAGCAAAATCTGCAACAAAAAAAGCTGCGTTTCCGCAACGTGGGGTCGTAGTCTTATACTTATGCAGAGAGTATCATAGTACTCATGTCTAGTGCTCCTGACCTCTGCACAGTTGTTCAGTGTTTTTTTCTTTTTTTATTCACTGTGGGCACGGTGAGGGTTAAAATAAGGCTATTTGGGACACAAACACTGGTCAATAAGGACATGTGAGTGGTTTGATGTTCCAAGTAGACCTCACAGGTTACCTTTAAGGTATGTCTACATTGGACATACTAAATTTTGCTAGGAATTTTTTTTTTGTGTAGCAAATCTGACGAACCCTACAAGGAAACCCATATTGGTGAACACACATAAAATCCTGTAGCTTTTGCTACTGACTTTATGTTTGCAGAAAAAACAAAAACTGTATCACACCTACCAATCCCCCCCGATGACAATTTCATGGTACCCACTGGTCTTTGCTTCCTGGCCTCCAGTGATGATGTGTCAAACCGTACGATCACTGCAACTTGTGATCGACTGAACATGACATGTCACATCAGCACTGGATGCCCAAAGTAAAAACCCAATGGGGAATCATGGCAACATGTGGAGGGGAGCCAGGGGGATTGGGAAGCAAATATACTTTTTTTTTAATAAAACATCTGTGCCTATGGATTTTCCAATGGTTCTGTGGATAATCCACAGCAAAATCCACCACAACTAGGTTTAGTTATGGATTCTGACTCCCCACTTGAACTCAGTGGGCAAAATCTGCAACAATTTTTATTTTATTTTTAACTTCTGGTCTACTACTTTATACACACACACGCTGACTTAACCCAGAATGATGACCAGCTTGTTTTGTGCATAAATTAGCCGGCATATAATGAAGAAGAGTCTGTGTGTAATCTATAGGGGAATGAACACCTGGATCACTTTATCCTCAAGTTCATAAGGCTATGGTAATATCCAGGAGTGCTTATTACATGGCTAATGGTGACTGCATTGCATGTGATCATATGACAGAACTATGTGCGGCCAGCTTTATGTGACAATGTGTCACAGTTTTGTCTGGGTATGTCACACAAATTGTATGTCGGTCGCTATTACAAATATGTCTGAACTCCATGATGAATTCTGCAGCACAGTCAGTCATTCTCTGTGCAATAGGCACCTGACATTTCTGTCACTGACCCCGGGCAGGACTTGTCTTATGACAATCTTGTTCAAGAATGTATAGCTTTGAGCAACCAAGGATCCCAAATGGAACAAAAGTCATAAGTTTGCAGTGTTAAAATTCCTTATATATACACACTCACCGGTTCAGATGAGATATAATGTATTTCAAGACTTCATAGTTGACAGAAGGAAAATTCTGTAAAATCTTTTTCAAAACATGAAGCCTCTCCATCCGGTCCTGGATTTCTGCAGGTGAAGAAAATCGTATTCTTAGACTGAACATACCCTTAGTAATCAACTCTTAGGCGACATTTTATATGGATGGCACACACTTTCATTCATACATATATTTATTCTGAATTTTTTATTTTTTTTTATTTTTTAAACAGACTAGGGGTCTGCCTACAGACATGAAAAATGGATCAAACACGGACAGTACACAACCCCCAAGCAAGGTGGGGAATTGCTCCTGATTAGTAAAATGTGGAATACGGCCTTATAATGCATTACATACATTTACTTATCAAGTTACTGGAAAATTCTATTCAGCCAGTCCTTGGCTATTGTGGATGCTAGACATGTATTTTAGTGCCAACATATTCCCCAGCACTGTGCAGAGATTGTTATCATAAGATATATATATATATATATATATATATATATATATATATATATATATATGATGTATAAGATAAGATGTATAAGATAAAGATAAGATGTAAAAGATAAGATGTAAAAGATAAGATGTAAAAGATAAAAGATAAGATAATCCTTTAATAGTCCCACCATGGGGAAATTCAGTGTGTTACAGCAGCATATAATACAATATGCAAATACAAAAACTCCAATGTAGATGCATTGCAGAGACAGTAGATAGAGATAAAAAAGGTAAAGGTACAAACAAGTAGTAGAAGGAATATCACAACTTAAGATCTTTCAGTTCTCTGTATGTAATGATCTCCGCTTAGGTCGGTGTTGGTTGTACAGCCTAACCGCGGTGGGGAGGAAAGACTTCCGATAGCGCTCCTTCTCACACTTAGGGTGGAGCAGTCGGTCACTGACAGTACTGCCCAGCGCAATCACAGTCTCATGCATAGGATGGGAGTTATTCGCCCGCATGGAGCTCACCACGGACAGTATCCTTCTGTCACCCACCACCTGCACTGGGTCCAGTGGGCTCCCCAGGACAGAGCTGGCCCTTCTAATCAGCTTGTCAAGTTTATTTCTGTCCCTGGTTGATATACTGCTCCCCCAGCAGGCCACTCCAAAGAAGATGGCTGATGCCACTACCGAGTTGAAAAAAGTCCTAAGAAGTGCCCCCCGGATTCCAAAGGCTCTCAGCTTCCTAAGCAGGTAGAGCCTGCTGTGGCCCTTCCTGTACAAGACCTCTATGTGATCTGCCCAGTCCACCTTATTACTGAGAAGCACACCTAGGTACTTATAGGTGTCGACTCTCTCAGTGCCTGTCCCCTGGATGTCCACTGGTTTTGGAGGATAGCTGTGCTTGTGAAAGTCCACCACCATCTCCTTGGTCTTCCCAGCTTTAATCCTAAGGTGGTTCCGCTGGCACCAATCCACAAAATCCTGGTTCAAGTTCTCCGTACTCCCTGTCATCTTTGTCTGTGATGAGGCCTACTATTGCAGAGTCATCAGAATACTAATGGTATTACATGATGGCAGCACCAGATCAGTCACATGGCAGACACCAATTACTTATAATGGGGTCTGTCCAGAGGTGTAGCTTGAAGCACCTGATGGAATGGCCAAAAAAGGCTCTGAATGGAGACTGTAATGTGAACCCAGCCTTAGACATATAGGTTAGGAGATTTTTTTTTTTTAGAGCACTTATCCAAGCCCAAATCTAGAACATAATCTTCTGCCAGTACATTTAGGTTTAACATTTTATTTTGGACTGGGTTTCTGAAACCTGTCTACTCTTCGATGCCAGGTTATAGAAATGCCAAGTTATCTCCTCCGTGTTACAGCACAACAGCATCAGCGGCCCTGCAGACAAACAGGGTGAGGCCGACATGAATGACAATGATACTTACTAGAAGCCTCCAGAAGATCTGGGTGATGGAGATACGGTATTAGAGGGGCCGGAAGGTCAGCAAAAAATGCCTTGAGAGCACCAGCCACTGCATTTACATTCACCTCCATAGAAGCCAAGTTCAGATTGTTATCTGCAATACAGAAGATATACGGGATAAACATTTAAGAGCAAAATGTAGATAGCAAAGTATAGAAAGTATGTTCTGGCTCACCAGACTTGTTTCACCACGTCTAAGACGCCTATGATGTGGTTGTCAAAAATGTCAAAGACGTTTGCGCCAAAAAATGCACCAAACATGAGACACTGTCTATTTTCCCACCTGATCACTAATTTTTAGAAAAGTGGCCGGAGCATGGACAGAATCAATGTGGGTTGGGGTGTAAACACCTGAGCCCAATAGATTTGCAATACCCAACACCAGAAAACAGGTGTAAGTTATACCCGAAATCTACGCTAGTCCATGGCTGCTGTAGATTTCAATTCTAGCGCACGGGACCTCTGGTGTTGAATTGGGAATGTTAAGGGATCAGAGTCTCTTAATTCTGGCACCTCTGCGGCCAGCATGCTCAATATTAAGACTGAAGCACGATGCACCATTCTTAATAATTTCCTCTCAGTGTTACTTAATAAAGTGACTACTCACCCAGATCAAACTGCTTCTGAATATTATCTTGGTCTGTTTTGTATCCGCTCACACGATATAGACCTTCAGTGCCGAGTCCTGAAATTATACAAAAAAGCAAAGCATTATAAACCGCCATCCTTCTGCTACTGCCTGTATCACATCAGGTTGAACATGGTGACTGATCTGCCAGCAGCATGTTATAGAGCAGGAGGAGATGATGTATAGCTTTGTTGTCATGTATCTCTATATGGAGTCATACAGGAAAGTCTGCCAATTATTACGTAGGACCGCCCATTGGACTCCTAAGCGCAGAAAGAGCAGATATTTCAATAAGTTATAATCAATCTTTCCAGAAAAAATATACTGTATACTGTATATCTGCTCAGCTGCTACTTCCTCTATGTGTTGCTCACAGATTAGATTTTTTGGTGGTAGGTTCCCTTTAAGGGTTTGATAACACTCAGTATAAAATCATTTCAAAAGCTAATTTTACCCAGAATTGATGGAAAACAGTTATGGAACTTTTAATACATAGAATTATGTAGAAATCAACACATAGGTAGGTTTGGGCTCTGTGGGTTCGCAACTCCAAGCTCTTGTATGCCTCAATGAAAGATCAGAAAAATCACAAAATACAAAATTTTGGTTTGAGTTATGGCTCCATCAAGTATAAACCTATACATAAATCTTTACATGTATAAAACAAAAAAAAAAATTCAGGCAAGAATAAATTTCCGGAACTGGGAAGCCAATTGGCCCAGAAATCTTCTCTTTGTCGCCGATTTTACTGTGGCGTTTTCTATCAGGGTGCCCTTAGATGGTCTCATTAGATGGTCTCATCTGTCATATAACAACTGCGGCAAATGGGAGTGTAGAGATGTGGTGTGAATTTGGCAGATGAGGCATGGATGCACCATTTAAGGGCACCCACCCTGTCTAAGAAGCTTCTTATTATCAGAACTGGCACCACTAACATGGCTGATACGGATTTTGACATGAATTCTGCATCAAAATCTAATGGAGTTTTGGAAACACTTCACACGTATCAGAAAATTTCAGTGTGGATTTAAGTTTGTATGGCTGTGGAAATAAGAGATATGCAACCTATTTCAGACAGAATAACCAAGCATTAGCCCCAGTGAATGAAAATGGAGTTAATCCCCATGTGGGCCAGCTCCACACACAGCAGCAAATCTCAGAATAAATCTGGAGGGCCAACTTCAGATATGAGCTGCAGAAAAACACTGCAAAGTGTGAACAAAGCCAAAGGGGACAAAATGTCATTCCTAGATTCAGCCTATTAACCAGGGCTATGGACGACTGCATTGATCTTCGGTTTTTAGACAGCAGATGCCACAAGATGTGTGAATATGGAGGTTAGAGATATGCATTACACATAGTTACATCAACGTGTGGGGAATACAGTGATCTTAAACAATCCATAGTGGAAAACACATGCATCCAATCTGATAGAGCGAGGCTATTATATATCATCATAGAGTTATTTCCGGTCTAGGACCAGATGTCACGGGCAGCATTTTACTTTCACTAGATGTGGTTGTGCTGATCCACTGGGGATCACTTCCAGAACTTCCTTTGCACTGCAGATGGCCGGCTAAGTGAACACAGATTTGTGCTAGCTCATAGCAATCCGTCACACACAACATGCAATGGCAATAGCACACACCGCAAAATGCTACTTCTGCTTTAAGACATGCCAGTAACCAACCTATGGTTAAAGGAACTTGTCATGTTGTAGAGAGAGTCGGGTCTGCAGGCAGCATGTTATAGAGCTGAACAGATTGATATTTAGTTGTGTGGGGAAAATTTCTGTATAAACTTGTGTTTTATTTATTAGGAGTCCAGTGGGCGGTCCTACTTAGAGATTGACAGCTTGCAATCACTGATAAGACTGCCCACTGGACTTCTAAGCACAGAATGAGCAGATATAAATGAATGAAACACAAGTTGTACTAAAATTTTCATACAAAACTATATATCAGTCTGCTCAGGTCCTCCTGCTCTATAACATGCTGCCCGCAGATCAGTCAGGCCCGGTTCACATCTGCGAACTCCCCAAACGGAAACCCGAATGCAGATGTGAACCGGGTCTCACCATGTTTACCATGAACACTACAGTCAATTTAGATTGTAATAGTAACAAGAGCGGTATACAGTCTATATACCCCTGCAAATTTTGGATACACTCTGATCTAAACCAGACTCCAAACTGACGGAAGTATAAACCCTATACAGGGAGTGAAGAGGAACCAAGAGAAGCTCAAAATAAGTCAATGTCTTTCTCAATTTCTGCATTTGGTTCCCGTGTCACAGATTTTTGCACGACAAAAAAAAAGTTCACTTTTTGTCAATGAACAAGCGGAACTGAAAAGTGGATATGTAGTAAGTGAAGTATATTAGTTGCTTCTTCATATCAGTCCATATACTGTAGATACCATGTAGGAACAGCTCCTGTTCAGGCTGGACAATACAGTTGTTGTCGGGGATCCATCACCTAGTTATGTAGCAATCTGGGCTCTTTAGATGGAGGATTGTCAACTCCTTTAACTAGGTGGCAGTTTTATAGCATGGCAGAGGAGAATGACAAACATGATGTTACTAAAGCTAGCCATACACTTTACACTCATTCAGCCTCCGTGACCCTTAAACACATGTATGTTCGGTATGGCCATGTGCTTTTAATAGGGAGCGGGAATTAAGCCACTGCCGGACGCCTCTGGTGGTGACTTTTCTCCTTTGAGAGCATGGGTTGGGCATGTTCAGATTCATGGTGCCAATCTCAAACCCTGATAAATGCCACTGGGGACTCAGGGCATCACTATAAAAATAATTTGGTTGGTTGGTTGGTCGGTCGAGCTGTCATTCTTCTAAGTTGTATGGCCACTTTAAGGAAAGTGAAATCAACAAAGAAAACCAAGACAAGTTTAGTAATAGGCAAGCCACAAAGATTGGGAAATGGTAAAGAGAGGAAGTAAAGGAGACAAATTATAGCTGGCACTTGGCCATTTACTGTATTCCCTGAAGATGGAGAGGGCTGCTGACAATCTCATGAAAGTGATGGTTGTCAGACGCTCTTAGACACTGTACTATTTCTATTGGTGCCATAAAATGTGTGTTCTGGAGGTGTCTGGCATATGTCAAATTTTCTGCCCCCATAGGAATTAACCTGTACGATCAGCAGAGCTGACAAAGGCATGTTAATGGGAGAGCTCGGTGATGTTAATTGTCGGATGAAAAATCCCCCGGTAATTATTCTAAGCGTATAGTTATCTTAAAGCATTCCTCTGGTATGGAGACATACACGCTAATATATAATAGGGACATTATAGGCAATTTTTATTATATTACATTCACTGAATTGCTCTTCATGCAAGCAGGAAAATTTAGCAATTAGAGTAAGAATAGAAAAAAAAATCACTGTGGATTTCAGGGGCTTGGCTTGGCTATCGCTTACGTAGACATTAGTTAAAAAAAAGGTTAAAAACTAAGTAAACATTGACAACTAATCTTTTTGATTGGTCCAACATATTTACAACGAGACACAAAGCAATTCTGCACTAGGTCTGGAATTAAAATGTGCTATTGTTTGTAAAGCTCCAATACAGCCCCATGCATCTCCATGGTGACAGACTACAACCAATGTGTAGTCTGATCTTATGAGTTCTTTCTGCCTTTACATGCACAGAGAAATGGAAAGAGCATAATAACAGAGTAGCATATTGAAGGACCAGACTACAAAACAACTAGTTGTAGTCTGTTACCATGAATACGCACAGGAACTATAGAAACAATAAGACAAGAAATTTTTAATCAACACTTATTGCAAAGTTACACACAGGGACAAAGAACTAGCTGTAAGGTCTTAGACTAAGGTCTAAGGAAGTTATTGCTTCACAGAAATGTTTCCATCACTTTTCAGATCGAAGATGTCAATCGCTGTTATCAATGTAATGTAGGATTAAATGGCGGACATACAGACGAATGGCCGTTTGTTATACAGTACACGGGCATTTGGAGTCCACCAGTACAAGAATGCGAACGTGTTAGTGGTTCTCCGCTCTGGTAGAAAGCCCCTTCCTCTATTACATCCATATGCCCTAAGAGGCCATATAACCTTGAGAAAAAACAACAAACTGAACCTGAGGAGGAAATTTTTTTGGTAGACTACCAATCTGCCTACAGGGGATTTATCTAGCCCCAAGGTAGTGAATTACAACAATGGGGTCACAGAAATTGTCTCTCCTCCAGAATTAAGAAAATACTGTCAAATTAGGCAGCATCTGTAGACCGCAGTTTTGGGGTTCTTTCCCTTTATCAGTACAGAGCAGACCTCTAGGTGGCTGGAAAAGGTGCCATTAATGCCCCTCTGGGTGAAAAGGTTTCTCACTAAAGACAGACAACTAGTATATGGAGATTTATATACAGGCAATGCTCAAGGGGATATAAAATCAGCAAATTACATGCCATTATTTAGTTTCGTCTATGAAGCCTACACAATGTATCCCATTGATAGACTGTAGGGAAGCTGCAAGGAAGTCAATTTCTTTGAAAATTTGTGTGTAAAATGCATATAATTCAATAAGCTAACATTGTGTAATGAATGCATGTATATATGCACTGACACTATATAAATTCACATAATACAACTATATACTGATCAACATCCACATTATACCCATCCTCTATTATAAAATGCGAGCAACTTTCAGGTAGATCAGGTTCATAACACACGGTCTAACAAAAGATAAAATGCCCAACATAATACAGACCCTTAAAAGCAGGTGAGAATTTAATGATGCACATTGCTGGCAGGCAGCGGCCGCCATGGCACACGTACTTAGAAAGGGAAACATTTTTTGTTTTCCTGTTGGACAAGTGTGCTGAACTAATTGGACCCTGGGGATCCATATGAAAAAACTGTAAAAAACCGAGCAGAGCAAGTTTCCTCGCTCTTAACCCTTGCTTGCTTCATCCTAGAGTTAAAAGAAAAACCAAAAACGTTACCGACATTGCTTCAATGCCTTATTAAAGATGTCCAAAATTGGGGTCTAAAAGGTGGGGGCATTAGTCGGGAGCGGCATGTCCTCAACGTAAAGACAAAAATACACTGGAAGAGTATGCAAGTACATAGCCATGCCAATGAACCCGTAACCCGGCTTGTCAACGAGGCTGCCCCAAGCATAAAAGCCCTTAATGAGCATGCAGAGATAATGAGACATGCTAATAGAAAGCAATTAGTATTGCACTCCGCCACTTTACTCCGCCACCTACAGCAGTTGTAATTGCTGACATTTAGGGTATTAAGCTACCAGACTTTGCCTTCTAAAACATGAAATCTTGATTACCCTTTCAAAAAGTCACAACTCATTTTTTCAGATTTTTCGTAGTTTTTTTTTTTTTTTTTTTTTTAATAAAACCATTTAATAAAACCGCAGTGAACATCTGTAACAAATTAGGTTTTCAAAACCCTATCTTTATGAAATCTAAAAATAAAAATAAAAAAATATGCAGATATTTCAGGAGAGGCTGTAGACTTGTAAGTCCCCCCAAAATGCCTATTACCTTACAGAACTGCTACTGATCTTTAGTGAGAATTTCACCCTTTGCTATGCTATGGGGAAAACAGTGGTAAAATATGCAAGAAATGCAAAGAAAAAACAAAATACACAAAAAACCCTTGTCTGAACATAACCTATGAAGAAACTTGTCATAGGTCCCAATTTTCAGAGGATTAGGCAGCTCCCGACTTGATTGACATACCAGTAACCAGGATATTATTATAAGCCAGCTGGCATCCAACGCATGCGCAGATAATGCTAGTACATCTCTCTTCATTGCGCATGCGCCAGATGCCAATCATGTTGCCTTGTAATGACATATCCTGGCCTGTGTCACATCAATCAAGGCAGGAGAGGGCAAGAGACTGCATAGCCTAAGGAAACCAGAACTGCCCACATGTCTGTTCATATTTAGTGCAAATGAGGTGAATCACAGTGTCCATCCACGGCACAATCCTGAGGCTCAAGGCTAAGCCTGGAATTTCTGCCATGGGATCCACAACAAAAACTAAACTAAAAACACATCAGATTTTGTAGCTGTGAACTTTTTGAAAAGGTTAAACATTCTTTTATAAAACTATTACCATTGTGTACGACACCACTGTTTAGGTTCCCTTTAAAGGTGTCTGCACAGGTGGCGCTGCCTCGACTCCGGCAGTGTTAGCTGCTTGGACTGGCCTTGGCATTTTTAGTTTCGAATGTATTTATTGAATGACAACAACAGAAAGACAGTAATGTAGAACAATGATATGTCAACCAGTCCAAAGTGAGAATAGTACATACAAAGATCACATAAAAACATAGCATCTTATCAAACATAAGAGGATATGAACAAAAAGGTAAATAACCAATAACAAATATAAATGGGAAAATAAAGGAATGAACAGTGCTACATCGCCAGGTCGGGGTGGAGAGGGGGAAACTAGACCTATTGAACCAGGGAAACCAGACCCTGTCAAAAAGCGGACAAGTATCCGAAATAGTAGCGTTAATCTTTTCGTATAGCATAACCGTCTCCACAAGTTCAATCACAGTGAAAGAATCTTCTTTCCAGTTGAAAATATATTGGAGTAGTTTGTATTAGGCATATCTCATGAAAGATGGTTTCAGTCCAAGTAGGAAAACTGGGGCTGTTAAGAGTGATGGACTGTCCCAATCGATGATGCACCATCCTATGAATGGACGTCCAGAAGCGATGGGCTAAAGGGCAAGTCTCCCAGATATGAAGAGAATCACCCAAAACAGCACATTCCCGAAAACAAAGGGGTGAAACCGTGTGATAAAAGCTGTATAGTCTAGAGGGAACCAAATAGGTTATATGATGAATTTGTGAGGAAGGCTCCATGAGGGTGACTTGCCAGCTGCCATTGCTAATGAATGTGCAACACTTGATCCATTGAGCTGGGGTTAATTGGTCTTCAAGTCCTGTTACCAGGCCGTCAAAGTCAAGCTTGAGCTCCGAGGGTGGGGCATTCAACAAACCATATATAAGAAAGGGAACCTCTATCGGTCGCCCTATAGAGACATTCTTTCAAAGCTAGTGGGAGTGATCTTAGGGTTATGTGGAGTGAGTGAACGTAAAAAGTGGACCTGGTTAACCCTAAAAGCCTCTGAGGGGGCATGGTATGTGTATAAATAAAGTATTCCTTGGTGAGGACCCGCCGGTCACAGAGGAAGTTGTTGAGAAGCCTGAACCTAGGGTGCCTCTACCAAGTGAACACCTCACGGGAAAGGCCAGGAGGGAAGAGGGGATTGTTAAGCAGAGGGAGCAATGGTTGGGTTGGGCTTTGCAACTTAAAACTAAAGTGTACCCTCCACCACAGTTGCAACATATAACTGGCTACTTTAGCAGTGGCTGGGATCAGGTGGGAAGACGATTGGGGGGTCCACAGGGGAGCCAGTAGAAAGGCCAGAGCAACCAGATTCGACTCCAAAGCCACCTATTGCGGGAAATCAGTCTCGTTATATATGGCACAAATTTTTGAGAGCCGAGCAGCTATGTAATATTTATAAAGACTGAGAATGGACAGGTCACGCAGACGTTTGAGATAGTACACGGTGAGTCTTCGACTTTTAGGCCGTTTATATGCCCAGATAAAATAGAAGATGTCCCTCTGAAGGCCAACTAGGGAGGAGGAGGTTACTGGGTTGGGAGGGCATGGAAATAATAGAGGGTGTGTGGTAAAGTGACCACTTTAACCCTATGAATTCTACCCAGGAAAGGGTGAGGCAGTGCCAGTCAGCAAGATCCTTCAATAGTTTCAGGATCAGTGTAGCATAATTCCACTTAAAATGGGTTTCTACATAGGTTTACTCCCAGGTAGGGCAGATACTTGACCTGGTTCTGAAAGCCAAAATTTAAGGTTATTCATTTTTGGGTGGCCTGGGGGATATTACAATGTAAAATTTTCGATATGGAGGTGTCACTGGCCCTGGAACTTTTAGGTGTTGCACTGCTAAAGTAATGACTATTTACTAATAGTATTAGAAATAATCTGATTAGTATTAGATATAACCATGAATGTATTTTTACTCTGTATAATCACTTAGTTTTAGGACACAGTGAATTCGGATGTTAGTGATAGGAACATGGGGAATTTGGATTCCTCTCTGCAGCTTCATGACCGGAATTATTAAAATAATACGTCTGAATTATTTATAATGCAATTTCCATTACTAATTCACACGACTGTCCAGCCAAAGACAAAAAAAAGCTTTCACTATACAATGGCAACGTATACTAAACATATCTGATGCAGCCTGGTGACTGATGAAGCCTCTGTTCCTGATCTACTGCTCTTCAATTTTTTCCTCAAAAGATGGCTACTGCCCTGGGATGTCCAAGGTACTCCTCACTCCAATCCACTGTCCTAGGATAGAGCAGAGCCACTGACAAGGGTGTTGTGACCATCCTAGGGCAATGGACAGGTGAAGGAAAGCAGCTCCATCTTCAAATTTCTGACAGCAGAGAGACAGTGGCGGTCATATTGTTGGCGTCACAGTCAAGAACAGAGGAGCCACGTATGTCAGCTATAAATTCCCAGTTTATAGTAATATTTTAGTCTTTGCTAGAGAGCCGCTTTAAAAGCCCAGGAAGTTTAATAATACAGCACCTTCTGGATCTGCCGATTCACTTTACTGCACTGTTGGGAAATTAAAATCATTTTACTGTACTGCAGGAAAACGCATCAATGTCAATAAGACTTGTTAAGTTAAAGAAAAATGTCTGATGAAATGACATACATTTTATACACGTGTGAGGAAAACAAGACATGGCTTCAATTCAATTCCTGGGGCAGTGAAACAATGGGAGCGTGTTATATTCAATGTGTACATTACCAGTCATCTTTAAATATGCTCTGCTGAAAATGTTAACCCCCAAGCTACAGAGCTGAGATGTCCATAAACATTAATGGAACATTTAAGATTTCTCCTTGCCCCATCCAGAGAAAAAGAGGATTATAGTTTTCAATAGAAAACCTAAAATATTATTAAAAAAAGCGCCAGAAGCCGAGCACAATACGGCCATTACTGATAAATGGAGAGGATGGCAGAAGGCTCGAACATACATATGAAGTATGGCTGGAGGTACAGCGCCTGTAAAGCAGCAAAAGAGCACTCAATACCAAATCGTAGGATGCCGAGAGCCATTATGGTCATCCTTACGTAAGTGGAGCTCTGTGAACTGGAAAAGGTGCACCGCTGTTATGAGGCGGCCATTACTAATGTGAGATATACAGTTCACAAGGAGAAAACTAAGGAAAATCTATCTGCCACAGACTAGCCACAATGCAGTCACTTCTCCATTTCTAAAGATATGTGTTCACTGTTGTGAGAGATTCAGAAACAGCCGAAAACACAACCTGCCTTTGTTGCCCATAGCAACCAATGACAGCACAGCTTTCATTTCTTATAGCGGTCTATAAGCTGGTATAGATTTCAGTGCAGGCTTAGAGCCCTGCCGAAGGATGTAGCTATCAAGACTGGCGTACTAAACGGCAGTCTTGATAAATCCCTCCATGGTCTTGTGCGGCAGGTTTAGAGCCCACAGCATGTCAATTATTGGTTGAGATTTGTCTATGGTTTTTAAGCTCTGCACAGCTCTGCACAGGTTAATAGCTGGGCCAACAGCAGAAACTGTAGCGGAAAGCTGTGGCAATTAAAAAACATCTGTTTTTTTGGTTTTGCGGGCAGGTCCGCTGTGGGTCCTAATAGTAAGACTGCCCATGGAAAGGAGGGTCAATTACCTGCATCTGTTCTGCCTTATAAGCCTAGGCCACATCCACAGGAAAGGGCTAAGTGTTTGGTTAGTGTGGGTCTAACTGCTGGAACCCCCAATGATCAAGAGACCCACAAGTTTCCTTCAGTACTCATTGAGAATAGAGCGGTAATACCCCCGCATGGCCACCAACCCATTCACAACTATGGGGCTACCAGGATGGTGATCTCCAGTAGCCCCATAAAAATGGAGTGGTGGCCATGCATTTGTACCAGCGCTCCATTCACAGAAAGCCCTTAGGGGAAGTTGAAGTCCCCTGCTCTCCAGAGATCAGACCCCCAGCAACATACTTACCCCCTATTCTGTGAGTATAGTGGGGTAACCCCTTTATTATTAGAATGATTTGGGGTGACATATGTAGTCCATAATAATTTCTCATCTTTACAGAACAACATTTAATGAACAATCATAAATGATAATCCTTTCACATCAAGATCATTTTGGGGATCAGGGGTTGTGCTGTTAAGGACACTTATTCCCTATCGACAGATCCAAAAGCCGAGTCCCCCAGCGATCATGAGAATGGGTGACTAAAGCCGCCTTGTGAATGGAGCACAATGAGCCCCATATAGCAGTGAATGGAGCACTGGTTACACTGGAGCTCCATTCACAAGAAGTAGCCATGGGGACTTTCAGTACACCCATTCTTCTATTCTTCTGATCACTGGGTGACCTGACGATCGGACCCTCTGCGATCTGACACTTATTCCCTATCTTGTGGACGGGGAATAAGTGTGCTTAATGGTACAAAAGTCTCGCCAGGGAGCTAGAGTGTACAAGGTGCCATCCTCCTGTAGACAGTACGCACATCGGCACTATTAAGGAAACAGATTTGGAGGTGTGTGGAGTCAGAGCGCTGCTTGCTAATTATCCCCTGCCACAAACAATCTGCATTTGCCCTTAAGCCCATCAATTACACAGTGTGCGCCCGCATTATGGAGAAACAAACACGGCAAGCGTTCTATATATTCAGGAAGTATACCGGCTTCTAATAAACATTACTCTAAGGAAATAGAGGAATCCCATCTATTTTATGGGCATTACATGGTGGTACTTTAGTAGAAAGCACAATTTTGACAAACCACAAATAAAGCCTAAATGACAAAATACAGAATTATATTATACACCAAAATCCACATATAATAGTGAAAGACGACACCGGTCATATTGGAAAAATCCCTCCAGCTGTGCAGAACTATGGGCACCTTCATGCAATTTTGCATCAACGCATAATGTTTTGTAAAAATGCATAAAAATTCATGTGGGTAATAGTCTGACATACTAAGTGAAGTATGAGATGTATAAAGACAAAAATCATATTTTCACTGTAGTACAAATAAAAGACCCTTGTGACATACAAGAGCACACGTGACATATACAAGAACAAATAGCCTCTGTTTGTTAAAAGTGGGGTGATAAAGAAAAGTTCCTGTATCCCCCACCCTGTGGTCACTGGAGGGTGTATAGGGGTCTGATGACCACAGGCTCTGATCTTCTTTCCTGCCGTCACCAGCAGCCCCCCATGTTACATATACACAAAACCAAGAAGTAAAACTTTTCACACTGTTCCCGAACTAAGCTCTGAATACTGTACTGAAAATAGGAAGCCGCACTGGAAAGCTTTGATCAGGCTTCAATATGATCAACATCTAAAGTCGTGCCCTTATATTCTAGTAGCAGCAAGTGTTTAAAGCCATGGCGTATGACATATGTTCTTGGCAGTGAAAGGGATAAAAGTAAATTGAGGTAGAAAGTTCACATTTATGCAACAATACACTGATAGTGAAGCAAAAGCATGATGTTCTTTACTACAGAGGCTGAATTAAAAGGGAAGGTAACAGAAAATGTTCGTATTACAAATTTTATCTTTTTTTTTTTTGTTGGCTTCAGTTGCTAAAAATAATCCACACCAAACCTGCCTATGGAAAATTTGTGCTGTGTGAACATGGCCTAAGGTAGACAGCTGCAGAATGTCTGTCTTAAATAGGTTACAAAAGCATTAAACATACACATTAGACAGCTGTTAACCTATAGATATATTTGTATTTAGTCCTTAAAGGCTTATAGACTGATGACCAATTATTAGGATAGGTAATCGATTGAAGATCAGCAGTGGTCCAACACCCAGAACCTTGCGGACCAGCTGTTTGAAGAGACAACTGCACTTTGGAGAGTGCTTGGGGTCTATGAACTAAAAAACAAGTACAGTGCCGAGCATTGTACAGCACCTGTGATTGGTACTGCAGCTTAGCCCCATTCACTTGAATAGGGCTAAGCTGCTTATAGGCCACGTGATGTCACATTCATATGTCACATGGCCTACGAAGCAGAAGTGATGCTTAAGGAGAGCCCCTGTTGCATCGTACGGCTGATCGGCAGTAGGTCCAGGAGTTGGACCATTGCTGATCTTTGATTGATGACTTACATGCTAAGAAACATAAGAAACTCCTTTTTTTTACTCTTTTATCAAAATGTAGAACCAAGAACGAAGCCTGGGAATAAGGGGAACCTGTCTGGACAATTTGGAACACTAAACCACCCAAAGATTCCTATGGACTGGGAGTTTATGGCCCCAAATTGCTCTGTTGTAAATCCATACATGCTGCACTAAAAATAAAAAAGCCTTATACTCATCCTGCTGCTGTACTCCTTGCGCCAATGCACTTCTTCAGTGAAACCTGAGGACTACGACCTCAGCTTAAGTGTGCATGCATCAGACCTCAGGCGCATGAACAGTGAAGGCGGGGTGTATATCAGCAGCTTCGGGGAAGCACCAGAAAGGATTCCGATGAGGCTCATCTCCACGGAATTGTAAAGGTTTGGTTTTTTTAAACATGGCCACAGAGGGCTTTATAACAGGGAAATTTGGGACACTAAACCTCTGGTCCATAATGACCAGCGGGTGGCAATTTCATAGTACATACATACTGCCC
This sequence comes from Leptodactylus fallax, assembly GCA_947044405.1. Classification (NCBI taxonomy): domain Eukaryota; kingdom Metazoa; phylum Chordata; class Amphibia; order Anura; family Leptodactylidae; genus Leptodactylus; species Leptodactylus fallax. Next base: position 4,152,886 of record CAMRHE010000130.1, on the reverse strand, counting down.
ACCACCTACAGTTCAGTCAGCAGTGTCACTCATTCGGGCACTAGGTATTGCTTCCAACTTCCTCTCACATGCAATACTCCGCTTTGCTGAGCATGCATGCGTTTTCAATAAAAAGAAAGAACAAACCACTGTCAGACATCTGTGGCAGGGACTTGTTTCCCTAGGTAAGAAAAGGATTGGTCATGTTGAAATCCAACAGCCCGATCCTTTTCCCCTGTGATACCGGCTGTCAGGCGAGAGTCAGGACACCCCGCATACACATTACATAGTCAGCAGCTTCAGCCAAGATTAAGAGTATGAGTAAAGCCACCTTAAGAACACAAAACTTCTTCTACTTTACTAAGCTGCGCCCCTTATAAATGACAGACAGCCAGGAACAAAATGGATATTAACATCTATGTAAAAAACTGCTTAAGGAGCAAGTAAAATAACGCCCACAGTATGGAAAATGCCATGGGCAAGTTATTCCCTCTACTTCATCTTTAGTGTCTCTTTAACGCATGTTAACCCTCTTACCAAAGTCTCCAATTGTGAGCAATAATGTCAAAACTGCATCTAAAATATTCCATTTAACTGGTGACTATGTTTTTGTTTTGTTTTTTTAAATACTGTTTCCTGCTTTTTCTCAAATCTCTAAAAAAAATAAAAATAATGGACACCCCCTTTAAGAGCAAAATCATCCAAATCAAAATCCTGCAGTGTACAGAGCACTAAAGACCTAGGGGAAACATGAATAATGCATTGCATTAAAAGGTATTTAGCGCAATATACTGTACCAAGCCGTATTTTCTAGCATCAGGCCAACGCATAACCGGGGAGTATTTGTTACAATTGATCCTTCTGTTTATTTAAGTGGGTGATTGTGACAGCATCTGCTCCTCTTCCTGCTTGTTTGGAGCAGCGTGCGGCTGGGCACAAATCACACAGCTTGTGTTGCCTACCAGACACTTCACACAGAACCAACAGCTCCTTAACACCTTCCTCGCTTTTGGAGAAGCTGTAAAGAGTCTTCGAGCTGACTGAACGGGTTTCGTGTACACAGTAAACTCTGATAAATAGATATTCTACTGAAACTGTCGCCAACGCACAGCCCGGTCACCTCCCATGAGCTCTGATGACAGCTCTCTTCTTGTTAACACGAGAAAGAAGGTGGGAGTCTGACGTTAAGGTAGGGTGGGCTGGTGTTACTGTGGTGGGCTAAAGAACGGAGGTGGAATATAGCTTCATCGACTCATATACTGCTAAACTCGCATGAGTCGCTTTTACTACGTGATCTCAAAGATCTCCTTTTCAATCACTTTACAAAAGAAAGGTCTATACAATAGTTAAAGGGGTTATCACGGGAATAATAAAGCTCACCAGTGTATTTCCTGCACTAGTTATGCTTTATCACTAATATACACTCCGGTCCCCCAGAGCGCAGCTTATTACCTTTACAGATGGCAGCTGGGGAGGCCGGAACGCTCGCTCCTCAGTCTTCCCTGCAGCCATTCCGACTATCACTCACACCAACCACTCCCCTCTACTCCAGCCACGTGTCCACTGAGTAGAGTGGAGACGGTCATGTGACCAAGAGTCAGAGTAGCAGTATGGGAGGTGGAGGAATGAATTCAGGCCCGAGAGTTCTCCCTCTGACCAGGAGACCAGGCTGCATGTTAGAAATGAAGCTTAACCAGTGCAGGGAATGTACTGGAAAGCTTTATTATTCCCAGGACAACTACCTTAAGGTGCCCACACACCTTCAAAGGCTCATTCAACCAACAGCTATTCCTCCCGAAATCCCCTCTGCTAAATTGAGCATGCATGTGCTTTCAATGGAGATAGGGAAATAACTTGCAACAGTAGCATTTCTCTTTGAGAACATAAGGGTGAATCTTGCCCACTAACATGTCATTGGCTGAACCAATGTCGGCCAAACATCTACTACACATGAGGCGGTCGGCTCATTCCTGGTTCTGAGGATCTCAATATAACACCTATGGCCTGCGTAATAAAGGACAGTAAAGAAAAGTGAAGCCCAGCAGTTCTTGTTGGTACAGACCAGGTCTAGAGTTAAAAACAACTTCTTTTGTATATATATATATATATATATATATATATAACGCTCTCTATACGGTCCTCGATCACTATACAACCATACCCAAAATGCTGCAGAATATCACAGCAGGATGTAGATGAGAGCATATAGCCGTACAATCCAAAGAGTTACATAAGAGAATGAGAAGACAGACAGAGGTTGTGTTCAGTACTGGAAAGGCAGCCAAGTGCAGGCATCATACCTTGTGATATACTGGATAGAGCCTACAAGCGTCTGCAAGATCAAAGACAATATCTCTCTCTACCAAGACATTTATGCAAGTAAAGAATGTTCATTTTATGAATCAAGAAGAGTTATAAATTGTAATACATACTGTCTTATAAATCTGAAAATCCAAGATCCCTGCTTGCTGTCAGGAAGTGAGAATATCTACGTAATGATCGCGATTATGCACGGCTATAAAAGTAAGAGCTGACATATAGTTAATACGCCACCTGGGCATCTAAGGCAATCTGTGCCACAAGTAACCCCTTTTATAAATATAATAGAGGACACTATCAAGGTCAAGACGGACATGACATACATTATCCACCTTACTAATCCTCCCCTCCAGATTTAGCCCTTGCGTCTGAGCCTGTTCTTATGGAGCCTTTGGTACCTTGATAAATGGAGGACAGATTTAAGGCACCACACCCATAAGAGAGTCTTCTGAACCCGCGATTTTCCCAAGAACTGGGCATGAATTTCAGTTTCCAATCAGGTATGCCTCTATAAGAAATGTCTTACTCCTCTCTTCCCGTTTAGAACACATGCTCTTTAAGCTGACCCCAGTGTGCATGTGCATGTGCGAGTCAGGAGGAATAGCTGTTGGTCCAAAAAGCATTCGGCTGTCAGCTACTGAATATGTATGGTGTATGGGCACCCTTACTGAACCTCAAAAGACTGGGAGAAAGTTAGATACATTTTTGCCTACTACTGTTAACACTAGAGACCTATTGATTTAAAGGGTTTTCCGGCACCCAGGTGGTTTTTTATACTAATGACCCATTTTATGGATCAATATAAAAAAACAGAGCACATGGGGCCAGAAAACCACCTTTAAAATGACTAGATATTGTCAGAACAAACTTGATAAACTTTGGTCACCTGGCACATGTGCCTTTACATGTCTCAAGCATGCCACTGAAGTTCTCCTATATTGCGCTACTTCCCTGTATTTCTTTGTGCTCATTTTTTTGTTGTGAAGCCATATAAGGATTGTATTGGTTGTAGCCAGTAATTTTTTATTACTTTTCCCAATAAAAGAAAAAGAAAAATAATAGATTCAGCCATCTATCGTGACTGCCTATAGGAATGGATGAGCACTCTATAGTGTCTCCCACTATACAGGACCATCTATAGTGCTAATACATAATCTCTAGCGCTTCCCTGCTTTATCAGAATTACCGTCCTACCTGACTCTTCGATAAAGTCCACACATTTCTTCACAAAGACAGGAATAGGTCTCTCTGGGCTCACGAGGTCCTGCAGGGGTTTACCAAAGTAGTTACTTTCCCAGTTCCGTCGTGTTGGTGGGTTAAACGGCTTGTTTTTCTTATTTTTCTAAAAGAATAAAATATCAAAATTTTAGAACATTTCAGAGTTACATTAAAAGCAAAAAATTACGTTGCTATTGCCATGGTTGGACTATTACCATATAGAAAGAATTGACAGAATAATTCAGCAACTCCAATGCATTGGATCATACAGATGAGAATCCATAGTTTTGTGCTGGATCATAATTTTTTTTTTTTTTTTTATAGGATATGTATAAGGTGGGTGTGAATTTGGGGATGTGGTCATAGAGATCTGTGCTAGTCTGCCCTGTACAGGCTAGTATTGTGTGGTCCTGGCATTTGGATGTGCCCACCTGTCAGGGTGGTCTGTGCCTTCTCAACAGACCTATAGGCGTGGATCCTCTCATTGGTAACTGGGATGTGACAGCCAAGGGAAGGTGCCTTCTGGTTAGATAACACTAGGGGCCATTCCCAACACGCCCATCAATTCTACAACATCATTGCGTATTATGATCACAGTGGACGCCCTACCATTGAGTTGGACCTTCATTGGGCTCCTTACGAATCACAGCAGCTTCATATAGTGTGAAGAAACACGGCAAGATATTCCAGGTGCCCAAACCTGGGTAGACACAGACTGAGGAAAAGGCTCTATCTATTCTTAGATTCTACACCGTCAGGACTGTGTTTCCTATTCGCCTCCATGAATATCAGTGGGGAGTAAGCATCTGCCAGACACCTCTGACTGTGGCTTTCTCCGACACAGTCTATTGGAAGAGTTGGCACACTCCCATACACATAAGATAGTGTATGAACACCTAAAGATGGCGGCACATAGACAGAACTCCTTATATAAATTCACCAAGGATCATCCATTACTCCTAGAGAATCTTAGAGCGCAAAATATTTCTAAAAAAATGTTTTGTATAAAAACATACAAAACAAAAGCTTTTTGAAGACAGATGCTCTTCACGTCTCAAGCCAACCATAGCTGACTTATAACAAATTGTTCTTCAGGATCCCATCTCTGCCAGAATTTTTTCCCCCCCCAAAAAAAAGCTGAATAGAAAATTTAGGTCAAATCAAACTGTTCTCTGGAACAGGAGGAAAATACAGCAATGATGTCAGGAACAATTTCAATCAGAAGCCCATTGTCTTAAGCAGAAACATCCAGAGAAAGGCTGGCGTCACTGATGCAGACGACGACTAGGTTACTTCACATGAACACCAGGTTGTAAATACCAAGAAGCTCTCCTACCAAATGTTGAGCATTTTTATAGGATAACATTAAGGGCGAGAACATTCCTAGGCCAAACGCCAACTCAGAACCTTAGCTGATTTACAACTCCCTGTGCACATTGTGAAGCCATCCGTTTCCTTAAACTTCTCAAAAAAAAAAAAAAAAAAAAAAAAAAAGATGGAATATTAGGGAGCATAAATAGAGGAAAACTAGAGAATAATATTACCACGATCAGTCACTTGTGAGGCCACACCTTGAATATGGGGTACTGCGTAGGGTTCAAAAGTGTGAAGATATGGAAGAAGGGGATCTCTCTCCATCCTGACCCCATTTCCACTATGCATGCATGCTTGGCTGAGCATGCATGTGTCCTGAATGGGGAGAGGGAAGGAAGCTACTGTGGGGCAACTCAGGCAGTGGCTTATTCCTTCTTCCTAGAACAAGAGGATCAGGCATGTTAAAAACCAAGAGTGATCCATCATTCACCACTGACACCTTCCAAACTAAATTGGCCATTTTGGCCAAGGGTGGTAAAGGAGTTTCTTGTTCAGAAAACACAGTCAAATTCCTTACTTGGGAATTAAAAATGACTAGAGGAGAGTCTACCATCTGCACCCAATAAGTCAGAGCAGAGAACAGCAACAATGACTCTCTTGCACTCAGGATGGCTCACAATGTCTCTACATCCCATGGACAGACAACTGATTTCAATGGTCAGCATGTAATACCGCATTTTGCCTCTGGTGGTGCTACATTGGAAATGAACACTTGCTGTCCGATTCCCTAAAGATTAGGAGACAACTGCTAGTGGTCCCAGCACTCAGACAACCCGATCAGCTTATTTTCAGGGGATTCCTCTCAAAAAACTGGATTACCTATTTTCCGAGCGGTAAATATTCACTTATGGAAGGATCTTTCTAAACTTCTTGGGCTGTGGAGGTCATATTATATTTTATACATATTGAAAGTTGTAAAATCTTTTTACTTTGAAGTTGGAGTTCTACCAACCTCGCCAAAAAACCATTTGACTATATGACTCTTACTCCACAGCTGAAAAACCCAAGAGAAGAGTACTTTATAGAAGTAGCTATACATATAGCTTATTCCAGGAACAAGTCACATACATTGATCCAATGTATGAAGCTTGTATATAGTTCATCCAGTATACACACAGCCCACACAGTTCCCGACACACCTCTTCAACCTCCGATTGGGCACAGTTTTGCAGCGATTGCATGCCTTACGGACAATCACCCACTGCAGTCAATCACTGATCTCGACCATCAAGACCATTTAGCCTGCCATTCTGCTGAAGTGTCAGACAACTGTAGTATGGCCACACATTAGGATCTATATCATGTCTGCAAAACCCAGATCTAAGCTGATTCAAGTATACATACATAAGTCCAGATACACACAGTATCTAAACTCAGACTGCACTATAGCCATCCAAAACCAATGAAGAAAGCGCACTCCAGCCCTTGTAGGATCAGACTGACGTGTGTCTCTTGAACCTTATAAAGCAACATATATGGGCACCACTGGTGTCATCAAAAGCCTGCCAAGGCTTATGAATTTTAGATATGCCAAGCTATGGAACACAACTCGCCCAACGCTATACCAGTGCATGAGATTTACCTTACAGGGAGTTCTTACATAAGAACAGTCAGTGCTCGAGGCCGCCGTGTGTACTACTTATCATCTGAAGTGTAAGCTCTGATGTAGCAGATTCTTCTTGTTTTGATTGATTTTTCACTTCGGTGCAATTCTCAAACCAGGCGCCACGTGAATGTACACACGGCTACAAATGCATACTATATATATCAACCCAGGAGTCAGGCCTTGTACACAGTGTACCTGCCTAAATAGCCACAGATCAAGGCTACAAGACTAACTTGTCATCTGCTGCAGGCTCATGAACACTATACAATACACAGCCCCATACATGACAGCTGGAAAAAGAAGCAGAATAAAACCGTAAACTGTATTAGACTACTACTATTATACCCTTCCCAAACGATGAGAAGTAAAGGAATAGAATTACTATGATAGGTGGAACATGATATATGAATATACATGGGTAACAGGCACAGCAGCTGCTATAGGGCCCTAAGGGCTCTCATAATGTACAGTTAGTGATGGGATAGAGGGGCAGTTTCCCCTCTACCTTCCATAGTGAAGTTTTATTATACAGGCTTATTGTTATTTCTGTGATGTGACATCACTATATTGATCCAGTACTGTTATATCATACGTGCATTATACCTCCATGTGACATTTAGGTGTTTTTTTTCCCTATGGTGTGAGGTGGCTGGTATATGGTGACCTTTCTTTTGCGTGCATTATCCCTGCGTGCATTATCCCTGTACTGTGACATCATTGCTCGCATTATCCCTGTACTGTGACATCACTGCCTGTATTATCCCTGTACTGTGACATCACTGGCTGAATTATCCCTGTACTGTGACATCACTGCCTGTTTATCCCTGTACTGTGACACACTGGCGAATTATCCCTGTACTGTGACATCACTGCCTGCATTATCCCTGTACTGGCGGCCTGCATTACCCTGTCTGCGCCGCCTGCATTATCCCTGCTGTGATACAGAAAAGAAAAACCTTTATATTACTTGACTGCTGATCTCCGCTATTGAAAACATCAGAACATTGTATGTATTCTTCATCTTCTGTTTAGTAAATTTGTAGCCACCTGAATGCTACTTGCCAAAAACGGAAGACTATGACAAGACATGTTGCGGTTCAACATGTAGCGCCAGTAGGTGCCAATACACAATTTTACGTGTATGGGGGGTGTGCCAACTCTCCCACGACAAATGACCTCTGGAAAAAGAAGGATAGGGCATGTACATTTCAACCTGTCCCCATTCTTATGGTCACATGGTACATAATCTGCCACCAGAGGTGTCTGACAGCTACCGTAATACCTCTCCAATTTAGAACACATGTACACTCAGCCACACTAGGAATGCAGGTGTATGGAAGAGTCATGAGGAATACTTTTCTGATTTTGCGTGTATAGTTTTTATTATTGGCCAAATAAAGAGTTACCTGGTCTACTGCATTAGCGTAACTCGCTAGTAAAAAAAAAATACAGCAGTCTGCCCACTCCACACCAATAAAATTGAAATATATTCGGTTGGCCCAGACCACTTACCAACATGTTGGGCAAGAATGGCACATGCCTAGGTACGACTATATGAACTGACCACACAAACCCAGTAACTGACATTAACTGAAAGATCTTCCTACAGACCACTAACACCAATGGACCCCAGTAATGTCCGTGTATGTCAAGTGAGTGTACAACTTAGACTAGGTTCACACTTACGTGCAGGTTTCTGTTCTTCGGGTCCACTTGGAGACCCAAAAAACAGAAACCCTATGCGCTTAAAAGGCGGTTACCCATGGACCCCATAGTTGCCCAACACTAGGGTGAACGCAGCATTATAGTGAATAACACTAGGTTCATACTAGTGTTCGAGCCTCTCTATCCCAGATGCCACTTTTCTCTCCGCCACTAGCGACAGAAATCGGACAGACCCCATTATATTGTATGGCGCCCCGCAGGTTTCAGTGTGTAACCACTTTTTAAGCAGATAGAGTTTCTGCCTAACGGGTCTCCAAGCTGACCCAAAGGGCTGAAACCAGAGCACTAGTGTGAACCTAAGATAAGTAAGCAGAGTAAGGATGTGTTCACACATTATGGTAATGTAGTTTTGTTGGTTTAGTAAGCATTATCTGTTCTTGTTATTTGTAGTTTTTTTCTGTTTTGCCAAGCTACAAAAACTGCAACAAAACTGCACTGTGTAAACACACCTCAAGTTTGCTTTTAAATAAGGCTATTGGAAAAGTTTGTTATAGTTAATAATTGTATTTCCTATAACAACTCTGGAGCACCTTACTAAGTACTCAACATTGTACCATTCCTCTGCTACTCCACCTGGAAATTTATAAAGAAATTGAGTGTTATCAGCTGGGAGTGTGTCACTATATACAGTCATGGCCAAAAGTTTTGAGAATGATACAAATATTAATTTTTACAAAGTCTACTGCTTCAGTTTTTCTAATGGCAATTTGCATATACTCCAGAATGTTATAAAGAGTGATCAGCTTAACAGCAATTACTTGCAAAGTCAATATTTGCCTAGAAAATGAACTTTATCCCCCAAAACACATTTCAACATCATTGCAGCCCTGCCTTAAAAGGACCACCTAACATCGTTTCAGTGATTGCTCCATTAACACAGGTGTGGGCGTTGATGAGGACAGGGCTGGAGATCAATCTGTCATGATTAAGTAAGAATGACACCACTGGACACTTTAAAAGGAGGCTGGTGCTTGCCATCATTGTTTCCCTTCTGTTAACCATGGTTATCTCTAAAGAAACACGTGCAGTCATCATTGCACTGCACAAAAATGGCCTAACTGGGAAGAGTATTGCAGCTAGAAAGATTGCACCTCAGTCAACAATCTATCGCATCATCAAGAACTTCAAGGAGAGAGGTTCCATTGGTGCCAAAAAGGCTCCAGGGCGCCCAAGAAAGACCAGCAAGCGGCAGGACTGTCTCTTAAAAGTGTTTCAGCTGCGGGATCGGGCTACCAGCAGTGCAGAGCTTGCTGAGGAATGGCAGCAGGCAGGTGTGAGTGCATCTGCACGCACTGTGAGGCGGAGACTCTTGGAGCAAGGCCTGGTCTCAAGGAGGGCAGCAAAGAAGCCACTTCTCTCCAGAAAAAACATCAGGGACAGACTGATATTCTGCAAAAGGTACAGGGAGTGGACTGCTGAGGACTGGGATAAAGTCATTTTCTCTGATGAATCCCCTTTTCGATTGTTTGTAACATCTGGAAAACAGATTATTTGGAGAAGAAGAGGTGAGCGCTACCACCAGTCTTGTCTCATGCCAACTGTAAAGCATCCTGAAACCATTCATGTGTGGGGTTGCTTCTCAGCCAAGGGAATCGGCTCTCTCACAGTCTTGCCTAAAAACACAGCCATGAATAAAGAATGGTACCAGAATGTCCTCCAAGAGCAACTTCTCCCAACCGTCCAAGAGCAGTTTGGCGCTCAACAATGCCTTTTCCAGCATGATGAAGCACCTTGCCATAAAGCAAAGGTGATAACTAAATGGCTCAGGGAACAAAACATAGAGATTTTGGGTCCATGGCCTGGAAACTCCCCAGATCTTAATCCCATTGAGAACTTGTGGTCAATCATCAAGAGACGGGTGGACAAACAAAAACCAACAAATTCAGACAAAATTAAAGCATTGATTCTGCAAGAATGGACTGCTATCAGTCAGGATTTGGTCCAGAAGTTGATTGAGAGCATGCCAGGGAGCATTGCAGAGGTCCTGAAGAAGAAGGGTCAACACTGCAAATATTGACTTGCTGCATTAACTCATTCTAACTGTCAATATAAGCTTCTGTTACTCATAATATGAATGCAATTATATTTCTGTATGTGATAAAAACATCTGACAAACACACATAAAAACCAGAGGGCAGCAGATCATGTGAAAATATAATATTTGTGTCATTCTCAAAACTTTTGGCCATGACTGTACAGTTCAACACTGTCCTATCAGATCTGCTAGTATTGGGTACACCCCTATGGCACAGGGAATGGTAACACCCAGTTTTCAATTTATCAATCAATTTCTAGGAGGAGGAACAGAGGAACAGTACGGCAATCCAGAATTGTTAGCTCATGGGGATTAAAGATATTCAATAGAACAGACATCAGGAAAGCAAGTAAAGTAAGCGTCAGTGACAGTCTACAGTACTAATACATCAAAAAATACAAAGAACGTAACTTTTTCACGTGTATCGCAAAGAAAAGGGAAACAGCCATAATAAATAGTAATAGGACAGCAGATGTATCACCGACTGTCTGCAAACAAAGACCGACTAACAACAATTCTACAAGACAGACGTGTCAAAACAGTCTGGAACTTTAGAAGCAGCAAAGGCTGAGATCTCAAAATCTAGTATGGCGCACATCACAATATTTCCCTAAGCAGCAGCTGCTTTTCTAACTGTGAAAAAAACAGAACCGAGCCCCAAATCAAACAAAATTCCTTTAGGGTTGTGGTGCTCCCATAAGAGTATGTTCATACATAGCAGATTTGTTGCAGCAGTTACCGCCTGAAACGCATATAAAATACTTTTCTAAAGGCTGATTTTCAGAGTTAGGTTCAGACATGTAAGACGTATTCTGACACAAATCTGAATAAAATATGCATGTAAGTCATACCGTATATCACTACACTAACAACCTATGCCACAAGCGGTTTTTGCTGTTAAAATCACTAAAATCTATCAGTTTTTCCAGTTGGTAGGGCTGACAATATGATCCAATGTGTATGGCCGGGATAAATAAAAAAAAAAAATATATATATATATATATATTTTTTGTTATTATTAACTATTTAGGGCTGTGTTTTTAATTGTTTTCCAAGCAACTACCAGCGATGTTTTAATAATTTAAACCAGTAGAGCACAACCAATAGGCCAACATCTATTTCAGCTTTGCTGTGTAGACTGGGGCAGAGTCACCAAAGCATAGGGAATTTAGGATGCCCATCCACATTAGATGATTGAGGAGTGAACTGGTGGGACAAGTCGATTAATATCTAAGGAGTTGTCTTGATTCTTCCTTAAAAAGCAGAAATGAACCAAGAAAAAAAAAAAAAAAAAAAAAAAGGATCAAGCATGATTGGCTTCAACATGCCCAATCCTTATTCCCACCAGAGATAAGCAGTGGACAGCATTCAATAACCCCCTGAAAAATGTGGCTTCAGCCTTAAAGTGGTTCTCCAGAGAACCTGTGAATACTTACTTCCTCCAGGGCAAAAAATAGGTGAATCCTGGGGTTCTGAGCTGGTTCCGACCCTGGGTCATGTGATCAGAACAAGAACTCTGCCCCCAAGTGGCTCCGCCTCCTTCATACCCACCTGTGTTCACCTGCGCTATGGGGTCTGGCTGTACTATCTTCTGCCAGCCACTTAGCAAAAGTAACTACATGTGGAAATTTAAGAGGGATGAGTTGGAGAAACTCGGGGCCAAGTGCTGGTTTTGTTCACGTGACAAGGGTTCAGAAACCACCCCTGAACCCCTGGGTTTGACTCCTAAAACTCTAGAGGAAGTAAAGCTACATTCACATGATAGGGTCCTGGGCACATCTGAGCGTAATCCAATTTCACAGATCCCTCATAGACATGGCCTGAGATGAGACTTAATCCATTTTTTTTCTCAGATCATTCACACAGACCGTTGGAGGGAAAGACTATAGAGCTGTGTGCTGGCCGTTATTTTAGACCGAAGAACCCTGTTGTGTGAATGAGCCCTAAGTATTCACAGGATCTGCAGAGAACCCCTTTAGGCTGAGGCCCAACGTTGCGGAAATGCAGCTTTTTTTTTTTTGTTGTTGCAGATTTTGTTGCGGTTTTTTGAGCCAAAACCAAGAATGGCTACAAAAGGAATGGGAAATATATAGGAAACTCTTATATTTCTACCTTCTGCTCAATCCACTCCTGGCTTTGGCTTTCAAAAAAAATGCAGTAAAATCTGCATTTCTGCAACGTGGGGCCTCATCCTTAGGCTGAGGCCCCACGTTGCGGAAACGCCGCTTTTTTTGTTACAGATTTTGCTGAGGTTTTTTGAGCCAAAGCCAGGAGTGGATTGAGCAGAAGGTAGAAGTATAAGAACTTCCTATATATTTCCCATTCCTTCTTTAGCCATTCTTGGCTTTGGCTCAAAAAACCGCAACAAAACCTGCAGCAAAAAAAGCTGCGTTTCTGCAATGTGGGGTTTTCCAGGATGATACTGGTGACTTAGAATAGGTCTTGCCACCAAACAGCCTTATCCTTCCTTCTCCTGCCAATTGCTGTCAAGTGTAAAAAAAATTGGGATGGTCTTCTTCCAGCCAAAATGATTGGGTCCTCTAGAAAATAGATCTGTAACATGGCTTCTTTTGACAATGAAATTTACATATAAACCAGTCCATTCCCGAGAAGCCGGCATTTCTGTATTCGCACATTTAACCATTTTCCTGCACAGCTTGTTACCTAGAAAATATTTCCATGGAGATCGAGATGCTCATAGTAGAGTATAATCCAGAAATAAAACCGGCCATATATAGAACATCGAATACACCAGAGGCAATGTGCTGAACACATCAAAAATAGTTCTGTGTGTCACAACTCCTACAGGAACAACTGTGGCTGTGATCAGACAATAGTGATACATGCGCTATACCCTGGAGATAGCAATGATAGATTAACATACATATAAGAGAGGACTACAGGCACCATCGAATACCAGCAGGAACTTCGGAACGATTCCTGTATAATCGATAGTAATGAGATTGGTACAATGGTCTGGATGGGTAAAGATGGCCATACACGTTAGATCAAGGTCAACTAAGCTAGCCATCTAATGTGCACCCTCGAATATCAGCAGGAACCATTTCTGGTATTATTGATACTAATGGGATTGGTACAGTGTTCTGGATGGGTAAAGGTGGCCATACACGTTATAGATCAATGTCAACTAAAGCTAGCCATGTAATGTGCATACTCGAATATCAGCAGGAACAACGGAACAATTTCTGTTATAATTGATACTAATAGGATTGGTACAGTGTTCTGGATGGGTAAAGGTGGCCATACACGTTATAGATCAATGTCAACTAAAGCTAAAGGGGGTTGACCTAACTCTCTTCCAGGTGGCAGATGCTGCGGGAAAATCAGGGTTGATGAACATATTGGATTTCAACATATCCAATTCTTTTGTTCTTACAGGAGATAAGTAGTGCATGTATATAGTAGTTCTGTAGTAATAGCTAGTTATATGGCTAGTTGGACACCTTAAATACCAGGACACAGGGTATCCTCGGCCTTAGGGGCCAAACAATGAAAGAACAAAATGTTCTGCTCAACTTTAAGGAAATTTGTTGACCAGCATACATTTCCCAGGAAGCATTGTTTCACAGTCCCATTTATTGTATCAGCACTTACATGAGCATAAAAAGGCACTTTCTCCCTTAAAATCATCCTCTTTTGACTCTATTCAGTCTCATATTGCCATCAAAAGGTTATAAAGGTTGGTTTTAGACAGTCATAACACAGCTATGTTTTAGTTTCCACTTTACGGCCAAAAAAACCTAGACCTCCTATAAAGTTTTCCTTCCTGTATGTAATTCAGATAGTAATATTAAAGTGTCTAAAACACACAATAAAGTAGAGCTAGAACCAGCAGTAAATGTCAAGTAAGTGGTGGCCACAAATTATTAACAGAGAATGTTTCAGAATAACCACAACCATAGAACTAAGTAATGGCTACTTGTACTCCCACGTAAGACTGAAGAAAAGTTATACTTTATAGGCTTAAAAACAGTGTAAAATGACTAAACTGTACTAGATAATCATATTGCAGAAGTAGCAACCTGTGCTCTAAATTGTTGGTTTTGTCTCCATTTTCTAGCTAAACATCTTGGACATACATTATATCTACAATATCATTTATTGATTCCAAAAAACACATATCTTGCTTTTTTACTCAAACTTTCATTGTGACCCATGGGTCACGCTACTTCTGATTCCATCCCTATTCAACACATTCTGTCAGAATGACCTCAACGTCCCCATACACAGAGAAAAGTTGTCCAACTTCGGCAAGACTGGTAGACTTTCTTATGCCAATGCTTACAAAACAGATTGCTTACATGGAAGAAAAGTCACTGCTCGGTGTCTAATAATGGCTTACTTCCCTCTCCATACTGAGAACACATGCACGTGTACTGAGAAGTCAGGAGGAACAACTTGCAGCTGAGGTTGTATGGTAAGCTTTACATACACGCAAGGACAACAGTGAGCACAAAAGTGCACAAACACTTTAAACAGCTATTCCTCCTGATCCCCCATACATATACACACCTAATTTAGCCAAGCATGCGTATGTTTGCAATGGGGAGTAAGGCACTAGCGCAAACCTCTGACAGTAGTTTATCTCCAGTAAGACATGTTGACAGGTTATGCCGTCATTGCTTATGTGTATAAGCACCTTAAATAGTCAAACCCATCTTGGAAGTTATTGCAATAGGCAAAACACTTTGGGCTTGTTGGCAACCAATATTCACTACAATGCAGAATAAGAAAGACTAATTTCACTGAATATTCTCAAGAGATTATCTCGGTACGATTGAAAATAATCTGATGGACAACCAGCCATACAAAACCAGCAGATATAAACCTACCTTCTTCTCTTCTTTAACTTTTGGTGGCTTCTTCTTGGTCTTTCTTTCTTCCTGTTCCTGGTCTGACGTGATGGCAGGGTTATCTATGCCACCCTTCCAAGTGTCAACTGGAGAAAGAAGTGGGTCTTCCTCACTTGGCCTGTGTTTTGGTTTCCGCTTTCTATCTTTCCCAACGATGGTAAGAGCCTCTTCATCGCTGGCATCTGAATGGGTTCGTCGATACGTGTATGATCTAGTCTTGCTGAATAGAGTTTTTGACCTGTACTTGTATTTTGATGGTCGCCTCTCTCCCTGTCCTCTTGAGTTTCTATCAGTGATACCATTCTCTTCATCTCCTTGTGCATTAGGGAACAGGTGATGCATTTTATGAATGTGGTTCTGACCATCATCTGGATCTGCATATAAGTCATTAATGAAATCTTTGGACCTCAGTATTGTGTCAACTGGTTCTGCGTAGTTATCTGACGAATCTGCATCTTCGGGATGTACCAACGGGAAACGAGGAGTTTGCTTCCTCGGGTTTTTGCTAATGCCAGCTTCAATAGCTCTAACAAGATTTGGGTCTAGTCTATTCACCTTGGACTTGTTTCCACTTGGTTTCGGTCTGATTGGCGGAGGCACTTTATGGTTGCGCTCATGGTCATGGCAATTTAATGGAGTGCTGTGTGTAGGGTATTCATTCCCTTCATTGTCCAAATTACACTTTGGCAACAGCTGCACATCATCCCCTATAGGACTATAAGGTGGAGGTGCTTCTGTGTCATCTTCTGAATCGGGGTAGCAGCTGTAGGCTGGCGAGTTTCCACGTGGTGAATAAGGAAAAACATCTTCACTTTGTTGACTTGCCTCTCGACGGCTTTCTGCTAAATATGAATTCTCAATGGAAGTCTTCTTTTCGAGAACATCGCTAAAAAACGGAGTGAAGACCTCTGTCTGGCGATGGTACTGAGACAAGGAATATAAAGCTGTGAATTTTGCTGAAATTTCTGTAGCAATGTGCTCTCCTTCAGTCATCAGCTCTTTGATTGCTTCGTTCTCAAAAAAGTCTGCTTGGCTGTCGGTGACTGCAACTAGCTGAACGGGAATTGTGTCCTGAATTTCTGATAGAAAAGCACGCAACATTCCCATAGATGCTTTTCGCTTGGCTGAATAAATAAGAATGTACCCATGAACCAGTTCATCTTTTCGAACTCCAATTGAGGAGTGGTAGGATAAAATGGTTATCTGTATCCTCCTTCGTTTTTCACCAATTATTTTATCCAGCATTAGAGAGTTATTTTGGCCTGGCTGAGCAGCACTGCACGTACGGGACTCCAAAAAGGGGGAAAGAATAAGATCCACACTGAAAGGGTCCCCGCACATGGCACACATTACAATTCTTAGATCGGCTTCTGAAAGGTCTTTAATAGCAGGGACAGGACTGGCAATATCAGAGTTGTGCTTGACAGATTCGAGCACTCCCCTAAGAGCTTGCTTGATTTGGGTCTCATTAAATTTACGGGGATAGGTGCCAGCTGGCACATCCACAAAAGGACATTGGAGCTTATTTGCCAATTGCTGCCCTTGGTGCCTTAATATGGGCATGTTTTTGCTGATACTTTCTCTCTGGTTAGCCAAAATTAATGTAAATGGAAGGTTTGCAATATCCTTATCTCTTCTTGCCTGAGCTTCACATCTAATTTTCCCTATACAGTCACCTATAAAATTAAGTGACTCGATTGAGCTAAACACACAAAAACAGCCATGTGGTTTAAACCCAGGAGTCCAAAATTGGCTAAAAACATATGGAGAATTTGCATCCACTGCTCTTAAGTCTAACTCATAGATCTTTCCATCCAATGCAAACTCATCATCTGTTGACTGGGTCCTTATCTCATTGGCCATCTCTTGTGGAAGGTTGTCTTTTCCAAGAATGAGAAGGTTTACCTTGTCAAGGTTAGTTCCGTCTTGGTACAAATTCAAGCGGCTAAGATTGGACTGTAACAAACTGTTGGCAAGTACCTGTTCCACTTTTATGTCCATACAACTTTGGACGCTAAGACAAGTTTCCTTAGTTGGATGATAAACAAATCCTATGTGCTTGAGAAGAAGAGATTCTCTGTCCGTTGCAAGCTTCTGTAAAGCTTTGTATCTCGGTTCTTCTCCAAGAACAGCATTGATCTCTGTCATTTTATCAGTGCTTGGCGTAGCGTTAAGATCTAGGTCATAGAATAGCTCAGAGTGCTCAAAAAGCATCTCCTGAAATTCTTCTTTGGCTTTTTCGATGATCTCTTGCTGGTGCTTACGGTATACCTCAAATCGATCACTCTCATTGATAAATTTATATGCCTCGTCCTCCAAAACAAAACACATGACTTCTTCCCAAGGTTGACCAGGTGAAATGAATGGTATCTTCTCAAGGGTCTTTTTGAACTTGGCTTTCATTTCCAATCTCCTCTTCTCGGAAACCAGGTGCTGAACATGGCTTTGATAGACTTTCTCAGCATCTAATGTGCAGAGAAGATCGAAAGGGACCCTTCGGTCATTCACTTTATCAATATGATCTGACTGGTCCCATGGAGTCTTTTCCAGCATTACAAACCATAGGCTGAATTCGGGCTTTTTCTCTAGCACCTGAAGAGCGTCTGTCCAACTTAGGGTTTCGACCTCTTCAAGCTTTGGCAGTAACGTATTGAGTGCCCTTGGTAGTGTTTTAAGGTATTCCTCCTTTCTTTTTCTAATGTGCTCCTGTTTGAGCTGTTCTATGTGTTTAGAGAATGTATTTTTAGCCTTCAGTGTTCCCTCTAAATTTATATAATTCTCATAATCGGAGTGGTTTTTTAACTTATTAGTGACGGTTTTCCAAGTTGCATGGTAGTCACGCACAGTTTGTACAATAAGCTTCTCGAACTTATCAGTAGCAGATGCGACAATCTGTCGATGTGTTTTGAAAGCCTCAAGGTAAGGGATAATCTTGGGTTTACCTCTGGTTTTGTCCAACATTTGAACTAGTGCTGTGAAACATGTATCGACATTGACATTGTTTCTGGCTGAGGTTTCTACGACAAGTAAATTTTTCTTATTCGAGGCAAAGCCTTGGACTTCTCTTAAATAGTGGTCAACACACTCATCACACTTTGTTGCTGCAATGATAATGGGCTTCTTTGCTTTTGCTACTTGCGCATAGAGGTTATTGATGAACTTTAACTGGTCATCAAACTTTCGATTGCATCCTTGGCTAACGTCAATGCATAGAACAAAACCGTCTATAGTCAGCTTTCCTTCGGGCATTTGCTTTTGCTCAAAGTCCTGCTCCAGGCCAAGCTGGTCCGTGCAAATGTACATTAATTTCTCAGCTGACTGAATCTTTGAAGCTGCAGCTCTCTTTATGTAGGGCTGAAGGTTAGTACTCCGATGTGGAAGGAAAGTCTGATCATCTATGAACTCTGTCTGTTCAATAATATGATGCTTGCAGTCAACCCCATCCTCCCCGACCTGCGTTACGTCACCCCAATACAGAAAGTGGTCATTGTTGACAACACGACCACCAAAGTCAATTGTGCTAAGGACAGAGGTGTGTTCATGATAATATTCATCAGCTTTTGAGCGGACATATCTGTTACATAAACACGATTTTCCAACACCACAGTTGCCTTTATCCTTTTCGGTTCCAGACAATCCTACCACACTAATGGTATATGAAGGGGAGCGCGGCTCCTTATTCTTTGCCATCATCACTCCCCTCTCATCCTTTTCAGCACGTCTAGATAGCAGGGCATACTTTTCATTCTTAATTTCCACGTGAGGTCTTCAGATTTTGTCAAAAACAGGGGCGAGGTGCTTAACTTTTTCTTCTCATGTCCTCCAACACGATGTATTCTCAAACATGATGGTACACTGTGTTTCTGTAGAAGCAAAGCACAAACATATTACAATTGTGATCTACTTTTTATCATCAATATGTACAACAGTTAAAGAAAAAAAAAAAAAAGAAAAAGAATATTCAAAACATTATAGAACAAGGCATAGAGAAAAAAAATGCTAGAAACGTATAGAAATAACTGTCTTAATTTAGTTCATTATAGTCTGGAAATCGGAAGCTAAACATTAGAAGAAGTAGGTATACATCTTACTAAACGAAGTGTGCATGGAAAAGAGAGAAGGTGCTACGTTCACATTTACGCCACAGTCTGTATCGCAATGTCTGCCTGAGATCTGCTTTCCCTTTTAAAACAATAGACACCCTGACAAAGCCCGTTATAATCAATGGGGTCTGTTGGTCTCCATATGTAACCGTCAATTTAGAAATCTACCAACGGAGAGCCAATGCTAATGTGAACTGGGCATAAGCCGATGGCCAGACAGGTTCAACTTGAAATCCTACACATCCGATCTTTCTATCATCTGACACAGAGAGAAAAAAAAAAGGGTGGTCCAATCAACATTAGAAGACCCAGGTTCAGCCAAGTTCCATTTACTGTATAGGGGAATCTTTATAGACAATTTGCTACTGGATATTTTTATTTAGCATGCTTTCCTGCGCTATACATTGCAAGCACTAAGTAGAACATATACTATAATATCCTTAACAGACTACCATTTATATTTCGCCATGAGAATCCACGTGACCCATTAGCAAACTTAAGAAAACATATACAAGCATAACAATATAAACTTCTGTTAGGAATGAAACTCAAAAATTTGGCACTCCAAAACAACTAACAGCAAACACATCACAGAAAGTATTATGAAGATATAGAATCCTAAAGATATATACCAAGATTCCACCAATATTTGGTGTGACCGCCCTTCGGAGGAAGAGTCCTGGAAGTGATGATATGGCCCCCACAGACCCCTGATCTCATCATCATCCAGTCTGTCTGAGATTACATGAAGAGACAGAAGGATTGGAGCAAGCCTACATCCCCAGAAGATCTGTGCTTAGTTCTCCAAGATGTCTGGAACAACCTCCCTGCCGAGTTCCTTCAAAAACTGTCTGCAAGTGTACTGAGAAGAATTGATGGAAGGCAAAGGGCAAAGGTCACACCAAATATTGATGGGATTTAGATTTCTCTTTTTTCCATTCAGTTCATTGTGTTAATTGACAACAATAAACACTTCAATTTCTGAAAGCTCTCTTACTTTACAGCATTTTCCCACACCTACCTAAATCTTTTGCACTGTTCTGTATTTGATATTTCTTATTATGATCATAATCTTCGATTTGGTTTTTCATAAGTCAGAGGTGGAAAAAGCTATGGCCTATACTGACCACTATTCCTTCTAAACCCCCACACAATTGACTCGACTGAATGATGAGAGGGGAAAAGGTACTGAAAGACACCTCTGGAAATAGGTTTTTTCTACTCTGAGAATAAACGGGATTGAGCATGTTGAAATCCAATAGCTCGATCGTTCTTCATTTGGGGAAAGCTGGGACACCCCTATACACATTAGATGGTTGATCAGTCCCACCAAAATGGACAGATTTGGCCGACATTAATGTAACATGTATGGAGTTTCCGGGCCCAGTATCTGTGGTATATGCGAGCCCTCAAGGAAATAACTAGATTTATACAAAATGGAGCAACTACCATATACAGTATACAGCAGTTGCTCAGAGATGTGGATGATGCATGATAATGTAACACAAATCTTTTGCCCGCTCTCAAAATGCGTAACAAATAAAGATCATGACCGTAGGAGTAAGAGGTGTAACAAAGAAAACTATTCTATATTAAAGTGCCAAATTGTACCTGTCTTGGAAGTGTTAACGTTACGAGAGAAGTAAGCGGCTGCCTGGTTAGGAATGAGGAACGCGCTGAAGATAATTTGCTCTCTAGTGTGAGATTGAGGCTCCCGCCCAGCAGGGACTGCTCTGCATTAATACAGATTTTTGACAAGCTGCTCAACACTCATCACTATGCAGATTAAAATATTTCAGGTGCAGCGAGGGGTGTCCCAGAAAACAAAGTCATGTTCATGGGAAAACTGAAAAGGTTAAACCAAATGCCTCACTATATTCAGATCATGGTTATAAGGGGATAACATAGTCCCAATGCCATTTCATGTTGTCGTCCCTACCGATTAAACCTTAAAAGTGGGTGACAAACACAATGGGAATGTTTTATCTACATTTTCGTGTCATTGTTTAAAAATATACTATACCCTGAAATTTTCACTGTGGCCAGTAAACCTAATAATAGACTGAGAATTGCCAATCGTGTGGGGTTCTCTTTGCAGCAGGCACCTCATTTACACCACAGACAGTCTTACAATTGTAGATAACGCCTCTATAGATGATACAACATTACACCCATCTTTACATCCCCTACTGATAACAGCAGTCCCTGCACAGATTATGCCTAGACAACTCCCACAGACCTCAATGAGTCAGCTCCAAACTATTGCTGCCTATGGCCATGACTATGCTGTAAAGCATATCCCTAAATGCTGTTAACAGAGCAAAGGAGAAGCCTAGACAAGACGGCAGGCCCAATAACCATGTAAAGATTTTTTTTTTTTTAATTCTATTTAAAAATAAAACCAGATTAAAAAAAACAGATATTTTAATATATGGTTTTAATTATATATTAAAAAAATATAATGTCGATACATTCCTCTTAAAGAAAACCTGTCATGCACTGCTATCCATGGACAGTAAGTTATAAAGCAGGAGGAGCTGAGCACATATATAGTTATAAAGATTTGCATATTTTCCTTTTTTTTAAAATTTTAATTCCTTTAGGAGTCCAGTGGGCGGTTCTACTCTCAGTCACCGATGGGAGTCCAGTGAGGAGCCCTAAAACCAGAATGAGCAGGAATTTCTATTGAAAAAGGACAAGTTATACTCAATCTTTTCCCACAAATCTCTATGCCAATCTGTTTTATAACCTACATACAGAAATGTGGATTTTCAGCCGTATACAGATCCATTTCTATTAAAGAGATAACTGATGAGCACCAGGATTATTAGGTGCACTGACTAATGGCTGCTATAGAGTACAGCGGATTTCTCTGAAGTGCTCATGGGTAATCCAATATGTATCTATTGAATATAAAGGAATTACACAAGTAAATGAAATAATCCTGAAGAAGTCTAGACAAAGTAAAGCGTGACTAATCAGTCTAAGATTCTAATGAGGTAAATTAATTAACCTTTTAATCTTCACAGACAAATACGATTAGGAGTCTGAAAATAGAAATATCACCTGTTAGTTCATTGTGTGTTTCCACATAATGAGATTAGGTCTGTGGGATCAATGTGGGGTCTCAAGTGCGGCCCGCGACTCCATCAAAAATCTGTACATCAAATTTAGGCAAGACCAGATAAATATATATATATATATATATATATATATATATATTTTTTTTTTTTTTTTTTTTTTTTTTGCACAGATGTATTTGTGCCCATTATAGCTTATGTAAAAAGAAAATGTAAGCAAAAAAACCCCAAAAAACAACTTTTACTAAATATATATGGATACCAGGCACATGAGACGCTGCAACAGACTATCAAAAATATGGGACAACATGACGTAATGTGACAGGCCCAACCACTGTGGTCCGTCAGTCACTGTTGGCATCTGTCATGTAACGGAAGAGGAACTGAAGTCATTTTTTGTGTTCTGCTCCAGATGGAGATAAACAATGGAAATAAAATGCACAGATGTGAACCCAGCCTTAAAAAAGGCCATAAATAAACCTGATGCCACATTTAGAGATAGGAAAGTTACTAGAGCTGTTTTTTTTGTTCTTTATTGTTGAGTATTCGAAGGTGATCATTTTTTCCTGGGAAGGCAGCTGCACCATATAAGCCTGCAAGGGACATCAATAGACTTGCTGGTAATATAAGTTGCTTTAAAGGGAACCTTTCACCAACTCCAACTCTTTACATGCTTCAATAGGTGCCGCTCAACTGATTCTGGAGCAGCTGGAATATTCTCTCTATTCCCTGCCATTCAATTTCAATGCAATTAGTCTCTATTGTTCCCCTCTACTCCAGTTTGGGACCGCCCACCTGACAGTGGAGAGCTTAATTAACATATTGGGTGCTGAAACTATAAGCACCAATTGCTCAGGAATGGTGGGGGCTAGAGAAAAAATTCCAACTGTGCCAGAATCAGTGCAGTACCTATTGAAAGATAAGAGCTGGAGTTGGGTGAGGTTGTAAAAAGCACTCTAAAAAAAAATTAAAAAATCTACGCTTGCGCTATCTATCTATATATATATCGAATGAAAATGCTGCAGGAAAAAGGATAAAAAGGCATCACATCTCCTAGATATTGTAGTAGTAAAATCACTGAAATTTTTGGTTTTCATGCACATTCCTTGTACTTCTATACTTTGTGGAGTGGGGCACGACTGCAGGTTCAGTGATATGCGCAGTTACAGGACTCTATCATGACTTTGCTGACAAAGTGTGGTAATTTTGAAGGCGAGACGCCCCATTTTATGACGCATGATAGCTGCTGTACCTTACACAGTGGGACTAATGTCATCCTCACTGCGCATGTGCAAAACCTACTGTGGCGCATGCACAATTTTACCCCATGAGTGAGGACGCTGTGTACATTATGGCAGCGCTATTATACCGAGGTTATCACATGAACAATGTACGCGGAGAAGAGGAAGAAGCAGCTGCAGGATTATGTGACCATGGCTAGAATCTGGGCTCAGAGGACACAATGGCCGTGAAAGTCTTACAGTGGTGTTAATAAAAGACTGTCTGAATAAAGCGAATCTTAAGTTGTAAATAGGCTTTATGTTTTCTTTGGGATTTTTGCTTCTTTAGGGTATCCTTACACGAGTTGTGTAGATCTACTGCTTTATGAACCTGGCTCAGCTATCCCAATAACTACTTTAGAAGCGAGCCGCCTCATTTGCATACCAGCTGCTATCAGCCCGCGATTAACCCATTCACCACCGCTACGTGTGATTAAGCCTGATGGACTTCTTCAAGCGAGCCTGCAAGGTGCCTGTAAGGCTTCTATTTGGCTTTTTGGGCTTGAACAATGCACTTGCTGCTGTTGGTCTTAGGAAGGCAGGAGAAATCTGCAGAGCGGCCACAAAAGGGGCTATTCTTTCCACTTGGCAGTTCACACAGACTACTCAAATGACCTTACAGACTGCAATTCACCAGCTTTGTGCGGGTATAATCGGTGCAATGTGATGTAATTCCTCGGCCATAAGTTCGGGGAATAAAAACCTGCCTTGTGCGGGGCACAAATGCAAACTTTACCTATCTGGACTGCTCTACTGAAGCATCTAGTATTTACACCACTTTACGAAAAGAAAGATGGTGGTCGAATTTCAGTAAACCAAAAATGACTAAGTGCTGGATCTGTCATGTAACAGACACCAATGTCTGACTTCTAATGGATCCATTTGGTACAGTGCTGCATTCTGCACAATTTTTCCCTAAAGCATAAAGGCATTTCCTAATGAGGCTCCTAAGCCCCAGTTCACATTTGCGTTCGGGTTTCCGTTTGGGGACCCCTTGAATGGAAACCTATACGCATAAAAAAAGCGGATTACCTTTGAAACCCGCGGACCCCATAGACTATAATGGGGTCCGTGTGGTTTCTGCACGAAGCAAGTGGAGAAGAAAGTGCTGCAAGCTGCACTTTCCTCTCTGCATGTTTCATGCGGAAATAGAGCGGAAACCACATGGACCCCATTATAGTCTATGGGGTCCGCAGGTTTCCCAGGTAACCGCTTTTTTATGTGTATAGGTTTCCGTTCGGGGGGTCCCCAAGTGGACTCCCCGAACGCAGATGTGAACCGGGCCTTATTCACACTTCGGTTTATGTAACCTAAAGACTACATTGAATTCAAAGATTTGCACCTGTTCTGTGTCTTCCACCCACTCTTGGTTTCATAAGACAATAACTAACATAAAATAGTGACATGTGAATAAGGCTTAATGCTGCAAATGTGAACAGGGACATACACTTAAAAAACTAAACAGCTTTATTTTGGAAAATAAAGTTTAGGACCCCCATGGAAGGAGGAAAACCACCCCCTGTGCCAGGAGTAATAAAGTCTATGCAGCCATGTAGTCAGTGATGCCTGTCTGCAGTCAGACTGGAAAGGAATTTCACATTTTCATGCCAGGTAAGAAAAAATGCCAGTGTATATAAATGTGTGAAAAGTAAGCCGGGGTGAGGTCGGACATCACGCTAGGCAGATTCCTTCACCCAAAATGTGACCACATTGAGTTATGTGCTCCCCATGTGTCATGGTGGATTCAACGTGCAAGTTCAAGGAGGGCCTGGACGCCTTTCTTGAAGGGAAAAATATTACAGGTTTTAGATATTGCTAAGGACGAGTTGATCCAGGGTTTTATACCGAGTGCCGGATTTGGAGTCAGAAAGGAATTTTTCCCCCTGATATGGGGTAATTGGCATAAGCCTCATGGGTTTTTATTTTTGCCTAGAACACTGTAGGGTTACAGGTTGGACTTGATGGACCTGTGTCTTCATCCAGCCTCATCTACTAAGTTACTGTGTCAACACTCCTGCTGTCTGTTGCCTATAGCAACTGATAAGTGCTCAGCTTCTACTTTTTATAACACTACACATATAAATCATGGACTGACTGGCCACAGTGGGCAAGGAGGACTTATTATAGAAGACGCTAGCTCCCGAGACCCAATGTGTCATAACACAATTGAGCATCTGTCATCATGGTCCAAATATAACTTTTAGAAGAAAATCTCAAACATGAAATGCAGAGGTGTCAGATTTTATTTCGAGTTGCTTACAAGAGAAAAGGAAAGAGGTTGTCAGCACCATATTCCCCACAGTAATGGCTTCTTGAGGAATGGTGCCCGTGCCTGGAAAGCTCTTGCTGACTATACAAAAGCTGATGCCTAGTCATCCCAGCCATCAGTATAGGCAGGTCTTCTACTGGAAAATGGTCTTCACGTTTTTAACGTCAAATAGTCTTCATATGGTCACCTAATTTTAAAAGGTAGACTCCCCGCACTCCCCCCCTTCCAAACCAGTGTCCTGCTTGATCTTGCTGCAGATGATTAGGCTCATACTAGCGCTGGTTCTCCATCGTTTGGGTAACCCGAGCAATGGAGAACATGAACAACGGAGAGGCGGCCCGATAAAACAGTGGTTACACAAGGACCCCAACATGTTGCTTACCTATAAATCTCTGTGCAAATTGCTATATTATGGCTCCAAGTAGGATCTGTATATTTAAGACAAGATTTGATCCAGTCCTTGGCCCTAAATCTACAACTTCCCTACAAACCCATAATACAACTACATTTATACGTGATGCTCAATTACCTATGTGGCCAGTCATCACATTACTGTGAATGCTGCAATAAAAGGGACCTTTCGCCACCTCCACTTCTTGTGTCCTTCAGTAGGTGCTGCTCCACAGATTCCTGCACAGTTGGAGTTTTCCCTCAAGCTTCCACCTTTTCAGAGCTATCAGTGCAATTAGTTTTGGTACCTGAATAGGCTCTCTACTATCACATGGGCCCAATCTGTCTGCTGCACCCTAGCACCACCCGCCTGACAATAGCAATCCTTATTAGCATACTGGGCGTTGAAACCAACTACAGTGATTGCTCAGGAATGGTGAGGGTTAGAGAAAAAATTCCAACTGCACCAGAATTAGTGTAGCGGAGTGTCTTGAAGGATGCAAACAGTTGGACATGATTAAAGGTCCTCTTTAAAGGGGTATTCCAGTCCAAAAGGCTAATCACTGAGATCAACTCAACTGACAGAACGGAGGACCCTGTCCCCTGTTTTGTCAGTGCCATTGAACGGAGAAGGGTACATGTTCAGCTACTGCTCTATTCAAATTTCTCCTAACCATGGTCCACTAGCTAGAGCTTAAATAGGGACATGGTACCCATTCCGATGATCTGTGGGGTTCCCAGCCAGCCATCAGACCCCAACCATCCATACTGTATCCGGTGGATAGGTGATCACTGCTTCTGACTGGCAAAACCCCCTTTAAAAAGGGTTATGTGGGGAGCTGGAGGGTTAGCTTACTAATACAGGTCCCCTAGTTCACTGATACCGAGATTGTCACAGCACTGCCAAGTGACAGGAAATCTTCCATTCCAGCCTGCTCTGCTGATGCTTCGACTCTTCACTACATGAGTGACCTCACTCTACTGTGAGTACAAGCAGTAGGCATAGAGCGGGGCCGGTCACATGACCAAGAGTCAGGATCATCAGAGCAGCCCAAATAAAGGCCTTCCAGTCCACCAGGTGACCTGCGTTTATATTTATAAGCTGACCCTACTGATGCAGTGCATATAGTGCAGAAAAATTTTCCTCCCCACAAAACCCCTTTAAATAGCTCAATAAAACACTGAAATAAACAGAATGTAAAACCTGACTTAGTATACAAGCTTTATAACACACGCCACAATTCTCTGCCAGACCTGTCACGCAGTAGACAACTACGACATTTGATGGACTCCAATGGTGTCTAACAAGGTGTGAAAGGCTTTTTCAGGGAAAGATATTTTTGCATACGGCACTATTTCTCAAGTCAAATCCGGCAGAATCTACGACGGAGGCTCCAAGAAAAACTGAACTAAGTCTAAAAAATTTTAAGCAGAAAGTATTGCTTAATCTCAAAAAAGTCCTACAAGAACATAACATGGCATATAACCAATGCTCCCTCAGACAATCACTGGTGCCAATCTCTCCGGGGGTAGCCAGAAGCCATATTTATAGATCTAACCAGTGATTCCCATCCATCTTATCAGTTTTCTGGCTCATTGCTTTTAGACTGGATGTGATATCACAGTTAGACTTAGTATCTTCCCCTTATCTGTCCACTGCTCTTCCTGGGAAAAGTCACATTTATTTTCCTTATTAATTCATTCCCGAGGATTTTTTTCTTTATAATGTTTGTTGAGTTCTTTAAACAGAGACCATAAATTATCTGTAACCACCATATAAAATGGTATCAGCGATCAGATCGCGGCGTAGCGCTCCTCCGAACATTACAAAAGGTTATTTAAAAGACGACATTGAATAACTTTATTGGACTATAAAAATTAAAACTGCTGAACTGGGGATTTACGACATCAACCTTTAGGAACAAGGAGAAAATCAATAGAACTTAAAATGCAGACACTTATAGGAGAACGCGCAATGAGGGTCATTTCTGTAAATGACATTGACTACCATTATACACTACATTTACCCCAGCATGCCCGCTGAATACAAGGGCTGTGCAGACAATAACCAGTCCCACAAAGTCAGTGCTGGCATGGGATAAGTGTGGTGATCACTGGGGGTCCCATACAAGCACTGACCTTGCAGGACTCTTTGGCAGTAAAATAGGGGATGTGTGGCACCTCACTGGATAGGGCAAAAAAACCCGTCATTAATGGGTAAACCCGTTGTAGGTTTTTTTTTTCCGGGATTTAAATATTGATGACCTATCCTTAGGATAAGTCATCAATATGAGATCTCCAGGACCCCAATCATCAGTTGTTTGAAGAGACTACCATGTTCAGGTGAGAGTCATGACCTCTTCATAGCACTTTGCCGTATAGTGGCTGCACTTGGTATTGCAGCTCCTCTCCATTCACTAAAATGGGACTGAGTTGCAAACAGGTCACGTGACGAATGAGTGACGTCACTGACCGACCTGTGAAGAGGAAGCTGTCATGATGTCATCACTGTTAGGCTAACTGCACACGACCTTGTGCTGCCGTTGACCGTGACTGAATGAATAGGAGAAGCAGAAGCACGGCTGAAAAACCCGGGAAAGGAATAGGACGCGGGGCTGACACACGCTCATCTGCGTGGGCCGGCAGAAATCTATGGGTCAGTGTGTTATCCGGGAAAAACCCGGAGAGAACACTGACCTAGCCCACAGTCGCCTACAAGAGGCCTTAGGCTGGGTTCACATCTGCGCCAGAGCCTCCACTGTGAAAACTACCGAAAATAGGCAGACACCTCTTTACCACTTTCAGTTTGAACACGGCAGACCCCTGTGGACCCCATTATGGTCAATGGAGTCTGCCGGTGTCCGTGTGTAACCGCTGTTTTACCTGTCCGGCTCTCTGTCGTTTGGGTCCCCCGCCGGACCACAACAATGGAGGTCACAACACTACTGTCAACCTAGCCTCTGGCCTGCAGGGACATTGGAGCAACAGGTATTGAGTATTAGCTATATATATTTTTTATCTTATATCATCACCTAGTTTTACCACATTTTTAATAAAGATTAGGCAAACCCTTTATTGTAGATTTAAGTACTGCTACTCCAAGATCTGAATGGACTGCCAATAAGAACACTGCACAGACACCAGGAGCAAATTTCTAGACCCTTTGTTGCTTGGATGTGTCGAACAGCAAAAGAAAAAAAAAAAAAAAAAAAAAGTTTTCAAATCCAAAAACCTGGTGTGGACAGACTATCACTTACATATACGAGCTGGCTGGTGGGTACAAGGGGAGGTATTACACCTTCAATCTCAGCTTTGGATCTCGAGGGCTTCTGCAGTTTTGACTGCACTGATAGATGTCAGTATATAGCAACCTTCCCCAGAAAATCTGCCAGCTCCACCGGCCTTCATCATTTCCTCTGCCTCACATCGTACGTTAGACTATCAATTAAAATGCTGACAGCCTGGCCTACAAAGCGTACAGCGCATGTCTGGAATCTGAATCACACAAACAAGGCTAACATTATGTCCATGCAGTCTGGCTCCTGATGAATTCCTGGTGTCTGCCTAGCATGCTAAACAGGAAAATGGTCACCATCAGTGAGATTGTAGACGCATCTGTCATACAACCAGCCCTGATCCAACACGGGGTTAATGATTAAGGATTTTTAGCCTTTTTAATAACCGCATTTTCTTTTATATTAACACAAATTGCCTGTTTATTTGCCGGATTGTTTATGGTAAGGCTGTCTTCTCATATGTGTCACCTTTGCAGAAGAAAAAAAAAAAAAAGCATGTGTGAACACCGCCTGACAAAACACCCTGTTTTAACTATAATCTATTTACTGGATTTAGAAGACCGGTCTAAAATTATCCAGGCACATAAACATAAGGATTACCACCACGCATCCTACAATTTTCAATTTACAGCAGTATGTTATAGAGGTTCAGATATATCCACAGGGTAAGTCATTAAAGTGACAGTCCAGATGTCAACGTAAAAGTGATCTACAAGCCTGTGCCTACCTGCCATTTATTTTCCATGAGCTTACCTCCATTAGGGAGAGCTGTGATCGGTGCCTACAGGGAGACGGAGGGAGTCTAAAAGTCACTTCCTGTCACATGACTGCCTGCGGTGTATAAACACAGATGATTATAGGCTCACCAGGAGTCTGTGCATGGAGGGTACATTTCTTTAAATTGAGGATACTAGGACCTTTTCCCATTGTGAGAATTATTTTTAGCCAGCTATTCAAGTGTAGGGAACTTCTAGAAACAGCCAGTCCTATAGGATGAATGCATACCTTTAAGACTTTTGCACCTGTGGTATATTCAGTGGCAAAAGGGCTTGTGCAGGTCTCAAAAACATGGCTGTTTCATTTTTGCAGGAAGTGACATCATGTCCGTTGGTCACATGGCAATGTCACATCTCCATCCCATTAAAACGATTGGGACTGAGCTGGAGCATGGCCATGTGATCAACGGACATGATATCACTTCCTGAGAAGAAAGCAGCCATCTTTTGGTGGTCCTGCAAAACCATGTTAAGCCTGCTCAAATGCTTAAAGAACTTTTTGAATAGAACCGGTCAATTTTAGCAGGCCCAGCCGAGGATCTAAGGTTGGATTTATATCTACATCAGAGTCTCCATGTGAAGACTCAGTCCAGTCGCAGTGTCCATTGAAAAAGTCCTGTGACTGGACACCCAATGGACCTCATTATAGTCAATGAGGTTCATTGGGTTCTGTTCGTATCTGCTGTTATAGCGCTCCTTTTGTCCATTGTTCTGGACCAGAACAACAGACAACCCCACGCCGGTGTGAACCTAGTATAATGGGTATGGGAGCGCCCAGATTTTCTCCCAGCAGCAGATGTCAGGAGAAAAAAGGGGCAGCCAGTTGGGACTCAACA
The DNA here is from genome assembly GCA_947044405.1 of Leptodactylus fallax. Classification (NCBI taxonomy): domain Eukaryota; kingdom Metazoa; phylum Chordata; class Amphibia; order Anura; family Leptodactylidae; genus Leptodactylus; species Leptodactylus fallax. Next base: position 4,121,726 of record CAMRHE010000130.1, on the reverse strand, counting down.
AGTCCAATCCTTTTTTTCTTATGGGATACTTAACCCCCTGTTCCTATTCAGACTCATTAAAACATGCAGGCTTGGCGGAAGTCGAAGCAGCAAGGAAAAAAAAAAAACTAGGACTCGGTCTCAAAAAAATTTAATTTTTCAGTGCAAAACTTGACCTTCACTTTACATAAAACTTTCCACTACCTTGAATCTGTTAAACAATAACCAAAATTATCAAGAAAGAAAACAATCAAATTCATTAAACAGCTAGAAGAATAATAAGAGCCTTATTAGATCTATGAAACCAGATCATGGGGTAGCCGCAAACACAAACTACTTCCTAACTTTATAATCCCAGTGGGAATATTGCTAAGGGTTTAAAGGGAATCTGTCAGGACAATTTGGGACACTAAACCACCCACACGTCCATACGGACCTGGAGTCTAGTGTCCCAAATCACCCTGTTATAACGCAATCCATGGCCGCATTAAAAATAAAAAAGCTTTATGCTCACCCTGCGCTGTACTCCCCGCGCCTGCGCAGTTCTTCAATAAAGCCAGAGGAGTACACCTCAGCTTCAGTGCGCATGTCCCGCAATTACTCACTGAAGCCGGGGTGTCCATCTTCGACTTCAATGAAGAACAGCGCAGGCGCCGGGAGGTGTGCCAACAAAGAAGCTCATGAATAAGCCGGACCGATCTCACCCGAATAGTGTACATCGGACCCTTCTCTAGGTAAGTATAAAGGTTTTTTATTTTTAATGCGCCTGTGGATTGCATTACAACAGGGCGATCTGGGACACTAAACCCCAGGTCTATAAGGACCTGTGTGGGTGGGTTTAGTGTCCCAGATTGACCTGACAGATTCCCTTTAAACAGGTCCAGTAAAAAGCAAGTGAATGGGGTTGTACAATACCCCATTCACAAATGGCAAATAAAATATATACAAATTTTTGGGGATGCCCCATGTAACATGGGATTTTGCCATGGGTTCTGCTTTTCAATGCTATGGTTCAGTACATGACGGCAGAAAATGTCAGGACTTCCTAAAATTATCAATTCTCCTCTTGTCTTGGCTGTGCACTTAGATTTCCAGTTATTCCATGCCCCCCAGCTATAGAGGAAGTACTTGAACTAAGCATTTACAGCCAGCGTATACGTGCAGACTGATCGATGACAGATGAAGATTAGGGGGAACAAAAATTCTCAAGAAAAGAAGGAAAACAAGAACCCCGGAAATAAGCATTTATCACTGGTGAATCACATATTACGGCAGCAAAAAAAATCCAATCCAAAAAGTGTGGGGGAAATTCACATAGGAAGTAACGTCCTATGTAGCAATATAGGCGGGGGATTTAACATACTTTGCATAAATCAGTAGTACAAGGAAACACAAGTACCAACTACTGAATTTAGTCTACCAAGATGGACTGCAGTTCAGGTATCACATTACAAACGGATATGAGGTAACAAACTACAAGAAAACATCAAAGTCTATGGAGAGGGAAGCGTAAGAAAAGGGAAATGAAGATTTCCATGTCGACCCAAGTGCCTTATTTACATTCTGTTATATACGGTGCTGTGGAATATTTCCTTGCTGAAAACTCAGCTTCAGGAATTTTTCTGCTTCCCATTCACTTCGGATTACGCCTGAAGATTGAGAAGGATGCTTGTTTTTTTTTTTTTTGCTAGCTGAAATCAATAGGAGGCAGATTTCAGGTGAAATTTGGAACGGATTTTGAGACGGCCTCAAATTCAGATATGTGAAAATACCTTAAGGTGTGCATACGCCCGTGTGCATTGTCAGTATACTAGACTTGTTTTTCACAGCTAGCACACTGACCTATTCATTTCTATGGCCCCCATACACACAACCGGTAATCTCACGGTCCTGCGTATGGGAGCGAAACTCAGGACAGGTCCAATTCCTGTCTGTTTTGAGGCCCGTGTCCACTGACCTCAGTGAATGGGTCCGTGGATGCCATCCAATCACAGCCTACGTACACGGTTGTCTGAATGTCGCCTAAGGGCCAGTAAACAGATTTTTCTGTTTTTCCGTATGGACATTGTATAGGAGACATCACAGGCAGCTAGTCCTTATACCGAATAAATTCAAGGAAAACTGAGATTTAGAGAGAGCCTACAATGGGGAAAGCTGTTCTATAATGCAGGGTATAAGTCATATAGTGGCCAGAAAAAGAGTTACTCCACATATATACACGATACTGGGTTATCCTGAAGAGTTACCAGAAGGATTAGACGCCTATCTAACGGTGTTACTAGTTTCATACGCTTCTCCCTCATGACAGACTCCCTTCATGTGAGCACTGCTTATTTTTTACATTCCCAGACAACCTACAGCCATGTTGTCCATACTTTCCTCATACACGACCACGCCGCTCCTCCTGCTTTGTCCTGTGTGACAATGTGTATTAGCCATCAGGGCGTGTGTGGTGTCACACCATGTAATAGTGCCGGCCAACCCTCACTAGTCATAGATGATCTGACAATGAGCGTTACACTAGGAAAGGGTGTTGAGAGGAAAACTGAAATAGAAACCTATGAGGCGGCAGTTTTTGGTACGTAAAATGAGGAAGTGCCATCCAAAAATTTCTGTCTACTCTAGAACTGTCCATTCCTGAGTTAGGTTACGTACACCGCGCCGCACATTTGGTTCCAGCAGAGGACTAAGATTCAGATGTGGGGAATGGGACAAATCCATACAGGGGTCGACTGTCCAGTCACACTAAGACGTCTTGAAGGGCTTCCTTGATATAGAGCCTTAAGGCATAAAATAAGTTTATCCATCTGTTCACATAGTCAGACATACCTGCCCTCTACCTATGGCAACCACTCACGTTGCTAAGCAACAAGCCAATCTCTACAAATGCAGCAAATGTGTGACTTATATACACATTAAAACATAATACATACATATATTACATACAAGACAGAGCGATGATATATTTATTGTGCTTGAGTATATAATATGTAATATTACAATACATCAGTATCACTACTAAAGGAGCACAATACATTGTTAACCAGCCACCATAAAGTCGTGGAACTGAAAATCCTTTGCAAATCACATTATTTTACAGAAAAATAAATGCGGGATAAGGTTTCCCTGCAGTCACCTGACAATACCCGATACAGTTTCTGGTGCTAAATACGACCCTAACACACACACAGGCGCTGTTCACATTAGCATTAATGCAGGCCAGGCTGCAGAGCTGTTCTTAATGTCAAAAATGTCAAAACCCAGACGGAATCGATTAACCCCTTGGAGGCAGAATCAAATACACGCCAGTCATTCCTGATCATGAAGGTAAAATATCTGTGCCCGCATAATCTGGAGTCACTAACAGCCGAGATCAGAGAAATTTTCAATCCAGGCTGTTTAACCCCTAAAACACAGTTCAGATAAAGACGGGGGAAGGGTTCCCTTTGGCTTGTCGCAGTCAGCCCTGGAGGTTGCATTTCCAGATAGTCCCCAGTGCCATTTAGTAATGGTTTGCCTGTGCATTTCAATGACATCTAAAAAATTACAACCAGTCCAGTAGAAAACAAGACCTGAAATAGCAACGCAGAACCGGAAAATTCTCTTGATCCTGAGGCTAAGACCCCACGTAGCGTGCCGCAGCAAGAACGTGCTGTGGGGAAAAATGCGGTGGCTACACATGGTGGTTTTTCCTGCAGCACTTTTCACAGAAAATTAAACCGCCAGCGTTTCCGTAGGTATAACTAACATGCTGTGATTTCCTAAACCATTTTTGGAAATCGAAGCATTTCCGTTGCACGTATTTTTCTGCAATGTGTGCATGGGATTCACTATACTTTGCAGTGACTGTAAAACGCCGTGGTTTTTGCTGCAGGGTTTATGCACGTGGGGCCCCCCGACCTAAAAGGGACCTCAGGCCTCAATTCAAATTTTCACTATGTTATCTGTAGTTCACCGGCACCACTGCTATGCAGTGGATGGGGCTGCTGCGACACCCCTATTACTTAAATAGGAGCAGTGCTGCACACGCCATATCTACTAGCAGCTTCCGGTACCCAGAGGTTGACAGAATAAATCACCTGTACTAGGTCTGGGCTTCTGACCCAGACAGTTCACATACTGATGACTTATCCTATAGGGAGGTCATCAGTATGAAATTTCAACTTGGGGCCAAAAAAAAAAAACCTTTAAAGGGATAGTCCAAGAATGTAATACTGATGGCTGATGCTTAGGATTAGTCATCAAAATCGGTGGGAGTGCCAGGTGCCAGTTACCACAATCACAGGATATGCGGTGTACAGAGCTGGAAGCAGATTGCTCTGTACACTGTCTAGTGGCCACGCTACTGCAGTTTAGCTTCTATTCACTTGAATGAGAGTCAAGTGGTAGTACCTCAGCACGGTCACTACATAGTATACCGACCTCTCACACTGTGCAGATCTGACAGCAGGTAGTGCCCCCCACCAATCTGATATTGGGCAAAGCTTCCATTCTAAACGGAACCCATGTTACTAGTATGAACAGAAGCTTAGGTTAACTATAGATGATGTCACTGTACTGCACAGTACAACGTAAAAGCCAGGCTACAAAAATATCTGTGCCTACTTTAGGCAGACTGTGTGTTCTGTATGTGATAGCGCTCATGGTACCAGAAAAATATTTATTCAGTGGGGAGTTCATAGGGCCCGGTTATGACTAATACCACTGGGGAATTCCACATATAGTTCCATCAAACTGATATATCTGAATTCCCCTGTACTTTGATCCGACATCCCTTACTTTCATTATTACATATACGTCCACAACTTTCTATTTTAAAAATAGAGTTTTCTCGCCGCCATTTCTAACCCCCAGATGGCTGGGTTACTCAGATACGTTATTACACAAATACCAATAAGCCTTTTATAGCGTAGCCTTCTCACCGCTTTCACTTTATCAACAGAGGAAGAAACCACAACCAACGCAATAACTTCCAGCAGTTAATCAGTTACAGAGACAAACAGGATGCAACAAAGCCGTACACGAACGTCACGCGGACACAATGTCAGGTATTGGTACCCAGCCCGCCATCATGGACTCGGCCTGACTGCAAACACGGCTTCAGCTTTCTGACAACTCATCAGTTCTCATAAAATATTCCCCTGGCGATTTCTGCCGGCCTGGCTGCGGTCAACCACAGATTTTCCCTGCAGCATTTATACGGGTAAACCTGGTCAGACAGATTCAAGCAAATCCCAGCTCTGGTTAGGCTGGAATCACACATAGGCAGTTTTTTTTTCCAGCAAAGCCAAATGTAGACCCCGTAAGAAACACACAAAGTTTTTGAGAAAAAAAAAACAGAAGTGGATGCAGCATTTAGGAGAAGTATAACATCTTCCTTTATACTTCCAAATCCTTTTACATCCACTTCTGGTTTTGATTCAAAAGCTGCACAACTGCATGTGCGACTGTAACCAAAGGGAATGACTGAGGGTACTCCTCTCTTATACACTCCTGCATTCAGCTCAAACTCTGTACATGTGATTTCAGCCTTAAAGGCATTGTCCAAGACCAAGGCATAATGACCTATAGTGACCTACCCTGTGGACAGGGCACCAGTACTGGATTGGTGGGGGGCCAACACCCGGACTCCGAACTGCTCACCTGATTTGGCTGCCGGGAGCAGAGCTGAAGTTCACCGCTACAGTGTACAGAGCCAGAAGTTGTATACAGTGTATGTGCACTATAGTGGTGGTGCTGGGGAACTGCAGCTTACTTGAAATGGAGCAGAGCTGCTTCTGGCTGTATACTTTGCATAAGGCTTCCAGCAGTCGAACAAGCTGACTGGCTCAGGGTCCGGGTGTCGGACTCCCATCAGTCTGATACTGAGGTCCCATCCTGTGGGTAACTCATTAGTATCCATTCTGCCTAGGTCTCAAGCAACCCCTTTAAGGCTGAAGCCCCACGTTGCGGAAATGCAGCTTTATTTTTTGTTGCAGTTTTTTGAGCCAAAGTCAGGAGTGGTTTGAGCAGAAAGTAGAAGTATAAGAACTTCCTATATATTCCCCATTCCTTATGCAGACATTCTTGGCTTTGACTCAAAAAACCGCAACAAAATCTGCAACAAAAGAAGCTGCGTTTCTGCATCGTGGGGCCTCAGCCTAAGGGTAGGTTCTCATATGGTGAAAAATTCCACTGCAAGTCTGCAGCAAAATCCACAAGTTTTAGAGCAGAATTCACTATTCTTTACTGACGGGGGGTAAATCTGTGACAACAACCACAGCAAATCCACAACCCCTGGATTTATAAGTCGCACCTCAGGTCAATATTTGTGTGGAAAATTTAGGAGATTTATCAAAACCTTGTCCACATGCCATACTGCAGACAGTTACGGAGCTTACGTTTGCAAAACCACGTTTTTACAATGTGAATTAACCCACACTATGAAGTCTGCTGTCAGTGGCAGCTTACCTTCCGCCATGGCAAAATGGGCAAGATGAAGGGATGAAGTAGAGCCTATGAAGGCACCAGGCTTCATATTCAGTAGTGGTATCTGACCCCCACCAATAAGGAAAGGTTTCCAACAGTTAAAGGTCAGTTAGGATGGGCCATCAATTGAGGATGTGCAGGGTCTAACATCCAGGACTTCCATAGATCAACTGTTCGAAGTGGCAGCGGAGTTCTTTGAGCACCGCGTCCACGTCACAGGCCATGTGATGTCACATTCATCAGTCATAAGTCTGATCACAGCTCAGCCCCATTCAAGTGAATAGACTGAACCGCCATACAATGCACAGACACTATATGAATAGACAACGCTGTGCTTGGTAAGTACTGAAGTGCTCACCCAAATGCTGCAGCCTCTTCTAAAAGGTGATCGGACAGGGGCCTGGGTGTCAGACTCATGCCTTCAATTGATAATCTATCCTAAAGAAAGGTCATCAATTATTTAGCATGGAAAACCCCTTTAACAGCCCCAAAAATTTGTCAACCAGTCTGGAAAACAGCCCTTGAACATTTGACTAGTGCTGCCTTCAAGCAGATGCAAAGCAGGTGACAAAATTAAAAAGAAAAAGGGATAGGATTTATAACATGACTGTACTAGTGAACGGAATGGGGAGCGAAAATACATACAAAATACAGCCACAGTCATTTACTTCTCCATTGCATAACTGTTGTAAAAAGTCATTGGCTCTACTCCAATATGCAACTTAGGCCCTGTTCACATTATGTTTGTGATATCTATTTAGTGTGCACACCAGGAAAGCTTCTGTATAGCAAAGCATATGCTCTATGTCTCCATAGAGTTACATTAGAAGATAGCAGCCTCCCTCTGCCTAGTATATTGTAGAAAAGGTATGGAATAGCGTAGCACACAATCGCTATAGATGCATACACACACACATTTTGAACAATGGGACCCCATGCATCTGCTTAACAATGTACATGTTAAATAGTGGTCAGAAACACGATGTGAACATAGAAGAGTAGATATTATCATTATTGATTATTTATGTAGCACCATTAATTCCATGGTGCTGTACATTTGAGATACCGCTCCTCAATACTAACATGAGCTTGGACTCTGAAAAAATAAAGCTAAACTGGGCCCCAACAAATGGCCGACTTCCTGTATGAGTGCATACAACCCCACCAGCACATACAAATTATATATATATATATATATATATATATATACACACACACTGACACACACACACACACGTATGTACCTAAGGATCTACAACTGCATATGTATATTTTGCAACAAAATATCCCATATAGTAAAAGCCTACTCGTAACATTCCCAATAAGCCATGAAATGGTTACTGTCCCACAAACGTTCACTTCGGCTTAATTCCTCCGCTGTCAGACATCCTACAATGACTCCCTGCACAATGAGTTGCAAAGCCATCTGGCAGCAAAGGGGATTAGAGCGAGCCTTTCTGTGGCCTCATCCTAAAACTGATGCCCTCCAAGGTGCGGGGGATTTCTCTCCTTATAATATGGGGGATTATACAAATATTAAGAGTCAGATGACAGGTCATTGAAGGACTGCCAACACCCTAGAGCTACATAATATATACATATGTATACTACAGAGGCAGATACCACACAGTCCATACAAACTATCCATATACTCCCATCAGCTGTCATCACAACTAAACATCACTGGTGTCCTATAACACTGCCCTGCATCTTGGTGCATGACTGACACATCTGGTGCCCACTTATCCTCAGGGTGTCCTCACGTCCTCCTTGAGGAATGCTAGGATCAGATGTAAGGAGGAATACTGAGCTCATCCATACACACACCATTTCCCTGGTATCAGAGGAGGGTGCAGGGTCACCTATGTCCTGCACCTTATATTCTGGAGAGTTCCACCATTTACAACCATCTGCCGCCCCCAAATCAGAGTTACAGAAGGTGCCTGCCCCCCCAGTGCTACTGCCTAAAAGGTGCTACTACTTAAAATCTACCTAGTGTCCCCCCCCCCTCGATTACAACCTAAAAGCTGGTCTCCCAATGCTACTGCCTAAAAGGTGCTCCCCCCCATGCAATGCTACTCCCGAAAAGGTACACCCCCCCAAGTTACTACCTAAAAGCTGGTCTCCCAATGCTACTGCCTAAAAGGTGCCCCCCAGATCAATGCTACTCCCGAAAAGGTGCACCCCCCCCTCCAGGTTACTACCTAAAAGCTGGTCTCCCAATGCTACTGCCTATAAGTCCCCCCCCCCATCAATGCTACTTCTGAAAAGGTGCACCCCCCCCCCCCCAGGTTACTACCTAAAAGCTGGTCTCCCAATGCTACTGCCAAAAAGGTGACCCCCCCCCCCCCATCAATGCTACTACCTAAAAATTGCGACTGCCTAAAAGGTTATCCCTCCTTCCATTGCTACTGCCTAAAAGGTTCCCCCCCTCAAGGTTACTACCTAAAAGCTGGTCTCCCAATGCTACTGCCTAAAAGGTGATGTTCCCCCTCATCAATGCTACTGCCTAAAAATTGCTTCCCCCTAAGCTACTGCCTAAAAGGTGCACCCATACTACTATTTTTAAAGTTGACCCCCCCCCATGCTGCTGAAAAGGTCCTCTCTGCCAGTTCTGTTGCCTAAAAGGTGCCCCCATTCCATTTTTAAAGGTGACACCCCACCCCCCACCCAATGCTGCTTAAAAGGTGCTCCCTAAAAGGTCCCCCCACCCCAGGCTGCTTAGTAGGAGCCCCAACCCAATGCTACTGCCTAAAAGTGCCCCCCACCCCCATACTCGTCCAGCCATCAGATGGGGATTATCGGGGATTACTGGGCAGGCAGCTCTCCAGTAACACGCAGGTTACAATACACATAGGTGATCGCTCTGCAGTAACTTTGCCTGCGGACATTACGGTGATGTCGGCCACCGGCAGGCTCCTGACAGCCCCGGCCTGCCACCCCCCGACACCCCGCTTTATCCTCACCTGTACAGCGGCCTCATCTCCTCCTCATCCCCCCCGCACATCCAGTGGCCACCTCAGAATCTCTTATCCCAGAGCTCCCCGCTCTCCTTCCCTCCTCTCCAGAAGCCGATCCCTCCGTGCAGCTCCTGCTCTATCCAGTAATGGCGGCGTAGCGACACCCCCCCCTTCCCCAGGCCCGATGGAAGCGTCGAGAGCGCGGAGCCGAGAACGCGCATTCCCCGAGAATCCTCCAGTCCGCTGACGTCATCCACAAGATCAACGTCATCCCAGGGAATGGAGCGCCTCCACGTCAGGCCACGCCCCTCTGTTCTCCTGACCCCGCCTTTCCAGGTTGGATTCCAGCTACACTCCTTCGCCAATCCCTGTTACGACTCCGCCCATGAAAGTGGTCATCGCCCCTGGGCACCGCCCCTCTAATCCTAGCGCGAAGCACTCTGGGGCATGTAGTTTTGCGGGCATTAGCGCAAAATAGAAGGTAGTGTATGTAATGTGCTTTTGTCTTCCATAGGAAGTGTCAGAAGCTAATTTGTAGTGCGGGAGTTTATGACAGGCCTCGGGGGTCAGACGGTAGTCAGATAAAGCCGCAGTACTATGTGGGATGAGGTAAAGGTGAGGCGGTAACACGCCTATTTCCGAGCATGGTTAGTTAGGGAGGGGCATGGGGCCTCTGGCACTGAAATCACAGCCTCATCCACCTCCTGGGAAAGTGCCAGAGGAGGACTGTGTGTCTGTCAGAAGGCTGCCCCCTGCAGTTAGGGAAAGGTACTGCCTGAGGGTAGTTCTAAGCTGGCCTCTTAGGGTATGTTCACATGGAGTTTTTTACAGCCTAAAATCTGCTTTAGGAATTAGGAAATGGATTTTTGAAACTTTTTTTGCATGATGTGGTTTTTGTCGCAGCTTTTGCTGCGTTTTTTTGCTCCAACAGACTGTATAGACCTGGAAACTTCCCTTTAAAAAACCACAGCAAAAAAGCGTGTTGCATTTATTCAGGGCAGAATCTGCCTGAAGATAGGTCATGTCGCTTTTTTTTTTATTCTGCCACTAAACTGCCACTGACTCCCATTGAAATGAATAGGAGGTGTTTTTTGAGGTGGATTCCGCCTCAAAATCAGCCTGCAAAAAACTCTGCGTGAACATACCCTTAGATGTCACCAAGTCTGGAGAGGTCACATACTTTATATATTCATAATAGCATAGGGCAAAGTACAGGATGGTGTCCACCGAGAAGGTGGTGGCAATAATGGGAGTGGGTTTTTTTTTTTTTTCAGGGTCATGGTTTATATAGAAAGGGGTAATTTAATATATCTAGCCCCCCCCCCCATTAATAACAGACCCCAGACTAGATACTCTAAATATTTTTAGACCCCGTAAATGCATGTCAGACCGTTATATACCAGGGTGATGGCGATAATAAACTGTGATGTTACAATACAGGGATAATAAACAGTGATGTTACAGTACAGAGATAATACACACAGTGATGTCATAGCACAAAGCTAATAAACAGTGATGTCACAATACAGGAATAATAAACACAATGATGTCACAGCACTGGGATAATAAACAGTGATGTTACAGTACAGAGATAATACACATATTGATGGTACAGTACAGAGATAATACACACAGTGATGTCATAGCACAAAGCTAATAAACAGTGATGTCACAATACAGGAATAATAAACACAATGATGTCACAGCACTGGGATAATAAACAGTGATGTTACAGTACAGAGATAATACACATATTGATGGTACAGTACAGAGATAATACACACAGTGATGTCATAGCACAAAGCTAATAAACAGTGATGTCACAATACAGGAATAATAAACACAATGATGTCACAGCACTGGGATAATAAACAGTGATGTTACAGTACAGAGATAATACACATATTGATGGTACAGTACAGAGATAATACACACAGTGATGTCATAGCACAAAGCTAATAAACAGTGATGTCACAATACAGGAATAATAAACACAATGATGTCACAGCACTGGGATAATAAACAGTGATGTCACAGTACAGAGATAATACACATATTGATGGTACAGTACAGAGATAATACATATAGTGATGTCACAATACAGGTATAATAAACACAGTGATGTCACAGTACAGGGACAATAAACAGTGATGTCACTATACAGTTATAAAAAACAGTGGTGTCACAGTACAGGGATAATACATATAGTGATGTAACAGTACAGAGATAGTGTACACAGTGATGTCATAGTACAGAGATAATATACACAGTACAAGTCACAGTACAGAGATAATGTACACAGTGCCATAACAGTACAGGGATAATAAACACAGTATTGTCACAGTACAGGGATAATACACACAGTGATGTCATAGTACAGGGATAGTAAACAGTGATATCACAGTACAGGGATAATAACAAGGAAAGTCACTGTACAGAGATAATATACACAGTGATGTCACAGTACAGGGATAATAAACACACTGATGTCACAGTACAGGGATAATAAACAGGAAAGTCACAGTACAGGAATAATAAACATAGTGATGTCACAGTACAGAGATAATATGCACAGTGATGTCACAGTACATGGATATTAAATAGTAAAGTCACAGTACAGCTGAAATACAGTCTGTATTTCATGGACCAAATACACCTGTGTGAAGTTGGCCTTGACGTGTAACTCTAATCATGGGTCACAAGGCAGGTCTATTTCTATGGTAACTGTAGCAAACTTGAAACTTCTGCAGCAAATGCAAATTAATTGAAAAAAAAAAGTTAACATGCCCAGATAGAAATGTTGGATTGCTGCAAAACTCAGCATGCAGTTATATTACAGGCAATATATGTAGATGATTGCAGATGTGGTGTGATTAGACACTGAGTCTTGCCACAAGACGGCATAAACGTACTTCCCCCTGGTGCTCTATAAAAAGGTTCTCATAGGGTACTTTTGGGTAGTGTACCCCTTGGTGAGAGGTCATTGACTGCTGTTGACATGAAGACGTTTTGCCCAGTTGACAGACTTTGAGAGGGGGCTCATCACTGGACTGGGAGAAGCAAGAAGGTCTTTTTGGTGAATTGTCTGCCATCTAGGGCTAACTGTTCAGAGGTGATGGGAGCAGTGGTTTACATGAGGCCACGCACACACACAGCAAACAGGCTGTGGACAGACCACCAGTAGAGAGGATTGTTTGATCCACTGACAAGTACAAGAAGTTCCCCCAGTTTCCTTGTCCACTATCCAGACCCGGGTGGCACCTTCATTACACACCCCTGTCTGTCCGACAGATGCTTAGAAGAATGAAATTTGGTGTCACGCACCCATTACATGTTCTGCCAATGACAGACAGTCACCATTGCGTTCATTTGCAGTGGTGTCGTGAATGAGAATTCTACACTGCTACGGACTGGAAATGTGTTGTCTTTAGTGATGATTCCAGGTTCTGTATGAGTATGGAGGCCTCCTGGTGAGCGCTTCAATCCTGCCTTTGCTGTGGAGTGACACACTGCCCCAACTGCTGGTGTGATGATATGGGGAGCCATTGCATACACCAGTCGGTCACCTCAAGTAGTGATACGAGGGAGTTTATCAGCTTAGAGATATGTACAGGAGATCCTGTGGCCACACGTGTTGCCTCTCATGGCAGGGCTTCCAACTGGCTTTTTTCACAAGGATAATGCTTGCCCACACAGCAAGGATTTCCCAGGAATGTCTCGGCCAGAATGTAACACTTGGCCTGCCCAGTCACCAGATTTATTGGAAGAACTGCGATGGCAGATTCGGCAACCTACAAATGTGCAGGATTTACAGACCAAGCTATGGAAAAAGTGCCGCAGAATACCACACAGAACCTGTAGGCAGCTATGCCCAACCATACGTCATCTTTATCCAGACTAGAGGTGGCCCAACAGGGTACTAGAGCCTCCTTTCAGTTGTACAGTTTTCCCAATAAACTTCTCCTTTCACTATAATATTGTAATCATCATTACATTCACATATAGAAAGTTTCATTCCATTCCAACAACTTTATCTTTTGAGTTATTTTCTTTGTCAATGGGTGTAGGTGGCAGTGTGGATAGGTGATAAAAGTTCATTGTGGGAAAACCCTGTAGGCCTGTTGAGTTTTACTGGACACCTGTCCTGAGGCTCTTCCTTTGTTGTTTTCGCAGTGGTACTAGTTTCTTCCACTTTCCCTTTCATATAGTTCCCCAGTTAGTTAAGACATTCAAGTTAATTCAGCGTTATCTCTCTCACTGCTTGTCTCATAGCTATCCATCTCACTTAGTCTCTGTCTCCCAGCAGGGAGAAAGCAAAGGGCTGCAGTTATTCAAGTTACACTCTTCCCTATATTGAAATGAATGGAGTGTGAAGTCAGCAAGGGGATTGAGCAAATAAAAAGCATAGAACAGTCATTTTTAATTCTAAATTAGAAATGTGAATCTTTTGGGCACACTTTACACAGAAGCAATGAAGGAAGTATAATCCAAACCTTACTATGTTACCTTACCATGGTGAGTGTAGAGAACATGGCACAGGTTCACTTGCAATTTCAGTATACAGAAATTATATTCATGCAGCAACCAAATGGAGATTTTGGAGACCTCCACAGGGGGTCTCCTATAGTTGCTGTTGTACATCAGATTTGTATATTCTCTCTTATGTTCTTAGTTTAAAAGGGTTCTCTGGCCCTAAATCAATTTATCATGACTGATGACCTGTCTACAGGTTCTGTGGGACTGACACCCGAATCCCGCGCAAATTCGCTATTACAGCAAAATCTGGGTGCGCATGCAATAGGGGCGGCATTGCACATCCCTGGAACCACCGCTATAGAATGATGAGGTTCTGCTATAATTTCCAGCACCCAGACAGTGCTGGAGAAGATGATATGTGCAGGGTCTAGGTGTCGGACCCCCACAGATCACATACTGAAGTCCTATCCTTTTTTGTTCAATCTTCATAGCCACCATATCTAACATCTCTTACACCTGATCTTATAAGACAGTGGATTTTATGTATTAATCCTAATCGCTTCCTCGTTCGCTGTGTGCGCTCTTTACATTACTGGTTTGACACGTCTGGCAGTATTTAAAGGGAGTCTTTCACCTCCCCCAAGCATACTCCGCTGTTACCACCATGTTACAAAGCACTACAGTGATAAACCTCTATTATGTATGTCACTTGTGTAGATTTGGAGAAAAACAACTTTGAAGTCTTATGCAAACAAGGCAGTTGGTGCACTGGGGGCGGGCCTTCAGCTCTCTGGAGCACTGCTCTTACCACTGACCCTTAGCATCTCTTCTCTGCACCACCCCATGCAGTGGGGGTTCGTCCTCCCACTGTTATGACACCAGCCATACTTCTTGAGCAGTAAGAGCAGCGCTCCCAGAGCTGAAGACCTGCCCCAAGTGCACCAACTGCCTCAACTGCATAAGACTTCACAATTGTTTTCTCCAAATCTACAAAAGTGACTTACATAACAAAGATATGTTGGTTATCCCTACAATGTGCTCAGTAACATGGTGCTTGGGGGAGGTGGCAAACCACATTTAATGTGGTTGTCCAAGATCATATAAAATTGGGTCAAAGGCAGACAATGACATAAAATCACAAGAAGCACTGCCGCCTACGTCTGTGTTTAATGGGCTTTAGCAATGATGTTACTTTGACCTCAGTAGTGTCATATAACCTTAGTTAACCCCTTGTACTAAATACAGTAGTGCTGTGCAATTGTCCTAGAGTCAGGGGGGTCGGTGGCCCCGGGCACATTGACTTTGTGGGGCCCACACTGGGGCCGCCGCAAATGCACACAAAAATTTCAACTGTATCGGCACAGGACACTGATGCAGTTGAAATACATGGTAGAGCAGAAAATGATTAGCTTTCTGTTCTGACATTCTATAACTTGTACTTACAGAGCAGTGATGGGGTGACCTCCCCTTGCACACAGGCTGTGCGCATCTTCTATTTTCTTGCCAGCGGCACCATAGAATAGGGGGACAAGGTTCGTGGAGGAAAGTAGAAGATGCGCACAGGCTGTGTGCAAGAGGAGGTCCCGCCTGGAACCTTGACCCCTATTCTATGTTTCCAGTGGAAAGAAAATAGTAGATGTGCACAGGCTGTGTGCAAGAGAAGGCCCCGACCACCCCATCACTGCTCTGTAAGTACAATATAACTATACAGAGCAACAGTATATGTTGGGTTTTTTTTTCGTTGGGGAGGGGGAGGACTTAAAAATATTAAGGGCCAATAACCATAAGGGGTCATTAGGGCAAGCAGGGACATTATTAATATAAGGGGTCTATTAGGAGGCATTATTTATGTAAGGGTGTAAGAGGGTATTGGGCTATACTACTTTAAGGTGGGCATTATTGATTTAAAGGGGTTGTTCAGGAATTACAGTACTTGGGCAGGAGGCCGTGGAAGGTGAAACATTAAAAAAACAACAAATTCAACAGTCTTCAGCGCTCCAATGTCCCCCACCGTTGTCCGGTCGAATGCCGCCCAGGGGCTTGTTCTGGCAGAAGTCCTCGCCACACGTGACTGCTGAGGCCAATCAGTGGTCACAGAAAAGGACCCAAGATGTCACCAGTGACGTCCCGGGTTCTTTCCTGTGACCACTGAGGCTACATGCAGCAAGGACTTCCGCATTAATATTTCTGATCCTGAACAATCCCTTTAATGGGGCTCACATGAAGAATTAATTAAGGGGCACAAAAGAGCATTGTTAATTTAAGATACATATTGGGGTCTGTGCTGCAAATATTACAGCGACAAGTTGCGGCTGGAAGAAGTGGTCATGGTAGTCCAGATGTAAGAGACGAGAAATGTGAAAGATTACAGTCAAAGACGTCACCTGTAAGTAACAACATTTTCCTGTACTGTATTTACTTATACTGTATGCAGAGCCCTGTGTACAGCCAGTATATATCACTATATGGTAACCATATAGTGATAACATCGCTATACCAGGTAGGGGCCCATATGGATATGTTTGCCCTCTAGCCTCGCCTATGCCTAAAGTAGCTGGTTCAGTTAAGTAAATTGGGCTATAATAATAATAATAATAATAATAGTCCTTTAATAGTCCCACAATGGGGAAATTCAGTGTGTTACAGCAGCAAAGATAAGATAATCAGATACAAATACAACATGTACAGGAATGTTCAAAGGTGTGTTGCATTACATTAATAGCAGACAGACAGAAAGGAAGTAGCAGAGGAGGGGGGGGGGGGATTTAACAGGCAGAGAGATATTTCAGTTCTCTGTATGTAATGATCTCCGCTTAGGTCGGTGTTGGTTGTACAGCCTAACCGCGGTGGGGAGAGCCTAACACCAAAAAACGAAAATGTAAAGGGGTTGTCCCACAATGGATATTTCTCACCTTTCCATAGGATAGGGGCGCCACCACTGGGACTCATCCCTATTATGAGATCTGCTGCTCCAATCGTTCTTATGAGACAGAAGGAAGTGACTGAGAACTATACTTAGCTAATTCTGAAAGCCACATAAGAGTTGAATGGAGCGCAGCATGGATATATGACCACCGCTACACTGCAGTCATGTAGTGAAGCTAGCCGGGAGTTAAAGACCCCCATTTTATTGATCAGTGGTAATCCCTGCAGTGGTGCTCCATTGATCAGATATTAATCTCTTATCCTGCAGATAGGTCAGAAATATCCTTTGTAGGACAATCCCTGCAATAGATCAGTTTTTATATCATTATAGTTCATTTATAAAGAATGTCAGTGGACTATGCATCCGCCTGCTTCCATTTTTACAGATGCAAACATATACACTAACTGAACTGTAAAACTGTGATCTGGATGAGCCTGATGCTGCTCTGCTGTGAGGATGCTGCGTACAGCAGCCCACATCTCTGCTTCTTGAATCCATGTAAGTCAAGTTGGAGAAAGAATGGGGTATTTGGATTTACCAAAATTAACCGAAACCAGATTTTTCAGGTCCCTTACTGAGGTTATTTGGGAAATGAACACTCTCAGTAAACTGATACACTATGTTAGGGCTACGGTAAGGCATGCAGGGGCAGTGCATGAGTCAGAGATTCACGTGGCAGCAAAGATGGACGTCATGAACTGTCCCTTAAAGAGGACCTTTCATGTCCTTTGGCACCCACGGTATTATATACCACTAGAAAGCTGAATTCGGCTTTCCCGATGTGCACCCGGGTGCAGGAGATTTCGGTGCCTTTAGATTCGGCACCAATAGCTTTCCACCTTCAGAAGGGGGGCCTTACTGCCTAGCGTCATTGCTGGGTGGTAGGGAACGCCCACCCCGACAGTACTCTTCCATGATGCTGAGCATTAAAGGCATAGCTCCCAACTGTCCCGCATCTGGCAAGTGTTTTGCTGTTAACAAACTTTATTAGGATAGGGTAAAGGCTAAATGATAGATGCTAAATCCAGTGGGCTAAAGGACCTTTGATGAAGTCATGACCATGTGATCAGACTCTTGTGTGGGTGGAACTATTCTGGATACTGCGGGACAGTGTGATGTTACACAGAAAGCTGGGAACGAACGGTTACTGAAGGTGAGAGAAGAGACAGCATGTGTGAGCAAGAGGGGGGAACTGGGGGAAGATGTAGGGGGCAGTTAAACTGAAGGCAGATGAACGGGCAATTAAACTGAAGGCAGATTAAGGGGGAAGTTAAACTGGTGGCAGATAAAGGTGGACATTAAATTGGTGGTAGATGGAGGGGGCAATTAAAATGGGGGCAGATAAAGGGGGGCATTAAGGTAGTGACAGATGAAGGGGGGACATTAAATTGGTGGCAGATAAAGGGGGACATTAAACTGGGGGCAGATGAAAGGGGCATTAAGCTGGTGACAGATAAAGGGGGGACATTAAATTGGTGGCAGATGAAGGGGGGATATTAAGATGATGGCAGATGAAGGGGGGCATTAAGCTGGTGGCAGATGAAGGGGGACATTAAGATGGTAGCAGATAAAGGGGGACATTAAATGGAGCAGATGGAGGGGGGACATTAAACTGGGGGGGAAGATGGAGGGTGACATTAAACTGGGGGCAACTGGAGGACATTAAACCATGGGGGGTAGCTGGAGGGGGACATGTCTGCCTCTAGCTGCCCCCAGTTTAATGTCCCCCTCCAACTAGCCCCACTGTTTAATGTCACCCTCCAGCTGCCCCATAGTTTAATATCACCCTCCAGCTGCCCCAGTTTAATGTCCCCCTTTAGTTTCCGCCAGTTTAAACTGGGGCACGAGGAGAGTAAATTAATACTGTGGGGCAGTTGGAGGGGAACATTATAATGTGGGGGAATATAATGTTAGGGTGACTGTAGGAGCATTATACTGTGTGGGGGCACATGGAAAAATGGGCGGCGTCAATGTAGAAGTGGGTGGAGCTAAATTTGCCGCAGCATGCATAGCGCGCCGCATATTTTATCCCTCTTTCTGTCCTTTTAAAGTTGTGAGGTATGTTAAAGGGATTTTCCTGGAAAAATTATTTTTTTTAAAAAAAGCTCTGTTAGTGCTATTAATGGGTTAATAACTGCACCCAAATACCTTTAGCAGTGTTTTGAGTGATTTATGTGTTTCTCTGGGAGCACCTGGCATCTTCTGCATTTGTTTACATGATGTAGCTTCCTGCTGTCTTAGCTAATGCAATGCACCATGGTACTTGTAGGCTGACTCAAACTATCTCCCGCTCACTATCTCCCCCTCCCTCTCATACCCCCTCTCTGTCTCCCTAGCTATCCCGCCCACTACTAGCCCTTCCCAACTTACTCAGCTCCCCCATCCCATCATACTTACCTGTCTTCCTTCCAGACTTCCTTCTGCGGGACGGCTCCTCCCTCTTTCCAGACTCTGCCAGTGCGCGCGCAATAGTCCTGGCGCAGCGCTGCAGCTGGCAATCCACCTCTACCACGCCTGCGCAGTAGAAGTGGATTGCCAGCTGCAGCGCAGTGCTAGGACAATTGCGCGCGCCTGTAGAATCAGAAAAGAGGGAGGAGCCGTCCCGCAGAAGGAAGTCTGAAAGGAAGACAGGTAAATATGATGGGGTGAAGGGGGGAGGCGTATTAGTAACGTTCTGTTTCCGGAAACGGAACGTCACCGGATAACCAGAAAATGTCCCTGGGGAGGTCATGTGATATATGGGTAAATATACATTTTTGATTAATTATGTAATTTAGAAAGTAGGCGGGGTGAGGGTGTTTAGAATGGAAATGCATTGCATTTTTTTCTGCAGCGTTTTTCACAGAAAGTCCGCAGTTTTCCTTTGCCAGTGTCTTTCCTTAGGTATAATTGACATGCTGCGATTTTCAAAAAACGTGAGTGTTTTTGAAATCGCAGCGTTTTCACTGCAGATTTTTTTCTGCAATGTGTGGATGGGATTAGCCAGAATCCCATCCACTTTGCAGGTACTGTAAAACCCAGCACTTTTTGCCACAGTGTTTCCACCTCAGCCAAAGCACTGTGTTTTTGCAACTGAAACCCCAGACTAAGGCTGAGTTTGCCTCAAAAACACTTCCAAACTCCACCATTCACTTGAATTGAATTGGAGGCCGAAAAAATGCTCCAAAAACCGCTAAAGTTTTTATTTCTACCTCCCATTCATTTCATTCGGGTCTGCACGGTTGAATCCGTCTGAAGGTAGGTCATGAGGCTTCTTTTTTGCTCTAGCAGAAAAATCCTCTAAAGGAAAAATTCTTCTCCTGACTCCCATTGAAATGAATGAGATACTAAGGAGGTGTTTTTTGAAGCAAATTCTGCCTCAAAATCCAAATGCAAAAAACTCTGTGAGTACTTAGCCTAAGGGGCTTCATTGAGATTACATTTTTTTTACATCTGTTTAGCAGATCCACAAATGGATGCAAATATAAAGCCATCCATTTGCGTCCCGTAAACGAATATGCTTACCGAATGTAAAAAACGTGATCTGAATGGAGCCTAAGTTGAAACCATTGTAGTTTGAGACAATAACTGGTAATTGGTTCCAAAGACCCCAAAATGTCACCAAAATATGAAAAATGATGATTAAAGAAAAATCAGATGAACACTTTAGATATAGCAAATCCTTCCATGTAAAAGTCAGAACGAGCCCCTGGAAGCTCTAAATCACTTACTATTGGGCAGCACGGTGGCTCAGTGGTTAGCACTCTAACTTAAGTCGAATCCTGCCAAGGACAACATCTGCAAGGCGTTTGTATGTTCTCCCTGTGTTCGCATGGGTTTCCTCCCACACTCCAAAGACGTCAGTCATGAACTCTCCATATACAAACATTGGTAGAAATATGGCTTGTTCTGAAGATCTCACTGATTTTAAAAAGGGTGCTCTCATAACATGCTACCTTTGTCAGTTCATGACATTTCTGATCTGCTGGATCTGTCTCAGCCAATGGCAAATGTTATTCTTGTAAGTCTCTAGTAGTAAAAGCTCGGCCATTAAACAGTAGACCACGCAAACTCACAGAGTGGGTGGTGCATAAAAATCGCCTATATAGTCTGTCACATCACTCACTACAAAGATCCAGTCTGCCTTTAGAAGTGACATCAACACAAGAACTGTACCTTGGGCAGCATCATGGAATCTAGGCCCTTTCATCTTACATCAGTGTCTGACCCCACAAATGTTCTTCTGGATGAATGGGCTGTTAATCCCACAGACACACTCCAAAATATTGAAGAAAGCGTTCCAGAAGAGTGGAGGTGGTCATAGCCAGAAAATTGGCCCCTACTCCATATTACAGTAATGGGATATCCAACATGGCCAAGCTTATGGTCAGGTGTCCGCGTACTTTTTGCCATATACTATATGTACTATTGCAGCTTACCTTATTGCTGTTAGTACATATATAATATATAGTAGACATACTGTATAACATCCTATGGTGGATATCAATACTTTTTAATAAAAAATCAGAGCTGCCTATATAGATAAAGTAAGCATAAGGCAATAAAGCAGATGATTAATTCCATATCTGTATGACATTAGTTTTAATAAATAAACTGTGACTAAGGAATATAGAAATATAGATATTCTGTATGGTGACTATTAACCTCTTCCTGACATCCACTGTAATAGTTCGGCGGATGTCGGGTATTTAGATATGGCAGCCACTCAGGGACTGAGCGGCCGCCATAGCCGCCAAGTCTTTGCTGTATTACATAGTTCCTGGTACTAATACCCATGATCAGTGCCCACACTGATTGCGGACATTAAGGACCCCAGCTTCTCGGTCAAAGCCGACATTTTGGGGAGGATCGGCGGCGTCAGGAACGAGAGCTAAGGCCAGTGATCCATTGCCATGACAGCTGGTAGTCTATTGAAGGTTCCCAGGCTTGTCTTGGCATTACTTCTACTACAGGCTGTTCTATATAGCCTGTAATAAAAGTACCGATATTTTGCAATACATTAGCATTGTAATGCATTGCAGTAGTGATCAGGCAACCTGGGGTTCAAGACCCCTATTGGGTCTAATAAATTCAGTTTTAAAAAAAACTAAAAAAAAAATTAAAAAGAAAAAAAAATCAAATTACCCCCTTTCCATAGAATTTATATAAAAGTAGAAAATTACTGTGAAACACATACACATTAGGTATCCCGGTGTCTGAAAACGCTCTACAACGGTCTACAAACTTATAAAAATCTTTTTCCCGCACAGTGAAGGCTGTAGCGGGAAAAAAAAAATCAAAAGTGCCGAACTGCAGTTTTTTTGCTGTTTCACCTCTGATAAAAATATGAATGAGAAGTGATCAAAGCAATAAACATTCCCTAAAATGGTATAAATAAAAACTTCACCTGGCCCCGCAAAAAAAAAAAAAAACACCCTATGTATCTCTGTACATGGAAATATAAAAAAAGTTATGAGTGTCAGAATATCACAACTTTAACCACTTCCATACCAAATGCTTTACCCCCCTTCCAGACCAGACTCAAATTCGGGTTTTTTATATATGCAGTTTTGAGGGCTGTAACATATTTATCATTTGCGTTATTCAACTAATATCTGCGTCTTTTTTTGGTGACACATAGGGCTTTATTTTTATGTTGTTTTTATTTTGCATGTGTTTTCATTTTTTTTATATCCAGGAAAATATAAACAAAAGAGGAGGGAAAACGTGTCTGTTTTTCTCTTTAAATTTTTTTTTTATTTAATAACACAAAGTGCTAATAAAAAACTTTATAAAATAGTTTTTCCTCTCCGTTACGGTAATTTTTATTTTTTATGGTGTTGTCGGGGGTGGGGCTATAACCTATAATAAGGGCATGTTATTGGCGTATTATTTTATTTATTTTTTTTATTATTTTATTTACATTTTTTTAACTTTTCTATTAATTTTTCTTTTTTTTTTTTTATATTGTATTCCCATAAGGTCATAATAGACCTTTGGGGACATCTGATTACTTTTTCTTTTTTCTTTTTTTTTTGTGGGGGAGGCTGATTTCCCCTGTAACTGGGGCTGGTACATTTAGTCCCAGTTGCAGGAGGAATACAGCCTCCTGTGCATAACTATATGACTTATAGAGCTGATCTGGGTCCTGTAGGACCCAGCAGCTCTTACAGATGCTGCACCTGGCGGCTCACGTGACCGCCGGGTCAGAGGGGAGCCGCAAGATGGCGGCGCCCATAGCGCTGTATACAGTGCTCATTAGGGGAGCTCTGGCTGAAGTTACAGCCAGCTCCCAATTTCAGCAGCTGCACGATTTTGAGCACCTGCTGAGTTCTGCATGGACGTACTGGTACGTCCTTGCAGAACTAGACAACCACCTTCCGGACGTATATACCCAATGGGCGATCTGGAAGTGGTTAAGAAGAAATTTTTTTTGCAAAGTTTTGGAGTATTGTTAAGGGGGTAAAATGTGAATAAAACTATATAAATTTGGAATCCCCAGAAGGTACTGAAATATAGAATACAGGTGACTTGTCATTTTGGCTGCACAGTGAATGCCGTAAAAACGAAGCCCGTAAGAAAGTCGCATAAATACACTTTCTCACCAATTCAACCCCATTCTGAATTTTTATCCAGCCTCCCAGTACATTGTACAGAATAATAAATGGTACCATTATGAAGAACAATTTGTCCGGCAAACATGAAGCCCTCATATGGCTCTGAGAACGGAAAAATAAAAAGTTATAAAGTTATGGGTTTTGGAAGGCGAGGAGTCAAAAACAAAAATTGAAAAATTACTCTGATGGGAAGGGGTCAAAAGTTTGTTGGTTAATGTTCTCTATAGATAGGGTGAGTGTATTCTGTTTTCAGTGTCCGTGTCCTGCAACCCAGGGTTAAATAGCCACAAGTGTTTATTAGGATCCCTACTCCCCTGTAGTGCTCCAAGTTTTTGGCAAATCCAGATATATATATTTTCATGGCAAAAAAACTATATAACATGTATTTTATTCATTTCAACCTTTAGTCATTCTGGGCTTAGGAGTCCAGTGGGCGGTCCTACAGTTATCTCTGTATGTAGACTGAATAGGACAACCCACTGGACTACTGAACCCAGAATGAACAGAGATATATACATGTAAAATACAAGTTATATTGAATCTTATACCAGAAATATATCAACCTGTTCAGCTGCTGTTGGTCTATACTTTCTTGGCAGCCATAAAAACAGATCAAGAAATGGTATGTTCTATTATTTAACAGATTGGTTACACAGAGCATTAAAAAAACAGTTGTGTGATCCATTAAAGGGGTTGTCCGGTCAAGAAATTTATTTTTTAAATCGACCGGGGAGGTGAAAAAAAAAAAAAATGACACCTGTCCCCGGTCTTCCAGTGTCCTCCCAGCACGGTCCTGCTGCTCAGCTGTCTTCTGGAAGTGAAATTCCTCGCCAGCTGTGTCTTCCTGGGTCCCTTCCGCTGAAGCTGCTGATTGGCCTCAGCGGTCACATGCGACGGGGACTTCCACCGTAAGACAACAATAGCCCGGCAGGACTGGACTACAGTCTGAGGCACAAGAGCACCAAGGACAGGTGAGTATGATTTTCTTCTATTTTTTCACCTCCCCCAGCCTATTTAAAAAGTAAAACTTTTCCCCGGACAACTCCTTTAAAGTCTAGGGTCAACCAGAGGCAGGAAGAGGACGCCGGAGAGTGGGAGGAGGACCAGGAGAGGTGAGGCATAACTGTTATTTTTACTCACCTTGGACCTTCACATATTATAATCAGGTGCAGTGATTCACAACAGGGGTGCCTTGAAAACCTGCCAGGGGGCCACAACACTGTGGTTGGAAAGATGACCACATGCCTTCATGCAATAATCTGTGTCTCTAGGAAGTTTTTTTTTCTTTTGCTAAAAATAATTTGGTAGGAGTGCCCCAAGTAATTGTATATTCTCCAAGGGTGCCCTGAGTCTGAAAAGGTTTGGAAACACTGCTCAGGGGGTCAGCTTCGGGTTTAACCCAAATATTTTATAAAATTCAGATTGTATCGAGTTTGATCTGAGCCGGTACACTCATCTCTAGTGAAAACACACAGTGGGGGGAATTTATTAAGACTGGAGATTCTTACAACTGTCTTAATTTATTTCCTAAAAGGCGCAAGATGTGCCAGAATTACTAAGAGGCTCTGCTCAGGAACTGGCCTAGATTTGTGGTATAACACACCAATTTTCTGCCTTAAGTTATAATAACTCAAGCCCACCTAGATTTCTACCTGCTCTGCCCACTGTTTAAAAAAGTGGCGAGTGGACTGTGGAGCGGAATGGCCGCATAGTTGTAAAGCTCCAGGCCTGAGTCCTATACAGCGGCAAAAAAGAGCGACGTGCCCGTAAATTACACTCACCCAAACGGCACAGGGAACGCTTCCTAACTCCGAGGATGCTGAGAAAGAGGAAATCTGCGGTAAAACCGCAGAAAATTTCGGATTACTACTTCCCCCACGGAGGAGGGGAAGATCAACATGGCGGCGGTTCGCGCTCCAGCGCTGTTTCCGGGGCCTCGTCTCCGTCCCGAGACTCTCCGGAGGAGCCGCTCACCCTCTCCGCTCGGCGGAGAACCTTGTCAGAGCCATCGATACCGCAGCTGATGGGGTGTGGAGGTCCGGAGGCACCGGGGCCGTCTCCCCGGCGGGCCGAGGTGAGCGCGGTTCCGGGGCCTTCTCCTGCCGACACACCAAGGCCTACAGGCCTAAACAACGTGGAGACACCCCACTCGCCCACTGCCAGCCCGGTCAAGCAGAAACCCGGGCTCCAGCACACTGAGTGTCCAGAAGGGGAGGTGAGCGATACCACACTGTCTGTACCGCCATCCATCAATTTTTTTGCAGATATTCCGGCTACAGAAAGCCTACTTACTGAGGCCTCCATGAAAAACATGCTCATGGCCTTTTGTAAATCACTGACAACTGACATGTCCTTAATGGTTAAACCGCTAGATAGAGACCTCCAGGAATTGCAAAAATGCACTGTTCATGTGGAATCTAAAATGGCGGAATTTGCTGCATCACATAATGCTCTTATAGATGCTCACTATGAGGTGGAAAAAGATGTGTCGTTTCTGAAAGCTAAAATAGCAGACTTGGAAGACCGCTCGCGGCGCAACAATCTAAAGTTTAGAGGGATTCCAGAGTCAGTATCTGCGAACAACTTAACAGGTTTCCTCCAAGACCTGATACACACGCTCTTACCAAACCTCACGATAATGGACTTAACCATTGATAGAGCGCATAGAATCCCAAGGCCTTCACACCTAGACGAAGCCGTATCCAGAGATGTATTAGCAAAAATCCATTTTTACCGCACTAAAGAACTGGTGCTGCTGACCTCACGGAAAATTGGCCGTTTACCAGACCCATACCAGAAAATTTCCATCTACTCCGACCTTTCGGCCGCAACGCTACAACTGAGAAGGCAATTCATCCCTATTACTACGACGCTACGCCGTCATAACATCCTATATAAATGGGGATTCCCAGTCAGAGTGATCATAACCAGGAACAACCTTACTCAGGTTATCAAATCTCCGGAAGACGGCAAAAAGTTGCTAAACAAATGGGACATTCCGCTCCTTGACCCGACGCCCAAATTACCACCTGGCCCAGTGTCTGATGGTTGGCATCAAACGAAAACCCCAAGACGTCCACCAAAAGGGCTGCACAGCTAGAGACTCACCTTAAAATGGATTACGTATGTCCACTACTGCTGAACTTATCCCCCCAGGATTACAACAGCCGCTGGTCCGCTGTACCACATTTCTTTTCTTTGTTCTGTTGAGATGGCTTAGCCACTGGTCTCAGTGTTTTTATAGTTTGTTTTCTCTTCGGTTTTGGCACTTGGGACGCTGTGAGTACACAAGGCAAAGACGAATATGCTTCTTCCTGTTACTGGTAATTTTGGATGCGGGTGGTTGTGGTACGATTATTGCAGCATTACTAACTGTAAAATATGATACTTAATATTATGTCAATGAATGTCAGAGGTTTGAACTCCCCTCAAAAGAGAGCCAATTTGTGGCGAGAGGCCCGAGCTCAAAGCTGTGACATTCTTGCAGTTCAAGAAACACATCTTTTAGAGATAGATGCCATTCGCATCAAACATTCAGCATACCCACATATATTTCACGCTCATTGCTCCTCCAAGCGCAGGGGAACACTAATTGGGATCAGAGATTCAGTGGCATTTCAGCTGGTGTCCCATCATGCTGACCCTGGAGGGCGGTTTGTCATATTAGTCTGTATCCTTAACAACGTCACATACACATTGGTTTCGGTTTACGCCCCGAACAGAAGGCAGGTGTCTTTCTTAGGGAGACTTATGAAAGTAGTGGAGAAAAAAAAAGCAAGGATGCTTAGCATTAATGGGAGACTTTAACATGGCTCCGGACCCAGTGGCAGACACTACTTCTGGCATAACGACACGCCATCCTTCATTCTCGCAGGCTATATGGCGTCATGACTTATTTGATGCATGGTGTATCCTGCATAATACCGAAAAAGATTACACCTACTATTCCACGGTACATAACAGCTATTCACGAATAGATCTATTCTTAATAGAACAAACTAGTATTCCCCTTGCCGTGAAGTCGGATATTTCACAAATAACATGGTCAGACCATGCAGCAATAACCTTGACTCTCAGAGAAAAATATGAATGCCCTAGAGCGTACGTATGGAGGTGCAATGAATTCTTAATGTCACAGCCAAAATATAAAACAATCTTGGAAAATGATTTGAAGGAATTCTTTCGGACCAATGCTCCCTCTGCCCCTAGCCCTGATATATTGTGGAACCGGAGCTTTTATCAGAGGAACATTTATCCGCCTAGGACACATTGAAAAGAAGACTAGGTTAGCAGAAATTGATCGACTACTGCACCAAATAAAATCTATAGATAGTAGTAACAAAAAGTCTCCTTCCCCCTCCAATGCAGCACAGTTGGCGACATTATGCCATCAACTGACAGCCTGTCTACTGCATAACTATGAGAAAAACTTGAAAAGGGCAAAAGCGACTTATTACTCTCAATCTAACAAGGCAGGGAAGCTTCTAGCGTCCAAACTTAAACAAAAACATGCACGGTCCAAAATCCCATTTCTCCAAAGCAAAGATAGCACACACAAAATTTATGATCCTAGCGGCATCGCCAATGCCTTTAAGGCTTTCTATGAAGACTTATACAACATTAGAGAGGACTCCTCTATAACACTTCCAACGAAACAAGAAATTGCCAAATTTCTCACAAGCACTCAATTGCCCACACTCACAGAAACACAACTGGACTCTTTGAATGAGCCCATCTCACCTTCAGAATTGCTATCAGTAGTCAAGTCGCTGCCACCTTGAAAGTCTCCGGGCCCAGATGGCCTTACTAACGAATATTACAAAAAGTTTTCCCCACTCCTGTTAAGCCCGCTGTTGTCGTTTTTAACGGCTGCGGTGGACTCCGGCACTATTCCAAGGGAAAATCAGGAGGCCCTGGTGGTGACATTGCCTAAACCGGGCAAGCCTGCCATCAGCCCCCAAAATTTTCGACCAATATCCCTATTAAACTCAGATTTAAAAATTTATGCCAAAATTATAGCGAATAGAGTAGCAGCTTGTCTTCCGAGCCTAATAAACCACGACCAAGTGGGATTCGTGAAAGGGAGGCAGTCATACGACAACACTAGACGCATTTTGAATATTATACACCACATCAATTCTAGAAAGATGGAGGCAGTGATTCTCACATTGGACGCTGAGAAGGCGTTTGACAGGATTTGCTGGTCATATGCCTTCTTGGTGCTCAGGAGCATGGGGTTCGCTGGAGCTATTTTAAGAGCAATTGAGGCGCTGTACTCTGCACCATCTGCAAGAGTATTCACTAATGGGGTAGTGTCAGATCCTTTTTTAATAACGAACGGGACTAGACAGGGGTGCCCCCTCTCGCCGTTGATATTTGTTCTCTCGATGGAACCACTGGCCCAATTACTCAGACTAGACCCAGACGTGGGTGGCATTGCTATACGGGACAAAACTCATCTTATATCACTCTATGCAGATGATATCATTCTTACCTTGTCCAACCCACAAAAATCTATTCCCCGAGTTATGGAGATTATTGCCAAATTTGGACATCTATCATTTTATAAACTAAATATGGCCAAGTCACAAGCCCTACCTTTACATATTCTTCCCCCCTTGCTGCAACCCCTACAATCGCAATACGACTTTGATTGGAGGAAAGATGGCGTTCAATATCTGGGGATACAAGTGACACCCTCTTTAGGGGCCCTATATAGACATAATTATACACCCATGCTGAAAATAATGCAGGATGAGATGGAGCGACTGTCCAAAGTAGACGTGTCTTGGATGGGACGGGTCGCAGCCTTCAAAATGTTACTATTGCCTAGACTTTTGTACCTGTTTCGCACACTCCCGATATCCATCCCGGTTTCGTTTTTCGAAACCATGCAAAGGATGATTTCGAAATACATATGGAGTGGAAAGAGACCCAGAATTAATAAAAGCTTCCTATTTAAACGAAAAGAGGCGGGGGGACTGGGAGTACCAGTGGTACAGAATTATTACATAGCATCCTTGGTTACGCAATGTGCTAGATGGAGATTAGCGGATACCTCGGTTCCATGGTTACATATAGAGCATTCGTTTATATATCCCTTAAAGCTGACGGATGCCCTGTGGGCGCCCTTCTGGAACATTCCTACGCCTGAGTCCTTCTCCCCAATCATGCAAGCAGCAGTGACCGCATGGAAGCTGCTCCACGGGAAAGCAAACCCTACAAGTCATTTTTGCACCTCAGAGATGCCTTTGTCACTTCTGGCCTGGGCGATAGAGGACCTGGTAACTTCAGGGTGGGAGGCGAGGGGGATTACACGAGTTTCCCGATTTACAATCCGATACCACACAAATTTTATCATTTACAGATATTACACAGAAATTTGGGGTTCATGGTGGTGATTTCCTCAAGTACTCTCAAATATGTCACTTTATATCTAAGAATCCAGTATCGAAATTACCCCACAGTGGTACGATATTCACCTGGTTGTCGACTAAGATGAGGGGATTACGGTTTCTATATGACAAAATGGATGGAATAGCGACTTTTACTAAATCAATACCATTCCGTTGTTGGGAGAGAGATTTGGGGAGAGTCATTACTTTGGATGAGTGGGAACAGGCAATTAAGCTAAGTCATTCATCCTTAAAATGTAGCACCCACATAGAAACTGCGATGAAAATTACATTGAGGTGGTACCGAACCCCCTCCACTTTGCAAATGATATACCCTTCCATCTCTGGAAACTGCTGGAGGGGATGCGGGGGGAGAGGAACCCTTCTCCATATTTTGGGACAATATCCCATAATTCATGGATATTGGAATAGAATCTTTGATATGCTATCAGAAATATTTAATTTTCGCCTCCCCTACGCCTCTCCTCTGGCCATCCTATTAATTGGAATTCCCGAGGAATGGAATAACTATAAGAAACTCCTGTGTAAAGTCTTGACTATAGCTAAATTATTGTTGGTACAACGCTGGAGATCGGTGACCCCTCCGTCTGATTCCACACTGTTGCAAGCTATTAACAATACATATGCTTACGAGAAGGTAATTGCATTGGGAAATGACTCATATATAGCTTTGAAAAGGTATGGAATGCGTGGATTAACTTCAGATTTGCCGCATAATGGAAACCGTGGAGTTATGTGGAGTCCGCTCTTGTACATCGTAATGGGTGTGGAGATGTAGGAAATGGAGTAGGAAATGGAGAAGAGGTAGAAAAATATGAGAAATTGTCTATGAAAGACTGTCTATGAGCTGTCTATGAGGTGTCTCATGCTAACCCCAATAAAGTGCCTACATGTTCTTGTTACTGTCATTGTTATTGTTTAACACCTATACAATCTTTATCTTTTGTCTCATTGATGTACAATTAAAAAATTTACCATGGACAAATTCAAATCAGAATGTATAGTGCAATGTATATCAATATTGTTTCTTACATTTATTGTGAAAACCAAATAAAAATTATTGAAACTAAAAAAGTGGTGAGTGGGGTACAGGGACGTGCCCAAGGCCGGCTTCAGGGTTGTGTGGGCCCTTGGGCGACAGAACCTCAGTGGGCCCCTATTGCAGCAACTCATGCGCACCGCAGCAAAACAACATCCAAAATTGAGTGTTTTTTGCTGAGGTGGACCTAATGGAGTGGACTGTAATACATACATTGTATGTCCATACCATACAAGTAGATACAACCTGTTGTATCAACATTGGAAAGTAGAGAGGAATTTGAGGCAGACATCTGCCCCAGATTACGCTTTATTTTCTGCCCCCTGGCAGTGTGGCCCCTCCACACAGTATAATGTCCCATAGTGGTCCCTGCACACAGTTTAATGTCCCATAGCATCCCCTCCACACAGTATAATGTCCCATAGCGACCTCTCCACACAGTATAATGTCCCATAGCATCCCCTCCGCACAGTATAATGTCCCATAGCGACCCCTCCACAAAGTATTTTGTCCCATAGCCACCCCTCCACACAGTATAATAACCCATATCATCCCCTCCGCACAGTATAATGTCCCATAGCGGTCTCTCCACACAGTATAATATCCCATAGCATCCCCTCCGCACAGTATAATGTCCCATAGTGGCCTCTCCACACAGTATTATGTTGCATAGTGGCCCCTCCACAAAGTATTTTGTCCCATAGCGGCCCCTCCACATAGTGTAATATCCCATAGCATCTCCTCCGCACAGTATAATGTCCCATAGCAGCCTCCACTCAGTATAATATCCCATAGCATCCCCTCCGCACAGTATAATGTTCCATAGCGGCCCCTCCACACAGTATTTTGTCCCATAGTCCCATGGGCCCCTCCACAAAGTATTTTGTCTCATAGCGGCCCCTCCACACAGTATAATGTCCCATAGCTGCCCCTCCACACAGTATAATATGCCATAGCGGGCCCTCCACACAGTATAATGTCACATAATGACCCCTGAACACAGTATTATGTCCCATAGTGGCCCCTACAGTGTTAACTACCCAAGAACAATTTTTATACTCTGGGGTCTTTTCAGACCCCAGAGTATAATGATCGCAGGTCCAAGGGAGGTGACAATCATAAAAAACAGTGTTACTTACATCTCCTGGGCTTCGCACGACACTTTACTAAGCCCTTGGCTCTCCTCAATGACGTCACAGATGTGGGTTATGCTTTGTGGCCTAATCTATGTGGGAGTCGCATCGGAGCCCAGGAGAGGTAAGTAACACAGGTTTTTATGGTTTCTCACCTCCCCTGGGCCTTCGATCACTGCAGCGGGCCCTACTTACCAATCCCCTCTCCTGGCCATGGATGCCTTCGCTTTGATTCCGTGGCCAGGAGCGGGGATCGGTAAGTAAATAAGGCCAGTTCCTGCTGGAATAATCCCAGCAGGGGGTTAAAAAAAATGAGTGGGTCCCTTCAGGAGCTTGGGGCCCCGACACTTGCCCGGGTAAGCCAGGTGCTGACATCGGCCCTGGACACACCATAGTGCCCCAAAAATGTGCTGAATTAAAGCACATATTTTACCTGTTTTTAGGTGCAGCAACCTTAGTAAATGTGGGGCAGTGTATTCAGTAGTCTGAGACACTCTCTCCTTGCTCTCAGTGGAGGGGATGCGGGGGTATCAGACTACTAAAGCACCAGAGGGTCACTTTAAGCATTAGCAGTCAAGTGCTAAGTCAACAACCACAAACTTTGTTATCCTATGGTAAAATCAGTTGTTTGGTGACTCCAATATGAAAGAGATTGTCTAGGATCTAATAGATGTAAACATTCTAGAGGCACTATACCTTTAAGAAGATTTGCAGATATTCACACAATTTGAGAACAGAGAAAATAAAACTGAACACAAACTCATAGACAGATAATAAAATGTTACTGTATTAAATACCAGACATTTAGCAGATGTGGCATCCAGAAGATACAAACTGTACAACAATCTATCTATTCATAGATAGATAGATAGATAGATAGATAGATAGATAGATAGATAGATAGATAGGAGATAAGATAAATAGAGTGAGAGGAAGGTTTTTAGGTAGGGGACAGAGAGGGGTAGTTTGTTTGTTTTTGTTTTTTAGATAGCTAGCTAGACAGAGACATAGGAGATAGGTATACAGAGAGGGATTTTTTTTTGTTTTTTGTTGTTTATTTTTTTTACACTAGGATATATATAGGTAAACAGATAAACAGGGAGGGAGAGAGGGCGGTTGGTTTTTCAGTTTTTGTTTTTTATAAAGGTAGAGATAGAGGGGGTTGGATAGAAGGGTACAGTATGGGGTAATATGCCACCATGAATGTGGTGTTGGAGGTACAATAACCCGTATGCAGTCTGGTCCATAGAGGGTGTAGATGCCGGATTCTCTCATGGTCAGAGGATGATCATTTGTCACACTCCACTATCTGTTTGCACTAGGAAATGGTCTTGATGGTTAACCCTAAGAGTAGTTGTAATATAGAGGATCCCAACGCCTTCTAGCCATGCTCCAACTTTGCGCTCAATCGTAGCTCTGCAGAGCGGCCACGTGTTGTTTTCTTGGAGCCATGTGGTTATACAGTGAGTGTGGAACTTATGGGAACACTCTAGATGACCTGTCTGCTCACCCTCCGCATAGTTCTCCAAACAAATTGGGCATGATGTTGGTTCCACAAAGTCCTGATCTGTGATGGAGGGGGCCAAGGTTGTAGAGTGTCCACTTTCAGTGCTAGCTGGAGTGTCTTCAGGAGTGCGAGATACTGCTGTAGTGCTCCTATGCAGAGTTGTGAGGGGGGGAGCGGCTCCTGTACTCATGGCGTCTCCCAGGCCTGCCCTGATGTCGTGGAGTCTGGAGTTCTTCATGGCGGGCTAATCTACTCCTCGTGCGATGAGCAATGGGTGAGTAATCCTGCGACTGCTCAGCAGTTTCCATGCCACGTGGTGTTAGATGTTGCTGGGCACTTCTGCCAGTTCGGCCAGATACATGCCTTCTTGGCATGTTGTGACCAATGGCCACAAATATGTGTGGCTTTAAGAACACTAAATTATCAAGTGTTGATAAAAAAAAAAAAGTACAAAACAAGCAAAATAGCAAAGTTTTGGACAATCCTGCTGCAGAGATGCAACTAACACCACTTCTCCTAGGCAAGTGGCGTCCAACACAGAACTGGAACACTAGATCCATCATATATAGTGACATCATAATGGAGTCATGGCTACCATCACCTGGTGCCCATACATTGTGCCATCACCAGGCTCTGTGTGATACTATCACCAGCTACTTACCTTACAAGTACAGGGTACACATCACAGGCATGACTATGGTCTATTACTTGGTTCTGTATGCCCTGTATTGTGTTATTAGGAGTGAATACTGCTCTGTATATTACTGCAGATACTCAGCTGGCAGCCATCTTTAATGTGACATCATCTTCTCTGACGCCAACTGTCAAAATAACCTCTAATGTTTAACAGTAAGAGAGAAATTTAAAGGGCCACTAACAACACAATCCCCACTGACATAAATACATCTTGGACCTCATTTATCAAGACTGTCTAAGGCTACGTTCACATCTGCGTCTCCGTTGGAGACTACGTCAGTGTCCACCAAAAATCGGCAGAGGAAAAAGTCGTGCACGGAGGATTTTTTTCCTCCGCTGGTTTCAGTTTAAAAACTATGGACATCTAATGGACCCCATTATAGTCAATGTGATTCGCCGGCCTCCGCGTGTAACCGCTGTTTTAGCAGTCCGACTCTCCGTTGTTTTAGACTGTCTTTGTTCTTCACAGCACAGCTTTCATTTCCTAAACTTCTCCAAAGGAATGAGAGCTGAGCTCTGACTGGATGCTGTAGACAGGATAGACAGACTTACTGATAAACTACTTATTACTGCAAGAAACATAACTAACATCCCTTACTCCTCATCTTATAAGACAGTGGATTTTATGTATTAACCCTAATCGCTTCCTCGTTCGCTGTGTGCGCTCTTTACATTACTGGTTTGACACATCTGGCAGTATTTAAAGGGAGTCTACCACCTCCCCCAAGCATACTCAGCTGTTACCACCATGTTACAGAGCACTACAGTGATAAACCTCTATTATGTATGTCACTTGTGTAGATTTGGAGAAAAACAACTTTGAAGTCTTATGCAAATGAGGCAGTTGGTGCACTGGGGGCGGGCCTTCAGCTCTCTGGAGCACTGCTCTTACCACTGACCCTTAGCATCTCTTCTCTGCACCACCCCATGCAGTGGGGGTTCGTCCTCCCACTGTTATGACACCAGTCATACTTCTTGAGCAGTAAGAGCAGCGCTCCCAGAGCTGAAGACCCGCCCCTAGTGCACCAACTGCCTCAACTGCATAAGACTTCACAATTGTTTTCTCCAAATCTACAAAAGTGACTTACATAACAAAGATATGTTGGTTATCACTGCAATGTGCTCAGTAACATGGTGCTTGGTGGAGGTGGCAGACCCCATTTAATGTGGTTGTCCAAAATCATGTAAAATTGGCAGCCATAAAATCACAAGAAGCACTGCCGCCTACAGTCTGTGTTTACTGGGCTTCAGCAAAGATGTCACTTTGATCTGAGTAGTTGCATAAAATCTTAGATAAACCCATGTACTAAATAGTTCTGTGCAATTGTCCTACAGTAGGTGGTTCTGTAGGATAGGGATAAATTGAGCTTTATAATCTAAGCTAAACACCCCCTTCCCCAGCCTACCTTCTAAATTACTTACCCTAGCAACCAGTGTCGGACTGGGATTTCTAGGACCCAGCAGTGGAATTGCTTCTAGGAGCCCACCATCAGGACCCCTGCAGATCAGCGGTACCGAGACAGGGCGGCTAAAGGTAGTAATATGTTGGGAGCCATGCTGCTCACCCGCCATACCATGTGCACCACTGCACTACCTAAACCTACTGCTACACCCTGTATGGCAAGTGAACAGTGTGGCTCCTAGAATTGTTACCATTACCTGTAGCTACACTGTCCAGGAAAAGCTGATCTGCAGAGGTCCTGGCTGTTGTATCATTGCAGATGTAATATTGCTGGCCTATCCTAAGGACAGGCCATCAATATTAGAAAGATGGATAAATCCACTAAAGAGGTTGTTCATGAATTGGAGCAACCCATGTGCCGGGTGGGAGGTGTAAAGCGAAAAATAATTAAATAAATAAATAAATAAATAAATAATAAAGCATGCTCTTCTGTCCCCATTCAGTCTTGTGCCGACGCCTCCTTATGACCGCTAAGACCAATTAGATACAGGATTTCCAGAAATGAGGTGCCGCCATGAGACCAAACAGACACAGGCAGGGGACAACAGGGTGCTGGGGACAAGTGAGTATACTGTTTTTGAAATTTTTTTTTATTTTTTTTTTACACCTCCCTGGCGGCCGCCACAGGGGTTGCTCCAGTTTATGGACAACCTCTTTTAAGGGGTTGTCTGGGCCAAATTTTTTTATGGCCATTTCACTGGTCCCCCCATACAGTGGACTCTTCACTGGTCCCCCATACTGTATGAGGAACAGTGATGGGGCCATTATATTGTGTGAGTGAAGTGATGGAGGCTAACATCCTGTGGGGGGAGGGACATTAAACTGTGTGATGCATATTAAAGGGATTGTCGAGGGTTAATCTTAATCTTTTTTATGGCCTATGCTCAGGATAGGCCATAAATTCCTGATCAGTATGGGGCTGACACACGGCCCCATCAGCTGTTCAGAGCCACTTCCGCCACCCGTTCTGTACACAACACAGGGCCGGAAGCAGAAATCTCCATCCGCTGTATAGCAGCCCGGCGCCTTCACTGCAGCTCAGCTCCTACTGACTTCAATAAGTGCTGAGATGCAGTGAAGGTGCCCGGATAATATACATTGGACAGAGCTTTCTGCTTCTGGCCCCGTATTGTGTACAGGACAGGTACCAGAAGTGGCTCCGTACAGCTCATCGGTCCGGTGTCAGCCCCCTACAGATCAGGTATCTATGGCCTATTCTGAGGATAAACCATAACAAATTATGCCTGGACAACCCCTTTAATATAACCCCCTAATGCGCCAAACTTTAAAGAGGTTGTCCAGAGTGATTTTTTTCTTTTTTATTATTAGTCTGGGGGAGGTGTCAGCAGGTCCCAGCATGTTCTTGTCCTGCAGGAGGGACTTGCACTGGAAGAAAATAACAGAGCTGCAGGCCCGAACCGCGCTGGGAGACACTGGGGACAGGAGAGAAAGTTTGGTTGTTTATTTTTTCACCTGCCCCGGTGTAATTAAACAAAAAAAAAATGTTATCCTGCGCAACCCCTTTAATGTCCCCAGACTATTGGCCTCCATCACTGCCCCCCCTACAATATAATGACCCCATCAATGATCTCCATACAGTATAGGGGACCAGTAAAGAGGCCACTGTATGGGGGGGGGGGGAATATTGAAGGGGCCACTGTATGGGGGGGGGGGGGGAATATGCCCATACAGTGGCCCCTTCACTGGTCTCCCCTATAGCAGTATTGGAGTTTCTGCGACTTAGGTATTGTTATGCTGGTGCCCTAGAGCAGGCACCAGCATAACAATTCAGTGAGAAATTAGCTGGGCTGGGAGGGGGGATTACAACTCTCAACAAACCCAGAGCATCTGGAGCTGGTGGGAGTTGTAGTTATCAGAGTGTTCAGTGAAGTTGAAAGATTTGGGGGCAAAATAGGGGGAAAAGTTTTTTTGGTTTGCGTGGGTAAGATGTGCACAGTGTCAGTACGTCAGTGACGCTTGCAGAAACAAGCTGCAACTGGATTGGCTCCAACGGCTGCCCATCAGGATCCAGGCTACAGGTGGAGGGCCCAAAAGAAGGTAGGGACGGTCTCCCCGCAGTGGCCCCCACACAGTATTATATGCCCACAGTGGCCCCCACACAATATATTATGCCCACAGTGGCCCCCACACAGTATTATATGCTCCACAGTGGCACCAACACAGTATTATATGCCCACAGTGGCCCCCACACAGTTTTATATGCCCACAGTGGCCCCCACACAGTATTATATGCCCACAGTGGCCCCCATACAATATATTATGCCCACAGTGGCCCCCACACATATTATATGCTCCACAGTGGCACCAACACAGTATTATATAACCACAGTGGCCCCCACACAGTATTGTATGCCCATAGTGGCCCCCACACACTATTATATGTTCCACATTGCCCCCCCCCCAGAGCCGGAGCATATAATAAGTAGAGGCCCAGGAGAAGTGAGTAAAACTAACAAACACTTATGCTCACCTTGTCTTACCTCTCCGGGGCATCCTTGCTCTGTCCTGCTGTCTTTCCCATCTTCCTTGGTCCCTTGGTCCCCACGTCCCGTGCCCCAGACGTCACCGCTGAGGCTTTTGATTGGACCTCAGCTGTTACATGGGGTGTGATGACGTCATTACGCTGGCGTGCCCCGTGTCACTGCTGAGGCCTAATCACAGGCCCCAGCACTGAGGCCAGAAAAGCGCCAGAGATGATGCTAAGCCCAGGGCTGGTGAGTATAAGTATTTTTTTTTTTTTTTTTTTGTCACTTCTCCTGGGCTGGCATAGGTATAGCGGTCAGGGAACCAGACTTTCCCCGACCACTATCATGGTAGTCTGGGGCCTGGGCCATTTCTGGCTGGCCGCAGGCCCTGCACCCCATCGATCGCGGTCACACCCCCTGCGACCATGATCGTTACGCAACTGTAAGTGGTCAGGCCCCTGACCGTCCCGATCGGACCCCTGTCAGGGTTCAGGGCCCACTAGGGACTTCACCGGTTCCCCGGTCGGCCAGTCCGACCCTGGTAGCCACAATCTATAATTACTTAGATTGCCGAAGCCATCCAGCACCATTTTTCGATTTTCCATTGACGTTCCTCCCCCACCCCATCATACTTACCT
Organism: Leptodactylus fallax; assembly: GCA_947044405.1. Classification (NCBI taxonomy): domain Eukaryota; kingdom Metazoa; phylum Chordata; class Amphibia; order Anura; family Leptodactylidae; genus Leptodactylus; species Leptodactylus fallax. The sequence goes on along the minus strand of CAMRHE010000130.1, from coordinate 4,082,944 downwards.
GTCTTTCGGTCCAGGCCTTCTGGGCACAGGACGTCACTTCTTCACTCCAGCTCTATTGCGCAGGCTTGGGCGGCCAGCACCTATTCTTCTTGACGTCTGCTAGCCGCCCACGCTTGTGCAATATAGCCAGAGTGCCGGCTACTGCGCATGCCGGCACTAAGGTTCTATTACGCAGGCATGGGCGGCCAGCAGACGTCAAGAAGAGGAGGTGCCGGCCTCCCAGAAGAAGTGACCTCCCATGCCCAGAAGGTCCAGACTGGAAGACAAGTAAGTATGATGGGGTGGGGGGGGGGGGTGAGTTAGTTAGGAAGGGCTAGTAGTGTACAGTACAGGCTAGCTAGGGAAACAGGGAGGGGGGTGTGAGTGAGAAAGGAAGAGGGAGGAAGTGAGAAACGGAAGGGGGAGAGAGTCAGCTCTGAGTGAAGACCAAGGCATCATGGTAGTTTTTCTGGATGAATGGGCTGTTAATCCCACAGACACACTCCAAAATCTTGTAGAAAACGTTCCCAGAAGAGTGGAGGTGGTCATAGCCAGAAAATTGGCCCCAACTCCATATTACAGTAAAGGGATACCCAACAAGCTTATGGCCAAGCTAATGGTCAGGTGTCCACATACTTTTTGCCATATAGCATATGTAATATTACAACTTACCTTATTGCTGTTAGTACATATATAATATATAGTAGACATACTGTAAAACAGCCTATGGTGGATATCAATACTTTTTAATAAAAAATCAGAACTGCCTATATAGATAAAGTAAGTATAAGGTAATAAAGCAGATGATTAATTTCATATTTGTATGACATTAGTTTTAATAAATAAACTGTGACTAAGGAATATAGTAATATAGATATTCTGTATGGTGTCTATTAACCTCTTCCTGACATCCGCTGTAAGGTCTTTGCTGCATTACACAGTTCCCGGTACTAATGCCCACGATCAGTGCCTGCACTGATCGCGAGCATTAAGGCCCCAAGCTCCTCGGTCAAAGTTGTCATTTTGGGGAGGATCTGCGGCGTCAAGAACGGATCTAGGTCCAGTGATCCATTGTCATGACAGCCAATAGTATATTGAAGGCTCCCAGGCTTATCTTGGCATTACTTCTACTACAGTCTTCCCTATGCTCTATGCAGCCTGTAATAGAAGTGCCAATACTTTGTAGTGCATTAGCATTGTAATGCATTGCATTAGTGATCAGACCCCCTGGGGTGCAAGACCCCCAGTGGGTCTAATAAATACAGTATTAAAAAAAATATAAAAAAATTAAAAAGAATAAAAAAATTCAAATCACCCCCCTTTCCCTAGAATACATATAAAAGTAGAAAATTACTGTGAAACACATACACATTAGGTCTCACTGTGTCTGAAAACGCCCAGTCTATAAACTTATAAAAATATTTTTTACGCACAGTGAACGCCGTAGCGGGAAAAAAAAAAATCTAAAGTGCCGAACTGGAGTTTTTTTTGCTGTTTCGTAAAAATTTGAATGAGAAGTGATCAACGCAATAAACATTCCCCAAAATGGTATAAATAAAAACTTCACCTGGCCCAGCAAAAAAAAAAAAAAAAAACACCCTATGTATCCCTGTACATGGAAATATAAAAAAAAAGTTATGAGTGTCAGCAGGTCCGCTTTAACCATAGGGGCCCACTTGGGACAGCGGGACAGTTCTGCATTTGCGGTCCTGCTGTCCCAGGCTGCCACAACTTCAGCTCATCGGCATCCTCTCAGGTCACCGATGACAGTGATGTAGCTAGCGGGGGCAGTTGGCCTGACTATGTGGGGCCCACCATAAACATATAAGAGAAGTGCATGGCAGAGCCTTCTGCAAGCCGCTACAGACGTCTCCACACAGGACGGCGCAATAACGTCATAGTATTGCTCTTCCTGTGTCTGTGCTCACGCACCTCGCAGAGGAGAGAGACAGCGGCAGCGGAGCAGCAAGGGATCGCAGGCAGGTGAGTAAAAGTTTTATTTATTTTTATTTTTTTGCAGTTCTTATATATGGCATAAAAGACACTTTAGGGGACATTGCTCCTATAAGGGGGAGATCATTTATATAAGGGGCATAGAGAATATAGGGGGTCATTCGGAGCATTATTGCTATAGGGGGAAGATCATTTATATAAGGGGGCTGAAAGAATATAAGGGGCTGCATTATATATATCTATATTATATATTAAATGCAGCCCCTTCTATTCTTTCAGCCCCCTTATATAAATGATCTCCCCCACAGTAGTACTGTCCCCTAATGACCCCTTATAGGGGGCATTATTAATTGGGGGAGATTATTTATATAAGGGGTTTAAAGAATATAAGGGACATTATTTATACAAGGGGTTGTTGGGGACATTGTGAATATAAAGGGTCATTAGTGGGGTGATTAATATAAGGAGGCATTAAAGAGGACTTTTCATGTCCTGATGTATATGCAGTTTTATATACTGCTAGAAAGCCGACAGTGCTCTGAATTCTCGGTATGTGCCCCGGGGCTGGAGATATTGGTGCCGTTAGTTTTGGCCCCGATATCTCCCCACTGTCAGAAGGGCGTTCCTCATAGTTCAGCATCATTGCTGGGCTGTCAGGAATGCCACCCCCTGACAGTACTCGTCCATAGCCCTGTACTGCCAGAGGGGGCATTCCTTACCGCCCAGTGATGACAATTTCTAACAGTATATGAAATGGCATATACATGAGGACATGAAAGGTCCTTTTTAAGGGAGCAGTATTTATGTCAGGGGACTTTATTACAGGGGTCTTCCAGCTCATTTTTTTGATGATCAGTTCTCAGAATAGATCATCAATAAGAGATCAGTTATGACACTTGGGACCCCACTGATCATCTGTTTAAAGGGGTCTTGGCGCATCTGTTGGCACGGTGACCCCTTCTCTGTTTATATTGCACGCTGTACTGTTTTATAGTGACCGTGTGATGTATAGGATGAGGCTATAGTTACATTGTACAAGGGCTGTGGTCCCCTTCAAACAGCTGATCAGCAGGGGCCTCCGGGTGTCTGAACTCCAGTGATTTTTATTTATTGGAAAAGGAGCCAAAGATGTTTGTGTTGTAAACTTTACAGAGACAGGTCACAACTGGAAGAGAAAGTAGTCATGTTTCCTGTGCTGTATTCACCTAAATTGTCTACAGAGCTCTGTACAGAGTCTGTAGTTACCACTATACGGTCAACATATATTAATAATATTGCTAGACCAGAGTTAGGAGCCCACTTGGATGTATTTACGCCCCCTGTGCTGAACCCTTAGCTATGCCTCAGATTGAAGACAATGAAGAAGCAGAGGGCCATCTGCTTCCTGAAGACTCTGGACTAGAACAGCAGGGGAGCGAGGAAAGGTGAGTATTGGTGTTTTTTTTATTTTTGCTAGGTAGGAGAGGGACGTAATATTGTGGGGGAAGGTGGAGGAGGACATTAAACTGGGGGCAACATTAAACTGTGGGTGCACTTGGAGGGGGACATTATGCTGTGGGGGCAGATGGACGGGGACATTATGCTGTGCGGGCAGATGGACGGGGACATTATGCAGTGGGGGCAGATGGAGGGGTACAATATATTGTATGGAGCCACTAGGGAGGCATTATACTATGTGAGGGCCACTAAGGGGGCATTATAATTTGTGCAAGTCAGGTGTGCAAGTGTTGATGATGGGGGGTTCACTTATAAAACCTTTGCACTGGGCCCACTAATGTGTTAAAATGGCCCTGAGTGTCAGAATATAACAACTTTAAGAAGAAATTTTTTTGCAAAGTTTTGGATTTTTGTTAAGGGGGTAACATGTAAATAAAACTATATAAATTTGGAATCCCCAGAACGTACTGAAACATAGAATACAGGTGACTTGTCATTTTGGCTGCACAGTGAACCCCATAAAAACAAAGACGGTAAGAAAGCTGCATAAATACACTTTTTCACCAATTTAACCCCTTTCTGAAATTTTATCCAGCCTCCCAGTACATTGTACAGAATAATAAATGGTACCATTATGAATAAAAATTTGTCCCGCAAAAATGAAGTCCTCATATGGCCCTGTAAGCAGAAAAATAAAAAGTTATAAAGTTTTGAAGTTTGGAAGGTGGAGAGTCAAAGACGAAAATTGAAAACTTCCTCTGATGCGAAGGGGTTAAAAGTTTGTTGGTTAATGTTCTCTATAGATAGGGTGAGTGTATTCTGTTTTCAGTATCCGTGTCCTGCAACCCAGGGTTAAATAGCCACATGTGTTTATTAGGACCCCTTCACCCCTGCAGTACTCCAAGTTTTTGGCAAATCCAGATATATATATATTCATGGTAAAACACAATATAACATGTATTTTATTCATTTCAACCCTTAGTCATTCTGGGCTTAGGAGTCCAGTGGGCGGCCCTACAGTTATCTCTGTATGTAGACTTCTTTCAATCACTGAATAGGACAACCCACTGGACTACTAAACCCAGAATGAACAGTTCCAGCGAGGAATTTCACATCAAGAAGACAGCTGAGCAGCAGGACCGCACCGTGCACCTCCCACAGCCTATGTAAAAAGTAAAATTTTTGCCTGGACAATCCCTTTAATGTCTATGGGGCTGTTTTGGCCATTCATGCAACCCTGTTGTGAAGTATCGGACTAGGGTTTATGGGGCCCTCCAGTACAATTCATTCTAGAGACCACTATACAGCTACATGCAAATACCTGACACTCATTCAGTAATTCCTAAAATGTCACCAACACAAATGTATTTTCCAGTAGTATTCTGCCACTTAACCTTTGTCTAATTGTTTCTGTCCTGGGATCCTGTCAGTAGCCGCTGCTGGGCTCTTGACTTGATAGGGCCCTTTTAGCTCTGTGAGCCGATTGACTGGTTATTGTGGGGGCCCACTGGGGGATTTATCTGTGAGCCAGTCTGAGCCTGGTTGGGATCCCCATCAATAACAAGCGCCTTGTGTTAATGAAGCTGTACACGTGTGATCTTCACTCCATGTATAATATGAGCCTGAGGCAGGAAATAGTCCCTGAATTATGGAAATCTTCTTGTGTGGTACCAGTTCCAAAGAAACCCCACCCTATGGACCTCAACGACTACAGACCTGTAGCACTGACATCCCACCTGATGAAGATCTTGGAGAGATTGGTTCTCACACATCTCCGCCCTCTAGTGAGCCCCGCTATGGACCCACTCCAGTTTGCTTATCGGCCGGGCATTGGGGTAGATGATGCCATCATCCATCTTCTGCACAGGGCTCTGTCTCACCTGGAGAAACCAGGGAACACAGTGAGAATAATGTTCTTTGACTTCTCCAGTGCTTTTAACACCATACAGCCCAGGTTATTGAGGGACAAGCTGGGCCTTGCTGGAGTGGACCACCACCTCTCCAACTGGATCCTAGACTACCTCACAAATCGACCTCAATACGTGAGAGCCCGAGACTGTGTGTCAGGTACAGTGATCTGTAATACGGGGGCACCTCAGGGTACGGTTCTCGCCCCTTTCCTCTTCACACTGTACACTGCAGATTTTAGGTGCAACTCATCCAGCTGCTACCTACAGAAGTATTCTGACGACTCTGCAATAGTGGGTCTCATCACAGATGATGATGACAGGGAGTACAGAGAACTGAACCGGGATTTTGTGGACTGGTGCCACCGGAACCACCTGAAGATTAACGCGGGGAAGACCAAGGAGATGGTGGTGGACTTCCGCAAAGGCAGAAGCCCTCCTAAATCAGTGGACATCCTGGGGACGGGCATCGAGATTGTGAACACCTATAAGTACCTGGGTTTGCTCCTTAATAATAAGCTGGACTGGGCAGATCATATGGAGGCCCTGTACAGGAAGGGCCACAGCAGGCTCTACCTGCTTAGGAAGCTGAGAGCCTTTGGAATCCGGGGGGCACTTCTTAGAACTTTCTTCAACTCGGTAGTGGCATCAGCCATCTTCTTTGGAGTGGCCTGCTGGGGGAGCAGTATATCAACCAGGGACAGAAATAAACTTGACAAGCTGATTAGAAGGGCCAGCTCTGTCCTGGGGAGCCCACTGGACCCAGTGCAGGTGGTGGGTGACAGAAGGATACTGTCCGTGGTGAGCTCCATGCAGAAGAAGAAGTCCCATCCCATGCATGAGACTGTGATCGCGCTGAGCAGTACTGTCAGTGACCGACTGCTCCACCCTAGGTGTGAGAAGGAGCGCTATCGGAAGTCTTTCCTCCCCACCGCGGTTAGGCTGTACAACCAACACCGACCTAAGCGGAGATCATTACACACAGAGAACTGAAATATCTCTCTGCCTGTTAAATCCCCCCCCCCCCCCTGCTACGCCCTATCTGTCTGTCTGCTATCAATGTAATGCCTCTCACCTTGGAATATTCCTGTACATGTTGTATTTGTATTTGTATCTGCTTATCTTTGCTGCTGTAACACACTGAATTTCCCCATTGTGGGACTATTAAAGGACTATTATTATTATTATTATTATTATTATTATTATTCACTTCTATGGGACCAATGAAATACAGGACTTGGCTATGTCCATTAGTCCCTTAGAAGTTTATGAACTCAGAAACTCCAGTTCTCATGATCAGGAGGGGACCCATCACCTGTATCCACAGTAATCCAACATTTATCACCTATTTTGTGGTGATAACTAGAGATGGGCAAACCTCACGTGATTCATTTCTATGAATATTTGGGAGGTTTGGCCCTCCAGTTTGTTTCCATTTGGACTTGTTGGGCATGAACTGGAAGTGCTATTATTATATTCTGGGGTCTCTTCAGCGTCATGACATGGGCACCCCTCTTGACCACAGAGGCCCAATCAGAGGCTTCAACAATGACCCCAGAGTGTGTGACGCCAACCAGAGGCAGGAAGAGGATGCCGGAGAGTGCGAGGAGGACCAGGAGAGGTGAGGCATAACTGTTATTTTTACTCACCTTGGATCTTCACATATTATAATCTGGGGCAGTGATTCACAACAGGGGTGCCTTGAAAACCTGCCAGGGGGCCACAACACTGTGGTTGGAAAGATGACCACATGCCTTCATGCAATAATCTGTGTCTCTAGGAAGTTTTTTTCTTTTGTTAAAAATAATTTGGTAGGGGTGCCCCAAGTAATTGTATATTCTCCAAGGGTGCCCTGAGTCTGAAAAGGTTTTTCGGGTTTAACCCAAAAATTTTATAAAATTCGGATTGTATCCGGTTTGATCTGAACTGGCTCTCATCTCTAGTGAAAACACACATGGGGGAAATTTATAAAGACTGGAGATTCTTATAACTGTCTTAATGTATTTCCTAACAGGCACAAGATGTGCCAGAATTACTAAGAGGCTCTGCTCAGGAACTGGCCTAGATTTGTGGTATAACACACCAATTTTCTGCCGTGAGTTATAATAAATCTGGTGGAATGGGACTTCCCAAGCCCACCTAGATTTCTACCTGCTCTGCCCACTGTTTATAAAAAGTGGCGAGTGGGGTACAGGGACGCTCCCAAAGCCGGCTTCAGGGTTGTGTGGGCCCTTGGGCGACAGAGTCTCAGTGGGCCCCTTTTGCAGCAACTCATACAGTCCATACCATGTAAGTAGATACAACCTGTTGTCTCAACGTTGGAAAGTAGAGAGGAATTTGAGGTGGGCATCTGCCCCAGATTACTCTTTATTTTCTGCCCCCTGGCAGTGTGGCCCCTCCACAGAGTATAATGTCCCATAGCGGCCCCTGCACACAGTATAATGTCCCATAGCGGCCCCTGCACACAGTATAATGTCCCATAACGTCTCCTCCACACAGTATTATGTCCCATAGTGGCCCCGCCACAAAGTATTTTCTCCCATAACGTCCCCTCCACACAGTAATTTGTCCCAAAGCGGTCCCTCCACAAAGTATTTTGTCCCATAGGAGCCCCTCTACACAGTATTTTGTCCCATAGCGGCCCCTCCACAGAGTATAATGTCCCATAGCAGCCCCTGCACACAGAATAATGTCCCATAGTGGCCCCTCCACACAGTATAATGTCCCATAGCGTCTCCTCCACAAAGTATAATGTCACATAATGGCCCCTGAACACAATATTATGTTCCATAGTGGCACCTACAGTATTAACCACCTAAGAACTAATATTATACTCTGGGGTTTTTTCAGACCCCGGATTAGATTGATCACAGGTCCAGGGGAGGTGACAAACATAAAAAAAACAGTGTGACTTACCTCTCCTGGGCTCTGGAGCGACACTTTACTAAGTCTTTGACCCTCCTCAATGACGTCACAGACGTGGGTTATGTCCGTGTCAATATGCGTCGTGACGCTAGCCTAAACTACGTGGGAGTGGCATCGGCGCCCAGGAGAGGTAAGTAACACAGGTTTTTATGTTTTCTCACCTCCCCTGGGCCTCTGATCATTGCCGCGGGCCCTACTTACTGATCCCCACTCCTGGCCACAGAATGGGGAATGTAGATTGTGAGCCCTATATGGGACAGTGACGGTCAATGTCTGTAAAGCACTGCGGAATATGATGGCGCTATATAAGTAAGCATAATAAATAAATAAATAAATAAATAGTCTAGGATCTTATAGATGTAAACATTCTAGAGGCACTATACCTTTAAGAAGATTTGCAGATATTCACAAAATTTGAGAGCAGAGAAAATAAAACTGAACACAAACTCATAGACAGATAATAAAATGTTACTGTATTAAATATCAGACATTTAGCAGATGTGGCATCCAGAAGATACAAACTGTACAACAATCTATCTATAGATAGATAGATAGATAGATAGATAGATAGATAGATGAGAGATAGAGATAAATAGAGTGAGAGGAAGGTTTTTAGGTAGGGGACAGAGAGGGGTAGTTTGTTTGTTTTTGTTTTTTTAGATAGCTAGACAGAGACATAGGTATACAGAGAAGGTTTTTTTTTGTTTTTTGTTGTTGTTTTTTTTTACGCTAGGAGATATATAGGTAGACAGATAAACAGGGAGGGAGAGAGGGGGGTTGTTTTTTCAGTTTTTGCTTTTTATAAAGGTAGATAGAGATAGAGGGGGTTAGATAGAAGGGTACAGTATGGGGTAATATGCCACCATGAACGTGGTGCTGGAGGTATAATAACCGGTATGCAGTCTGGTCCATAGAGGGTGTAGATGCCGGATTCTCTCATGGTCAGAGGATGATCATTTGTCGCACTCCACTATCTGTTTGCACTAGGAAATGGTCTTGATGGTTAACCCTAAGAGTAGTTGTAATATAGAGGATCCCAACGCCTTCTAGCCATGCTCCAACTTTGCGCTCAATCGTAGCTCTGCAGAGCGGACACGTGTTATTTTCTTGGAGCCATGTGGTTATACAGTGAGTGTGGAACTTATGGGAACACTCTAGATGACCTGTCTGCTCACCCTCCGCATAGTTCTCCAAACAAATTGGGCATGATGTTGGTTCCACAAAGTCCTGATCTGTGATGGAGGGGGCCAAGGTTGTAGAGTGTCCACTTTCAGTGCTAGCTGGAGTGTCTTCAGGAGTGCGAGATACAGGTGTAGTGCTCCTATGCAGAGATGTGAGGGGGGAGCGGCTCCTGTACTCATGGCGTCTCCCAGGCATGCCCTGATGTCGTGGAGTCTGGAGTTCTTCATGGCGGGCTAATCTACTCCTCGTGCGATGAGCAATGGGTGAGTAATCCTGCGACTGCTCAGCAGTTTCCATGCCACGTGGCGTTAGATGTTGCTGGGCACTTCTGCCAGTTCGGCCAGATATATGTCTTCTTGGCATGTTGTGACCAATGGCCACAAATATGCATGGCTTTAAGAACACTAAATTATCAAGTGTTGATAAAAAAAAAAAGTACAAAACAAGCAAAATAGCAAAGTTTTGGACAATCCTGCTTCAGAGATGCGACTAACACCGTTTCTCCTAGGCAAGTGGCGTCCAACACAGAACTGGAACACTAGATCCATCATATATAGTGACATCATAATGGAGTCATGGCTACCATCACCTGGTGCCCATACATTGTGCCATCACCAGGCTCTGTGTGATACTATCACCAGCTACTTACCTTACAAGTACAGGGTACACATCACAGGGATGACTATGGTCTATTACTTGGTCCTGTATGCCCTGTATTGTGTTACTAGGGGTGAATACTGCTCTGTATATTACTGCAGATACTCAGCTGGCAGCCATCTTTAATATGACATCATCTTCTCTGACGCCAACTGTCAAAATAACCTCTAATGTTTAACAGTAAGAGAGAAATTTAAAGGGCCACTAACAACACAATCCCCACTGACATAAATACATCTTAGACCTCATTTATCAAGACAGTCTAAGGCTACGTTCACATCTGCGTCTCCATTGGAGACTCCGTCACAGTGTCCGCCAAAAATCGGCAGAGGAAAAAGTCCTGCACGGAGGATTTTTTCCTCTGCTGGTTTCAATATAAAAAAAACTACGGACACCTAATGGACCCCATTATAGTCAAATGGGATCCGCTGGGCTTTGCGTGTAACCGCTGTTTTAGCGGTCCGACTCTCCGTTGTTTGAGTCCTCAGGCATACCCTCAACAACGGAGGCGACAATAGTGTGAACCTAGCGTACCAGGAAGACTGTCCATAGCACAGTTCACATTAAGACTGTCTTTGTTGTTCACAGCACAACTTTCATTTCCTAAACTGGTGACTATGATACCTGCACATCCATATGGTGAGTATTGTACTTGCACATCTGTATGATAAATATGGTACCTACACATCTATATGGTGGGTATGATACCTGCACATCTATACGATGAGTATGGTACCTACACATCTATATGGTGAGTATGGTACCTGCACATCTTTATGGTGAATATGGTACCTACACATCTATATGGAAAGTATGGTATCTGCACATCTATATGGTAAGTATGGTATCTACACATCTATATGGTGAGTATGGTACCTACACATCTATATGGTGAGTATGGTACCTGCACATTTATATGGTGAGTATGGTATGTACACATCTATATGGTAAGTATGGTACCTACACATCTATATAGTAAGTATGGTACCTGCACATCTATATGGTGAATATGGTACCTACACATCTATATGGTAAGTATGGTACCTGCACATCTATATGGTGAGTATGGTATGTACACATCTATATGGTAAGTATGGTACCTACACATCTATATAGTAAGTATGGTACCTGCACATCTATATGGTGAATATGGTACCTACACATCTATATGGTAAGTATGGTACCTGCACATCTATATGGTGAATATGGTATCTACACATCTAACTGGTGAGTATGGTACCTGCACATCTATATAGTGAGTATGGTATCTGCACATCTATATGGTGAATATGGTACCTACACATCTATCTGGTGAGTATGGTATCTGCACTTCTATATGGTGAGTATGGTACCTACACATCTATATGGTGAGTATGGTACCTACACATCTATATGGTGAGTATGGTACCTACACATCTATATGGTAAGTATGGTATCTGCACATCTATATTGTAAATATGGTACCTGCACATCTATATGGTGAATATGGTATCTAAACATCTATCTGGTGAGTATGATATCTGCACATCTATATGGTAAGTATGGTACCTACACATCTATATGGTGAATATGGTATCTACACATCTAACTGGTGAGTATGGTACCTGCACATCTATATGGTGAGTATGGTATCTGCACATCTATCTGGTGAGTATGGTACCTACACATCTATATGGTAAGTATGGTATCTGCACATCTATATGGTAAATATGGTACCTGCACATCTATATGGTGAATATGGTATCTACACATCTATCTGGTGAGTATGGTATCTGCACATCTATATAGTAAGTATGGTACCTGCACATCTATATGGTGAATATGGTACCTACACATCTATATGGTAAGTATGGTACCTGCACATCTATATGGTGAATATGGTATCTACACATCTAACTGGTGAGTATGGTACCTGCACATCTATATGGTGAGTATGGTATCTGCACATCTATATGGTGAATATGGTACCTACAAATCTATTCGGTAAGTATGGTATCTGCACATCTATATGGTGAATATGGTACCTGCACATCTATATGGTGAATATGGTATCTACACATCTATCTGGTGAGTATGGTACCTGCACATCTATATGGTGAGTATGGTACCTGCACATCTATATGGTGAATATGGTACCTACACATCTATATGGTAAGTATGGTATCTGCACATCTATATGGTGAATATGGTACCTGCACATCTATATGGTGAATATGGTATTTACACATCTATCTGGTGAGGAAGGTATCTGCACATCTATATGGTGAGTATGGTACCTGCACATCTATATAGTAAGTATGGTACCTGCACATCTATATGGTAAATATGGTACCTACACATCTATATGGTAAGTATGGTACCTGCACATCTATATGATGAATATGGTATCTACACATCTAACTGGTGAGGAAGGTATCTGCACATCTATATGGTGAATATGGTACCTGCACATCTATATGGTGATTATGGTATCTTCACATCTAACTGGTGAGTATGGTATCTACACATCTATATGGTGAGTATGGTACCTGCACATCTATATGGTGAATATGGTAACTACACATCTATATGGTAAGTATGGTACCTACACATCTATGTGGTAAGTATGGTACCTGCACATCTATATGGTGAGTATGGTACCTACACATCTATATGGTGAATATGGTACCTGCACATCTATATGGTAAGTATGGTACCTACACATGTATATGGTAAGTATGGTATCTGCACATCTATATGGTAAATATGGTACCTGCACATCTATATGGTGAATATGGTATCTACACATCTATCTGGTGAGTATGGTATCTGCACATCTATATAGTAAGTATGGTACCTGCACATCTATATGGTGAATATGGTACCTACACATCTATATGGTAAGTATGGTACCTGCACATCTATATGGTGAATATGGTATCTACACATCTAACTGGTGAGTATGGTACCTGCACATCTATATGGTGAGTATGGTATCTGCACATCTATATGGTGAATATGGTACCTACAAATCTATATGGTAAGTATGGTATCTGCACATCTATATGGTGAATATGGTACCTGCACATCTATATGGTGAATATGGTATCTACACATCTATCTGGTGAGTATGGTACCTGCACATCTATATGGTGAATATGGTACCTGCACATCTATATGGTGAATATGGTATCTACACATCTATCTGGTGAGGAAGGTATCTGCACATCTATATGGTGAGTATGGTACCTGCACATCTATATAGTAAGTATGGTACCTGCACATCTATATGGTAAATATGGTACCTACACATATATATGGTAAGTATGGTACCTGCACATCTATATGGTGAATATGGTATCTACACATCTAACTGGTGAGGAAGGTATCTGCACATCTATATGGTGAATATGGTACCTGCACATCTATATGGTGAGTATGGTATCTTCACATCTAACTGGTGAGTATGGTATCTACACATCTATATGGTGAGTATGGTACCTGCACATCTATATGGTGAGTATGGTATCTACACATCTATATGGTAAGTATGGTACCTACACATCTATATGGTAAGTATGGTACCTGCACATCCCTATGGTGAGTATGGTACCTACACATCTATATGGTGAATATGGTACCTGCACATCTATATGGTAAGTATGGTACCTACACATGTATATAGTAAGTATGGTACCTGCACATCTATATGGTGAGTATGGTACCTACACATCTATATGGTGAGTATGGTACCTACACATCTATATGGTAAGTATGGTATCTGCACATCTATATGGTGAATATGGTACCTGCACATCTATATGGTAAGTATGGTACCTGCATATCTATATGGTGAGTATGGTACCTACACATCTAACTGGTGAGTATGGTAACTGCACATCTATATGGTGAATATGGTATCTACACATCTATCTGGTGAGTATGGTACCTGCACATTTATATGGTGAGTATGGTATCTACACATCTATATGGTAAGTATGGTCCTACACATCTATATAGTAAGTATGGTACCTGCACATCTATATGGGGTATAGTACCTACCAATCTATATGGTGAGTATGGTATCTGCACATCTATATGGTAAGTATGGTACCTGCATATCTATATGGTGAATATGGTATCTACACATCTATCTGGTGAGTATGGTACCTGCACATTTATATGGTGAGTATGGTACCTACACATCTATATGGTAAGTATGGTACCTACACATCTATATAGTAAGTATGGTACCTGCACATCTATATGGAGAGTATAGTACCTACCAATCTATATGGTGAGTATGGTATCTGCACATCTATATGGTAAGTATGGTACCTGCATATCTATATGGTGAATATGGTATCTACACATCTATCTGGTGAGTATGGTATCTGCACATCTATACGATGAGTATGGTACCTACACATCTATCTGGTGAGTATGGTATCTGCACATCTATACGATGAGTATGGTACCTACACATCTATCTGGTGAGTATGGTATCTGCACATCTAAATGGTAAGTAACGTACCTGCATATTTATAGTGAGTCCTTAAATCCCCTGCATACACAGATGCGCATCTATATGCAACATGTACGCAAAGATGGAGCAGCATTCTGTTGACGTACAGTCATACAGTCTATACAAACCCTGAATATTTCAATGACTTCATATAGCATTACTACATTTACTGTAGCTTCATTGTGAGTCTCCGTGTAGTTTTTGAACACCTATCGGGATGCAAAAATTAAATTTTAGTTTGCCAGCCAAGCAATTATTGCAATGACATAACAGAATGAAGAGAGAACTGAGTCCTTGAAATTGAGCCAGGGTGACAGGTCACTGGCTACATCTCTGTACTTATAATGGACTGAGTCTTTGCATAGTGTGAATCATTACAGTGATGTACTGCTACAGGCCCTGATTCACTCAATGGTACACCATGTGTGAGACACAAAAAGTTGCTCCATTCAGTAAATGTTGGCTTGTATTCCCGGAATTGTGACCCTTATGAGTCATAGGTTATGCAGAACCTGGCAATTCTTTAGGAGAGATCTAAGAAGCGCTGTTACTAAATGTGACTCATTTTGAGTTCTAAATTGCATGAATCTGGATTTTCCCACCTTGCGTCTCAATGCTGTTATTATGTGCTGATATATTTCTATGGTGCAATTGGATGTTTGGTGAGACAACCATCTAGACACAAATGAGCAACATTGCTAAGCTAGTACTGTGCCCTTGCAGGTCACCCATAGACAGGGGTGTAAGTTAAGGGGGGTGCAGAAGATGTGGTCATACCTGGGCCCAGCAGCCTCAGAGGGTCCATAAGATGTCTCTTCCCAATATGATGAGACTATAAACAATACACTATAGTCAGGGGCTGGTACAGATTTTGCACTGGGGTCAAGGAGCTTCATGTTAGGCCTCTGACTATAGATTTTATTTACACTGGCATCTTGGGTTCCATTTTTAAAGGGGTTTTCCCACCTGTAAATATTAAATTTATTGTAAAGATCATCAAAATTAACTATATTTTTAATTTATGGGTTTAATATAATAATCCCTTGAAGAGGTATTTGTAGCAACAGTTTACAATCACCATCGTACTACTACGCCCAGCAAGCACCGACCCCTTGGTTTTTCGCCTTGCAGCCCATGTTTCTCCATGTAGCCGTGCTTCTGCTGCTGATGCTGATGTGGATGCCCCCTCCCTCTCGGTAACATGAGAGTTTTAAGAAGTACACCCGTGACCCTTGCCTATCCAATTGCAAGCAGCTTTCACCTATTTACACCTGCTCTGCCCTCTGCACTGTGCCCGAGCAACATAGGTTTTTGGCTTGCGAGTTCCTGCCAGCAGTGGCATAACTAGGAATGGCTGGGCCCCAAGGCCCTATGCAAACCTCCCACCCCCGCACAAACCACATTCCTGCGCACACTATTATTATGCGCCATAGTGGCCCATGCACACAGTATTATTCCCCATAGTGTCCCCTGCACACAGTATTATTCCCCATAGTGTCCCCTGCACACAGTATTATTCCCCATAGTGTCCCCTGCACACAGTATTATTCCCCATAGTGGCTCCTGCACACAGTATTATGCCCCATAGTGGTCCCTGCACACGGTATTATGCAGCATAGTGGCCCCTGCACACAGTATTATGCCCCATAGTGGCCCTTGCACACAGTATTATGCCCCATAGTGGTCCCTGCACACGGTATTATGCAGCATAGTGGCCCCTGCACACAGTATTATGCCCCATAGTGGCCCTTGCACACAGTATTATGCCCCATAGTGGCCCCTGCACACAGTATTATGCCCCATAGTGGACCACCCATGAATGATTATTATACTATGGGGTCTTTTTAGACCCCAGAGTATAATGATCGGAGACCCAGGGAAGCATACAAACAAAAAAAAAACAATGTTACTTACCTCTTCCTGGTAATAATGACGTCGGCTGACGTCTGGGACGTCACCAAACAGGCCCGAAGCCTGCGGAGAACAGGAGAGGTAAGTAACATTGTTTTTTATGTTCCCTCATCTCCTCTGGGCCTCCGATCGTTATACTCAGGGGTCTGAAAAGACCCCAGAGTATAATGATAGCAGTGTTTGTGGGATTCGCGGTTGCGGCTGCCACAGGGCTCCGGGCCCCCTAATGTCCCAGGCCCTGTGGCAGCCGCTACTGCTGCTACACCGGTAATTATGCCCCAGCCTGCCAGGGTTTCCTTCTTGTGCTTCTGCCTCTGTTCCTGGTCGATTATCCGTGTATTGGCCTTGATCTTTCCCAACTCTGCTAGTGATTGTGTTCCTGACTTGCTGATCTTCCATGTATGACCTTTTGGCTTCCCAAACCCTGCTTCTCCGCTGCATGCTCAAAGAGTCTCCACAACACCAAATTCTCATTCCCATTCTTGTCAAAGTGATTCCCTGTTTACTGAACAGTAGTTTGTAAAAACTGCTTCTGCACTTCATGTCAGGAAAGGGTCCGAGCTGATACCTCATCAGGGCAATATACAGCAAAGCTAAGAAGACTGTTTTTGAGGATTGAAATGGGTCAACTGACACTGCCCAGCCCTCCCACTATAGCACAGATTAGCAATGGTGTACACAAAGATGAAGAAAATGGGGCATGTTTGTAGAGTAATTTGTGCCTTCTTTGTCTAAATTTGCCAATTATACTTGGTTTTTGTGATTTGCGCAAGATTTACCTATTCACTTGTGCCTGTTTTTTGCTGCAAAATCCCTCTCCTCATCATTTTAAGATTTTGTCTGGAAAGGAAAGTTCTCTTTTTCTGGCCATTTTGAGAGTTTAATCGAACCAACAAATGTAATGCTCCAGATTCTCAACTAGCTCAAAGGAAGGTCAGTTTTATAGCTTCTCTAACCAGCAAAACTGTTTTCAGTTGTGCTAACATAATTGCACAAGGGTTTTCAAGGGTTTTCTAAACATCCATTAGCCTTCTTACACAGTTAGCAACACAATGTACCATTAGAACACTGGAGTGATGATTGCTGGAAATGGGCCTCTATACACCTATGTAGATATTACATTAAAAACCAGACGCTTGCAGCTAGAATAGTCATTTACCACATTAACAATGTATAGAGTGTATTTCTGATTCATTTAATGTTATCTTCATTGAAAAAAACTGCTTTTCTTTCAAAAATAAGGAAATTTCTAAGTGACCCTAAACTTTTGAATGGCAGTGTATACCATGCAGGCCTATTCTAAAAACATGTAAAATAGGAGAAAATGCACTCCAGCATTGGAATCACAATTGTCATGAATGCAATTTTTGTATAAGATTTATGATGTAAATGCGCCTTTTTAGTAAATTAGACTCTCAGAATCACAAGTCAAGGACCGCACCGCACTGGAAGGCACCAGAGAATCCGGGGACAGGTGAGAATTTTTTTTTTCTTTTTGTTTTCTTTTTCACCTTCCCTGGCCTAATTTAAAAATTAATTTTTATCCTGGACAGCCTCTTTAGAGATAGGTTGTTACACCTGAAACAGTGCATTGTTCACTTTACTTTAGTATGCGCATGCTGAACCTCAGGCTCAGACTGGCCTACAGGTATACAGCTAAATCTCCCTGTGGGCCCCCAGCTTATCCTGGCATGGCACAGTTTACTCATTGTACTTCATAAAGATACTCATCATATGGCATCTCAACCAGGCTATGCTATAGTACAATAAACTGGGTATATTATTTAAGAAACTGGTGCCTGAGATGACATCTAGGTGCGGAGTCTTCTCAATCACACTGCAGGGCCCCCAATAACCATCTTGCTGCTGCCTGAGGTCTGAGCACATATCTCCGGCTCACAAAGCTAAAAGGGTCCTTATTCAAGGCAAGAACCAGGCAGCAGCTACTGACAGGAATCCAGGGCAGAAATAATCAGGGGCAAGGGCTAGACAGCAAGCCACTTCTGGAAAAAAATGTATGTTGGTGACATTTTAGGAAATTGTAAAGACGTGTCAGGTAATATTTCCATGTAGCTGCATAGTGGGCCCCCAGAATGGATTTCACAGTTAGGCCCTAGGCACCCCAGTCCGACATTGCTGACCCATGTCCACTGCCAACAGTGCCTACAACGGGCAAGTGAGTATCAGAACTAGACCATGGAGCAATGAATGAAGGTGGCCTGGTCTGTATCATGTTTTCCTTTTCACAAATGGTTTGAACAACATGACAGAGTTCAATGTCTTCATTTGGCCTCCAAATTCCTCAGATCTCAATGTGATGGAGCATCTGAAGGATGTGTTGAAAAACACTTCTGATCCATTGAGACCCCACCTCACAACTTACGGGAATGGAGGGTCTAATGTTTATTTCTGCATGGTCAAGCAATCTCATGTTCAGTCAGACATCTCGAGAATGCATGCCTCTGCCATTGTGACGTCCTTGTCCTTCTGTAAACACCATTTCCTGGTCATACAGAGGAGCAGTCTTCTGAGAAACTGCAACCGAGGAAGGAAATCAGCAATTAGAAGAATCAATAACAATGAAGCACTGATATTTTAAAGACTTTTTCCCGCTTTTACACTGTCATATGTCATGTTCATTGACTGAGAGACATCATACTTTACAGTATCCCTTACATAGACACAATTCTCTGGACTGTAAGCTAAGGCACATTTATTTGCAGTCTGGGGACCCAAAATATGTTTACTAGTGGTAGCAAATATGTATATTTTTTATTACAACTTAGTAGCCTCCTCTACCAGTGGCTGGCATGTAGATTGACAAAGGACACCAGGATGTGGTGCCAAGGTGGCAGAAAGGGATAGTAGTCAGACAGGGCATGAGGTAGGCAGAGTTTGGTTGCAAGTAGTAGACAGGCAAAGGTTATGGCAGGCACCATATGGGTAGAATTCAGGTGCACATGAGCCACATTTATCATGTATTTTAGACAATTTTTATGCTTTAACTCAACAAGATGATCCAGATGCAGGTAGAAAAGAGGAGGCAGATGAGCGCTGGTCCAGAATAAATGTAGTCTTTAATCCAATTGAATAAAGCACACAACGCATTTCAGGACAAGCCCTTTTTCAAGTGTGCATAAAAACATAGCATGGGTAGAATAGCATATATATACTTTACAAAAATAAAAAAAATGGGACAAAAACGGGTGGTAGCCACACCCCCTCACGTGTGGGGGCGTGGCTAATGGATCTAAACTAAATAAAGAGAGAGAAAAAAAAAAAGTGAAAATAAATATATAATTAAATGGATTGTATGTGAGAAAAAAAAAAGTGATAAAAATTAATTTGAAAACATAGAAGCAATAAAAAAAAGTTCACAGTACATTAAATGAATAATTCATAAATATGTAGAATAAGTTAGGAATAAATAAGCATACAATAATAAATACAATTTGATAAAATATATAAAATAATCAAATATTGAAGAGGATAAAACCTGTAATTATTGGAATTCATTAGTGGGGAATAGAGTGGGAAGCTCAAAACGAGAGGAAATCAAAGGTACATTGCATCAAATTGGTTTAACGTATGAACTTGGATTGATACTCAAAAAAAATTTTCTGATGCTTCATTTAGACCTACTGGTACCATTGTGTTCAGTCTATAGATCCAAAAGAATTCTTTTCTTTTAAGTAACTCATTATTTGTAGTAGTAATTTGATCTATTGGAGTGATTTTGAATACATTAAATTCACAATCATGATATTTGGCGCTGTGTCTAGAAACACTATGTTTCTGAAAACCCTTAAGAACGTTGGCCCGATGTTTGTTTAAACGTTCCCTGAGGTGCATAGTGGTGCTCCCCACATATTGTAAGCCACACTGACAGTGAATAACATAGATGACAAAGGATGAGTTGCATGTAAGATGTGGCTTGATTGGAAAAGTCTCACCTGTGGAGTTACTAGTAATTGTAGTTTGACCATGAGTGATGCTACTACAGCATTTGCATCTAGTTACGTTACATTTGTAACTCCCACCTTGGGCAGGTTTTGGCTGAATATTAATCACTCTAGGAATCTTGGATTCCCTCAATTTGCTGGGGGCTAATAAATTTTTTACATTTCTGGCACGTCTATAAGTGACACACGGTGTTCTTGGAAGAGTTTTACTCAGAAAAGGGTCATTAGTTAATAGTGACCAATATTTTGAGAGTATAGACTTGACCTGATGATGTTGATAGTTGTAAGTGGTTATAAAATTAAATTGGGGAGGTTTCTTTCGGAGTTTAATTGAGGGTTTGATACAATCAAGTTGAGTTAGTTGTTTCACTCTATGTCGCGCTGATTCGATTATTCGATTCGATTATTCCTGTCGGGTAATGTTTTTCAGAAAATCTTTTTGTGATGATTTTACTTTGATTTTCATAATCGTGATCTAATGTACAATTGCGTCTTATCCTCCGAAATTGACTGTAGGGTATATTATTCTTCCATTTTTTATAGTGAGAACTGTTGTAGTCCAGAAGACTATTAGAATCGAATTTTTTGAAAAAACTTTTTGTCACTATCTTACTATCAATATTCATCAGTTGTAAGTCAAGATATTCAATGGATGTACTTGATGTTGTACCAGATAGAGTAATGCCCCATTCATTCACATGGTTGTTCAAATGGTCTGTGAATGCATTAAAGGATTTAGTGTCCCCTTCCCATATGAAGATCAAGTCATCTATGTATCTTTTATAATAGATGATATGTTTAGCCCAAGGGTGGTCTGAGTATATGGTTTTTGTCCCATTTTTTTTATTTTTGTAAAGTATATATATATGCTATGCTACCCATGCTATGTTTTTAAATGGATTGTATGTGAGAAAAAAAAAAAAAGTGATAAGCTGATCACAACCCACCAAGGTGAGCAATTTATATCAGTGTTCTGATATCTATCATCCTTTGGTTTTACACTATTAGCGCTCTGCGCTGTTTTTTCTTTTTATTTCTTTCAACAAGATGATGTGACTTATTGCAAAGGGGTGTGATGGGATTCTGACACCAGAACCCATCTTATCAACCCAGCCCCGCAGGTAGATTGGTTAGGGTCAGCTGAATCAATACCCTCATTGCTCCAAAGAGCTCATTTGCATATTGACAAAAACAGCAACACAGGTACCAATTCACAAGGGGAAATCTATCTATATGCGGGCTGGGTTCTGGCGATTGACTCTCTTTAAGATATTCCAAATTGTGCCCACATCTTGGTGCAAAAAAGTTCAACAAAAGGCCAGTCCAATGATGGCATGAAGATAGATAAAAGTGTCTGCAGTTGTACCAAATGTATTTTCCAGCATGGGCCACTGTCATAAATTTGGCACTGTCTATCTATAAGGCAGTATAACCACATGTACCCCATAGACCAAAACAACATCAGCTTTTGTATCAGAGTTTGTATGTTCTCCCCATGTTTGCATAGGTTTCCTTCTTTCTTAATTCTCTTCCACACTCCAAAGTCCATACCAATAGGGAATTTAGATTTTGTGCACTACTGGAGACGGTGAGTAACCACAATGGGGGAGATTTACTATGCAAAATGTGCCAGAATTTGTTGTTAATTTACACCAAATACTAATTTGCATATTGCCAAAGACAGTGATATGTCAGTAATGAAGGCAGCAATTTACAAGGGGGAAACAGTGTTTGATTCAGGTGACCCTAACCTATTTATCTGCAGGGCTGGGGTGGTAAGCTGGTGTCTGGTGACAGACTCTCTTTAAGATATTCCAAATTGCGCCTAAATCTTGGTACAAAAAATTTAGTCCAAAGGCCAGTCCAATGATAGCCTGAGTTGCACTTTAAAGTTGCTCTTTAAACCACCAAATGTATCTTCCAGCATGGGCCACGGTGATACATTTGGCGCAGTCTGTCAGTATAACTACATGTACCCCATAGCATTGGTTTTTCAGATTTCCAGTTGACTCACACGTGGCAGATATGAGTTTATGTGACTGAGAGTCCATTCCATTAATCTAAAATGGGTTGTTTCCGCCGCAAGGTTATG
Organism: Leptodactylus fallax; assembly: GCA_947044405.1. Classification (NCBI taxonomy): domain Eukaryota; kingdom Metazoa; phylum Chordata; class Amphibia; order Anura; family Leptodactylidae; genus Leptodactylus; species Leptodactylus fallax. The sequence continues at coordinate 4,060,435 of CAMRHE010000130.1, read as the reverse complement.
GATATCTTCAAGCTCCATTCAGATGAATGGTGCAGTCAAATAAATTTCTGTAATAATTCTGCTGTGTGTGAATTCACTTTAATTGAACTTTTAATTTATGTTTTTTGCTTTATTTTAAATCAGTCAAGTCTTGTCACATGACCATCCTGGAAATTATGTGAGTGCGAGTGTGGTGTATCTGACAACTGACAACAGTAAAAGGAAAATATTCTAACTTCTCTTCTGGCTGACTCTTGAGCTCTTCTTAAGAAAAAAGCTCCTTCAAGACTTTGATGAAAATGTATTTCATTGGCCATTAGGAGGTTAAAGGGGTTATCCGGTTTTTAAGATTGATGGTCTATCCTTAAGATAGGCTATCAATATTAGATCTGCGGGGGTCCAACATCGGGGGCCCCCACAGATCACTGGTACCAAAACATACAATCTGTAGTGGCGAGTGTAGGTACTGCAGCACTGTCCCATAGATTTTAATTGGGCAGCACTGCAGAACCTATACTCGCCACTACAGTTAAAAACCGGATAATCTGTGTAAATCTGCTTTCTCACCATAGTCCCCTCTGTATACGTCCATTCCCATTGACTCTAATGTAAACAACATGACAAACTGTCTACCTTCATGTTTCTTTACTTTTGTAATGGAAGAAAAGTAAAAACATGACAGATGAAAGATTCCATCATGTTTTTACATTGGGGTGAATGCAGACAGACACCTATGATGGATGAGAGCAACGGAGTAATGTGAACCCACCCTTATGTGGGAGGAGAAAAAAAAATGCAAAACACACCAGAAAAGCAATTGTAAGTGCAAACATTTTTTGTGTGTGGGTTTTTTTTTCTGCTAGGTTTTTGCAGCATTTTTTTTCTGCAGTGTTTTTTTTAGAAGCTTTTCACTACATGTGGCCTTAACCATAAACAGCGCCAAGAAATCTATAAGGTAAGGAGTAACATTAGAAAATCTTGCAAAATGAAGACTACATGATGTTAAGAATGCTTGGCATAGATGTGGATCCATTATAGGAGAATTTACTTGATTCAAATTAGGATTAAAACCAAAAAAAAAAAAGTAAAATAAAAGAGCAGACCAGATGGACCTCTGAATTCTGAAAATCAAATGACATCAGGACATTCGTAGTTTGGACATCCCTTGTAGATTTGGAATTCCCAAATGGACACACATTTTAAGAGTAAAATCCGATTAAAGTGTATCTCGTCCAGAATTGTCCTAATCTACACCCAGAAATGAATGCATAAATGGGACTTGTTCCTCTGCGCCTCTGAGTATTCCTTAAACTGCTTTATCCTCTTCCAGAAGCGCATATAAAATGCAAATTACAGGTCACTTTTGTATCATTTAGTGTTTGCAAGATGAATTTATCGCAGGTGCCCCTATGCCAGCTGCTTATTCCCCTAGTGAAATTTTGTTGTGATTAATGGCTCTTGGCAGAGGAAACTGGCATACATTGTTTGTATTGTGTCCGGATGTTGAAAGCTGAACAGAGGCTGATGGCTGCTATCTATATAACTGGAGAGCACTGCTAACTGACAGTGTAGTTGGAAGATAGTGCGAGAATACATGTCTGCAAGGCATATGGATAAGAAGATGATGACATGGCGAAGCAACAGTAGATATGTAAGTTCCAAGGCAATGCTATTGCAACTAAATACATAGAAGAGGAATTTATCATGGGGGAAATTTTGAAAGTTAGTTTTACAGGAGTTTGCGTTTCCGTAATTTGCACCAAATTGATCAATTGTCGCATATTGTATGATAAATATGATGCAAATGTAAAGGAGTTTTCCAACAAATATAAACCTATTTCATTTTTAGGCAATTAAAAGTGAAACATTTTTGCAAATATACATAAGTTTTAAAGATTTTCTCTAACCATGTTGGTAGTGACAATCTTTTGTCTTGATAGGTTGCCAATGGATATGTTCATGAATGCAGGAATTTTCTATTGCCTGGGACCTGTCAGAAATCCATCCATGATTTCCTTATTGTGGCTGGGTTATCAGATACTACATACACAAGAAGATCACCTGGCCGCAATAAGGAAATCATGGCTGGCTTTCTGATAGAGGCCAAACCAAAGAAAGTTCCAGCATTCATGGTTTTATTAATTGGCAACCTAGGAAGACAAAAGACTGTCACCACTAAGATGGTTAGAAGAAATCTTTCAAGAGGACCTTTCATGTCCTCATGCATATGTGGTTTTATATACCGCTAGAAAGGCTTTCCCAGTATGTGCCCCTGTCAGAAGGGCGTTCCTCATTGCTCAACATCAGCATAGCTCGTCCATAGACTTGTACTGGGGGGCGTTCCTCACAGCTCAGTGTCATCGCAGGGTGGTAAGGAACGTCCCCTCTGATAGTACAAGGCTATGTTAGAGAACATTTCGTGGGGGCGTTCCTCACAGCCCACCGGTGATGCTGAGCTATGAGGACCGCCCTTCTGACAGTGGGGAGATATTTGAGAAGAGACCCCAGAGTGCTGGAGTTCGTCCATCAAATTCTCTTTCCACGGGCCTGCGGCCTCACTTACCGATCCCCGCTCCTGCTCACAGTGGCCTCCGCTTCCCCTTTGGTGCTCCAGAGGGCCCCAGCGACATGATATGGGACGCAGAAGGGGAAGCGGAGGTGGCCGTGAGCAGGAGCAGGGATCAGTAAAAATATAGGGCCCGATACCACGTTTTTGAATTCGCAGCATGTCCTCTGCAGATATTTTTCTGCAATGTGTGGATGGGATTATCCAGAATCCCATCCACTTTGCAGATACTGTACAACATGACGTTTACGCTTATGCTCCACGTTGCAGAAACGCAGCTTTTTTTTGTTGCAGATTTTGCTGCAGTGTTTTGAGCCAAAGCCAGGAGTGGATTGAGCCAAAGGTAGACGTATAAGAGCTTCTTTTATATTTCCCATTCCTTTTATAGCCACTCTTGGCTTTGGCTCAAAAAACTGCAGCGAAATCTGCAACAAAAAAAAGCTGCGTTTCCAGAGTGTGGGGCCTTAGCTTAAGTCTAACACTTCTGCCTGCCTGCATGGAAGAGGGAGATGTTGGCGGAGCAGCTGTAGCCCTCGCTATGGTACACAGTTTCGAATGGTTGGAGCAGGCAGAAGGGATAAGTAGAGACTGGAGAGTAAGGAAGAGCTAGGTAGTGATGAGCCAGAGGAGCCCAGCAGCAGGCAGGACCCAGACCTTATATGTTTCATTAACTCCTAGTTACTTGTCACTGGAAAGGTTGGGGTCCTTGGTCATGTTATCACGCCCACACTACATGGCTTACAATGCTTTCTTTTCCAGACCAAGAGATAAAATACAGGAACATTCTTACTGTTCACACTGCTTAAAGGAGTTGTGTGCATCTCAAGTATGTGTTACGCTACATTCAGAACAATGGAAATGCGACGGCAGTGTGGACATAGCCTTAGGCCTGGTTCATATGGCGGAAAATGAAAAGGAATTTACGGCAGACATCCGTCTCAGATTCCGCTTCATTTTCTGTCCCTCTGACTCCCCAGCAGAACTTCGGGTTTCCATAGCCTCAGATGGAGGAGCCCAATCGGGGGTGTCTCACGTTGCGGACTCTGCATCTGCACCAGACACGGAATCTGCTGAAAGATTGAGCACAATGCTTATAATTTCAGTGTTCTGCTTTGATCTCTGTCTCCCATTGGAAGCAATGGAGTCTGACTTCTGATGTGACTTGAGGAAATGCGGATAAGCATGCACAGCCAAGTGTTCCTGGCTATTTTATATTTCACATTGATGTTTAATGTGGCAACAGGCTTTGCAGAAGCACAAAAAACCTCTAAAAAGCACCCCAATAAAAAAAAAAACCCCAAAAAAACCTGTTTTACCCCCCCCCCCTTGTGAGTAGTGTATTGCTACTGAATAAATTACTGATGGCTTTATTGTTAAATTTTGTGCTCCCCTCTGCTCCTCTGATACACACACTGTCTCCTGTATGAACAGGAGGCAAACGCACAATGTAAGTTTACAGGAGCCTCAATGTGACTCCCATAGACCTGCATTGATGGTTTGACCTCCTATTCACAGAGAAGATCAGTGCTCCACAGGGGAGCACAAAACTTTGCAATAAAGCTATCTATAAGCTATTTAATAACATTACACTATGCACAGGATGAAACGGAGAGGAGTTTTTACTGAAGTGCTTTTTTAAAGGAAGTCTGTTTCCTTATTTCTCTGTATTACACAAATAGTGGAAGTAATGTTTCAGTGGCTGTGGCTTCCCGGAGTTCTTGATATTTAGCAGAATCCATTCTCTATCCAGATAGAATGTTCACTGCTTTCCACACAACCTAACCTGTCCACAGGTTCAGTGTACTACGTCAATGCAAACTGAGATGCAAAACCATACACAACTCAAGAATAGCTGTGGTCAGTGGCAGAACTACAGCCATAGCAACTGTATTGGCTGCTATGGGGCCCATGACCTTAGGGGGCCCGGTTGGCCCCCTGCTGTGTTTTTTTTGTAAAAACAGGTGGTTACATGCTCCATGCTGCTTATTTCTCTTGCCCATGGATGCCCATTCGTCCCATATTATGTCACACTATTCAATGCTGCACAGGGCACCTCTTCGAGGCCGAAGGGGATGTGCAGGTGAAGGCGGTCTTAGGCAGAATCGGTAATTAAATACAGTAGATAACTAGCTCCTATCTATCCTAACGCATTCTTGTGGGTCCGTCCGCCCCCCCCCCCCACCCCACACCTCTTTTAGGACCTATTCGTTTCACTAGAGCTGTCTGGATTACCTGTCACAAACTTTTCCCGCTCACTTCCCACCCCCCGTCCATGGCCTCCTTTCTCTATAACCCTCTCCTCCTGGGAAGTCTGGACCCTGATATGGTATGCCCCTGGAGCAGACTGGGTTCATTTCACATTGCCGACCTGATTGACCTGTCAACCTTGGAGCTCAGGCCCTTTGACTACTTTGTATCTAATTTGCACTTGCCAACCTCTGAATGGATTCACTATAGGCAGATATCCCACTTTGTGACCACTCTGTTTGGAGCCCTGAGGGTGTCTGTCCCTACTCCTTTTGAGAGGATCTGCCATGCTGGTACCTATGAAGGGCCTCATTTCAGGCATTTGTGTATGCTTTCCTCACCAGAGAGATGGGCACCCCTTGTCCACAGATACATGGTCAGGTGGACTGAGGCTTTGGGTCGGCGGATCTCTCCTGTGCAATGGCAGATCATATGGTCCAGAGCGGCCAAGTCCTCAGCATGCATAACGTTCCGGGAGACTCAATACAAGTTACTTATGTTTTGGTACCTTACCCCAGTCTTATTACACACTCTCAATCCTACTATCCCTAGGACCTGCTGGAGATGCCTCACCGAGGAGGGTACGTTGTTTCACATTTTCTGGAGCTGTTCTTTGATTCGGCCTTTTTGGGCGGAGGTTGCGGCACTAGCTGATGGTCTCTTTCTCCAGGGTGTCCCGCTTGATCCTTCTGTTTATTTATTAACCTCCCTCCTCGACACCTTGGCACGAAGACATCTAAGCTTGTACCTGCACTGCCACTAAATCACTTATAACCCTTCATTGGAAAAGTGTGCTTCCTCCTACTGGCCCTGCCCTTGTGGCTCGTTTCAAAGACATACGCAGCCTACAATTCCTCACGGCTACCCTTAATAATTCTACGGATGCCTTCCAGTCTATCTGGAATCCATGGGATACGTATTGCACTCTCCATAGTCTCTGACTCTTCCCCCTTGTCCCTTTATTCCTCTTCTTCTCCCTTTTGTTCTCTTTATGTTTATGTGTTCTTAGTTCTCTGTACGGGTTTTAATTACTGTCTTATTGTGTATTATGTTATGCTTTTTGTTTCTGTGTATGATATATTCTTGGAAATATGGTTAATAAAAACTACAGTTCAAAAATAACAAAAAAACAGTAGGTAATGACCTATTTAAAAAACAAAACAAAACAGCAGGCGGCCAAACCGGGCCCCCTAGCTAGCGACCTAAAATCACTAAGGGGGTACTTACTACATGGGGGCCAATAAAGGAGAAGTATACTATGTGGGAGGTCAGTCACTTTACTGGCCTCCACTCTGTAAAACACCTCTTTTATTGGCCCCAGATGGAAAAAAAACACCCCCTTTACTGGCCCCCACACGGTAAGATGCCCTCTTTACCAGCCCTGCACAGTAACAATTGGCAATGTGTTCTTTTCCAATATACCTTTGGAGACTATAGCCAGAAAGTTAATTCTTTATTTCATTGGACTACAGCACTTGATTCTGAAATGTATCTTGCTTATCTTGTGTGTTATATTTGAGACTTGGAGGGAGAGTTATTGAGACTGCCATTTCATGTCTTCAAAGAGTTTTCCACTTTCTAATATTCGGTGGCACAGATATGACCGTAGCCTGAGCCTAGCAGTCCAGTGGAAACTCCTACTCAGTGATTGACAGCTATGTCTGTACGTTTGTGCGTATGGAGATAGCTGTTAACACACCAGACGTTCCAATTAGAATTGGCATCTAAAACTGAAATATATATTAGGAAAAGGAAGTGTAGCATATGGAACAGCTATATAAAAAGAAATAGTAACTATAAAAATATTCCTACAGAAAATGATATTGAAATTTGGAATAGTAATGGTATTTCTAGTTAATCTGGTTTAGGGCAGCCTGCTGATAATACAAGGATTAAGTCATCAGAAATGTTTCTTCCATTTATTAATATTCTCAGACTGTACAAAGATTGAGATGCAAATTCCTCCCCAGATCTAATACTGGTATCTTAGCGCTAATTTATCTGCCCCGGGGCCGTTTTACTTATGAAAACTTTTATCGGAATAGATCTTGCATCAGTTGTAAAGATGATTAAAGTGAAGCTCCACCTTTGGTTAAGGCAGATCTTTAGTTATTGCTTTAAAATCTCACATGAAAATGTCCCTCGGGAGTTTGGTGTATGAAATGAACAGATAACCTAATTTTTCTGGCTTTTCATTTCCAGGCAGCCATAGATTAGGAACTACATTGAATTTTATGTCAAACTTAAAGGGTCGTTCAGATTTCGACTTTTTCCCAGACCTCAGTTCTGATAGATATGACATGACAAATCGTGTCAGACCTGGCATCCTATCTAAAGGGAACTGGTCTGCCATTCATTGCCTGATAACAAGGATAAATCCATTCAGGCTCTGCTCCTGTGCTGTTACTATTAATATTGATCCATATCCTGACCTCCACCTTGTTCCTAACTAAACCGCAGTGTTTTACTGTCCCTCCAAAATCGATGGGATTCTGGCTAATCCCATTTACACACATTGCAGAAAAATATCCGCAGTGGACATGCTGCGATTTCATAAACCATTGACTTTGCGTAAATCACGTCATGTCAAATATACCTACGGAAACGCTGGTGTTTTCCCTATAGGTATAATTGAAGCAGAAAGTCTGAGGAGGAAAACTCTGTGGACTTTCTGTGAAAAGCGCTGTGGTCCACTACACGGGGCCTTAGCCTTAAAGATGTTTTCCAAGACTTATATATTGATGACCTATTGCTATATGGACTGTCTAAGCTGCAATCCATTTAAGGCTGGCTAGACTGGGATGCAAAATTTTGGGAAAAAAAAAGAATGTTGTTTTTCACTCTTAAAGGGGTTTTCCTGGATCTATATCTATCTTCTGGGACCTATAAATTGGTCATCAATATATAATTGGTGGGGGTCTGACACCCGAGACCACCACTGATCACCTAGTTGAAGGGGCCACTGTGCTTGGTCCACATGAATAGGCCTGAGCTGCTGCTGTACCATGTGCCTCATGAACACTTCAAACAGCTGATCGGTGTGAGTCCCTGGTGTTGGTCTGATCATATATTGATGACTAATATACACGTTCCAGAAGAGATATATGTCCCAGAAAACCCTTTTAGGCTTAGATCCTACATAGCGAGCCGCAGCAAAAAAACCCGCATTTTTCACAGAAAGTCTGCAGAGTTTTCCTCCATGGACTTTCTGCGCCCACATTTCCATAGGTATAATTGACATGCTGAACTTTTCCGCTGTGGATTTTTTTTCTGCAATGTGTGGATGGGATTAGCCAGAATCCCATCCACTTTGCAGGTAATGTAAAATGCGGTGATATTTTCTGTGGTGTTTGCGCCACGGCCAAAATGCTGCATTTTCACAATGTGGAGCCCCCGGCCTTAATGTCGAAAATTAAGAGATTTCATTCTTTCAAGCTTTGCATCCAAGTCTAACCAGCTTTGAACAGATTGTGGCTTAGAGAATCCATATACTAATACGTGACCGTAACAGTTAACAAATCTACTCAATCTCTATCAAGACATTTGGAGCTCTGTAAATTATCATCCACCCCCACAAAAAAAGAAAAAAAAAAGAGAAAAAAAAAACAAAAACCTTGCTTTCTAAGAATGCTACAGAAAACTTGAATAGTGTGTTTTCTACCCCTACTTTTCTACGGATGAATAATGTAATGCATTAAGAATGCTCCGCCAGGTTGTCTCCTTCAGCCATCACTGTCACTAATGTATTTCATATACTTGTAAAATTGCATATAAAAAGATAAAACCTTCTACAATCAGGAAGGTTCCACAGTTTTTCCTTCTCCGAATTGTAAGTGGAACTTGCTGGAGGATCTTTTCTTGTCCAGACTTGAAGCAAGGCGTGGTCTGGCGAGCAGTAGAAGCTTTGGATGGAATTCCAGGAATGCTTCTCTGGGTTCTCTGTGGGTTGCACAGTAAGGTCAGCAGCAGTTTCACTCCCTTCTTTCTTTCTCCAGTCTCTTTGTGTCAAGATCTTGTGAAAGACTCAGTATGCTTCCGGATTTGTCCTTATAGCTATCTGTCAGGGAGGTTCAGTTCACACTTGCTTTATAGGATTCATTGTCTTTTTCTATATATATTTTTAACCAAAAAAAGGAACAGAACCTAAGCTGGACATTTTTTATACCTGCTCAGATATATTTTTTCACATTATACAACCCATTTAGATTCTGTAAAATAAACAACTGAATCTAAAAAGCTCAAAAATATGTAAAAGTTTATTGGTTGGAAAATGAATCAAAAAAATAAATTGTGAGGAACAGATTGTATATTGTAGATGGTATATGCCCAACAAGGCATCCGTTTAGTATATCTGGCCAGGAGGGATTTCTGACAGACATTGCAACTTTCTCTTTGCTATGGGTATATACAGAGGCAGAATTGTTGCAGAAATCCGTGTGAAACCACATTTAGGGTGGGTTCACACTTGCGCCCGGACTCCGTCCGCTGTGAATTCGACCTAAATATCAGAAAAAAGGATTGGGAAAGGTTTGAGACGGTTTGGTTAAAAACCCATTCACTACAATGGGTTTTTTTTTTCGTCGGAAACAAAGTCGGACATGCAGGACTTTGTGTCCGACGAAAAAAAACGGCTTCGCGGCGCAGAGGGTGCAATCGCATTCCCGCACATTGCTTTAAAACCCATTGAAGTGAATGGGTTTTTAATCAAACCGTCTCAAACCTTTCCCTATCCTTTCCCAATCCTTTTTTCCGACATTTAGGTCGGATTCACAGCGGCCGGAGTCCGGGCACAAATGTGAACCCACCCTTAGATGAATGGAACTAATTTCAGTTACAGACATTTCTGGAATAAATTTGTGATATTTACTCGACTTCACTTGAAGGCTGAGGCCCCACATTGGGGAAACGCAGCTTTTTTGTTGCAGATTTTGCTGTGGTTTTTTGAGCCAAAGCCAGGAGTGGATTGAGCAGAATGGAGAAGTATAAGAACTGCCTATATATTTCCCATTCCTTTTGTAGCCATTCTTAGGTATGGCTCAAAAAACCGCAGCAAAATCTGCAACAAAAAAAACTGCATTTCCGCAACGTGGGGCCTTAGCCTAAAGCTACATTCACACACAGCATTAAATTCAATGTCAGTGAATGGGGGCTATTCATCTGACTGTAATTTTGTCACGGACTGTCAAAATATAGGTCATGTCTGGTTTTTGGCCGTTTTCACGGATCCCTCCATACACTCAAATGTGAAAAATACATATTTTTCACAGCTGTTTTGCACCTCAGTCGTCTGAATGTAGCCTCTGGCTAGGGTGATTTTGGCCAGGAATCCTAATGCGCAATCAAAGATCACTGCATTGTCCTGCGACTCCTTGACTAGTGTAAGTGAAGTTGTGACCCCAACTATGTTGCGACTTAGTTGGGGTCATAAATAAAATCGATCTCATGATTGGAGTGTTCCTGTATGAAAGCTAGACACGTGACCCTGGAGTGCAGCATGAAATCAAGTGGGCAGGTTGTCCATGGATCCCTTTCAGTATGAATCCTCATTAGAATAGAAAAATTGAGCAATCTGAGCGACTTCCTAGGGACAGGATTTCATACACTGTCAACCCTTGGGGTTTTCTCGTGCAGTGCTGTGGAGAGTATACAGACAATGGTGTGATCAAAGGAAAACATCCAGCAACAAGGGATCTTGTGGGTGCAAACAACTCATTTTTGAAAAGGGGTCAGAGGAGGATGTCAAGAATCATTCTGATGTATAGACACAGCACAGTCAAGCAAACTGTAGCTGAATACAACTCTGGTGCTCCAACTAATGTGTTCGAATGGGTCTCCCCAGTCCCCAGTCAGGAGGCTGGAAGAGGCCCAAAGTTGCCTGGTCCTGCACTGGACGCCACTAAGGAGCCTGTTTGTTATGTTTATGCATTTTCCCTTGGCCTCTTCTTATTATTCTCAGGGGTCTGAATAGACCCCAGAGTATAAGGGTGTGTTCACATGGAGTTTTTTGCATGCCTTAAAAAACACCTCCAAACTCATTCATTTCAGTGGGAACAGGCAGATTTTTTTCCTCTAGCTGATTTTTTAAGCATCTGTCTTCAGGCAGATTCCACCTTGCAAAGTCCATTGAAATTGAGTGGGAGGCAGAAAAGACCACTAGCGTTTTTTTGCAAAAACTGCACAAAAAAAAAAACTGCAAAAAATGCTAGCATTGGGAGAATTTTTTTAGGCTGATTCTGCCTCAAAATCTGCTTGCAAAGAACTTAGTGTGAACATGCCCTAATAGTGGTTCATCGGTGGTGAACCAGTAATGAACCTGTCACATTACAAACCGGTTTGCTCACCCAGGCCAGTAAATGCAGACCACACATTGGACAGATTTCCCAGCCCGAACCCAGTCAGAATTTGGGACTAGTGATCTATGATGAGTCCCTGCCTGCCCACAGCTTCACCATCGGTACTATATACAGTAGGGGACAGAGAAGTCACTAGGAATCCCGTATCCTGATTGGGTTTGGGCTGGGAAATTTAGCCGATGTATAGACTGAATTTTCGGGTCGAAATACCCCCACATGCTTGGGGCCTTAGATGGGTGTCTCTAATAATATGGCCATTCAATGTGTATGCCACCATCTGTCATCCACAAATGTGATATAACTCTATATTACATACCCTAAACAGCTTCTAAATTGGCAAAATCTGCATAATATGTAGAATACTACTCAGTTAATAATTTGCACACACAACCACCTTTATACATCTTTGCATGAATAAATAAAAATTTCTGATCTAATTCTGTGCAAAATCCTGTATGTGGATATTTCTGCTGGTCCAGCAGAGGGTTAATTGGACTAGACAAAGTTTCTATGACAACCATATAAAAGCTATAGTAATTTAAGATGTATGTTGTTGGATACATAGACCAGTGTTAAAGGGAGACTACCACCTTCCTGATGGTCTAAAAACTACAGCATATATAGGGGCTTGTCGGGCTCTGTGACATCATTGTAAACATACCTTATATAATTATTATATATAATTGCAGCTGGATCTTTCCTTTTTCAGAAAAATATATTTTTCTTTTAATATGCAAAGGAAGCTGCAGTTTTATTTCTTTTTCTGACCTGCCCACAAACACTGTCACTTATTCATAAAGCCCTTTTCCCTCCTAGAACCCGGGTTATGTCTGCTGAAATTTTGCGCATGCGCCTAATAAGCACTTTCACTCCTACGACTTTACTTAGCAGTGAAAGACACAGTAATGTAACCACAACAGTAAGCAGAAATTTTCACCAGACCCTTCAAGGAGCAGGCACAGATTTCTTAAGAATAAATGTCCAAGATGCCAGATAGATAAGCTGGCTCTATTTTATTGGGATTTTTTTTAAAGACATAAAAGTGTAAAACAGGAATAAAGGAATAAGGCAAAATAAATTCGACATAAGACACTCATGACACTAGAGAATCCAATAAAGTAAATGAGTGAGTGCAAACATGCTTAGTGAGCAATACTAAAACAGTATATCAAAATTAAGTGCTCATAGCAATGATAAAAGAAAGGAGAGGAAACGGGTGATACTAGACAAAAGACAAGGAAAGAAATGGAAGGGAAGAAACAGGGAGAAGGAAAGGATGCACTTTCAGGAAGAGATCTAAGGAGGTCACGGAGCACCCAGAAAGTTTCCCAAGGCTCCCACTCTGCCTGGCTTCGGTCCTCTTCATAGTTCAAGAGAGCGGTCAAGTGTTCTATAGTTCTGAGCTCTTGTATTCTGAACCTGGCGCCAAAATGGTTGGATCAGGGGGCACAACCAAAAGAGATGAAATATGATGGTCCCACGATACCCCACACCTCCAGCAAGCATCTGGTATGGTAGCATTAAAGGATTGGAGCAAAGCTGGGGTGTGGTACCAATGGAGCAACATCTTGTAGATATTCTCTTTGTAAGTAATACATCGAGAGGTCTTAACCGCTCGTCTCCAAATGATGGTCCAGCACATGTCCGACAGATAACTCTCTCACCTCCGCATATACGTGTGTCGGGGATACTTCTCCAGAGTGGCATCAGACAGAATATGATAGCTATATGAAATAAGGCCCGCCGTGGAGGATTCAGATTAGGCAGGCGTAGGGGCCTGGGGCCTGCAAAAAAGCTGATTCTTTTATTGATTTGGAACATGGCATTTCATCCAGGGCTGTGGAGTTGGACTCCGACTTCGGCTTCAAAATAAAACGATTATTTTTAATTATATCATACAATTATTAATATTGTATAATTAATTACATTTATAGTTTGTTACATATTTACATCCCAAGGAAGTCAATCTCTGGCTTTTTAATGAATGGGAGGATTTTTACAGCTTCTGACTGACTGAAGGAGTCATAGGCGGTCTATGGGAAAATAGAGGAGTCGAAGTTGGTGGTTTGGTGCACCAACTCCACAGCCATGATTTCAACATTGGATCAATGCTTTCCTCAGGCTCAATATACAAATTAACAGGCTCAGCAGGCGCACGCTGACCAAGCAACCATCAGAGCCTGTCAATTTCTGTACTGATCCTGAAGAAAGCATTGATCCCATGCTTAAACATGTCGCTCCAAATCAATAAAAGAGTCTGCTTATCTATCTCATATCTTGGATATTTATTCTTGAGAGGTCCGCTCTAGCTCCTAGAATGATTATTTCTGCTTATTTCTGCCTATATCAGTACAATCCTTGCCGGTTCACTAGAAGTTGCCCCTATTTTGTTTTGCTCCCCAATTTTTAGTTAGAAATAAAACAGAGAAACCCTGGAGGCTGGCACTGTGGCTGTCGATGTTATGGATGCACATTTATCACTGGAGGCTTTTGATATTGGCTAGGCATTATAACTTGGCAGGATCAGAATATTTTAGGCAAGGATTACATATCACTAGTTTGCTAAAGGTGACATATTGTCATTTGTGTATCTGTTTGCATTCCAGAACTGTCTGTTCTCTCCTCCAGCAGTCAATGCAATAAGTCTTGCGCTGAGTGTATGGTCATCTGGCCAATTCAAGTAAAGGGCAGCCTATGTCTGCACATTGACCTCAGTGCCGCATAAAGGTTTTCCTATGCCTAGTTTGGTTGGGGTGTTCCTGCTGCTGTTATTGTATTTTTTATCCTGACTCCCCTTGTGCGCTTCTCTACACATGCTTGATCATGGTTATCCATTATTCTACACATACCTGACTATGTTTAACTAGTGTTTCTGACCCTTACCTTAACTACATTTATGTTTCACTGCTGGTACTGATTCTACTGCTACCATCTACCCAGTTCTGCATGACTACTGTTACCAACCCTTGGCTTATTCCCCTACATCTATACTTCACCCCTGGTACTGCATTTGTATCCGTCTTAGTCCCATTGTCTACTACTAGACCCAGTGGCGTAACTAGGAATGGCTGAGCCCCAAGGTGAACATTTGACTTCTTTTTAGACCCCAGAGTATAATTATCGGAGACCCAGGGAGGATACAAACATAAAAACTAATGTTACTTACCTCTCCCTGGCTCCAGAGCACTCCCCGCTACTTGGAACAGACGTCGCTTGAGCCAGGACGACGTCGCAACGCATAATGACGTCGGCTGACGTCTAAGACGTCACCAAACAGGCCCGAAGCCTGCCGGAGCACAGGAGAGGTAAATAACTTTGTTTTTTTATGTTCTCTCACCTCCCCTGGGCCTCCAATCATTATACTGTGGGGTCTGAAAAGACCCCAGAATATAATGATAGCAGTGTTTGTGAGGTTCGGCCCGTGGCCTTACTTACCGATCCCCACTCCTGCTCACAGAGGGGGAAGCGCAGGAGGCCGTGAGCAGGAGTGGGGAATGGTAAGTAAATAGGCCCCATTACCTGCTGATGTTACTCCAGCAGGTAACGGCCTATTAAAAAAAAAAAGCATCGGGGGCCCGTCAGGCCCCCTAATGTCCCGGGCCCTGTGGCAGCTGCTACCACTGCTACCCCGGTATTTACGCCCCTGACTAGACCGCCTGAACACATGATATACTTGATCATGGTTTCCACTGCTCTACATTTACGTAGTGTTTCTGACCCTTGTCTTGTGCTTGTGTTTATGTTTCACCACTTCTTCCACCACTGTACCACATACCCAGCTCCACATGACTATTGTTACCAACCCTTGCCCTCTTTACCTACCCTTACATTTCACTCCTAGTACTGCATTTGTATCTGTCTGACTCCCATGGTTGACTTCTGCACCACCTGACTAAAATTTCTTCCATCACCTGATGACATATAAGAAACTTAAAAAAAACTTGCAGTACTTTTAGAACAGTCACGTTTCTGTGCAAAAAGAGTCTAAGATTAATTCTATCCTAATTTGTTCTTTACAATATTATGTTTGGGCTGCTGCTTAGTAATAGAAGCTATGGACCGCAAGTAAGTGGATCTTATTCATGCATGCTGATGCATTGCCATCTTCAGAAACAAAGAGCAGGAGATATGTATTCTTATAATCTTCTAGTACTTGCAGTTATGGTTGCATGGTTCTAGGAATAAGTATGTATTTTTTCTCCTTTTATCTTCTGACCACAGTACCTTGTAGAGGTGATTCTACAGTTTCCAAATATACCTCTGTTATTCAGTTTTGGAGTCTCATTTTTATGTAAATCACTGTTCCATATGCAAATGAACAGAACAGTGCTTTGGGGCATGTCTTAGGTTGCCAGGCTCTGGTCTTTACACTAGGTTCCCAGAGGAAGGCACGTTTCCCTCATTTGCATATGAATTAAACTATTTACATGAACAGGGGCTCCAAAGCTGAATAACAGAGGCATATATATGGATTCTGTAGAATAACCTCTACAAGGTATTGGGATTAGGTTTATAAACAATTTACTGATATGACGGACTCCCTTTAAGGCGAATAGTAAGGCCTTCCATGAACCAACATTTTTGAATAAGACAAGAACTGCACCTCCAAAGATTTATTATACATTGATCTATGCAAAATCTCCAAAAACTGGTTGATCAAGGCCAAGGGGCTGGGGAGGCTTTCGAAGGTCTCATGGTGCAAGTGCCTCTGGGGACGGTGACTCCAGAGGTGCCTTATCTCACTGGGCCTGGGAAACCCACTGAGTTTGGCACATTGCACAAGCACTTGAATACACCTGAGGAGCACTCACCCTATTGCTTGGTTTATCCAGCATGGGTAATTTTTTATAGATCCGGCGGATAGACCGGGCCAGTACACTGGCACTCTATTCACTTATTTATTCTTTTTTGTTTATCACGTTTTGTCACCTGTTTGTCACTGTTTTTGTGTGGATGTAGGGGTGCGGAAACCCTTTTGGGTCCTACCCAAAGTCTAGGAGTTGGAGTGTGTGGCCTTCGGGTTCCCTCCTTCTTTGCTCTCCAGTGTCTGTCTCTGCTTTTGTGGAGATAGACAACAGTTGCAGGCTCAGTCGTACTCTTGGGGTGGCAGCCCTTGAGGGGACTGATGCAAGTAGCTGGCTTGGTAGTACTCCTGGTGGTGGCAGCCCATGGAGGAAACCAAGTAAGTCACTGACCCTCCTGTTTCGGCAGCTGGGTTGGTTCAGCCCCCCTTACTCATGGGCCTTTTGGCTCTGAGTTTGGGGACAGTTTTGGAGGACCCATTCTCTTTTGAGATGGGTTTTGCGATAGACCGCATCCTTTGCACGTTTTTTCAGTGGCACCCGTCACTTTTTTCCGTGCACTGGTGTTTTCGTTGGCACAGCTTTGAGACCTTCGATAAATAAAAAAAATCTCCAAAATCTAAGACACGTTTTGATGAAGGCGTGTACTGGGTCCCTACACATCTCATAGCGACTACCACCATCACAGCCCAGGACCCATAGAGGAAATGCCTCAGTCATCCATAACTAAACTGCAATGAAGTTGGAGACTATAATGACAATGTGCCTTTCTCCCCAAGGGGATCAAAGTGCAGGGAGTGTTGTGGAGTAGGGTATTTAGTGGTTGCCATACAGGAAGCCTATTTATCTAGAAGTATATTTCTGGCATGGGGGAGGAAACCCACACAAATACGGAGAGAACTGGGTGTCCTTGGTCGGATTCAAACCCAGGACCCCAGTGCTATAAGGCAACAGTGCTAACCAAATAGCAACCATGCCGCCCAGTGACACCCCTCTCCCCCATTCCTAATCTATAAAAGTATTTGTCTACATTTCTTGGGGGTACACTGTGAAAGATAGACAAGCAGGTCTAGAGGATATCCATACCAAAAAATTGTCAGTCCAAACCAATATGGGTTAATAAGCCTTTCATGTCACATCTAATATATGAGAGTAGAACTAGTGAATCTGGGCAGGGTTATATGGTACCAGTTTATCAGGATCATTGGCAGGTTCTCTCTGTACATTGAGGATTTATAAATCCTAGACCAAAGTGCTTGTCAAAGGGACAAACGAGAGAATTATATTGGACAAGCCAAAGTTTTTTTAATCTCGATCTACACTCATTGAAAAAAAAAAAATGCACCAAAAAGGAGTTGTAATAAAATAAAATTTTCTATGTGTGAATGTAATGATGATATATGTAAGAGATTACAATATTAGAGAGAAGGAACACTCTAGTACCCTGTCATCCGCCTCTAGCCTAGAGACAAGATGAGATATGGTTGGGCATAGAGGCATATAGGTTCCATATAGTATCCTGCAGAACATTTGCTCTCAGATGTTGCAGCCAGGCCATTAGATCCTGCACACTCGTAGCTTGCTGAAGCTGGCGTCCCATAACCAGTATAACCAGGCAGGCTAAGGAAGTGTTGCAATCTGGCAGAGACATTCCTGGTAAACTCTTGCTGTGGGGGCGAGCTGAAAAATTCTAGTTGGAAGCCCTGCAGCGACATAGGTGGCTGCCGGATGTCCTGTACATATCACTGAGCTGTTAGCACACCCTTGTAGCACTACAAGGGGTGACTGTTGTATGCAATGACTCCCCACACCATCACACTAGCAATTGCGGCAGTGTGTCGCTACACAGCAAAGGCAGGATTGAAGCATTCACCACAAGGCCTCCATACTCGAACCCGACCATCGTCAGATACCAAACAGAACCTGTGTTTCATCGCTGAAGATGATATGGTTCCAATCCATAGCAGTTCAGATTTTCTATTCATGACCCCCCCTCTGTCAAAGGCGGGACATGTAAAGGCACCATGACGCTATATTTCTTTCTGCTAAGGACCTGGAAATGGTCCATATAGAGACAGGGGGGTGTAATGAAGGTGCCATCTGTGTCTGGATGGACAAGGAAACTGTGGAACCTGGTCTTACTTGTCAGTGGATCTGACAATCCTTTGTACTGGTGGTTCCCCTGGTTCATCTGGATCCTGTTCCCTGTGTGTATGCCCTCACAAATCCAATGTTCTTAACAGTCAGTCCAATGGTGTGTCTCCTCTCTACAGTCTGTCAACTGGGCAAACGTCTTTGAGTGCATTGTAGAGGCATGTTTAGCAGTCAATGATCTCTCACCAAGGTGTACACTACTCAATAGTAACCTTGCCTTTATATAGGGCATTAAGGGAAGCACTTTTACGCCCCCATGGCAAGGCCCAGTGTCTATTCAGACCATACCTGTATTCTTTTACATATCTTCTTGAGACATTTCTATCTGGGTGCATTATTTTACGATGGAAGGGTTGAATATAGAACAACTTGCCTTAGCGGACTGTATAATAGAAGTTAATCCTTCCTGAGCAGTATTAGCCATAGAGACCATCCTTTCCAAACAAAACCTAGCTGGTTCATTTCCTAATATTGTGTGTATATTTTACAATTATTGAAGTGCCACATCCACCTTATAGCCATTGAGTTTAAAGGGGCAAACCCATTTCAAACATTATTCATAAATATCTAATCGATGTGGGCCCCATCTCTGGAATCCACCTCTATTTCGAAGATGGGGGCCCGGAGCCCTGTTGCAGCCGCTACCGCGAACCCCACAAACACTGCTATCATTATACTCTGGAGTCTTTTCAGACCCCGGAGTATAACGATCGGAAGGCCAGGGGAGGTGAGGGAACATAAAAAACACTGTTACTTACCTCTCTTGTGCTGCGCAGGCTTCAGGCTTGTTTGGTGACGTCCCAGACATCAGCCGACGTCATTATGCTTTGCGACGCCGGCCTGGCTCACACGAGATCTGGTCCAACATTGAAGATGGCCGAAGTAGCGCACCATAGTGCATCGGACCCAGGAAGAGGTAAGTAGCATTGTTTTTTATGTTTGTATGCTCCCCTGGGTCTCCAATCATTATACTCTGGGGTCTGAAAAGACCCCACAGTATAATAATCGTTCATGGGTGGTCCACTATGGAGCATAATACTGTGTGCAGGGGCCACTATGGGGCACAATACTGTGTGCAGGGGTCACTATGGCGCATAATAGTGTTTGTGTGGGGGGGGGATTGGAGGAGGCGGTCCGGGGAGAGTTGGGGGGCGGCGGTTCGGGGCGGGGGGCCCCATGTCAAATGTTCGCCTTGGGGCCCAGCCATTCCTAGTTACGCCACTGGAGAGATGCATTCCTTGCATTCATGTCTATGGGAGTTCTGACGTTGCAGCTCAGCCCTACTATTGCTAAGTCAAATTCATCTGTAGTATTTTTGGGTAGCACAATGGTTTAATGGTTAACAATAATGCCCTGTAGACTAAAACAATGGGATCGAACAGACCAGAGCAGCATCTGCATGAAGTTAGTGATGATGGATACTCTCTGTACATTGCTATGGATATGCATATTCTCTAACATGTGACAACATGAAAGATACGTACAGCAATGCTTTAGAGTCAAGATCCAGGGGAATCTTAATAAAGCAGTAACTATCTGTGTGAAGAATATCATCTTTGCTGTATGGTTAAATTATTAATAACGTAAAAATGATTAAAACTGGTAACAAAGAGGAAGCTGAACAGAAATGAATGTCTCATAAACAATTTTGCCTCAAGGATTTAAGACAAATTGAATGTCATTCATGACAGCACGCTCTGGAAGAATGATTCTCCGTGCTTTAACACAAAGGTGTTTTACATTTGCATCTATCTCTCCATTTAAATATTTTCTTTAATATCTTTCTTCTGATGTTTGCAAATATTTAAGAAGAATATACTGCCATTTTTTTTAAATTTATTTAATAAAATCAGATTAAATATATATTTTTTTTTTCTTACTCTGTCTTTATTTTCTGATCGTAGATTATTTTGTATTTTTGTAGATGGTTATGGGGGCTGCCATATTGCCTGAGGTTCTCCTCTATTCTGGTAACAGCATTTGCTGATATGCTTTACAGCATAGTTATGTCCTAGTCATTGAGGTTTATGGGAAAGTTTTCTAGGGGTTTTATCTTCTATTGTGATCCTGTCTGTGATGTAAATGAGGTTACTGCTGCAAAGAAAATCCCTACAGAATTGGCAAGTGTCAGTCTATTATTAGGCTTAGAGGCCAGAGTGAAAATTGCAGGCCTTAGTACTTGAAAATGAATTAAAAATGATCACAAAATTTAAAAAAAATATGTTTAACATAAAACTTAACTTAATTTTAAAGGTTTTCTGGTGACAAATCCCTTTAAAGGCCCTCCTCCCACGGGCATCATAGTTTGTATTTATTTTCGGGAGCCATGATGGATATTACAGATCTGTTATAATTAATTACAATTCATTTAACAGATTTATTTATTTAGTTTAGTTTTCCCTGTTGACCTGATCAGTCTAGATCATAAGATTTTTCTTTTTCTGCTGGATACAATACTGCCTGCTCTGATATTGTGATAGTCAAGAAACAGCTGAAGTCAGACGGCAAAGAGCTAACCACTAATGTGAAGCGAGTTTAATTATGTCTTTCGCATAAAATTACCAAACATTTCCATACCTTAAAGTGATGCTGTAATATCTTTGTACATAAGGCACACTATGGAGCCTCTACGGCAATACAGTTACATAGTGCCATACTAGGGAATCATATAAACTCTGCATACATTGCTCGCTTTGTTGTATGTTGTAGCCCTAATAGGGGTTATCAGGGACTAAAATATTAAAGGGTTTTTTGGGGGGTATTTATATATCAATGACCAATTCTTAGGATAGGTCAGCAATATGTGATTTGGAGGGGGTCAAACACCTGAGACCCCAGCTGATCAACTGGTTAAAGAGGCCACAGCACATTGTATAATCTTCCCTGTGCCGATGATGTCATGTTTGTTGGTTATATGGCACAGCTGCAGCTCAGTCAAATGAATGGGGCTGAGCTGCAATACCAACAACAGCCCCTATGACACGTACAACACTGTGCTTGGTATTAAGTGAGAAGGCTGGAGTGCACACCTGAGGACTGCAGCCTCTCCAACCAGGTTTTGGAACCTTACCACTTACAGTTTAAAAAGGACCTTTCATGTCCTCCGACATTGGCGGTATTAATTACCACTAGAAAGCTTTGCCAATATGTGCTCCGATGCCAGAGATATCAGTGCAGTTATTTTCCCAACCAATATCCCTGCACTGCCAGAAGAGCCGGCCTTACAGCTCAGTGTCATCGCTGGGTGGTGAGTAACACCCCCCTGACAGTACTCTTCCATAGACTTGTACTGTTGGGGGGGCCTTCCTCACAACCCAGCGATAACACTGAGCTGTAAGGCCGGCTCTTCTGGCAGTGCAGGGATATCTGTGCCGAAACAAACGTCACCAATATCTCTGGCACCATGGCAAATACAGACATATCTGACACTGTGCTGAATTCAGGCAGCTTTGTAGCAGTATTCAGTATAATACCGCTAAAGTCAGAGGGCATGAAAGGTCCTCTTTAATAACCTATCCTAATGATAGGTCATCAATGTATAAATCATGGAAAGTTTTTATCCTTAGTCCCAATGGCGAGGACTGAGCTGTAGTGAGCTGTAATTCCAGGAACAGCCACTATCAAATGTATGGATCAGTGCTTTGTAAAATCAATTATTCTGTTATGTATCTCTCTTGCTTATATAGCGCCAACATATTCTGACGTGCTTAATAGACATTGTCATCAAATTATCCCCAGTAAGGCTCGCAATCCAAATTTCCTGCAGTGTGTCTTTGGAGTGTAAAAGTAAACTGGACCACATGAAAAAACCCTTGCAAACACAGGGGGAACAGACTACATGTAGAAGCCGCCACTGGTCCAATTTACACGCAGGACCTGAGTACTGCATAGTAACAGTGGTAACCACTGGACCACCATGTTGCCCCAAAGAAGGGGTGTGTCTACTGAAATTCGGACCCCTACCAATGTGATATGATGGTGGATAGTCCTGGGCAGCCTTATGCTTATGACATAGTGGGGAAGTGTTTAACCTGGCTGATAAATCACTCTGTAGGTCGCAGGTAGGCACAGGATCAGATGAAGCAGATCTCCAGTGTAAGGACCCTGCACACAAAACCCCATGTCCAAGCTTTCTCTATCCCTATATTACATAATGGGATAATGCCATTGTCTGCATGTTGAAATGAAACAAGTATACTTTCTATCAAATACTACATAAATCTGTATGAAAAATATACAATATAACTTAGAAACAAAGGCTTAGCATCAAGTCAGGGAATTGATACCATCTATCATGATTCCTTTCTGGATCAGACTTACAAAACTGGCACAGAATACAGATCTCAGATCCAAATGAGTAAATCTGGCACTGGATCCACACCTCCAGCTCCTGGCTAGACGGATAAAAGGTTTGTGAATGCAATCTGGCTATTTGGCTAAGCAAACATGTTACAGACACAACATAAAACCAAAGCAATGAGATGGATTATAAATGGTTTATGAAAAAGACATATTATAGCCTTGTATGGCTTCTAGAAAATCAAGTCATAAAATATGTGTAAATTGTATAGTTAATATTTAACAAGTTATTTTTTAATTTTTTGAGTTTTCTCATTGTTTCATTTTTGTGTAGTTATGCACAGCTGAAATGGATCCTTTAGATATAATGTCAGGGCAGTATACAGTGGGGAAAAAAAGTATTTAGTCAGCCACCAATTGTGCAAGTTCTCCCACTTACAAAGATGAGGCCGGCCTGTAATTGTCATCATAGGTAGACCTCAACTATGAGAGACAAAATGAGAAAACAAATCCAGAAAATCACATTGTCTGATTTTTTAAGAATGTATTTGCAAATTATGGTGGAAAATAAGTATTTGGTCACCTACAAACAAGCAAGATTTCTGGCTCTCACAGACCTGTAACTTCTTCTTTAAGAGGCTCCTCTGTCCTCCACTCATTACCTGTTGTAATGGCTCCTGTTTGACATTGTTATCAGTATAAAAGACACCTGTCCACAACCTCAAACAGTCACACTCCAAACTCCACTATGGTGAAGACCAAAGGGCTGTGGAAGGACACCAGAAACAAAATTGTAGACCTGCACCAGGCTGGGAAGACTGAATCTGCAATAGGCAAGCAGCTTGGTGTGAAGAAATCAATTGTGGGAGCAATAATTAGAAAATGGAAGACATACAAGACCACTGATAATCTCCCTCGATCAGGGACTCCACGCAAGATCTCACCCCGTGGGGTCAAAATGATCACAAGAACGGTGAGCAAAAATCCCAGAACCACACGGGGGGACCTAGTGAATGACCTGCAGAAAGCTGGGACTAACGTAACAAAGGCTACCGTCAGTAACACACTACGCCGCCAGGGACTCAGATCCTGCAGTGCCAGAAGTGTCCCCCTGCTTAAGCCAGTACATATCCGAGCCCATCTGAAGTTTGCTAGAGAGCATTTGGATGTTCCAGAAGAGTATTGGGAGAATGTCATATGGTCAGATGAAACCAAAGTAGAACTGTTTGGTAGAAACACAACTCGTCGTGTTTGGAGGAGAGTGAATGCTGAGTTGCATCCAAAGAACACCATACCTACTGTGAAGCATGGGGGTGGCAACATCATGCTTTGGGGCTGTTTCTCTGCAAAGGGACCAGGACAACTGATCCTTGTACATGAAAGAATGAATGGGGCCATGTATTGTGAGATTTTGAGTGCAAACCTCCTTCCATCAGCAAGGACAATGAAGATGAAACGTGGCTGGGTCTTTCAGCATGACAATGATCCCAAGCACACCGCCAGGGCAACGAAGGAGTGGCTTTGTAAGAAGCATTTCAAGGTCCTGGAGTGGCCTAGCCAGTCTCCAGATCTCAACCCCATAGAGAAACCTTTGGAGGGAGTTGAAAGTCCGTGTTTCCCAGCGGCAGCCCCAAAACATCACTGTTCTAGAGGAGATCTGCATGGAGGAATGGACCAACATACCAGCAACAGTGTGTGCCAACCTTGTGAAGACTTACAGAAAACGTTTGATCTCTGTCATTGCCAACAAAGGATATATAACAAAGTATTGAGATGAACTTTTATTATTGACCAAATACTTATTTTCCACCATAATTTGCAAATAAATTCTTAAAAAATCAGACAATGTGATTTTCTGGATTTGTTTTCTCATTTTGTCTCTCATAGTTGAGGTCTACCTATGATGTCAATAACAGGCCGGCCTCATCTTTTTAAGTGGGAGAACTTGCACAATTGGTGGCTGACTAAATACTTTTTTTCCCCACTGTATATCAATAAAATACAAGTTAGGCTACATTCACAACTGGGCCGGGCTGTCCATTGGAAAACCAGAAGAATGAAAAAACGATCATAAAAATGGCAGCCATGAACAGAGACTGAGGTACCCCATTAACTATAATAGGGTCCGTCGGATTTTTTTTTTTTGAACCAAGATTGCCAGACGAAAAAGTCGGGGCAATTTATGATGGATCTGCACTAGCCAGCTGGGGCAGATGTGGACCTAGCCTTATATTGAAATATTTCTTTAGAAAAAGAAAAAAAATATATATATATAATAATATGATGCTTCTCCTCTAGAACAAATTGTTTCCCTGCTGCTGCTCTTAGATCTACAATATGGGCATGAAACTTCTCCTTACTAGTAATTCTTTTGCAAGTAATACAGAACTGTAAAAAGTGTTGAAGGCATTGTGCTTGAAAAGATAGGCCTGTCTTCTCTGCCACTGCAGACAGAACATTTGGGAAAGGTTCCTGTTGCTTTAAAGGGTTATTCTCATCATTTAATGTAATGGGATGAAGGTTCCTTCAGCATTTCTCTCCCAGCCACCTACTGTGCAGGAAAAGAAGTGAAGGAGCTACAATGCTTAACTAGCACTACAACTGCATATAGCAATGTATAGAATGCTAATTTCCTTCACTTGTCCCTTCAGTCATGCCATTTCTCATCCCTTGGTTGAATGTGATGTACATAAGTCTTTATTGAATTGTCCTAACTATGTAACTCTTCGTTTTAAAGCTGGTCATATACTATAAATGTTAGAATGAATGTTTGGCCAGAGGCTAATCCTCCCCATTGCACATGATGTTCACACCTATTCCTCCCCTATATACAGACTTGTTCATCTTGGCCGTGTATGCATGTGTTTTGAATGGGGAGAAGGGAGTAAACCACTGTCAGACACTGGTGGTGGTTTATCTCCCTTAACAAAAGGATTGGGCATATTGAAATTCAAAAGCTCTCTTCTCTGTTCCTGCGACATCTGCCAGGAAATGTCTTCTGAGAAAGGGCTCCCTTCTTGAGGCCGCTGATTGGCCTCAGTGGTCACGTGCGGCAGGTACATCTGCTGGAAGACAAAAGACTTGCAGGAGCGGACTGTGCGGGGAGGCACCAGAGCACCTGGGACAGGTGAGTATGGTTTTCTTTTATTTTTTTTCACTTTCCCTGGCCTAATTAATAAATACAATTTTAGCCTGGATAACCCCTTTATGTGTCTTGACATTGGTGTGCACCATGTGACTGCTGAGTCACACAGCCTCAGTGGCCCTCCAGGGCACGTGACATTACTCAGAAGGACACAAGATGACTGAAGAGGACCGTGATGGGGCACCAGATGCTGCACGGGAACCAAGGAGAGGGGAGGGAAGGTGAATATAAGTGTTTATTATGTTTCCAGACATTCCCTGGGCCTCATTCATAGGTTGGGTTTGGATGGATCCAAAATTTTTGGAAAATTCCTGACAAACATCTCTTTATAAACCAATTTGCTCATCTCTAATGGCCACCTGAAGGATCATGAGGGTTCCAAAGGTTGGACCCT
This sequence comes from Leptodactylus fallax, assembly GCA_947044405.1. Taxonomy (NCBI): domain Eukaryota; kingdom Metazoa; phylum Chordata; class Amphibia; order Anura; family Leptodactylidae; genus Leptodactylus; species Leptodactylus fallax. The sequence continues at coordinate 4,034,496 of CAMRHE010000130.1, read as the reverse complement.
CATCGATCAGTAAATTATGGCATATCCCATCCATATTCCCATACTTACTTAATAGAGAATACCCACTGTCTGTGAGAAGGAAGTAAGAGTCAGAATAGATAGCTACTGGGATATATATATATATATATTTTATTGTTATTGTTTTTCCACATTTCTTGTAAAGAAGGCCAGGGAAGAGAATCTCATGGCAGATGTGGCTAGTTTTTTTTGTTTTTATTAAGTATTCCTTTAAGAATTACATTGCTTGATCTTGACTGGCTAATTGATAGGCTGTTTGTCACACAACTACAGAACTGGAATGGATTTCATCGCGCATCTGTATAGCGTTTTTAGGCCAACAAACTCTTCCCTTGGGCAGCGTCAATTAAGGGATTTAGTTATATATTCCAGATTATAATAAGGAAAAGGAATGAATTGAAGACATTCCAACTAAGGTCACTTCAATCCTTCCAGGACATCAATATCTAATCATCTAATTTATCTGCATCAGGAAGTGTGGGCAAAACACATCTCTGCTACTTATCTCCTACATAAAGACCCATTATCTCCACTGCAATCTATGTAAAGAGTAAAAAAAGATAAGCGACCAGCAGATTCCCTTTCAGAAATTCATTGCATACATGGTTATTGAGCTATATGCCAAAAATAATTTTTCTGTTCCGCGCAAGCACTGATGTAGCATAAGGTCCTGATATAGTGAACTCAATGATAAATGTATCTGTCTGACCACAGAACACACACTCCTTAAAGTATTTATGCCACGGCCAAACCCTGAATCAGTTTCAAGAAATCTTAAAGAAACTGTCACTAAATACAGAGCAGGAGCAAATGAGCAGCTTGATATTTAGTTTTTTGGGAAAAATTCAGTATAACTTGCATTTCATTCATTTAAATCTTATTCTTGGTAGTCCAGTGGGTGGTCCTACTTAGTGATTCTATTCTGCTCATTCTGAGGTTAGGAGTCCAGTGGGTGGTCCTACTTAGAAGTAAGACTGCCCACTGGACTCCTCAGCCCAGAATGAGCAGAAAAGCATCACTAAGTAGGACCGCCCACTGGACTCCTAACCTCAGAATGAGCAGAATAGAATCACTAAGTAGGACCACCCACTGGACTCCTAACCTCAGAATGAGCAGAATAGAATCACTAAGTAGGACCGCCCACTGGACTCTTAAGCTCAGAATAAGCAGAAAAGAATCACTGACTTCTGAAAAAAAAGCCTCTTCATAGTGCATATATCATTAGGATCAGGGTTAGGGAAACCTAGGTGGTACAATAGGAATTGTGCTAACTTGGCAGGGTTAGTTTATGTTAACACTGTGGAGGCAAAAGTGAAAAAAAATGCCTTATATGCCAGAAATCAAGGCGTGATAAATCAACCCGCAAGGTATTTAATATAATTGAAAGCCTATATCATAAAAATGTTACATATAAGCAAATACACTACATAAAAAGCAAAGAACACTGACATGGGAACACAATTGTATGACAAAACTGCACAAGTAATCTTTATTTAGGCTATGTGCACATGAATGTGTGTAAGGTCTGTGGGAAAATGGTATTTGTGGCAAATGGATGATATTTGTGTACCAACTGTGCGCTCCACAGACCAATTCATTTCCTGCAGTGAGCACAGGCTGCAAACAGAAATAGGACCTGTCCTAAGTTTTGCTGTGGACTTACGGCCCTCTAAATGGACCTGATAACTCATGGGTTTGTGTATGGTGCCATATAAAAATAATGGGTCAGCATACTAGCCATTAAAAAAACGGCTAGTACACTGACAAAGCATGTGTGCATGGAGCCTAAATCTATGTAAAAGGGAGGGTATGTACATTGGATATTGAATCGATGGGATGAGTACTCAAATGGTGAGGACAAATAGTGCACCAAGGAATCAGTACAAGTGCATAAAATCTGCATAAGAGTAGAGGACTATGATGATCAAATACCGAAGGTTAGGAAAAAGAATGAATTAATAGAGTGGAGTGTTAGTAAGATATTACCTTGCCAAGAAATTAAATACAGAGACTGCGATGGACCACAAGGATTTTAATGTTGCAGTATTAGCAGAACATAGAAGCCTAAATGGTGTTGATGCTGTTGAATGGATCAGTGGAATAAGTGAAAAAAAGGGTTAATCATTCAATCATCGCGTAGGGACCGCCCACAGGACTCCGAAGCCTAGAACGTATAAAGATGTATATGCATAAATTACTAGTTTTACTGAATCCATAAAAAACGATATATCAGTCTGCTCTCCTACTCTATAACATGTTGTCTGCATATCTGACACTCTATTCAATGTGACAGGTTCCCTCTAGTGTCAATGTAAATCTGTTTTTTTTTTCTCAGGTCTTAATGCTAACTTTGTTAATGCTTTAATGGCCTTTGGCTTAACAGTTTTCTGTCAGCTTCGATATACTGTACAAAGCTTTTACCATAGATTACAGTCTTAGAGCCAGATTCTGTGCAAAGCTGCACTAATGCGTATTTCAAGATCTGGAAGAAAGACATCCGTTCTTCATTTAAAAGTCTAATACTATTCACCAAGGCACCTCACATTGTTAGAAATCACTACAAAAGAATTATAAATAGCCCCATATTGGTGCTCTAAAGCCATATTCTTTTCTATCATGTGTCGGTTGTATTTTTGTTAGAGGACAAAATGCAAACCTGATAAATCTATTACAAGTCAATGAGATCTGTAAGGATCTGTCATATCTATCATGACTTCAGTTAAACCTGAAGCTTTACTTTACAACAAGAGTTACACAGGGGTCATCATAAAGCAATGTAAAACCCAACTTTGGAAGTGGATCCTTGGACTATAACCAGCTAGCAGACAATTGCAGAGCCAACAGACAGTCAGTACAGAGAAGTGGCAAAGGGCATGGCAGAGGAGGATTTTAGATGGAACCAGGGGTAGGCCCCAGGAGCAGTGTACAGTATTAGGTGGCTCTCGGCACAGGGTTGAGGTCTTGGAACGAACAGATGATTACCATGACAGATTTGTAGCAGTCAACAGGATACAGCAGCAGCAGGACAGGTGATATAGGGTAGAAATCTGGATACCAGCTCATCAGCATACAGACAGGAATCAAGATCTGGTAGAGCAGGGCACAGGATGCAGTAACAGGAGGACATAGGATAAAGGCAGGAATCTGGATACCAGCTCATCAGCATACAGACAGGAATCAAGATCTGGTAGAGCAGGGCACAGGATACAGGAACAGGAGGGCATAGGATAAAGGCAGGAATCAGGATACCAGTTGGTCTGGAGCCTGGTGGCAACAGGCAGAATCCAAAAAAATACAAGACTAGACATATCCAGATTGAGAAACAATACCCAAGACAAACACAATCACAAACATCAATCCTCAAGCAAAGTCTGATGGGACAAGCCACAACATCCAAAAAGAATACAAACACAGGAGTCCAGCACAGGAGTGGTTAATACCTGCTAGCTGTTGCATGGTGTACAGTAGTGCTAAAGAAAAAACTAAGACAAAGTAGGTAGTATAGCAGAGCTGAGCTTGTAATGAAAATAAATCTACTCTGCCAGCTGGATGAAGGTGACACTGGGGAAGAAGGCACATAAACATATCGCTCGCTTATAGAAGCCATAATCACTTCCCCAATTGCCATCCCCTTTACAACACTGCCTGGACCCACTGGCAGTCCTTTTGACACACAGGAAATGATTGATCAGTCAATCACTTGCTGCAGCAAAAAATCCAACCCCAACCAGTGATTGGCTGAGAGGCATTCCCTGTGTGTTCAGCGGGGCCAGAAAATAGAGACTGGTGGGGAATCCAGGCTGCGTAAGAAAAGGAGAGGCAGAGGATCGGTGAGGATGAATGCGGCTTCTTTAATTTTTTAACCCATTTTAAGCCTTATCTAAAAAGCTTTTACCTGCCAAACAACTCCTTTTACATCTAAAATCTTAAATAGGTTATCTCAAATAAAATCTCTGAGATTATCACTTGTAGTGAGCTGACCACTTTGTGTCTGTCTTCAAAAAACCTGAGTGATCAAGAAATGTAAGGTTATATTAATACATGGATAGGCCGGTTCTGCCAGAGCAAGTCATTGTGTGTAACAGCTATCTTCTTCCGCTCACTCCTTCCCCTCTCTGGAGTCCATATGCCTTATTACAGATAATGAGATCATGCATATCTTACAACATTAGACAAGAATCCTATGGGAGTTGATAAAATGTTACCAATACATAAATTCTTTGCAAATAATGATGTTTTTAAGACCATGTCATATTAAAGATAGAATCCACCAGAATGACTCCTTTCTGGAGTTAACCTTACAATGGATACTTGTGAAGTTGTGTTAGACAAGCTTTACACAGTATTTTAGTAATTATTTCCATGTCTGAATAATGTCATGCTCTTCACATGTATCAGCAACGGATGTACTTGCCAGACTGGAAGAATTTTTATTAGGTCATGTTATTTAAAGAGAACTTGTTACCAGTTTTGAGATCCTAGGCTCCTCTCCAGTGGCTTCCAGCATTTACAGCCTGAAAACAGAAGAGAGTAGACTTCGCCTTCTTGTGCACGTCCCAAAGGGTCCCAAAAACTGGCAACAGGTTTCCGGTTTTAAAGGGGTTTTCCAGGCTTAATTGACAAGCTGTCATTAGGATAGGTCACTTAAAGATCGGCAGTGGTCCGACACCTGGCACCTCCACCAAACAGCTGTTTGTAAAGGTTGCAGCATTCCGGTAAATGCTGCGGCTTCTTCACTGTTTACAAAGCGCAGCGCCATACATATGTGTAGCAGCTGTGCTTGGTAATGCAGCTCATTCCATTCACTTGAATGGGACTGAGAAGCTATCAGGCCATGTGACCAATGAACATGACCTCACATGCCCTCAGGAAACACAGCTGATCCGCAGGGGTCTCAGGTGTCAGACACCCACTGACCTTCAATTGATGACCTATACTAAGGATAGCTCATCAATTAAAAAGTCCCAGAAAACCCCTTGAAGGTTGCATACATATCATTACATGACAACTTTCTGAATACATTACTTATGTCGTACTGAGCTGAATTACAGGCTGTATTATAGTCTACTGACAATTCCACAGGTTCCTATTTGAAACAGTAGGTAAGTTTGTTTACAGAGCTATAACTTATACTAGGTTCATACTAGCGTTCGGGTTTCCGTTCTCCGGGTCTCTCCGCACATTTTAAGCGGACTGGGGGACGGAGTCCCTGAAGGTTCACCGAACACTTGTGTGACCACAGAGTTAGTCGTCCTATAATGCAGCACGCTATGCTGCAATACACTGTGGGAAAGGTAATATTATATCAATGTTCATTGTATGGTGTGAATTTACCACAATGCAAATCAACACAACAGGAATTTCCTAACTGTGCAGAACCTTATATGTAAAATATATGTTAACTGTCATACAGCACTGGCAGGAGTGACCATTAAACACTTTTTGTATCACTGTCACTTTTTTGTCCTGCAGGGAAAAAAAAATAAATAAAAAATCAGCACTGCGACCCCTTCATTTTCAGTCCCAGAGGTCAGATCCCCACTGATCACAAAGTGACAGCAAATCCTAGTGATATGATGAGAATGAGTGACTGCAGCTTAGTTTAGTGCAAAGCCATCTCATCTAATACACACTGCATTTAATGGTAAAATCAATCTATATCTATAATAACAATATCTATACTAAGAATAACAAATCACATGTTATACTTAAAAAGTCCATATCTGCTGGAGGGTCAGTTTTGGCTAGAGTAGAGTTGGTAGAATTGTACGGTCTCCGCCTCCAACCTTAAAACAACAATGTGATAAACTATATATTATAAATATTGTATAATTTATCAGATACAGAGCTTATTGAATACTTTTAATAGGAACTTGGGAAAGTTTAGAACTTTGAATCATATAAATACATGTTCTGTCCTACTTATTATTATACATCACTATTGTACACTGATACATGAGCCATTTAGGAAGGAGTCAGTGTGAGAGCTGGATATTTAGCTTACAGACTCCATGGCTCTGTTCCTTGCTTTTAGACACATACAAGCCTAATGAACATTAATATAGTATACTCACATGGCTGTAATGTGGCTGCATGCGCTCACATGAAATTATACAAGTCATTCTGGTCAAATGGCAATAACATAAAAAATAATATAAAAATATCATGTGAATAAGCCATGATTTAGTACAACTAAGTACACATTGAGTATAAAGTCTAATAACAGAATAGACACCCTCCTCTGTGGACATCTTCTTGGTTTTGCATTCATTTTACATTCACTTTCTGTCCTGGTCTTCACCTGCAGCAGTTTCCTTTTGTTGGCTGACTAGTAGACCTTTCTTCCTTGTAGTCTTTATGAAGATTTGCTTTATGTGGGCATTGAGTCAATCAATTGGAGATCCTGTGAATTATTTCTTGTGCAATACCTACATATGCCTTAGCCTGAAATAAATACAAAAGAATAAATCAAGAAACAGGATGTGACACAAATAATACAATGTTATCAGTTCTGCAGAAATACTCACCTCACTGCTCTCTGGATCGGAAACAACTACTGGCTTGCCCAAGTCGCAGGTTTCTCTAATATTAATATGCAGAGGGATATCACCTGTGTACACGCCAAAAAGTTAAAATACACTGTATAACGTCTTATATTTAATATATTAAATAATATATTAAGTTAAAGAACATTAAAATATACATTTCAATATAAATGCAGTAAAAATGTTTACTGTCAAAAAAAAAAAACTTGTATCAGCAGTAGCGCCCCCTAGTGAGAACAGGCACACGCCATTCATCTAGTTTTCCCTGCTACTTCACACGAATACCGACTTATGATGTGGCCAACATGTAAGGCAAGGAAATATAGATGCATGGAGCGTGCATATCCTTCTGTCAGATCAACTTGATCAGTGCCTCTGTTATCTCTGTATGTAAATCTCAGGAGCATGCTGGTCTGAGCTGTCTTTCACACAAGTCCAACCACCATCTTGTCAGATTTTGTCAATGAAATCAAGAAGTTGAGGGGAGAAGAGACAGAGCAGCAATACTGAGAAGGGAAAACCCCAGAAATCTAAAATCCATGGGTGAGGCTATGTTCACTTCTGTGCCTGGTATCTGCCCGTTGTGAATCCGTATAAGATAAACAACAGATTCTTCAAAAAAATGGTCACAAACAATTTACACAGTGCATACCATAGTCCCTCTTTTTTTACGGATTAGTCAATGGGTGTCCGTCAAAAAAAAAATCCATTTTTGACAGATCCATATTTTTTTTTTCCTTCTTCATTCTGAACATGTACAGAGAAGAATTGAGAAGGAAAAACGGATTGCAAAACAGACACAAACAGATTACTATCCATTGGTAATCCATTTGTGTCTGCCTTCCATAGACCTCAATGTTAAAAAAAAACAAACAGATTTGTTGCTGTACGTCATGTATCCTTATTTTTTGGACGGCGCAAAAGTGCTAAAAGTCCAACTTCTGTCTCCATCCAAAAAAGCAGATACACAGTGGAAATGCTCAAAATGCAAACCTGTGGATGGTTTTAAAAGTCCATTGAAAGCAATGGGTTTTTTAACAATCCGTTCCAGATCAGTTTTTAAGATCTTTTTACGGATCACAGAAACTGATTCCATTCAGAGACAGTAACGCTAATGTGAACCCAGCCTAACCTGATCATGCGGTTGTGTTTCTTCCTTAGAAAAATGACTAGACAGACAGAGCAGCAGCTAGTGATTTTGGGTGAAAAATATATAGTAATAGTATTGTATAAAATATATATAGTACCTAAAATATCAAGTCCCATAGTAGCAGCAAGTTGTCTTGCCCCATCTGCTCCAAAGATATGGGTCTCATGGTCACATTTTGGACAACGAAAGACACTCATGTTCTGTACTAGTCCTAGAACCTGTTAAAAGAAATAAAATAAATTTTTCACAGCAATATAGTCAACATTTAAGGGATAACGCCAGATGTTGGGGTATAGTTTGCATTCGAACTTCTGCAATTCACAGTTAATGCCGGGTAGTATACACCTCACTTCGCCCAGGCCAAGCCACAATTGAGACTAGAGTCACCATATGTGGGGCCCTATATCCCAGCTGGGGTTCACTGGCCCCAAACCTGGTAACAATCAGGTCCGTGGAGTTGGTACGCCAAAGCACTGACTCCAATTCCTCAATTTTTCCACAGCCTGCTCCAACTCCTTCATGCATGGCTGACAGACATGGTCAGACAGAAGCTGCAAAGCTCCTCTAATTCACGAAAAAAGCCAGTGATTGATTCCTATGAAAGTAAATGTGTAACAAGCTATGTATATAATTAATTATACAATATCGTATAATTAAAACTAAGTCATTATTTTATTTTGAGACCGCACATGGTAACATATTCCCTTGCAGTTTCCAGCTTTTGGGAAGTGTTTCAGTTTTGCATGTCATCTAAGCAGCAAAGTGATATATAAACTGCAATGCATTAAACTGATAAAGCTCATAAAGAATCCATCAGTTTCCTCTCTACGATAAGCGAGACATAGCAGATCTGGAACTTACAGGAACATTGACTTTCTTAAACATTTCAGCCCCTCTGCGAGCATCCAGCAATGCGATGTCCTGGGGAGTTGAGACTATCACAGCCCCTGGGAAGATGAATCATTCAGTTATTCTGCTCCCACTCACTGACTGGAAGAAGACTGCTCCCACCGCCTCCTACTGAGAACATGCAGTGACCAACACTATAGGCAAGGGGTGGGGAAGACGCAGGCAACTTTTTAAGTGAGTATGTACTATAGTAATTCATGGCAGTGCAAGATTGAAATCTAACACATCAGCGGTTTACATAAAGATTCACACATTATGGAGACAACTATAGAGAGAATATTTCAGAGGTGCAGGTTGGAAGTGTATACTCATATTACTCCTAGAGATAAGTGCCAGATACATCTAGCAACTGCTTATTACCCCAATGTAAATGAACATTTAAGAGGACCTGTCACCTCTCCTGACATGCCTGCTTCAATAAAATTTTGTATTCCCCAGGAAATAACAATTCTGGGGCACTTTTCCTTAAAACTTTGCAATGTACCAGTTCTCTGTTATTATGCCTGAAAATGTACAAATTCATTGGCGACTTTATGTTACCATGTCCCATGATGATAACAAGTGTTCCTATGCAGTCTGGCATGGTCAGCATTGTTTGCGTAGTATGAGAACATGTAATGATCAAAAATTTTTCCCAAGGGAATGGTAGTCCCATTTGTCGATTTATTCAAGTGAAACTGCAAAATGTACAGCTGTAAGCTAAAGAATTGATATTTTATGGGGAATACTAGTTTTTCCAAAAACAGTTATCTCAGGAGAGATGACAGGTAGCTTATCCTCTTAGTAACCAGTAGCGAAGTAGAAATAGGCAAATCTCTCAAGAATTGTTTCAGGGTCGGGTGGCTTGGGTCCATAATTCATTTCAGGTCAAACAAGTTCAAATTGAACCTGAAGTGAAATTATTATATGCTGAAGTCTCTTCAGACCCCAAAGTATATTAGGTAGAAGCCCAGGGGAGGCGTAAAAAATAGAACATTTATATTCACCTTCCCTCACCTCTTTTGGGCATCCTCGCGGAATCCGGTGCCATTTCTTGGTCTCCTCGGTGACGTCATGCGCCCATGGTCACTGCTGAGGCCTGGGATTGGGCATTATCGATGACATGGGTACGCCCATTGTCATGAAGTTATGATGCTTGATGTGCCCATGTGACCCAATCAGCAGTGACCCCGATACATGACATCTCCAGGAGAGAGATGGATGCTGTGAGAAGGCCCAAAAGAGGTGAGGGAAAGGAAGGGAAGGGAAATGTTTTTTTTTATTTTTTTCACCTCCCCTTGGCCTCCACCTATTATATTTTGAGGCCTGAAGAGACTGCAGAGTATAATAAATTACCGCAATGAATGTTGCGGCAGCAATTTTAGTTAGTCTGAGACAAATCCCCAATTGTTTGGTTTCATTAGAAAACAAACAATTTGGTATATTCGGATTCAACCCGGCTCGTGATGAAGTGGTTCGCCCATCTCTAGAAACCAGTATATTTTGGGCCTTAATGACCACATTTTTTTTCGATTTTCATTGGAGCATCCAAAGATTCACGCCTTTAAAAAAAAACAAACAAAAAAACAAATAGCTTCTAATGACATACCTGCACGAGGGAATGTTTGTTGAAATTAAACCGTTTTGGGTACATATAATTTTATTAGTCAACTTTATGGGGGGGGGGGTAAATTTAACTCTCGGACACTCTCTGGAATTGTTACTCCACCTTTTACGCTAACCACACCCACTTTTTCATTCACTATTGAAAAATAGAGTGAGTATGGCAGAAAAGAAAAAGTTGCAAAATGTTTGCAGTGTTAATTTTTTTTGTCTTTTGGAAAAAACATATATTTTTTTCTTGAAACTAGGCTCACACTAGTGCTGGGCTCTCTGTCATTCAGGTCTGCTTGGAGACCCGAATGACAGAGAGCCTGCCCGCTTAAACAGTGGTTACCTGCGGACCCAATGGACTATAATGGGGTCTGCCGGGTTTCCTCTGATTTAATACTGAAATTGACAGAGAATCCCTGCCGATGGTATGCACAAGACTAGAGTTTCCTTTGATCCTGGCCATAAGAGCAGTAGTTCAGGTGTCAATAGAGATAGCACCTGCTACAGGTGGTATCAGACAACCCTAAGAATTAAGACTAGGTCACTGTAAAACTAAATTGGCCTAACATCAGGCCCCAAAAATGACTAATGTAAAGAGTATATTGGTGGGCGCTAGTGGGAAAATCTAAGACCAGACACAGACTTTTCTTTCTAAGACACAAAGTACATCACTGAGCAATTTAGAATATGTTTTATCCATACCAGAGATCGGAATGTTCTGAGAGATCGACAGCTGCACATCTCCAGTTCCAGGTGGCATGTCTATAACCAGGTAATCCAACTCCCCCCAGTCTACCTGCTCAGAGATACAGAAGTTTCACTACAAGTTTAGAACAGATTTCTATACCTAACAATTGTGGTGACATTATTGCTTTGACCCACCTGTCTTAGTAGTCGCTCAATTGCAGACATGACCATCAACCCTCTCCATATTACTGGAGCGGTCTCTTCCACAAGGAAACCCATGGACATGCTGGCAAAAAACACTGACGAATTAGCCAACTGAACGGTTAGACATGATGCGAATGAGTCAGGCTTTGTGTATAGTAATAAATCTCTGACTCAGTTTGTGTGTTTGCTTCTGATAAGATCATATTGAGGGCATCTGTTCTGCAAATGTGCGGGTATGATTTATTGTCTGCTTATTGCATCCAATGAATCATTATGTTTATTCACAACAGGTATTATTTTTATATTTATGTGAAGAACAAAGTGGAACTCAGCACATGGGAGGGCTAGCTAGTTGGCCTTCTAGCCCACATAAATTAGCTTTCACCTTTACAAACCAAGTGGGGATGTGGCTAATACTGTGGATGGAATCTTGTTTAAGTCAGGGTCATGACTAAGGCAAGGTATAAACATGTACATAAAGCTGGCCATACAGATGAGATTAATACCAGCAGAACAAGCAGATTTTTGTTCACACTTCCCCATACCCGATCAAGCCAAGAACATAGCATTGAATTTATTCATGGGGCATATTAAAACGTTTTTTGTGGGGCTTATAAGATTGGCAGGTTCTGACACCTGTGACCTCTGCAGATCAGCTGTTCAAAGGTAGAGAGGTGCTCCGTGAGCAATGTTTTTACTTCACAGGCCATATGACATCACACTCATGGGTCACATGGCCTGTTTGCAGCACAGTCCCATGCAAGTGAAGAGGCTGCAGCACGTGTCCAAACACTGCGGTCTCTTCAAACAGCTGATCTGTCATCAGCACCTCGCTGATCTTCGATTGATGATTTATAATATAGCTGTGCTGTTCACAGTGACAGGACCCATCCTATCAGAATGATGTAATAGTACGGTGCAGGACCTCTGTAGACTCCTGTGTCGTTCCATTACTGCACAGTGACAAAAGGCATTGAATATAATGATTATGAGTCAAAGATCTAAGATGTTAAAATCGTGTTTGTTCATAAAGAACCTTTCACATATAAGAACAATTGCTTGTCTAACAATCTTAACAATATTTTATTCTTTCTCTGCTTTCAATCACAATGTTAAAGTATGTCTTCCATGACAGCTCTGCTTTAAGCCACAGTGTCTTAAAGTAGACAGAAACATTTTATTGCATGACATGTCTCACCATTGAATTCCATAGTTGACGAGAGGAATCATCAAATTTCCTATAAAACAGAACATACAGTTTTGAGATTTTTTTTTTTTACAGTCCAGTGTTTTTCAATGTGCCTAAGCTAAAAAACCCTTCTCAAATAAACAATATCCAAGTACCCCGGAGACTATAACAATCCCCTGTACTGCCTATAAAATGTACAACAGGAGGACAGTGACAAGACCCCCTAGGGACATGTCATGTAAGTACCCCTCCGGCTTATACATTCCAGAAATTTAGAAGCTAGTCATTGTCATAGTCTAAGTGAAACAATCTCTGCTATACGAACTAAAGAACTTCCATCACTTACTGTCTGACACTTCTGGATTTCCTTTGAGATTCATCATTTGGGGAATAGATGGTCCATATACATCAGCATCCAGGAGACCAACTGCTTTTATCTAATAGACATAAAGCGATTTATAGCATATAATAGTCATATAATGTAGTATGTGCTGCCTACACTATATTTGATCCTCAAGAACCTAACTTCGTCCAACAGCTTTTACGCTACACAATCAAAAAGAAATGCATGCTCAGCTCAGCTGAGTGTGCATGTGTTCTGATAGTAGAGAGGAGGTTTAGAAGTCCTTTATCTATATAAAGCAGTCAGCTAGTCACCCCAATGCCTGCAGGTTTGGCCTAGGTATACAGCTCCAGCTTCACTGAAGAACTGTGTAGGTACCAGGACTATAGATGCTGGGTAAGTTTAATGCAGGCACAGACCGCATTGCAACAGGACTATTTGAGACACTAAACCACCAGCCCATAAGGACCTATGGGTGGTAAAGTGACCCAAATTGACCTGACAGGTTCCCTTTAATATGCCTATTCAGCTCAGGCAAACAGTCATCTTATTTTTATGGTAATAAAGCTATGACATCTATGTTAATGTTCACAGAGGATGGAAATGCAGGTTTCACTCAGTTTTCTTATCAATGTGCAGTCCATTACAGTTTAGAGTCTGCTGACAGATTCTCAGGCCAACTAAAAGAATTTACCCAGACAGCCTTGTAGCATTTTTGGACCACGTATACCGTTATCAGGGAATGTGGACACCCTGTATACTAACAGCCGGATATTTACTTACATGATCGCTTGCTGCAATTCCCAAAGCCAGATTTACTGTTGGAAGAAAATGGATGGATGTATCATCCCGCCAGCAAAATAAGACACATTAGATACATAAAAAGAGAATGCAAAAATTCTACAACACCAGTTAATTATATAAATAACTGGCCGTGCACTTGAGATAGAAACTGTCCTACTTCAGCAAAAAAGGCCATTGATCTTAAGTGCCTGCTGTATCTCACCCACATAGGCCATATTCACATGACTGAGTTCCATCTGGGAAACATGGTCATTGTGCGAGGTGTATTTCCTGGACTAAACACGGCTGAGTGAAATGGAGTTATGATGCAGTGAGCTCCCAAATGGCTGGTTCGCTATAATACTGAACTTTCCCTTAGGCCCTATTCATGCAGGCAGCCTTAGGGAAGCAAAGATTGAGAATGTTGAATTTTATCATGCCTGATGTTTTAGTCCTACAGGAGAGGTGTCTGGCAGCAGCTTACTCGCATATCCCACTCAAGTAAACATACACGCTTAGCTCATGTGGAGCCAGGAAAATAGTGACTGTTCATCAGCTATTCCATGAGTATGGAACTCTTAAAAGGAAAAGTGTGCATACAGCCTTAAGGAGTTGTCTAGCAAAAAGAAGAAGTTAAAAATAGCTCATAATAGGTAAATAATAAAAGAAGTCATATTCACCTTACTGATCCCCACTGCTTCCATTGTCAGGACAGGAAATGCAGAGACTAGTGTAATATCGGGACTGTCAGGTTTTAGTAATGCAAGTATGGCTGTAACATCTCTGCCTGTTCAGGTCTCTGCGCCACCCTCCGCTCGCACGCTGCGGCGCAGGAGGTGTGTCTGTTTTAATGTCTTGCTTAGGGTTCTTGTTGCTCTGTCTGAACACTGCACTATTACCTCTTCTCTGTAATTGATTTTCTACCACACCCATCTCCTACACCTTTGTTTCCCTCCGCTCCTCAAATAGTTAATCTTAGCCTTACCTCTGTGATTGACAGCCTATCTACCAATCAAGTTTGGGGCGGTTCTGGACTTCCTATAACTGGTCATCTGCCCACACGTTTGCTGGCTATTGAGACTTAGTCCTTGCTAAGCGCTTCTCTTGCTATTATTGTATTACTGACTTCTGACCTTTGGCTTTCCTTGTTACTATTCTTTTGGATTTCGATTTGGTACTGTCTGTCTCTCTGGTTTTACCTCGGCTTGCTGACTCCTCTTCTGTGTTGTGTTGTTTTGTCTTGTTCTGTGTACACTTATTCAGAGAAGGGATCGCCGCCCAGTTGTCCCTGTCATTAGGACAGTTGTGGCAAGTAGGTAGGGACAGGGGCTGGGTTGAATTTAGGACACACTGTCTCTATGTCATGATATTAGGTGCAGGTATGGTCTTATGATATCAATATTGGTCTATAATACTGCACAGTGGGGGTTGGTGCCTAGAATCAAGCCTAGTGGGGCCAATGGAATGTGGTCAGCCTACTGTTGTCCTGTCCCTGAAGCAATCAGCCATTTGGTCAAAAGCCTTCATCTGCATAAGACTGCAACCCTCACTAACCCAGCGGGGGTTCATTTAGACAGGATATGGTATGCAAACGATCCACATATAATTGCTAGACACACTGGCACCATTATTAGTTCAGAGGGCTTATGGTTTTATGACAATATCTGGCCTGGGGAACATCTTACAGTCGACCCGATAAATTCCCCAAATGCGTCTGGTCAAGGCGCACGCTCAGAATATACACATGTCACAGTTCAAAGTCCAGGAAAGGTCCAGGCACTGATCTCCTTACCCAAAGGGAGCTGGAGTGTCAATCTTGGACTCTATGTATTGGGGATCTCGGCAGGGACCCCATTATACTACCAGCCCGACTCTATAAACATCCGGCAAATAGTTATACCAGAAATTAATTCTAGAGATGTAAAAAGGGGACGGGTCTCCTCCCCCCTGGTGACCTCACTCAGGGAGGAGACTGGGGAAGACAAAAGGGCTCCGCCCAGGCTGAACCAGAGTCTGTTGTCCTGTGAATTTGGAGATGCACGCTTCCTGGAAGCAAGGTGTGGGGGAAGCCAGCCATGTGATGACCATGTGGCTGACATGCGGCCTAAGCAGCTAGGCTTGAGGCCTTGTGAACCTGGAAGAGGTGTCACTGCATGTAAGCCACGCATGCTTTGCCCAAGACTGTTCCCTGAGCCTGCCACATGGGCTCAGAGAAATGGACTAACTACTTGTTCCAGAGTTCTTCTGCCATTTTACCCTGCTAAGGTGATCTGCTGCTGGTCGACTCATAAAATACGTGCCCTGGCAACACTTGGTATCCAGAGAAACCGTGACAAGCTGGTGTTGGTAATATATAGTCTTTTCTTTCTTTTATCCCCATTTTTATTTTATGTACCGTGTTATGCTGTTTTCACTTGTATCTGCTTGTTAATCGCTGTATGTATTCTATGTATGTGTTAAGTGTCTAGTGCCGACCCATTTAGGGGTTAATAAATATATAAAATTTAGAAGGCCCGTCTCTCGTATTATCCTCTGTCGGACCTACATTCACGGAAAGCGGGTGTGAGGTAATCGAAGCGATCTCAGATAGGCCAGGAGCGGTTCCTGGTAAGACCCAGATCCTTCACACTCTGTCTTTCCCTTCTTCCTGGTTTCAACAGCAGCACTAGGGAATTGCACAACTAGCAATTCCCTTACAATGGTGTCTTATTATTTTAACCTTTTCTCAGCTGTTTTCAATTTTAATGCCACATACAACAGATGTCTCCCTACTCCTGGGCACAAACCATTTCTACCTTATTCAAGATTTTTAATGGATTTTACACAGAAGTGTAACTATAGAGGGTGCAGAGGTAGTAGCTACTACTGGGCCCTGGACCCTGAGGGAGCCCCAAAGGTCCCTCTGCCACATGAAATATACCACTTTTCTAAATGGTACAAGGTAGGTTGGGCCCCATTACAGATTTTGTATTGGGGCACTGGTGCTTCAAGGTACACCTCACAGCTGATGATACACAGTAGATGCACAGTCCTATGTGCATGGGGTCAGCCCAAGAGTTTCAAAGAAGGTTTGTGCACAAAATCCTTTTGCACCTTCAGGAGATAAAGGAGAGAGTCAACTCTCCTATGTGTATGGGCAATTTAAAAGAGCTGTCTCATCAAGACAACCACTTTTTATATGCCAATGAGTGACCCGCTCTATAAGAATCAACCAAGAGACCGCTGCAAGAAGCATGTATGCCCGACACAGCTTCTAACTTCAGCTCCAGCCATACTTTACTACAGTGATGCCTGGTAGCATTGATGTATCTACTATACCTGCAGTGGTTGATTTGCCCACACCTCCTTTGCCAGATGCAACCACCAAGACATGCTTAACACCAGGAATTGGCTTTTTCTTTGGCAAACCACGTGCCATCATCTCAGCCTGTCTAGTCGTCAACATTTCCTCCTGAGTTCCAGCGGCCTTAAGAGAAAATTTAGACATAAATCATAACAGGTAAATAATGAGGCCATAGCTAATAAGTAAATGATACAACTTTAATGTTTAGAAATGTTTGGTTACAATGTAGCAAACTGTTAGATCCTTAAGGCTCTGTTCAAGTTTTCCTGTTCTGTCATAAGAGCAAAACAACTAAAATAACTGAGTCAGATCCAGCATATGACAGACACCAATGGCACTTGACGGCCCCATTATCTTATAATGAAGTAAGGCAAGTTCCACCATGGTGTTCACCGATTTAATGGAAAGAACAGGGCTGCAGGCTGAAATATTCTGTCAAATACAACAGAGTCTCAGACAGATGTGGGAACAGAACCTAACTGTACAGTGAACCTCAACATTCATCCACTATCAGCAGGAAAACTAAAACCCTTACATCCATTTTCATTGAAATAAAAGTTCTACTTTGAGCAGCCTTCTATACCTTGTAGCCAATGATGTATGTACTGCCCAGGCATTACCTGAATGTGACTGGGAAACTGCACTAGGTGCATCATTGCCCAAGGTTCTTTATATGCTCTGTAATGACCTGTGCTGTCACCTACTTTCCAAAAATGGTGGTGAATTGGAAAAGGACATGTGAATGATTGCCTTGACAATCTTACTCCTCAGTATGCACTATTGCCTCTCCTTACTCAAGATGGACAATCAGGCAGGAGAGCAAAGTTATAGCAACACGTTATAGCACAGGGGTAGGCAACCTTCGGCACTCCAGCTGTTGTAAAACTACAACTCCCAGCATGCATACTTGCTCTGCTGTTCTTGGAACTCCCATGGAAGTGAATGGAGCATGTTGGGAGTTGTAGTTTCACAGCAGCTTGCGTGCCGAAGGTTGCTGATCCCTGTTATAGCATCTAGGAACCTTTGTCCACAAAATTCCATCTTCTGATAAGTCAATAAAAACTGAATATCACTTCACTTGTGTGAGTCTTAGAAGAAATGAGAATGAAAAATCGATTGGTGTTGTTCCTCTGTAATTCCTCCTACAATTAATTGACACCTGGGGCTTACCACGTGACTGTGTTCCTACACAGTCTGACATTGCCCAATCAGTTCTGACAGGTGAGACTGGGTAGGGTCACAACCCTTTGACAAGTAAAATGGTAAACTTAGGTTAGGACTACACGCCAACTTTGGCTGCGACTCCCATTGTGCGACCAAAGATGGCTGAGTTGTCCTGTGACTCTTCCTCTACTGTTCGTGAATGGAGTCGTACCCAAAGGAGGGAAAAAAAAAACAAACAAAAAAAAACGTTTTTTCTTTCTGCAACTAGAACTCCGGTTGCAGCATCCATGGGGTCACAATGAAAGTCCATTCATTAACATTAGTGAAGGAGTTGCAAATTGGTTATGTGATGGGAGAGGCCATGTAGCCGTAGCCTAAAGCTGGCCGTACATGTTAGTCTTTTGCCAGCTGAAAAGATGATTGTTTGCAAACATATCATGAAAGTCTGTTCAGTGAAAACATCAGTTGTATGATCAACCAAAAGTAGCAAGTCATTAAAGGGAATCCGTCAGGACAATTTGGGACACTAAACCACCCAAACATCCATATGGACCTGGGGTTTAGTGTCCCAAATCGCCCGGTTATCCATGCAATCCATGGCCGTATTAAAAATAAAAAAGCTTTATACTCCCCCTGCCGCTGTACTCCTTGCACCAGTGCAGTTCTTCAATGAAGCCAAAGGAGTACACCTCGGCTTCAGTACACATGCCCCGTACCTCCAGCACTTGCGCAGTGAAGCTGGGGTGTACATCACTGAAGAACAGCGCAGGCGCCGGGACCACCAGAGAGGAGTCCGATGAGACTCATTGGAATCATCTCTAGGTAAATATAAAGGTTATTTTTTTTATTTCTAATGCGCCGGTGGATTGCATTACAACAGGGAGATTAGGGACACTAAACCCCAAGTGTATAAGGAACTGGGGGTGGTTTAGTGTCCCAAATCAACCTGACATGTTCCCTCACAAATCGACCTCAATACGTGAAAGCCCAAGACTGTGTGTCAGGTACCGTGATCTGTAATACGGGGGCACCTCAGGGTACGGTTCTCGCCCCTTTCCTCTTCACATTGTACACTGCTGATTTTAGGTGCAACTCATCCAGCTGCTACCTACAGAAGTATTCTGACGACTCTGCAATAGTAGGCCTCATCACAGATGATGATGACAGGGAGTACAGAGAACTGAACCGGGATTTTGTGGACTGGTGCCTCCGGAACCACCTGAAGATTAACGCGGGGAAGACCAAGGAGATGGTGGTGGACTTCCGTAAAGGCAGAAGCCCTCCTAAACCAGTGGACATCCTGGGGACGGGCATCAAGATTGTGAGCACCTATAAGTACCTGGGTTTACTCCTTAATAATAAGCTGGACTGGGCAGATCATATGGAGGCCCTGTACAGGAAGGGCCCACAGCAGGCTCTACCTGCTTAGGAAGCTGAGAGCCTTTGGAATCCGGGGGGCACTTCTTAGGACTTTCTTCAACTCGGTAGTGGCATCAGCCATCTTCTTTGGAGTGGCCTGCTGGGGGAGCAGTATATCAACCAGGGACAGAAATAAACTTGACAAGCTGATTAGGAGGGCCAGCTCTGTCCTGGGGAGCCCACTGGACCCAGTGCAGGTGGTGGGTGACAGAAGGATACTGTCCGTGGTGAGCTCCATGCGGGAGAAGAAGTCCCATCCCATGCATGAGACTGTGATAGCGCTGGGCAGTACTGTCAGTGACCGACTGCTCCACCCTAAGTGTGAGAAGGAGCGCTATCGGAAGTCTTTCCTCCCCACCGCGGTTAGGCTGTACAACCAACACCAACCTAAGCGGAGATCATTACACACAGAGAACTGAAATATCTCTCTGCCTGTTAAATCCCCCCCCCCCCCCCCCCCCGCTACGTCCTATCTGTCTGTCTGCTATTAATGTAATGCCTCTTACCTTGGAACATTCCTGTACATGTTGTATTTGTATTTGTATTTGCTTATCTTATCTTATCTGCTGTAACACACTGAATTTCCCCATTGTGGGACTATTAAAGGACTATTATTATTATTATTATTATTATTATTAACCAATTTGTGCAGACTCACTTTTATTTTTTTTTTTCCAACTAAACTACCCCCAGATTAGGCAGTTGATTTGATAATGTTGATGGTTGGATCAACGCTATGAAAAATCCCAACATGGATCGAACGGCTGCATGATGGCTGTCAAAAAATAAATGTGTATAGCTGACTTTAGGGGCCGATGTCAAGTCTCCATTTTTGGTGAACGCCATTTTTGTATGTAGTTTTTGCAACTTTTAGTCAGTTTCAACCACAAAGTTATAGCTGAAATCTGGCTGATGTAGAATCAAACTCTGGCGCATGGAATGTCTCAATATTTGTCAGAGTTATTAAGAATCCAAAGCCTCTTGATAATTCTGGCACACCCCAACGTAGCAGATTATTCCAATCCCAGTCTTAAAGGGGTTGTCCAGCCACAAATTGATTTTTCATACTGATGTATGTGGGTGTCCGACACCTGAACCCCGCACAGATACTCTGTTCTAGCAGCTTCCGGGGGGGGGGGGGGGGGGGGGGGTACAGAGGAAATTCTAGCGCCGATTCTATTACTTGTATAGGAGCGGTGCTGCATGCACACAGTCAGGTTATTTTCACTTCTGTGACTCCGTTGCAGTGTCAGTCTGAAAATCTGAGGAGGAAAAAGTCTTACACGGAGGAATTTTTCCTCTGCCAGTTTCAGTTTAAAAACGACACCTGATACCCAATATAGTCAATGGGGTTCATCAGACTCCGTGTGTTAATGCTATGCTAGTAATCCGTCTTTCCGTTGTTCTGGTCCTTCGACAGACCAGAACAATGGAGATGCAACGGTAGTGTGAATCTAGCATCAATAGAAAAGATGATTCAGCATTGTTATTTCATGTAACACATGCAGATTTTACAGAGGATTTTCTGTGGCCAAATCTGTAGTGGAACAATATGCCAAGTGTGATTCTCCTCTTATACGTATATTCACACGACCGTGCCAGTACATTCTTCCTACACTCAAGGGTAACCCGTTTTCAAGGTTCCCTCATAGATTTTTACCTAGTGAAGAATCTGTGAAAATGGCCCGAGAAATTGTACGTCCTATTTTTTAATGGATCGGTCAAACAGACCGTTAAAACAACGGTTGCGCTAACAAATCCTATATTTACAACAGGGTCGTTAAAAAATGGTAGTACACGGCCATGAAACACTGTTGTGTGAATATGCTCTTAGTCATTTGTCTTTACACATTTCATGGAGTATTACTGCAGTATGCGCCATTTTGGGATACACATTGCACACGACCAATAAATATGCCCCTTTATCATATAGTTGTTCAGTTCAGTGGGTACACTACTAATGTATTGGGGCAGCCATAACATTAGGCATTACAGAAGACCCACAGTGAAGCCCGGAAACATGACACACGTGATAAAGGCCTGCTAAGTACAAGATGGTTACCCCGGTTACAAGGTCACTTCCGGACACCCACCGAGCTGAAGGACCCTGCAGGGACCCAATCTCGCCGTCCCCACTGCAAAAACGTCCTGACCCGCGCAGCATTCAGCCCGGACACTACTAGGGCCCTGGCGGCCGCCATCACCGTCTCCTAGCAACGCCTTAACCGAGAGGGCTACAGAGGAAGTGTGCGTTCCAGCTGTAGTCTGCGTTCCACGCCTCGTTGTCATGCCGCACTGAGCTGGCAGGAACTATAGTAGGAAGTGGACATGTCATGGTGACTGCAGGCTGCTAGTAGATGAGTGACAGGTACAGCTCATTCATACTACAATATGGACATTGCTATTTGCATTACATAATATATATTTAGTTGTATTATCTTAATTACTAGATATTATAGTTTAGTCAATTATTTGCAACCTTTGCCTCTCAAGCTGAGCAGAGCATGCTGAGAGTTGTAGTTCCACATCAACTGGATAGTAACAGGATATAGTACTACTATGCCTAGCAATAACTGAGTACCCTTAGTTTTAATTTTAGATTATTTTAGGGCTTAAAGAGGTATTTCCACTTTCAGTGCCATAAATGTCTGACAGATGTGGGTTGTTCCTGTTGGACACCTACTGTGTCTGGAGAACAGGAGTCCAGACATACTCTCCTGTGGATTGGAGAGATGCTACTGCAGGCTACACAGTCTGGTTTCCACAGCAACTCCCCAACACCAAGTGAGTGTCATGCAGGGTTCTTTTTCAATTAAAGGGATCCATGCACAATACTTGCTGGGGGTCAGAAGGTTGACAAGGCAGCCTGCAATTCCATCTCTCCATGCCAGATCTCAAGATCATACCTGAGGTACACATAAGGGACACATCGCAACTGACTGCAGGGTTGATATGCAGCAGCACAAGCGCCACACACCGTGAACACAAAACAGAATTTACTGCAAGAAAATCTGGTGATTTTTTTTTTTTTTTTTTTTTTTTTTTCTCTTTGCTGCAGCTCACTTACAGGAATCATTGTGGGCCCTTTACAGCTTTTAACCTTTGTATTGCAAAGTGCATTAACTTCCAGTGTGTTTTTTTTTCCTGCTTTACATGTGGTTACAGATGGCGACAATAGATAGGGAGGTAGCTGCCCGTGTTGTCCTTCAGCAGTGTTTACACGCCAAGTTGCAAGTTAAGCCTCAGGATGAAAATTCTGATGCTGAGTGGGTGGAGGTAAGTGACATGGCTATACCAATTTCACGCAAAACAGTGAAATCCAAATATCCCTCGAAAGTCAAGAACTATTTTTGTGCATTTTTGCACCTGAATTACGGCCTAGTGTCCCAGTCCAACCATGGGTCTACTGATCCGAATTCACAGTATTATACATCTCTATAATACTTTCAGTTTAGGTCAGTGGACCTGTAGTTGAGCTGGGTTGTTAGGCTATAATATGCTTATGTTAAAGGGGCTAAAATATTGATGACCCATACTAAGGATTGTCAATATCAATATCAAAGTGGTGGGAGCCAAAAGCCTGGCACCCCTTCCAGCTGTTCTTAGCATCTGATACACAGAAAATGAAGGCGGAAGCTGTCAGCTCTGTTCTCTTTGTGGAGGCTGAACCAAGTCATTGCAGCTTAGTACCCGGTGTAGGAAGGGTGGGTTCACATTTGCGGCGGCACTCCGTCCGCCGTGAGTCCGACCTAAATGTCGGAAAACTGGATAGGGAAAGGTTTGCGACGCTTTGCTTAAACACATTCACTTAAATGGGTTTTTAAATTAATGTGCAGGTGTGCGCATGCAGGACTTTGTGTCCGACGAAAAAAAAAAAACGGCTTCGCGGCACAGAGGGTGTAAGTGCACATCGGCGTATTGATTTAAAAACCTTTCCCTATCTAGTTTTCGACATTTAGATCGGATTTGTGGCGGATGGAGTGCTGCCGCAAGTGTGAACCCATCCTAAATTGGAGCTGATTTGCAGTAACCTGGTCTGACCAATACACAGAGAACGGAGCTGTCTGCTTCCTGCTCCATTCTCTGTGTATCAGCTGCTAACAGCTGATCGGTGTAGGCGCTGGCTGACTGATCCCCACAGATCAGATATAGACACCCCATCCTTTAGATAGGCCATCAATAGTTTTAGCCTGGAAAACCCATTTAAGTTGAAAGCATTTCATATTGACAAAATGCTTTAGGGTGCACATAACTGTATATTCTTATTTCTTCTCAGATACAAAGGGGTATGGTCATGTATGTCTGCTTTTTTAAAGGATCAGTGAAAGATATAATTCCAAAAATAGGTAAGTTCCCATTTATATGTGTAGCCTTTTATTGTTAGAGGACACACAGCTAAAACTTACACATGACACGTGTAAATATATGTAATACATTTACAAACAATTATTATTTTTAACCTTGTACATCTTTAGTGCCTTTATTCTTGATAGCAGCAGTAATGACGGGAGTGATTTATTTGCAGTGTATCCCATATCCAACCATAAGGGCTCAATCATTTGAGCAGTAGGACCTCATAGGGTTTTTTCTTCTTTTTTTTTTTTTTTTTCAATGAATACATATATATTTACTCTGTTCTTATATTCCCTTACATTATGTCCACCTAAAGTGGACTAGTGCTTGTGGTCACACATATCCAGGCAGTCTGCCTAACCTACTGGACTCTCGGTGTCACGAGTGTCCTGGAAGCAGCTTCTTTTCATCATCGGTCTCAGGTGAACGTTCTGAGAGGGAATACAAAGAACATCAGGGGGCTCCATAACAATTATGTGCAATACAGTATATACACATAGTAGATTTTATTAAAATCAAATGAAGACATTAGATTACAGAAAATGCATATTTAATCTTGGGACAACCCTTTTAACCCTAAATTTTACCATTTAGATGCCAGTGCAGATTAAGCAGCTGTTAAGTAATGCAAGTTTATTTATGTTTTGCAGTGAGTTCCCTCCTAAATGTGAAACTGAGTGAATCTGATTCTGGAAAACACGTGTCCATCACAGAACTCCCAGGAGATGTACTCATTGTTCCTCAGGCTACACTTGGAGGAAAGTCAAAAGGCCGCTGCATGCAGTACCATTCAAATGCGAGCAAAGAGCAGGGCATGGAGTTATATGCCCTTCTCATAGCTCAGTGCCAAAAGGAACTTGAGGCTCATCCCAAGTGGTTACAGTCTGGTGCTGTGCTGCGATATGGAACTTATGGAAACAGACAGGTTCTGAAACTTGATACTAATGGACCTTATACACACTTACTGGAGTTCTGAACTTATGCTGCTACAAATATAGGAGCAGCACTTTACTTGTAGCAAGAAGCATCTACGTATTTAAATAAATATCTACCTTACTTTCTATACATCAAATTTATGGTCTGTTATGGCTAATAATGGCCCCTAGGATCCCCGCCGATCAGCAGACTGAATGGGCTGTGGCAGCATGGCTGATACTGAAGCCCAACCTGCCAGTGGAAACATAAGTTTCCATCTCTTTACCCTTGCCTCATTGGCTATAACAGTGTTTGCCAACCTTGCCAAGTACTCCCTTGCAAGAAAAAAAATTCCAAACAAGTACCATGGAAGCAATCTATTAGAAATGTTAAAAAATTAGGATCTTTGTGGGCATACCTGTGGCTGGCATACATTATTATATACATATGATATTATATCATGGGGGGCTGGCAAACACTGTTATGGAGGCACTGGTGGCTGGCATGCTCTGTTATGGCAGCATTTGTGGCTGGATTTCACTGTATTGGAGCACCTGTGGCTGGCAAACACTTATGGGGAAAGTTAGAACTGGCACTGGAGAACCTTTAACCAGGTAGTGTAATTTTATTTTTATTATGCTTACTTGTATAGCGCCATCATATTCCGCAGCGCTTTACAGACATTGACAGTCACTGTCCCATATAGGGCTCACAATCTATATTCCCTGTCAGTATGTCTTTGGAGTGTGGGAGGAAACCGGAGTACCCGGAGGAAACCCACGCAAACACGGGGAGAACATACAAACTCCTTGCAGATCTTGTCCTTGGCAGGATTCGAACCCAGGACTCTAGCGCTGCAAGGCTGCAGTGCTAACCACATCTGACCCCCAAATTAAGTGACTGTGAATCCCTGCACGTAAATGAATCTCCTACAAGCCATCGCATACCAAAACATACAGGAGTGACCTCCATACATGTCTGGCTGTTCAGTGTCTCCCCCCAACTCCCATCTTACACACACACACCTATCCCCTCCCCCCCATTCCCAGACTTATCAAATTCCACTCTGTTCAGTGGTACAGGAGAAAGATCAGAGATACACACACTGATAGACATACCTACATACACTGTGTATACACAGAGATTTGTAAGTACAGTAAATCCTTTCTAAAAGACCACCACTTAAGACCACCCCCTTATCCAGACCAAATTTCCAGTTTCCATATACTAGGCCTACTGGCCATGTTCTTTTAGAAGATCACTTAGTGTAATTTTTGGTGGTCGTCTCAAAGAGGTTTCACTGTAGATAGCTTGCACAGGCAATGCTGGAGTTCCTGATGTAGTGATTTAACAAAAAAAGTCTACTACTGCTACAACCGAATGTAAGCCCCTTTCCTGGTTGCCTCATCAGTGCTCCCTGTCTTTCTGCACCCCATGCATATGCCCCATTTGCTCCGATATTTGTGTCTGATCAGCGGCTGGATGGGTGAGAGAACATTTGAGGTGCCTGCACATTACAGGACGGCTTTGTCCTCAGGATGCTCAGTGGATCCATGATGGGGGTGGATGATGGTAACAGGGAGCAGCAGTATCGGTTTTTCTTTTAGTTGCAGTGCTTACTCCCTGTTGAGAACCACTGGTCTATAACACGTTCTACTTCTTCAGTGTATACTGTACTTACTGTTTGCAGTTCAGTCTTCTGTATACTTCTAATCAAACTCATCTTCATTTTTAGAATTTTTTTTGTTTTCCCTCCTTTTGTGCTCTTCTATTAATCCCATAATGCCTTTAAGTGAGCTTACCGTACCTGGCACACCTACACTTAAACACATGGTGCTGTGTAAATGAAGGATAAGCAGTGCTTGCTGGTATATGGAAGTACCAAAGGATGCATTAACATCCATCAAAAATTAATAGCTTGAGTAATGGTTAGCACTGTATAAATCCCAGGAAAACCTTTTAAGGCCCCACGTAGAGATCCAGAGCCAAAAAGCGATGCGGGAAAAACCGCAGTGGAAATGCCTCACGGTTTTTCCCACAGAAAGTCCGCAGAGTTTTTCTCTGCGGACTTTCTGCTTCAATTATATCTATAGGGAAACCGCCAGTGTTTCCATAGGTATAATTGACATGCTGCAATTTCCAAAAATGTCACGACTTGACGGTTTTGGAAATCGCAGAATTTCTGCTGCAGGTATTTTTCTGCAATGTGTGGATGGGATCCCATACACTTTGCAGGGATTGTAAAATGCCGCGATTTTGGCCACGTGGGGTTTCAGCCTAACACTGGATTTACAGTTGCTGTTTTTATGTAGATTTTGAGCAGATCAATTTCTTGCTCCCACTTCCACATTTTTCAACCATTGCCAAAAGTTGAAAATCAGCCCACCAACAGGGCTAACCAACAATATGAAGATTTATTAAACAGTTTTTAGGCAACAAGATCCAGACAGCATAAATAGTCAAAGGTAATTACAGCATGTAGACAACCAGGTCATATCAAGTCCAGACGTTTCTGTGATACACATCACCTGTTTCACTCCATGGCGGCACGCTGACTTCTTTCTGACATGTACTAACACAACCACATCTGGTCACTATCACACTTCACCTTCTTCAGTGGATCACTGAAACGTGTGGGTCTCGATATGACCTGGTTGTCTACATGCTGTAATTACCTTTGACTATTTATGCCGTCTGCATCTGGTTGACTAAAAACGGTTTAATAAATCTTAACATTGTTTGCTCTTTAAATGGAGTTCCTGGAATAATTCTATGACAACAACAGGGATAAAACCTGTGCAGAAACCAGAGGACAACCCTGAGCGGAGTAGACAGGTGGGACTGCCGCCGGTCAGATGCTTATCACCTATTCTATTATTCTGAGACAAACCCTTTACCTAAGAAACTGCTTTGTAAACTATTTTTTTATATTGTTGAGTATGACTCAAGGACTTGTTTTACCGGTGAATTTACCTGATAAAGGGCAATATATATTTATTGTAGAGGAAAGGCACACAATTTCTATAGAAATACAGTTCACACTCAGCCATCCAGCAAAGTCCACCTTGCAGAGCAGAATAACATTGTACTCTAAAGTAGGAATATTTCCTTCACCATTGGTCCCATGTTCTATTTTATTTTTCCACTTTTATTTTTAGAGTTCTATTGTAAACCTCTACCGTTTTGACATTTCCTTTCTTATCTCATCTCACCATTTATTGAAGTATAATAGAGTGAAATGTCACATGGTGTATGTACATTTCTCCTTATCTGGTGCATCTGTACATTGCAGCAGGGCAGGAGTCTGGAAATGGGAATTAAAATTAAATACTGGTTATTTTAAGAAAATTAAAATATGATTCATAAAAAAATGTAATTTCCTGTTCCTTCAGCATTAACAGATAGAAGAAGGTCCACCATTGTCATTTTCTGAAGCTATTGGCCTAGCTATTCCTATCTGTGGAGCGTATTGGGTCAAGGATCATGGTTTTAGAAAAGGGCGCATAGCTCGGTAGAATTAAATGGTTGTCCTACCAGTTTTTTTTTTCTTCTTCAAGGGGCCAGAATGCTGTAGAAAAGAGTCATACCTCTCTGATCTCACATTCCAACTTTTCCCAGGTCCCAAACTGACATCTACTTCCTAGTCCCCCTTGACACAGATAATGTGCTGCTCATGGGTCCATAGAAGAAACAGACTTTTTTTTTTGCATTAATTTCTATGAGCTATGATAGAGCACAACACAGAGATGCTCCAGAACTGATACATCATGAAAACTACAATTATTTATTACAGCAATCACATCAAGAAACACAACAGGTCCTCTTCATTGACCTCTGATGGAACAATTGTATCTTATTCTGTGTATATGGTGTTTCAGGAAAGTAGGCCATGTATAGGAAATTAGTTTAGTAATTCTACAAATATATATATATATATATTTCTGGAGGGTATATCCACTGACGATGCCCAATAGAAAATAGGAACATTAGTTAGTATTGAAGAACATTACAATCTATCTTTGCCCAGCCTAAATGATGAACAGTATTGTGTTTATCTGGAAAGAAAGTGGAGATAAGACGCCCTCTGGTGGTTATGGTGCAAATATGTTGCTCTTTTTACAACAGTTTGTTGCATATTATTAATTTTGCTTGCTTATATAGCGCCATCATATTCCGCAGCACTTTATAGCCATTGTCAATCACTGTCCCATATAGGGCTTACAATCTACATTATAGATGCTAGGCTGTAAGACCCGCCCTTCTGACAGTGGAGAGATATTGGTGCCAAAACTAACAGCACTGATATCTCTGGCACCTGGGTGCATACCGGCAAAGATGACTCAACTGAAAGAACATTTTGTCATAGTAGCCATCTACAATATTATTTAGTATACATAAGAGACAAATGGGGAGCCAGGCATAGCTCATATTTATGGTTCAATCAACTTTTATTGAGAAGAATTTTCCATAAAATAACAATACATCTCATAAACAGAAGCGCGTCCATCGATCCAACTTCGGCATTCACAACAAAACAAGCCTAGGTTTAGCTAGAACAGAAAGCTTAGAGAGTTGTAGACTGCCAAAGGCCAAAAGTAAAAATGAATTACCTATGAGTGCAGTTGCTCTGGGCATCCTACAATGTGTAACCCAGTATGACTAGGTGAAAGAAGAGGAAGAGTTAAGAAATAAGACAGTAGAAGTGAAAGGAAAGGGGTAGAGAGTGGGTACGGACAGGTGTGGGAGATGTCGTGGAGAGGTGAGCATCTCAGATTGGTGTCACAACTCCATCACCCTAAAGGTGCACTTGCAACCTAGGGGCCCATTGCCGCCAACCATCTGTAAGCATCCCAGGGATGCAAAGTGGTGAGGAAGGTGTCTCTCGAGGTTTCGTTTCGGGATCCCAAATCCTTAATATGTATAATGCAGTTAATGCCTCTGCCTACATCAGTCTAGTGGGAGAAAGTGTGTGGATATCCATAATCTAGAAATAATCTGTTGCATGGTCATTATGAAATGGTGTGTTGCTGCCATGATTCAACGGCATCCAGATGTTAGGGGGGTTAGAGTCTGGGATAGGGAATTTAAAATCTCCCTTTTTGTGGATAATGTGCTTCTTACTCTCACTTTCCCTCATACCATTTTACCTAACCTATTGCGTGTCCTAGGGACCTATAGCGATTTCTCAGGATTCAGGATTAAAGGGGTTTTCCAGGTAAAAAATATTTTTTTTTTAAAAAAGGTCTGTTAGTGCTATTAATGGGTTAATAAGTGCACCCAAATACCTTTAGCAGTGTTTTGAGTGATTTCTGGGTTTCTCTGAGAGCTCCTGGCATCCTCTGCATTTGTTTACATGTTGTAACTTCCTGTTTTGTTTTCCTACAACTACCATGATGTATTCCATGAGCTGATTCACACTACCTACCTCTCACTCCCTCCCTCCCTCCCCTCTCCCTGTCTCTCTAGCTATCCTGCAAACTACTCAGCCCACCCCATCATACTTACCTGTCTTCCTGTCCAAATGTTGTGGGCACAGGAGATGACTTCCTTCTGTGGGGATGGCTACTCCTATTCTTTGACGTCTGCCGGCGCGTGCGCAATAGAGCCGGCATTCCGCTGTAGCAGGGACTCAATCTTTATTGTGCAGGCGTGGGAGGCTCCAGAAACGGGGAAACGAAATGTCAATGGATAGTCAGAAAATGTGCCATATGACCACCCCGGCGATACTGGTAAATATACAGTTTTGCTAAACTAGGTAATTTAGAAAGTATGCAGGGGAGGGTGTTTAGGTTACAGTATAAATTTCATTTTATCATGGACAACCCCTTTAATTTCTCTAAAACAGAAGTGTTGCCCCTCAACATCCCCCACAATCTCCTAACCCTGATCCATAGTAATTATGGCTTCCAGTGGTGAACTACCTCCACCTTGAGATTCATATCTCCCCTACGTACACGACCCTCTATTCTGCTAATTACACGCAGCTTTTTCACTACCCTGTAGACAAATGGCGACCACTACCTATTTCTCTGTTGGTGCGAATTACAGTGGTTAAGATGACCCTCCTACCGAAGTTGCTTTATTATTTTGAGACACTCCCGGTGGCAGTCCCTCGAGCGGAATTTTGGAACTTACAGAAGGCTAATTTTCCAGTTTATATGGAAAGCCAAGCGTCATCGCATTCCTCGGTCAGTGATGCTGGCGGGGAGGGGGTGTGAGGGACTGGCTGTCCCACATTTTCTTCACTACTACTGGGCAACCCATTTACGCTGTATCCCATTTTGGGCAACCTTGCCTGCATATACATATGGGTGGAAATTGAGAAGCTGTGGCTTGCGCCTATGCATCCTAATGCATTGTTATGGTTCACCCCCCCCCCACCTCCTTCCCATCGCTCGCTTGGTCCCACTCATTTTACTAGATTTACTATTTGATCTGTTTGTCATTACTTGTTCCCCTTGTCATCTAGATGTTCCTTGATGGTTTCCCTCCTGTATAGTCCCCTCCTCCCAGAGGGAATGTCGACTACCATGGTCAGTGTATGGTCCGGAGCAGGCCTGCTTAGGATTGCTGATATGGTTGACCCTATGACGTTGGAGCTCAGGTCTTTTGACTACTTAACCTCTACCTTGAATTTTCCTGCGACAGAATGGCTTCACTATTAGCAGGTAGTTAATTTTGTCCACTCACAGCATGGATCCCTAAAGGTCTCCCTCCCCACCACATGACCCTTTTGAACAGGGTCATTTTGATGTTTTTGGTTGTCATTATGATTTAAAAAGAGAAAAACACAGAAGTTTGACAATAAATGGCTTCAACCAACCACTAACCATAAGTGGTGAAAAAAGTTTTGTGTTATCATTCATATTCTCTGAAAAAAGGCCAAAAAAAAACAAAAAAATCTGCCGAGGTATGTAAACTTTTTAGCACAACTGTATGTACGGCAGTAAAGACTCTTATTGCTAAACTTTGGAGGTCTTTACCCCACCCCGAGTCCTGAACTTCTCGCTAGAATGAAGGATGTTTGAATTTCTGACTGCGAGCCTTCATAACACTGTGGAAGCTTTCCAGTCCATCTGGACCCCCTGGGATACATATTGTATCGTAAACCTAGCCTCCACCGTTCCCCAGCTATCACTGCTCTGAGTTTTGGTGCCTGATATGCGATTTAGTTTCTTTACTGTCAATTGGGCAGTGTCAGGCAGGGGTAGACAAGGGGTGTGATTCTGACCTCTGACACTGTCTGCCTCTGATTGGAGCTCTGTATCTTACCCATACCTGACACTGCCCTTCTGACATTACAGAACTTAAATAGCACATCAGGCACCAAAACTAACTACGCTTGTTGGCTATTTAACCTTAATTTTTGGTATTATAGTGTATTTATGATATTTGCTATTACCAATTGTTTTGTAAGTTATATATGTTTTCAAAAGCCCAGGACATTATAAAACCGCCATATTCCATGCCACAACCAGACTTTCAGGGTCAGTCACCTCCAGACAGACATGGAGGAAGTATGTGCTGAACCAAGCAAATTGTACAGTGCTGCGGAATATGTTGGCGCTATATAAATAAAATTTATTATTATTATTAATTGCATGGTCGCCATTTAAATTGGAGACTTCTGACAGATTTTAGCAAATTCTGATGGATCCCATTGAATTTCAATGGGACCCATCATGTAGTTGTCAGATCTTGTATTTTTGGAGGTAAGAGTACTACAGCAGACAGCAATAATGTATTACAGGACTTTACTATTCATGACTTATCCTTAGACTTGGTCTTTGATATCAGATTGATTGGGATCTGACTCAGATACGGTGCTGGAGCCACCATGCAGTTGTATGGGAGCTTGTAGTACCATTCACTATAGCTACACAATACAAATCCTATCAACACCATATAGTCAGGGTGCTGGGAATCAGTTGTTTGCCAAATCCATATTGTTGACCTATCTACTCGGCCGAGTAGAAGGGAATCATGAGAATCACCTGAGAGACAGAGGAATGAGTGTTGTGGCCTCCCAAGCTGCCCTCTGTAATAAACAGGGCTCTGGAGGATTGACGTGAATATTAATAATAAAGCTTTATATACTAAATTATTTCATTCTCCATAAAACAACAATTCTAGAACATATTTTCTTAGAATTCGACATTGTTCCATCCTTCTGATATTCCACCTAGAAATTTATGAGCGAATTGTCAAGTATATGGAGTTGAGCCGCAGAACCAAGCACAGCCTCTACAATATGTTCAGAGCTATGCTCGGTATTCAGCCATTCACCCAAACGCTGTGGCCCTCTAACCAGCTTATTGGTAGGATCCTGGGTGTAGGACCCCCACTGTCCTATAAAACCTCTTGAGGCTAAGGCCATACATTGTAGAAACACAGCATTTTGGTTGGTTTACGGTCTCAGCAAAGTGAATTAAATTTTATTTAATCTTATCCCCACATTTCGGAAAAAACACTGCGGAAAACGCATTTTAAAACGTTTACAATTTTGAAAAACAGCGATTAATTTTACCTGTGAGTTTTTCCTCAAGACTTTTACAGGATGGCAAAAATACAGAACACAGCGGAAAAGCAGTGAAAAGTGCAAGCGTTTTTGGTATTGCATTTTCTGCTGCGGTTTTTCCACAATGTCTTAATTGACAGGCGAAGGCCACACTCTGCAGAAACACAGTGTTATTAGCTGCTGCAAAAACGTCCAAAAAAACTGCGTTTTACAGTCCCAGCAAGTGAATGAGACATATCTTTTTGACAGGCCTATCACAACTCCTAATGTAAACCCTTCCATAGTTAGAATTCCTAAAACGTACCCTCCTCTGTTCACGCTCCCGCATTACCTCACAGGATATGATGCCGTTTCAGACTAACTTTATATGTCCAGGCACCATCTGCACGTTAAAGGACATGACTGATGACGGCTCATACAGCTTTATATATGTGTAATGACAGTAACCTCTATTACAGAATTGTCTGACCACTGTATAAGCAATGCTACCTCTGATGCCGCCCCTGCTACCTCTTGTATCACCCCCTCTACCTCATAGATTGTAAGCTCTTGTGAGCAGGGCCCTCAGTCCCAGTGTGTGAATTGACTATTTCTTTGTAATGTATCTTTTTTGTCTGTACTTGAACCCTACAAATTGTACAGTGCTGTGGAATATGTTGGCGCTATAGAAATAAAATGTATTATTAAAAATGTATTATTATTAAACCACACACTGTTGACAAAAATGCTGTGCATTTCTAAAAAAATGTTAATTTGAGCTGCAAAAATACTCTTTTTCTCCATAGAAGTCTATTGCAAAAAAAAAAAAAAAAATTCATTTTTGAAAAAGAAAATGGGAAAACAGAACAGAAATCGCAAAGTACAATGTGCGTTTTTTTCCGCAGGCAGTTTTAGCTGTGTCTCTGCAACACATGACCTTCAGGGGTACAGTTAAAGAAGTTATCCACATTCTACAATTGATGGCCTATTCTTGGGATAAGCCATCAATATTAGAACTGCAGGGTTCCGTGCTGTTCCCATAATTGTGCTGCCTCAGTACCGTTGATCTGCATACAGAGGCGTAACTAGTAAAGATTGGGCCCCATAGCAAACTTTTGATGTGGGGTCCCTCCACAGCATAGTGCCCTCTTTCCTGGCCCCCACACAGTATAATGCCCCATTTACACACACGATAATGTCCCAAAGTGGCCCCCACACAATTTAATGTCCCATAGCAGCCCTACCTCACAGTATAATGTCTCACAGCGGCCCTTCCACATGGTATAATGTCTCACAGTGGCCCCTCCACATGGTATAATGTCTCACAGTGGCCATGCCACACGGTATAATGTTTCACAATGGCCCCTTCACACAGTATTATGTCCCATTGTGGCCTCAACGGTGTTCGTTGTAAATATTGAAAAATTTCAGTTTCAGCAGAACCAGAAATCTTTGGGGTACGCCACCCACGAACTATTATTATACAATGTGGTCTTTTCAGACCCCAGAGTATAATGATCGGAGGCCCAGGGAAGGTGACAAACATAATATGCAGTGGTACTTACCTCTCCTGGGCTCCACCTCAACTCCTTGCTGTTTTCAGCCCTCTACAATGACGTCACAGATGAGGGTTATGCTGGCGTCATTATGCTTTGCAACAGTGGCCTGACCCACATTACGCCTGTGATGTCACTACAGAGGACGAAGACAGCATGGTGTAGCGCTGGAGAGGTGAATAACAGTGGTTTTTATGTTCGCTCACCTGCCCTGGGCCTCCGGTCATTATACTTGGCGCTCTAAAGATGCCCCCCTCCTCCCAAGTATAATGATAGCAGTATTTTTTGGGGTTTGCTCAACAAATACTCTTGCCGCAGGCCTGCGGCCTTACTTACCTTTCCCCGCTCCTGGCCGCCTCCACTTCCCCTTCTTCCCTCCAGAAGAGGAAGCGGAGGCGGCCGTGAGCAGTAAGTAGAGGTAGCCGTAAACAGATAGGGTCCGTTATCTGCTGGGGTTACTGCAACAGGTAACTGCCTAATTAAAAAAAAAAAAAAAAAAAAAAAAAAAAAAAAAAGGTCGCGGGCCCTGTGGCAATCTAAAGAAACAGTTTATGGCTGTTGCCTAAACATAGCAAAAAAAAAAAAAAAAATGCTGCATATTACAGTCTTAGTGTAGGAAATGAGATTTTATTTCATTCACTACACTGGGACTGGGGATTAAATTGCGGATAAAAACACTGTGGCAGATTTACTAATGCTCTAGTGTTGACGTTTTAGACCGTGCACAGGTAGACTAGATAGTCTTAAACTGTGCCAGATTTATCAAAGTGTCTCAAGCTGTTTGATAAATCTTCTGTATTGTTAGACTGTCTAGTATAACATGACACCATTTATTAGTTGGCTTAGGCTAGGTTCACACTTGCGTTGGGCTCGTTGGGGGACCAGAACAACGGAGAGCCAGTCCGCTAAAACAGTGGTTACCTGCGGACACCCGCTGACCCCATAAACTATAGTGTTCTTCAGGTTTCTGATGATTTTATACTGAAACCGGCAGAGAGAAAAGTGTTTATCAAAACTTGATAAATGTGGTACAATTCCCCCACTGTGTCTGAAAAATGCAACATGTTTTTACCTGTATAAATGTAGAGTATTTCTCATAGGCTTATATTGGGTGAGGCAAAAATGCAAAACTCAGTGGAAAAGCAGTGAAAAAGCACATAATTTTGCTGCATTTATTTCCATGTTTTTCAGTTGCAATTTGCTACGTTGTAACTTAGGTGATGCTACATGTAGTATAAGTAATATATGGGGATCTGAATGCTGGGACCCCCACCAACCACAAAATCAGTGGTCCTGGGGTCAAGCAGCCACTCCATACAATTGCAAATGCTGTCAGACAGTAATTGCCTTAGAGTTTGAATGGTGTGGTAAGTTACATGTGCAACCACTGCTCCATTCAAATAGCGAATATAGCCCCTTGTTGTGATGATCAGTTGAGCCCAGCGGCCACACCTACAGTGATCATACATATATCTCCTATGCTGTTTTATGTGATAACTTGTGATTCTGGGGCAGCTCATTTAAGGAGTTAAAGGGATGTGCAGCTTTAGACCAATATTAGAGGTGTTGTATGGGCTTAATTTTATTTATGGCCTATCCTCTGACTATAAATACCTGATCGGTCTGGGAGCTGGTTGTTGGCCCCTTACCGATCAGCTGTCGGCGCTCGTCATGAACACAATACAGGGCAGGAAGCAGACAACTCTGTCAGCTGTATTGCAGCGGGGCACCGTTACTCCAGCTCTGCGCCCATTGAAATCAGTGGGAGTTGAGCCGCTGTGAAAGCGCCTTCCCGCTATACAGCGGACGATGCTTTCTGCTGCTGGTCCTGCATTGTGTATCAGACAATCAGGTCAGGTAGGGTCCTCAGGCTACACCATAAAAAAAAATTTAAGTCCAGACAACCCCTTTAAGAGACAAATATTATTATTAGTATAATGAAAAGATGTACAATTTTCCAATATAATTTCTGTATCCATTCCTCACATTTTTCTAGATCTCTGCTTTCTGTCATTCATTCTTACTTTCAGTGGATAAAACTCAATCCATGATCATGTGATATACAGGCCATGGTCATGTGATGAACACACAGGTGCACAGTTCGTTACCAGGCAGATGTCTAATTACACTATGTTCACATCTGTGCCCGGGTGTCCGTTGGAGGACCGGAAGAAGGTACACATGGACCACTAAAACAGTGGACACCAATGGTGACCGACGATCCCATTGACCATAATGGGATACATCAGGTGTCTGTTTTAAATGGAAACCGCTGGGCGAAAAAAGTCGGACTTGCTGTGACGGTGACGAGCTGTGCACCTGTGTGCTCATCACATGACCATGGACTGATTTTTATCTTCTGGGAGTAAACAGAATGAATGACAGCAAGCAGAGATCTAGCAAGCTATGAAGAATTAATACAGAAAGTATATTGGAAGATTGTACAATTTTTTATTATACAAACGATAACATCTATCTGTATATTTTTGTCCGAAACTGGACAACCCCTTTAAAGCTGGTTCCCATTGTATCCTCATAGACTATGATACTGTGGCCGCAGAGTACAGCTTATAATAACCATACATGTGAATCATCTGCTCATTCACGCTCTGCCTACTGATCTGGGTCACAGCCGCCCTTCCTACATGAGGATTTCCATCTGCCTGCCGAAATCGATAGCATCGACGCTCCACAGTTCAGCCAGTCGATGGCCGAGCCTTCAGAATGACAGGTCTTGGAGACGATTGCCGATAGCGAGACTGGCGGCCCCGGCAGACTTATGATCCGAGCTCCGATGTGAGAGCTACGAAACTAGACCGAGGAATGGAGCAGCCGGAGCGGCTTGTTCTGCTGGATGTTGCCGGACTGGAGGAGCCTCAGCGGGGACTACGTATACTGGAATGGCTCCGGTACCTGAGGATGGTGCTGCCCGTTACAGCCCGGGTAACTAGAGGGGGCGGGGTCGTGTATAGAAAAGACAGAAACCGGTGCTAGGGATGGCAGTACGGGGGGCTGGATGGGTCATATCACCTAACTACATTGTCTTAGCAGGGGAAGAGTTGTAACAATGTATCTCCATGTTATCTGCACCAGGATATGACTGATACAGGAACACCTGCTGAGTGTGCCTTGCCCTGTCATATCCCATAGGGTGGTTCCCCGCCTGCTATGGCCTCACACACAGTGGTGGTGGTATTTACCTAAAAATTATATATAAGGCTAGAGCTGGCAAAGTCCAAACCCCTCTTACCCTAATTAATGTCAGCGGGGCGGGTGGTATCGTTCAATGACACGTCCACCCTAGGCCCGAAGTAGATGATAACCAGGCACAGTCTGTCCTGAAATTTTGTGGCCATAGAAGTGCATTGAGTTGCAAATTGAAGAGTCACTGTGTTGAACTATGGGGACCAAAGTGGTCATGTGACTGCTACGCCAGTTATCCTATTTAGACTAAGACTACTTTGACATCTGAACATTGTCTTGCTGTATTGCCCTGAGTCACATTTTCGCAGGCAGGTTGCAAGCAAGTCAGAGACGTTGGGGCCTCTCGGAAATCTAACATGAGACTTATGGTCTATGAACAGAAATCCAGTAGTTTTGGATTTATAGCGATTGTCACATAACGTTGCGTGCTGTGACACAACCACTTTCTTAATCAGTAGATGTTTTGTTTGTTGCAATGTGACCAGGGCTGTGGAGTCAGAGTTGGAAAACGTTACTGACTTTGGCCTCAAAATAAAGTGATTAATTATTTTATGGAATTATTGTTATTGAATAATTAATTAGATGTATGGTTTGTTACATATTTGCTTTCATAGGAATTCAGTTACTCACTTTTTAAAGAGGACCTTTCACCACCTGCAGCAACTCCAGTATCTTCTAATAGGCACTGATTCCAGGACAGTTAGAATTTTTTCTTTATCCCTCAATATTCTCAAGCAGTAAGTGCTGTTAGTTTTGATGCCTGATATGCTATATAGGCTCTGTACTGTCAGGTAGACAGGGGCAGGCAAAGGGCGGGTGATTAAGAGTTCCAATCATGGACAGTGTTAGAGCTTAGAATCTCACCCCTTAGTCTCTTCCTGCCTGACACCCCCCACTTGGGGGTACAGAGACTAAATAGCATATCAAGCACCACAGCTAACAGCACTTATTGCTCAGGAATGGTGGGGGCTAGAGAAAAAATTCCAACTGTGCTAGAATCAGTGGGGCAGCCCTTATTAAATAACATAAAGAAGTGGTGAAAGGTCCACTTTAAGCCATAAGAGGATCTTTACTGCTTCTGACTGACTACAGCTCTCAGCCATTTATAACAGGTTTGGAGTTGGTGTTTTGGCCTATGAACTCCACAGCCCTGAATTGTTATCTTCAAGTTGCATGGCCAGTGTCACATGGAGCCCTAGCCCCTTACTGTTATTGAAGGGCTACTTAGATATCCCCTTCAGGGGCAACAAGTGTCTAAAGGTGCTGATATGTATCTTATAGCTGTCAGCTGAGCGCTCATTCGTTTGTCAGCTTTTCCTCCTCGGTGAATTATGGATCTTTTTTTTAATGGGCACAGGGGGATGAGACACTGATAGAGGGGGAAATTGTTAAGACCAACGCATTGTGCGCTGGTCCTAAAGGGGTTATGCCACAAAGAATATTTATCCTCTATGCATAGGATAGTGGATAATATCTGATTTAGAGGGTCTGAACACTGAGATCCTGAGGACAGGGGTGTTTTACCCCCACTATACATTCAGCCTGCCTGCAGCAGCCTACTGAATGTAGGCATGCCCATTGGTGGATGGGAGCGCCAGAGATAGCCAAGTACTGTAATTCAGCTGCCTCCAGTGCTCCCATTGAAGTACATGGAATCACAGATGCGTACCATACAGCACAGGCACACCTATATTCAGCTGGCGAGTAAATCGCACACTGGAGGTAAATCGCCCCTGTTTTCAGAAACATGGGGGTCTCAGCTGTCAGATCCCCACAAATCAGATATATATGCTCTATTCTATGAATAGAGGATAAATATTATATGTGGCATAACCTCTTTAATATTGAAAATGCTAGCGGCAGAGATGCTGGAATTTTTAAGAGACTCTGTCGTCTTAATATTTCTGGTGCACCATGGGAAAGGGGTTGTGCACCAGAACTGAAATATACACTTGCCAGTGGCTGCCATAGATTTCAGGAACAACTCATGCCAGTGTTCTCTATATATATATTGGAGGGTCGTGACAGCTGTCATTCTTCTGTCTGCTATGTAACATGTATGGACAGCTCTTGCGCATTTACTGATGACATTTTCTGTTGTTTTCAGGCCGAAGTAAAACAGAATCAGAAGCAGTTGGTGGAACAATTGACTTTGATAATGATGGGGTCTCCTGGTCCTCCTGTCCGTCAGCTCCTGGCTCACAATATTGCTGTTGTTTACAGCGCAGGAGACACATTTACTGTGTATGAGACAATTGATAGATGCAATGAGCTGATCCGTAGCAAGGATGACTCTCCAAGCTGCCTCCCAAATAAGCTGTATGTATTGTCTGAATTTATTGGATTCTTGAATAGTTTTTTATTTTGTGACTACAGTGCATACCTTCTCTATATTGATTTCTCTCTGACATGTCAGTCTTTGTTCTATTTTCAGTTTTAACTCTTTTGTACTATTCAGCGTATTTTCAGTGTTGGTGGAATCTTAATGCTGGGGCCACATGGGGCATCAATCAGGTCCGCTACTGCCGTCAATCTTGTGACTGTGATCTACAGCTGCAGTACTGTGGATGAGCTGTAGACAGATCTCATTTACATGCTGCAAAGGGAGGGTATTATCAAGACTAAAATATAAATCAATGTGTCTCATTTATGATGATAAGCAGGCCTGGCCATAAATTGGGCACAACTTTTGAGGTGAGGGGAGGGTAATTTGCCTACACTGAAATTTATGCCCCCTTATAGCTGACTATGGCATCATTTATGCCAAGAAATTGACATGAATGATAATCTCAGAGGGCTGGTGGCCCTGCCCACAGCTCGCCCCCTTTCAGGAAAGTGGCAAGAGTGGCGTAAAAGAGGAAAAAAAAGTTGCAATTGCACATGCACGTTTTATTTTTCATGCCTTGCATACCAGAAAACTGGTTTTCAAGGCATGATAAATTTCCCCCAAAGTGTTTCCAACGCATAGCAATAAATGACATGCTGCAGGTTTATAACCCTTTCTGCTACATGCTTTAGTCACAGCATGCTGTTGAGATTTGTAGTGCAAAGACTGAAAGCTGTAGGGGTCCTGCAGTGACTCCTATAGGGGAGCAGCAGCAAAAAACACCCTATTGCTCCTGACCTAAAGAAGTATGATGTACCAGTCTGAAAATAACTTTTTCCATTTTTCTCATGCAGCGCTGCTGTTGCCTGTCTTGGAGCGCTTTACCAAAAGCTGGGCCGTCTTCTAGGAAGCACATTCAGTGACACTGTAACCAACCTACTTAAAGTTCTGCGAAATGCAGAGGTATGTTATAGGGCCTGTCAACCCAGAGAGCCCATCGTTCTTGAGGCAGGTCCCATAAAACCTCCAGAAATCAGCTGTTATTGTCTTTTGCCACATCCACATTTCAGCTTCTATTGCAGACTATGCTATGTAATACGTTATTTAGCCATGTTCTGCAGACTAAAAATCCAGATTCTCTTTTATCAGAAGATTTCTGCTCTAATAGTTCACTTCCCGTTTTCTATGTTACGTCCATATGCCTTAATAGAAAATACTGACCCTTTAAAATGGTTTAGCAGTATTTAAAAATCATGTTTAACCCTCGTCCGGCTGAGTAGGTACAATTGTACCTATTCCTATGCAGCCTGTTAATGTTGTAAAATTATGCAGCCTGACGAAGGTTAAATGCAGTTTGACTACTTATTGTGCAAAGCTGAGATGCCTCTGTAACCAGTCTTGTGCAGTCACATGACCATGCTTCTAGTGTTTATCTCCTACTTGTGTGACGTCTTGCACTCTGTACACATGTTATCGCCAGTCTTCTACTGAAGCACGAATGTTTCATTACCTGAAAATGAGCTTCACTTATCCCTGGGGTTGTGTTTCACATACTAGCTAGCAGATTCTGCAGTGTCTCAGAACTGTGCTGTCTACAAAGATATGAAGTGATTACACCTTACTCCTTGTAAAAGAGAGGCAGGCAGACAGGCAGCTGTAGATCGAGGCAATGTCTGTGTAAGGGGTACTGCTTTAATTCACAGCAAGCCTTGGCAGCATAAAAACAACAGTGCTGCACAGAGCTGGGCCAGATAATGAAAATGAAAAACTACTCATGAGCTATAGTGACATCCCACTGTTCATTCTGACACATTAGGAACTTTACTGTACTTTTAAGCATGGAAAACATCTTTGGGTTGGGGACACAGGTGACAAGTATGCAGTGGGAAGCCTCAGCAAAATCAACAGTGGCTAACCCAATGTGAGCTACAGTAGCAGTGTAGTGGATGGGATTTAAAACATTCCATTGACCTGCAGTGTAAAGTGTTGCAGTGTAACCTTTGTTACAGGTTTTGAGCACACAACTTGTCAATTATTGTTGAGTCTTTGGCCATGGTTTTCAATCTTTGCAATGACTGCTATCAGGGAATTGCAGTAAAAGCCATGGCAAAAAGCCTTTTTTTATTTGGAAATCCCACAGCTGACCCGACACATGTGGCCTTAGCCTAGATTTAATATCATCATTCCTTTTTTTTTTTTGTTTTGTTTTTTAAATTGCAATGAGGTTTCCAGTAAAGAAAAATGACATTACTATCAAATGAAGAAAAACTGCTGCAAGCATTAGAGATGGTAATCTGCTGCATATAGCTTACTGTCTAATGTAAGAGAGGGTACAGGTATTTTGCTGTGTTGTTTTAGCAGCATACTCTTAGATATTGAAAATCATAGGTGTTTAGAGAGAATGTCAGGTCTGCTTAGACGTGATAACGCCCACTTGTCAATTTATTCATTTCCTGGAGGAATATCACTGGAACAGCACTATGCAGAGTTTTAAGAAAAAGTGCTCAAGCATGGCTATTTATGGAGAAAACATGTATTTATTCAAACAGATGTGTTTACAACTTTAAAGGGGATCTGGCACAGAATACAAAATGGCAAATGGCATACGTAATGTGTTTCTCAATGTGCCCTGAACAAGTTGGTGTTTTTCTTTTTAAAATCCGTCCACCCGTTCA
This sequence comes from Leptodactylus fallax, assembly GCA_947044405.1. Taxonomy (NCBI): domain Eukaryota; kingdom Metazoa; phylum Chordata; class Amphibia; order Anura; family Leptodactylidae; genus Leptodactylus; species Leptodactylus fallax. Next base: position 3,991,623 of record CAMRHE010000130.1, on the reverse strand, counting down.
AAAGATATGGCCCCTGGAAGATTATATGTGATCTAGGTCTGATTCTCTTTGTGGGCGGGACTCTTTTGTACTTATTTGAGAAACTAAAATGGTTCCCACCCACTTGGAGAATCAGGGCTAGTTCACATATAATCTTCCAGGGCCATATCTTTTGAACGGGTGGACGGATTTTAAAAAGAAAAACATCAACTCGTTCAGGGGCACATTGAGAATCACATTGTGGCATTTAGCATTTTGTATTCAGTGACAGGCCCTCGTTAAGTTGAAGATCCTATTTGGAACCCTTTAAAACATTAAACAATTGCATTATGAGCATTACTTTAAAGAAATTGTTGGTCTTTTTTTTTTTCTGTTCCTTATATCAGTGTGTTGTTTTTTTTTTCCTCTGTGCAGTCTCAGGGACGCACTGAGATCATGCTGAGTCTAGAAAGGATTGTCGGTGGACTTGGATCTTCTGCCTCATCCAGTCATCGAGACATTTACAAAGCAGCCCGTTCATGTCTGACAGACCGGTCCATGTCTGTGCGTGGCACAACAGCACAGGTAATAATCTCTGGACTTGAAGTCATCCATAGAAAAATATTCATTCATGTGCATATTGTGATTCCTTATCAATATTCTCTCTGCAGTGTCTACTGGCTCTTCAGAATGAAGCGTCTTTCATGTCAGGCTCTGACCTAGAGAGCTTAGTTTCTCTCTGCTTCAAGGCCTTTGAAGGTAGCAGTTACGATGTACGTCTCGGAATATCACGCCTCTTGGGAAAGGTTCTAGCAAGGGCTGTACATGGAACATGTGAGTCGTACATACAGTGCTGGACAAAAGTATTGGCACCCCTGCAATTCTATCAGATAATACTCAATTTCTTCCAGAAAATGATTGCAATCACAAATGCTTTGGTAATAATATCTTCATTTAATTTGTTTTCAATGGAAAACCACAAAAAGAATTGTCAAAAAGCCAAATTGGATATAATTCCACACCAAACATAAAAAAGGGGGTGGACAAAAGTATTGGCACCCTTTGAAAAATCATGTGATGCTTCTCTAATTTGTGTAATTAACAGCACCTGTTACTTACCTGTGGCACATAACAGGTGTTGGCAATAACTAAATCCCACTTGCAGCCAGTTGAAATGAATTAAAGTTGACTCAACCTCTGTCCTGTGTCCTTGTGTGTACCACATTGAGCATGGAGAAAAGAAAGAAGACCAAAGAACTGTCTGAGGACTTGAGAAGCAAAATTGTGAGGAAGCATGAGCAATCTGAAGGCTACAAGTCCATCTCCAAAGACCTGAATGTTCCTGTATCTACCGTGCGCAGTGTCATCAAGAAGTTTAAAGCCCATGGCACTGTGGCTAACCTCCCTAGATGTGGACGGAAAAGAAAAATTGACGAGAGATTTCAACGAAAGATTGTGCGGATGGTGGCTAAAGAACCTCGACTAACATCCAAACAAGTTCTAGCTGCCCTGCAGTCCGAGGGTACAACAGTGTCAACCCGTACTATCTGTCGGCGTCTGAATGAAAAGGGACTCTATGGTAGGATACCCAGGAAGACCCCACTTCTGACCCAGAGACATAAAAAAGCCAGGCTGGAGTTTGCCAAAACTTACCTGAGAAAGCCAAAAACTTTTTGGAAGAATGTTCTCTGGTCAGATGAGACAAAAGTAGAGCTTTTTGGGAAAAGGCATCAACATAGAGTTTACAGGAAAAAAAAAGAGGCCTTCAAAGAAAAGAACACGGTCCCTACAGTCAAACATGGCGGAGGTTCCCTGATGTTTTGGGGTTGCTTTGCTGCCTCTGGAACTGGACTGCTTGACTGTGTGCATGGCATTATGAAGTCTGAAGACTACCAACAAATTTTGCAGCATAATGTAGGGCCCAGTGTGAGAAAGCTGGGTCTCCCTCAGAGGTCATGGGTCTTCCAGCAGGACAATGACCCAAAACACACTTCAAAAAGCACTAGAAAATGGTTTGAGAGAAAGCACTGGAGACTTCTAAAGTGGCCAGCAATGAGTCCAGACCTGAATCCCATAGAACACCTGTGGAGAGATCTCAAAATGGCAGTTTGGAGAAGGCACCCTTCAAATCTCAGGGACCTGGAGAAATTTGCCAAAGAAGAATGGTCTAAAATTCCAGCAGAGCATTGTAAGAAACTCATTGATGGTTACCGGAAGCGGTTGTTCGCAGTTATTTTGTCTAAAGGTTGTGCTACCAAGTATTAGGCTAAGGGTGCCAATACTTTTGTCCAGCCCATTTTTGGAGTTTTGTGTAAAATGATCAATGATTTGACTTTTTTTTTTCATTCTCTTTTGTGTTTTTTCATTGCAAGCAAAATAATTGAAGATATTATTACCAAAGCATTTGTGATTGCAATCATTTTCTGGAAGAAATTGAGTATTATCTGACAGAATTGCAGGGGTGCCAATACTTTTGGCCAGAACTGTATGTTCTTTATTAATTGGGTTACCTTTTTATTATCTTGTTTTTTTCTGCCTTGTACATTATTAAGGACCCATGCCATAGTAGAATAATTATGATGCTTGTGTTAAAAGCAGTCTGTCAGTGCATTTTACCTACCTAACCACGGACACCACTAGAAAGATGTCATGAAAACAGGTTTAAACATACTATATTGCCATTTCTGGTGGTCGCATAGTGTAAGTATCTTCTGGGCGTTGCTTAATCCCAAAAGTGTCCAGAGGTTTGACCAGTAAATACGTCCAAACCCTCTCCCCTCTAAATACTTTCTGTTTTGACAGCCCCCTCAAGACAAAGCACACGTAGACTTTCACTGGAAGATGCTCTTAGTCTGTTGTCTACTGGATTCCTGCGAGGAAATTCTGGGTTTCTTCGAGGTGGAGGAGACATGCTTGGAGGCAATAGCAGTACCACTCGCCATGTTAGGCTGGGAGCAACTCAGGTACTAAATACTTTTGCATTCAGCAGGTAATTAAAGCATAGCTGTCATCAGAGTCTGCTGCCCTATCTAAAGACATATAACCAGCAAAGACGTATTATATATTAAAACATAACTTTTAATAAATAAATAGTAAAAATATTATTATACCACTTCTCAAAAAATATTCCAAAGTGCCAAAATGATTACCACCAGTAACATTACATATAGACCTCTAATTTATCAGATCTCATGTAAAAAAAATTTTTTCAATACCATATTTTACATACCTCATACCAAGTATTTTAACATTATCAGATAATAGTGAATTTCAACTTAAGCAGAGAATAATGAATTTTTTTAAAAACGAATAAATCAATTTGATCTCACCACTCCACTGGTTCATGTAGTTCACCTGTATCTCAGGAGGTCAGTCAGAATGCGTGCTGCGCAGAAGTAGTAGTGTCAATTTGGAGGTTATGTAGAGTGCACAGTGTGATAAATAAAGCCTCCATATTTGACTAAAAGCTTGAGATAATATGGTTAATGGAATAACGTCACTGTGCAAGAACGCATAGTACTGACATCATCATGCACTTGCGAGAGTATATTCGGACATGCGCAGTGTGATGGGTGAAGTTCCCATACCTAACTAAGTGACTCAAGACGTTATGATGAATGGAATGACGTCATCACACATTCACGCATGCGCTATTGGTAACTATGGACGCCGGTATCATATACACGTGGGTGGATATTGCCATTCACTCCTTATTTGATCTGTGAAACCTGCAGGTGTACAATAATTAACTAATAAGGGGGTGTATTTAAACATGTCACCACGTTTTTTATAACCAGAGTAGTTTAACTGCTGACCTTACCACTGTACTGATAAGGAGTCTGCTGTCTTTTTGTCTGTGAACTGGTCTATATATGATGACCAGTATATAAGTTTCTCCTCCGTTATTGGAGTATTGAGAATTATCCTGTATAGCTTTTTTCTATTAGTTCCTTAGGAGATAAAAGGGACATTTAGGGATTACCTTTTTAGGGATAGTTGTATGGTACTGCCCTTGTTAGGGTGGGAGTTATGGGGGGTCAGAGGTAAGAATTAAGGGTGAGTTAGGTTTGTATGGGACCCAGCACGCATTCTGACTGACCTCCTGAGATACAGGTGAACTACATGAACCAGCGGAGTGGTGAGATCAAATTGATTTATTCGTTTTTAAAAAAATCATTATTCTCTGCTTATGTTGAAATTCACTATTCTCTGCTAATGTTAAAATACTTGGTATAAGGTATGGAAAATATGGTATTGAAAAAATTTTTTTTACATGAGATCTGATAAATTAGAGGTCTATATGTAATGTTACTGGTGGTAATCATTTTGGCACTTTGGAATATTTTTTGAAGTGGTATAATAATATTTTTACTATTTATTTATTAAAAGTTATGTTTTAATATATTATACGTCTTTGCTGGTTATAGGTCTTCTTTGGACGATTTATGCTGATGCAGCATTGTATCAGCTTTCTGGCTTGATTAGTAGCCTATCTAAAGACAGCATAATATGGGGACAGGTCCTCTCTCCTCTTAGCCAAAATGGCACAAATAAGTATATTGTGCTATTTTTCTAATAGGAGTGATCAAAGAATACCCTGGACATACAGTTATAAATCATGTGTTTTAAAATGGAAAGTGCACCCTCTTCACCTTCTCCCTTAGGCTGCTATATATTGAGATGTACCAGCAATACACTGGTGAGGGGTAGAGGAGGCAAAACAAGGCATAAGAGGTCCCCTTACGAGTACAGGAGACTTAACCATGTTTCTGGTGTATTCTTTGATCATTCCTATTAGCCAAATCAAACAATGGGGCAAATTTATTAAGACTGAAATTTGTGAGGATGCGGTGGCCTATTCATAAATCTGTCTGCTTTCCCTGCACCAGAATGGAAATCTATGCCAATTAGAAACTGGCGTTGATTTTCAATGTAACCCACTCCAGAAAACCGGCATGTGTTATAATATATTTATCAGACCTTGTCTGATGCCAAATCTACTTTAAACATTTATATGCATTGGTATGTGACAGAAAAAGTTAAAAAAAAAAACAAAAAACTACAAATGATTTTCTGACATGTTTATTAACAATTTTTTAAACGTATCTTCCATAGGCATACATTATTTTTATCAGCACACTTGGAGGCCACTGGCTATCCAGGAATGTCCCAGTACTCTTGGCCCATCTGTTGGACATTGCGTCCCATCAGAAGGCAACTCAGACACCTATAGAGGCTGCCTGTGCCAGACGCTGCATCTCCTACATCCTCAGAGCCACTTTAGGGGAACTCCTGGGAGAGAAGGCCCAGCTGGAGGCTGCCCGAGAGATATGTGAGGTCATTAAGAAGCTCATGAAGTCTGTGGGTATGTGGTCAGCTTGTGTCTTTCTCATCATCCCATGCTCTGATTTTGTCATATTGCAGTGGATTAATACAAGCAAAGTTTTAGTGTAGAACTATAGTTTTGTGCCATTCATATAGCTTGATAATATATGTACAATATATAATGTATTTAGTTCTGGAAACGGCTCTCACCAAATTGTAATGTTCAAACAGGACTTATCAAAGAACAATGAAGTCTTTTGAGGTGATCTAAGATTTACCGTATCTTCAATTCAATTTACTATTGAAATGGTCCTTAAGAATAAGGTAGCCATTGACTGATCAATCATTGTAATTCCTGATGACCCCAATAATACAGTACACATACACATATGACTTTGTCTAACAGAAATGTAATTTCATTAAGAAAAGGAAATTCTAAGGCTGGTGAGCTGATAGCTGGCAGTTGATAGCTTTTGGCCAGCTATTCTTCCTGACTCAACCATACATATGCACACTTGGCTGAATGTGTACGTCTTCACAGTAGGGAGAGGGGAGGAATGGGCATATTGTATCTGACCCTTCTTTTCCCCCAACATTTGCTTTTGGGGGAGACTCTGGATATTATATTGTTAGCCAGTGCTGCAGAAAGCGATGAGCTTGGACAACATTCACCTGTTGACTATGGCTACCCTAGTAGGGTTGTTTTTTTTAAAGGTGTGTTTATTCAGCAAGCACAGTAGTAAAATAATAGAAAGAGAACAGGTGCATTGCACAACATGACCTAGGTATAGTATCATGTCATACACAGCATATATGGTCATACAAAATGGACATCTGGACATCTCAATAAAGACCATGCTGCTGTTTATAAATACTTCATTAAGGAGGATTCCCAGCAAGGGAGTCACAAAAAGTAAACCATAACCATTGTACAAGCCAAAGAGGCATAATATAACTTGTCAGATGGGAAGAAGTGGTACATATTGCATTTAGGTCATACAAAAGAGTGCAGTCAAGGGACAGTAGACCCCAGTGTAGGAGAATCTATCCTAGGGAAATTTAGTGAATCTGTCATGGCACCCCCAGTCCTTGTATGTGAGGTTTTACATGGGCAGAACACTGTTTTTTTTGTACTTAGTACTTGGGATGCTCACAATTCAATAGTATAGCCTTCTTATCATAGTAGAGTGCGACTTGCAATACTTACAGGCAAGTCATTGCCCATAATTAAAAGATACATCTTGGGGTGCAGAATCCAGGGGATGTCAAGATATGACTCCATAATTTTAAGGATGTCACACCAATTCCGAAGGACCCTGCACTCAAAACATACACAAACATCTTGAGCATTCAGCTACAGAGGAGTTTTCCAAGGTAAAATAACCTAGCAGAAGAACTATATTAGATCTTGTTCAGGAACTTAACCTGTCAATTGTCCTGGATACTGGTGAGGACAGGCAGCAGAGAGGTCACTGTTATTTGGATCTGCAGTGCCAGACTCCAACCGATGAAAGGTCCTGTCCTTCATGGGGGCAAGCACCCCTGTAATGTATCTAGAGAGTGGTTTTTTTTTTTTTTTTTTTTTTTTTAAGATTGGCATTCTGGACAAGGCCCTCAAACAGGGTCAGGATAAGGATAGAGTTAGAGAGCCCACCAAACTAAGGTCAGCACGGTGGCTCAGTGGTTAGCACTGCAGCCTTGCAGTGCTGGAGTCCTGGGTTCAAATCCTGCCAAGGACAACATCTGCAAGGAGTTTGTATGTTCTCCCCGTGTTTGCGTGGGTTTCCTCTGGGTACTCCGGTTTCCTCCCACACTCCAAAGACATACTGATAGGGAATGTAGATTGTGAGCCCTATATGGGACAGTGACTGTCAATGTCTGTAAAGCGCTGCGGAATATGATGGTGCTATATAAGTAACCATAATAAATAACTATGCCGAAACAGTGTGTCACAGCTGGAGATACCAAACCCAAGCATGTGTCAGGCATGTGGAAGGTCTATTGAAACTGCTGGTAAGTACAGTAGTTATCCCCTCCACCAGATTAGCAAGAGTAGTAATGCAATGTGATTTCCCGAAGCCATAATATTTTCATAATAGATATATTATTCTGAAATAAATGCAGAGTAATGTATTCATGTTTGTGATGCCATGTCATGCAGCTTGCTTAGTGATCTCTTTCACGTTGACTGCACACTGTTTTATTTCTTATTAGATGCTGTGTTAAGTGACAGTAACATGGAGACTCGGTTCTGTACTACTGATATTACTGCCAGTCAGCATGCATTGGTCTGTGCCCTGCAAGAGCTTGGGGATCTTATCTTAGGACTGGGTACCACAGCTGCACCTTTGCTGCGGGACTCAAGCTCTGGTAATCTTTTGTGTGTCAGCAAATTTGGGGCATGTTGTCATGTATGTCTATGGATGTATTTACAAGACTAACACTAGGTTTCTTTATTGCTGCTTTCCCTCTGTCTTTTAGGGGTCCTGGACACTGTGATCTCTGTAGTTCTCCACCCTAGTCTAAGTGCCCGCTTAGCTTCAGCTTGGTGCCTTCGCTGTGTCGTTGTATCTCTGCCTTCTCTAGCAGCCCCTCTTTTAGATCGTTGCACTGAACGCCTACTAGCCCTGAAATCCTCTCCTGAGGCAGTTAGTGGGTACAGCCTGGCAGCAGCTGGACTGCTTGGCTCCATAAGACTGTGTCCACTGGGTGTGCCCCAGGAAAAAGGAAAGGTAAGCATCACGTAGGGTGCATTCACACTGTATTTGCAGTGTATGTCAGGGTAGGAGACTTGTGAGAATTTCCCAACATGACCCACTGTAAAAGCATAAAGTGGCATACGTCGCCCATTATAAAAATAAACAAACAAAAATGAAACAAAAAAAAAAAAATATAACACTCAGTATAGAATTTTATCCATTCCCACGACAGCCACTTTCCATTTCGGCATTTTTTTTTTTCTCCCCGCCTTCCAAACGCCACAACTTTTTTATTTTAATGCTCACAAAATTGTATGAGGGCTTATTGTTTGTGGGAAAAAATGTAATTCAAAGTGTCCCCATTTAGTATTGTGTACGAAAGGGTTGCCTGGGAATTAAATTAAATAGAGCAGGGTATGTGATAAAGTAAAACATAAATCTTCTCTTCAGCCCCCCGACCGTTGCGGTGGTCACTACCAGGCTCTGCGTCCTGCCCTCTAGTGATTGTCATACAATCCATGTACACATGACTACTGCAGTGGTCACATACACATGGATGGCATGACACAGAGACAGGAGGGACCCCAGAGTGGCAGGGCTTTGAAAAGATGATTTATGTGGGTTTTTTGGTAAGTTCACCACATTCCCTACAGTGTGTAAACTTTTTTAAATCATGAACAGCCCTTTAACATATATTCAAAGCTGAAGTTTAGTGTTTTCTGCTAAACGTGGTAAGGAGATAAGGTACTTAGGTGTCTCATCACGGTTGTTTCAGGTGATTATGAGCTTGGCTGAAGACCTCCTGTGCTCTGCAAACCAAAATAGCCGCCTTTCTATGCAAAGAGTACAGGCAGGCTGGATCCTGATCTCCTCTCTAATGACTATGGGTAAGATTCCTTCAGTGTATTACCATACAGAAATCGGGTTACTACTATATACAGTTTGAGGGTAGCAGCTCGTTATATACAGTATATTTAATGGAGACAGAAGGTTGACTTAAGATCTCTTTGTGGAAATACCTTTTTATAAAACAGGGCCATAGTAGCTGCAAAACAGTGGTATATTGGTAGCATTAAATACATCAGCCACCCCACTCCTAGTACTGAGATATGTTTGTATGCTTAATATTCACCTACAGGCCCTGCAATGGTCAAGCCTCATTTAGGACGAGTTTTGCTTCTCTGGCGAAGTGTCTTCCCACAGAACCCTAAGGACCTGGACATGGAGCGCAGTAGAGGGGATTCTTTCACCTGGCAAGTAACCCTAGAAGGGCGAGCAGGTGCTATGAGTGGTAAGGATCTTATTACTTATAACATTTAGGAATTTTATACTAGATTTAAAAATGGTGCAGCAGAAAGTACAGACTTTATAATCTGCTGGGTTAAAGGGGACCTATCATGTTATTAGTGTTATCTGCAGACAGTAAGGTATAGGGTAGGAGACGTTGAGCAGAGTGATATATAATGAATATTATCTCACAAATTTATATATTTTAGGATAGGTCATAAATATTTTTAGCCCAAAAAAATCCTTTAAACCAATATTATTCTAATTTAAATTGTACATTTTTAATACTAATACATTCTAAAAATAAATATTTTTCTTTTGATTTCTGTTTCTTTCCTCTATTTTACAGCTATACACAGCTTTATGTCACACTGTGGGGATCTTGTGACAGAGGATGTCTTACAGCGGCTCCTTCCCCCTCTTCCATTTGCTGTGGCTCTGCTTGCCCAGTAAGTGTTCACAGTGAATGGGCCACAGCACCCATTTAAAGGGGTTGTCCATCCAACGACAACACAATAAAATATAAACCACTTTGAAATGTTATAAAAGAAATAATACTGACTTGACTTTTTGTGTCTGCATGCTGGCTTGCACTCATGATATGGACATTGGACTGCTGCGGCCTCTCACTGGCTTTAGTGGTCACTACTACAGGCAGTGATTGGCTGTTGTGGTTACATGTGGGAATATATATATATATATATATATATATATATATATATATATCTGTGTGTGTGTTTGTGTTCTGATTTTTTTAATTAAATTTTCCTTAATTTCTAGATTACCCAGCCTGCAAAAACAATATGGAAACTCTTTGAAGGCTTGTTCTGTGTTGTACAGACAAAGACTTTACCAGCTGCTCATTTTGATGCCTGTGAATTCTTACCAAGGTATTGTATTTAATTTAAATCTTAATAGCAGTGTAAGTCTCCATACAGATCATGTTTTTTTCCTTCGTTTAACAGATGCAAAAAACAGATTCAAACTGATGGTCATCCATTTACATAGACGTTAATGTTTTTTTTTTTTTTGTTTTTTTTTGTTTTTTTTAAATATCCAGTTCCCTTACAGTTGTTATACTATTTTTCCAGCTTGAAGGCTTTAAATTTTCTTCTTATTGTTTATAGGAAGCCTTTGTGCAGTTATGAAGGAATTAGTTGCAGACCTGTCCTCCCCTGACTACACACCTAGTGGAGCTGTATTCTTACTGCCATCACTCTGCCATCCTGATGATTTAATACTTTTGGGGCCCTCGCTGCAGGAGAGTGATCACAGAGCTATAGAAGAGCAGGTAACACACATAGGATGTTGTGATTGGTGGTTCTCAATTGTGATACAAGCTTAAAGGGTTTGTCCGAGACCCAAGGGACATGGATTCTGACCTGATACTGATGGAACGTTGGCTCAATTATTTTGTTTTGAAAAACTCCTTTAGTTGTTAGTTTTATTTTTATGTTTCTTGCTACTTTTATTTTTATTGGCGTTTTCTACTTCTTCTTTGCACAGTTCCTCCTCAGTAGTGGAATTCCTGGTGGTAGTTTGGAATATGACCCCCATGCCATCTTCCAAATGCCTTCCGAAGGAGAGTCTGTGCCCACCCCTTTGCCACCAGCCTTTACAGTCATTCAGGCTGCGGCCTCACTCTTTGGTGTCTTGTTGTCAAATATGCCGGAGTCACAAAGGTAAAACTGATTTAGTCATCTCCAGTCTAGTTAGTACATTTCAGTCTTGAAGTTCATCTTGCAAAATTAAGACATTACCCTATTTAACCATTTTTCTGCAGAGCTCAGATTTTGGAGCAGTTAGTGGATTCTATCAAGCAGGCAAAAGGATCCCGTCAGCAGAGTGTCCAGTTATCTGCCTTGTCTGCTCTGTGCTGCTTTCTTAAAGTAAGCGTTGATCCCTGTATTGTACTGGAATATTTTTTTTAAGTTCTGTGATCGTAATGTCATAAAGTAAATGTCCATTCTTTATTACAATGCTATTTTAGGTCCAATATTACATTTCAGAGTAGATATTAATGTCCTATCCTTAGAAAGGATCATCAGTATTAGATTCATGGGAGTCCAACACCCAGCACCCCCACTGATCAACTAAAATCTACACATTGTACCGAGCCAGAAGCAGATGGCTCTGTACACTATGTAGTGGTGCGTGCTGTTGTACTGCTGCTTAGCTTCTACGAAAGTGAATGGGAGTTGATCTGCAGTTGCTTGGTACAGCCACTATACAGTGTATGGACTCTTCTGCTACTGGCTCCTGCAGATTTGAGCTGAAACAAGGGCTTGCTGGCTGTCAGACCCCATCTAATCTGATGACCTGTTCTTTTTCTTGTTGCTACTATCACTAAATGTATCACAGGGGGCCCTTGCATAGTTAGCAGAGTGAATCAGGCTTCAGTGACATGCTTTTTTTGCTTGAGTCTATGAAAAAATATGTGTACTCATACAAGCATCAGAACATCCTGCATGGTGAAATTACATAATGACTATATTGGCTCAGCTTAGTCTCCCTGAGTTTTATATTTATGGACTCTTAAAAGAATATAGAGGGAGTGTAATTACAGTGTTCTACCAGCAGGCAATATGGCACTGACTCTAGCTGCCCATGTAATGCTGTGCTGAGGCATCATTTATAGCATAGCACAGAGAAAGAGAAAGCCATTTGACCAGAGGCCAAATAAGTACATTGTACATAAAAGAAGTGCAGAGTATGGTAGACAATCAGGTGGAAGGTGCGGAGTGTTTCTGCTGGAGAACGTCATTAAATTATTTATTACTTATCTCAGTTAACTCCTTTGGTGAGTCAAGAAACTGACATTTAACATTAAAGGCAAGTTCACACAATTTTTTGTCAGGCAGAAAAAATCTGCTTCAGTTTTTGGAAGCGCTTTTTTTTTGCCTTGCACATAGTTTTTTTTTTTTCCTGCCTTTCATTTCCATAGGAGTTAAAGGTGGAATCCAGCTGAAGGTAGGACAAGATGGTGCTTTTTTTTTTTTTCAAGGCCCAAGAATTTTTTATTGTAGCCTCCCCATCTTCATTCCATCCCACTTCCCAGCACAGCACTTAATCCAAACTATACCCTAACAAGACAGAGAAAGAACAAGATGAAACAGAAGGCCTCAGGCCAGCATTGAGTCAGGTGTTTTTTTTTAGGAGGATTTTGATGCTGAATCCACCTCAAAATCAAAAACCCTAAAGGTAACCTGTCGCATTTACTGTGTGAACACAGCACATCGTTGCTGCTGTCAAGTAACCATAGACCACCAGGGGACCATGGCAGCATTAGTGCTTTGTATTTTTTCCTCAGGATGGTGTTCAGGGATGGACTTTTGTTTTAATTTTATCTTTTGGTAGTACATAAGCATTTGTCTCATTGCGTATCTATTATATGCATTTCACATCCACTTGTTCTTCTTTTTACAGCACTTGGCTTCCAACCGCATTGACTTAGGACCTGAGGAAACACGCAAACCATGTCTATCCCTGATTGTAGGAGCCCTGGAGAGTAGAAACCCATGGCTGCGCTGTGCTTCTGTGGAATGTATGGCCAGGCTGGCCCATGTAGTATCTGAACCTTCATACACTTCTAGCCTAGCCCAAGCAAGCTTTGACAAGTAGTCCATTTTGGGTTATTAAATTACCTTATCAGTCTTCTATCCTTTAATGTCATAGTTGACCATACTGTTGTTACCTTGATTTTTCAGATTGAAGGTAGCTAGAGATGTGGTGGCCAGAACTGGTCACTCCTTATCCTTAGGTTCTTTGCACCGGTACCTCGGAGGGATTGGCTCTACCCAACATTTAGCATCTTGTGTTGCTGTCTTACATTCATTGTCTCAAGACACTACATCTCCTGAAGTTCAAGTGAGTAGAAAACCTATAAAGATAACACTACTGGAGAATTATCATGAACTGGACATGGGATGTAGCTGGGCACCTGTCTCTTCTTCTGAGATGCATTTTTAGTAAATACTTGTATTTCACCATAGCATCTTGTCTAAGTCTGTTTTCTGCTGTTCCTCTGTTGTTGATCCTAGAAATTTATGAATAAATTGCTATCTGGGGTGTGTGTGAGTGTGATACTGTCCAGTCATCACTGCCAGGGAAAGAGTGTGTACATACAGACCCCTTTGACAATGAGAATGGGAGCATGGTAACAGATCCTCCATAACTTTTTTTTTTTTTTTTTACTCCTTTTATTGTCTGAAAGACCCTTCCCTCAATGATATAGTTATTGCTTCACAGTGCCTTTCCTTATCCTGCTTTCACAGTGTGACTTTTTATTTTTCTAGCATGGGTTGATGTGCAAACAGGAGATCTTTCTCTCTGCTGCCTGCAGATAATATTAGGAGCTAAAATTCATCAGTGTGTGAAAATGCCTGACTGCTCCTTCTCTGCCTCTTATTTATTCTGCCCCCCTCTGTCACATACTGGCCACAGTCAGGTCACCATGCCTCCATTATCTTCTCCAGTGTTCTCAGCAGCATATGTGCAGTTTGCAGGACGTATGGTGCTATCTTCCTTACATTGTAAGGTCCTTGAAAGTATATTTTAGTATTAGCACTGCAGAAACACCAACTAGACATGGGCCTTGGTACTAGCCATGGGTGACAGCATATCATAATTTGAATCTACTTCCATGACTACCTAAAAAACAAACAAAAAAAATGATGGCGTGTAGCTTTAAGGAATCCTAAAATGAGACTTCTGATGTGTTTCATGTACTTATGCTTTGTGGAGTTCTGAACTTTGGCCTTCTGCGTTTTTCTATATTGATTGACTGGACTTTGCACGTACTAGTACAAATAGTCCACACATTTGTAGGAAATTCAAGAAAACTGTTTTTATTTTCCACGCATTGAACCCAGAACATAACTTTAGAAATGACAGTGCACTATATACCTTATAACCCAAGGAAAGACGATTCACTTTCTTTATTAAATAGGTTAACTGGTCATGTGTTAGCACGACTACAAAGGTCTCCCCAATAAACAGTCCCAGCATACAACCACTTTGGGCCATATAGATCAGAGCAACCATAGCCAGACCTTTATTATGCAGTTGACCCTTTTATATAATGATTTGTGTTATATTTTTTGCTGATGTATTGCTGTGTTTTTGTTTCCTCTACAGACCTGGTCTCTGCACTCCCTGTCTATAATCATTGATTCCTCTGGACCGCTATATTATGTCCATATAGAGCCTACACTGTCACTCCTATTGACTGCACTGCTCAGCACTCCGCCATCACATGCAGAGGTCCATCGCAGTTTAGGACGCTGCTTAAGTGCTCTTCTGAACACACTTGGACCCGAACTCCAAGGTAATGGAGTCTGTATCTGTATCACACTCTTTCCTGTAGTCTCAAATTATGTGTTTTTGCCAATTCTTGTGAAAGCCATATACAAATATTAGCAAATGTGACCTTGCTGTTGTGCCATTGCTATACATAGCAGACAGTCTGATCAAGCAGTTCTGCAGTGTGAAGTATCAGGAGGCAAGGACTTAAGCTGGACATGCACATTAGATGAAAGTCAATGAAGGTGCCAAATTTTAGTGGAATTGGCCAACCATCTAATGGAGTGTCCTGAGTTTCCGCCATGGCAGATTTTGTGGGAAACAAGTATCGAGCGTGGTGGAGAAGCTGCCGCCAGTGAAATCTGGTAGTGGCATTGCCTCTTTCCCCATTAAAGGGGAAGATAAAGAAAAGCTTGACTAGGGGGTGTGGGTGGCGTAAAATGAAAAAACAAGTGGTACTCATCTACCCTTGGTTTGGGCAGCACATCCCAGTTTGCTTGCTGTGTCCGAACAGTCTGGGCTGGAAGTCCAGAGGCTCAGGTGACTGCTGCTGCCAGTGCTCGGCCTCAGCGGTCACCTATTGAGTACACAGGCGTGCATGTACACAGAGGGGACAAGGTGGAAAAAATAGCTGTCAGGCAACATCTGCCAAAAATTTGTTGCATGACCACTTTACAAAGCAGCCTGAGACTCATCATGTCATAGGAAATGATGCTGAATAGGTCTGTGACTACTACAGAAGGCCTGACTAATATAGGTGAGGTTCCTCAATGGAGCAGATTAAAAGTTTTCTGTAAGTCAGTAAATCACTTAAAATTGTGTAAATCAGGTCCAACAACATTCAGTCATTTTGTATTATGTTACTGCAAGATCCTTTCATCTTACACACATTTTTTTTTTCCAAGAAAATATGTAATATATATCGTTTATTATAGTTATTTTTCAGTAGTCACTCATATTAGATGTTTTGTTAGGGTTTGGGTCAAGACTTAATTGCAGTCAATTTGACTTTTTTTTGAGTTTCTATATTATTTATATTACTTATACTTATGTTTCATTTATGATTACTCATGGTGACAAAAAAGTTATAATGAAGAGTTTTTTTATTTTTTATTTTGCAGGCAGTGGGGAATTGGTGGCTTCACAAAGGGACTACTGCTTGCTAGCTTGTTCTGTGATGCAGGAGAACCCAGACTGTTTAGTCCAGGCCCAGGGTATCTCATGCTTACAACAGCTTCACATGTTCGCCCCTAAACACGTCAACTTGTCCAGTTTGGTTCCAACTTTATGTGTAAGTGCAACCATGGGGAGATCACTTCTAATTTGTAATTTGGTGGAACCCGTTTTATTTTTTGGTACATGTGTGGTTTTGCTGTGTATTACAGTTAAAAATCCTTTAAGGACACTGGGGTTTTTTTTTTTATTTGTCCGTTCACAGAACCTTATGAGAGCCTATTTTTTGCGGGACAAATACTGTTTTTGATGTCCATAGGATAGGCCATTAATATATCTGTGGGGGTTCAAAACCCGGAACCCCCGCAGATCACCTGTACCAAGACAGTGCAGCTCTCAGTAACGTTTACATAGCGTGAGCCGCACTGCCCACTCGCCGTACAAGCTGTAATGGCAAGTAAAGGTACTGCATTGAACTCCGTGATAAACGACTTAGCTTTATTATGTAGGTCACTTTTGTAGATTTGAAGAAAAACAACTTTGAATTATTTTGCAAATGAGGCAGTTGGTACACTGGGGGCGGGCCTTCAGTTTCTGGAGCACTGCTTTTACTACTCAGACCCCTGCCATCTCTTGTCTCCGCCTCCCCTTGCAGTGAGAGTTGATCCTGTCAATGCTATGACATCATCCATCCTACCTAAGCAGAAATAGCAGTGCACCCAGGGCTGAAGACACCCCTCCCCCCAGTGCACCAACTGCGGCATTTGCATAAAATTTCAATTTATTTTTCTCCAAATCTACGAAAGTGACATACATAAGAGAGGTATGTTATTTATAATTGTAAAGTGCTCTGTAATCCAGTGGTGGCAGTTTAAAGCATAGACTGCAATATGGTTGACTATGGTAAAATCCTTGTATTTCTATTGAGGCCTCATTTGTAACCTTCAAAAGGTTCCCGACTGCAAAAGTAGCTAAATGGCGCCTTCTATTTCCCCATCCGTCACCAAAAGCATCCCCTCAGATTCTGTGGTTGCATCTGAGAGAGTAAATGGCAGTGATCCGAGATGTCTGTGATAATGGGCACTGCCATCATGTCTCTGCTGTGGAAAATAGCAGAAACAAAGTGGCTATGGTACCCGCTCAGGAGCCATATTTCAAAACCCACTTTCATCATATATTCATCAGAATTCGGGAAGTTCTTAATGGAACGCAACAGGATTTCAGATCACCATAAAACATGGCTTCTTTTCTTAAAGGAGTTATGAATGGTATAATGTTTCCAAATCCTTTTGGAACTATTGAAGTATGAGTTCTGCCTGCATTCTAGTGTTCCTGATGATGATAATACTGCTACAGGCTACACTGTTGGTGGTCACTTACCTGGGATTAATTTACATATATATCTGAAGATAAAAATTGAACTCAACTAACCAGTAGAATAGATAGTAGATGGACGGCAGACCTCGTGTCTCATGGTTCTAGGAAGAATGGTCTCTTGAATAATTCAATGGTCTCTTGAAGCTGATTGGGGCTCAGTTGTGAATATGGTTGTGCTGAATTCCAGTGCCTGCCAATCTGTCACTATGGGGCTTTTTTCCCTCCTAATGTACATATTAGAATAAGCCCAATATGGACACTGCTATCCATATTTCAGCATCCCAAATGACTGTACAGGGAAAATAAAGACTGAAATATAAACATTAAATTCATCAGATCATTTTATGTGTATTTATGTCTATATCTGTGTCAGTATTGTCTATTTTTTTTTCTTACAAAAACTCCAGTGTTGTTTTTCATCCAGTCTTTCCATAGTGTCTTTATAAAATATCCCCTGTATTGCTGGGACTGTTATAGATTTAATTTGGATGTAAAGTTGGGAACTATATCATGGATCTCTAATTTCAGGTTTGGATCCCTTTTGTGGGGAGAATATGTATTTACTAGACTCGGGAGAACAATCTCTGCAGCAGTAGGAAAAAAAGAGTGAAGGTTAGATGGAGGAGACACTTTTATTTAGGGTGGTGAAAGGAGTGACTACTTCTGTATAGGAAGGAACAATGTCACAGCTGACTCACTTGGAGCACCTGCATTTTCGGGTGTTATTCTTGATATAGAAGCTAACTATGCCTCCCCTATATGCAGCCCTAACCTGTCAGCAGGTAGTGCGTCATACTAACAGTCACAGGAGGCAGTGCCACCTACTGGATCCACAGCATACCAGGCAGCATCTGATATTACCCCCTCCATTATAGCATCTACCGCTAGGAATAGTGTGCTGCCAGATCTGTGTTAGAAGCAGCAGGACAGCGACTATGTGAAGAAATTACACAGACTTTACAACAGTGTGACATATATATTAAAGAGGACCTCAGGTGGAAACACAGTTTTCCATTTTTGCAATCCCCATCACATGCTGTATATCTTCTTGCAATGCAGCCTCTGTCTACTTCTAATCAGCCTCCATCTTGATATTTAAATTTCCCCTGTTTCTGGCCCTCTGTGCTTTGCTATCTTGTGGTGCTTTAGCACAGCATCACACAAACAGCCAGAGACAGTACCATCTCTGCCTGCCTAGGGAATACAGTGAACATCCTTCCCTCTATATTCTGCTAAGTAAACTAAGAGACTATAAGTATACAATCAGTAGGGTGCACTGTTATCATCTTCAGTATAACTGGGTGACAGCGGCTGTCTAAAGATCAGCAGTAGGTGTGATAGGAATTTCTGTCTTGCCTGGTGGAAAACTTGTTTCACATCCTTGTATGATATGTAGAAATAGAGGCAGCAAGAAAATGAACAGGAGAGAGACTGATACAAGAAATACTAAAATGGAGCACATTGGAAACTTTATTTTAGATAGAGAGTCCTTTTAATAAAGACAATTATTTGGAAAATTGCCTATTTTAAATTTGGGAAAAAAAGCTAGTTAGAATAAAAAATTTGTAGAAAACTGTTCATAGCCTTTACAACGTAACTAAATTTTTAGGCAACTTTTGCTTTTCTGGCAGTGTCTTTAATAAATTTTGTAATATACTTTATTAACAGATGTTGTCTCCTTTCTGTGAAATCCTGTATCTCTTTATTCTGTATTGAGAGCTGCTTCTGCCTCTCACTGAATGTTACTGTGTATGGAGTACGGGCTGTGTAAAATACAGAGAAAATGAGAGTAGGGGAGGGTCGCTTCAAACAGTTATCTCGGACATTCTAAAAGGTACAAACTTGCTTGGGAGTTGGGATTAGGCTATTTATATGCAGCCACATAATCTATATTATATAAATATCCCAATCCAGACTGTGTGTTCAACCAGTGATGTCTCTGGAAATAATATATATAGCGTTGCAGACTTAGTATCATATGAAAGAACAGAATCTCCTCTTTCGTAAAACACCAAAATTTTGTACGTTTTATAAAGTCCGAGATATAACTGTTTGAAGTGACCCTCCCCACCCTCCTTTTGTCTACATTTTACACTGCCCATACTCCATACACAGTAACATTCAGTGACAGGCAGGAACAGCTCTCAGTACAGAAACAAGGGAAAGAATAGAGAGATGCAGGATTTCACAAAAAGGAGCCAAAATTTGTTAATAAACTATATTAAAAAATTTACGCTTTAAGTGTAAAACCCAGCCGTCATTGGCACTATTGGCACCCAACTAAATGGCAATTTCAGGTCGGGGTCAACATGTGTAGACTGAGGGAATTTTTTGTTTTATGCTCATCAGTGGACTTGGTATAGGCACATAGTATATGGTGAACTTATACTATTATACCAACAGTTTCTTTTTTTCCACAAGCCAGGAACATTCCTAAAATATTTCAGTTGTATCAGCATCTTCCTAAATCCTAAAATGTATGCATTGTTATATAGTGTACAAAGTTTCCATATTGTCTGAAGAAGAAACGGAAAAAGAACTAGACTGTAGTCCTTCAATGGTCTGTCACTTTTTATCTCCTGCAGGAGGTCTTGCTGGATAATTCTATGTTGGTATGTCACCTCCTTCCCAACTTTTGTGCAGTGCCTTCTTGCATTTTTACTTTTTCAGTCTTCAAACACATGACTATTCAGCCTCAAAACATTTTCTGCACATTTTATTAGAAGAATTGCCCTGTAGAATTCAGATGTTAATATTTTCTTCTGATAGCAGAGTCCAAGAAACAGAGTTCTATAATTTATGCTTCTTAAGGGGAACCCATCATCCGAATTTACGCCATAAACTGCTTTTGCCACTGTTTGTGACCTGAAAAGATCTTTCTGTAGTTATAAAGTTATTTCTGTTAGTCAGTTTATGGTGCTGAGTACCTTATAAAAAGTACTTTCAGAAACGCAGAAGGCTTAAAAGGGTTGTGCAGTTATGGACACTTATTCTCTATCCACAGGACAGATTCCCAAGTGATCAGGAGGACGGTGGACCGTCCATTCACTTCTATGGGGATGCTGGAAATTACAGCACAGACTGCTCCATTGAAGTGAAGGGAGGACTGGTCATGCAAACGCACTGCTGTTCCATTCACGATTGGGCTGTAGGGGTAGTTTTGGTCCCTCATCCTCCTGATCACTGGGGGGAACTGAAGTTCAGGCCCCCAGTAATCAGACACTTATTCCCGTTACCTGTGATAGGAGATAGGTGTATCCAATCCTTTCACCACCTCCAGCAACTCAAACGCTGCATCCTTCAGTAGGTGTCACTTGATTGATTTTGGTGCAGTTGAAATTGTTTTTCTAGTGCCACACCTCCTCCCAAACATTCCTGTGCTATGTTTTTGCACCCATTAGGTTAAATAGGCTCCCTACTGTCAGGTGGGTGGTTCCTGTCTGTCTGGCTCTTGCTCTGGGCCACCCACCTGACAGTAGGGAGCCCAGTTACCATATCAGGCATTGAAACTAACAGCTTCAATTGCTCAGCAATGGTGGGGGCTAGAGAAAAAATTTCAACTGCGTCTAAATCAGTGGAGCTGAACATATTGAACTGTACATATTAGTGTATTGTTTTCAGATATACCATGCAAGCTCCAGATTTTGTTCTACCAGTGAATGTGGGCTTAGTGAAGATTGACCAGCACTCTTAGACCATCTGGATACAACCAGCAGACACTTGAGTCTTCATCTGCACAGTACTTTTTATAATATATGTGGTAATACATTTAGACTAATGGATATAAATCTAGAAAGCTCTTTTCAGGTCACAAATGGCAGAGGAACAGTACTACTATGCCAAGTGCCATGGACCTTTTTGATTCATGACCTCAAATAGATCATCACTGGTTTTAAAGGGGCTTTCTGGGTTTACATATTGATGACCCCGTACCACCAAAAATTAGCTTATTTTGGGATTCACGGCTGCCAAAACTAGCACAATGTAGTCAGAAGCAGATTGCTCAGTACACTGTGTCGTGGCCGTTCCTGCAGCTTAGCCCCCATTCAAGGGTAGGCCATCAATATCTTATTCCTAGAATACTCCTTTGAGTCGCATTTCCCCTTTTAAGGTATAGTAAAACAAAATTTTCCAAGAAGAGATGACCAATTAGTAAATTTATCTTCCATAAATATTTCTTGAGACCTTGTTTCCTGGACTGTCCATTTTATGAGACTTGTGTCATAATACTGCTTTTCACATATCCTGGCTGATGCAGTCCAAGTGCAGCTGAGCAGATTTTGAGTCTTTGCTGCAAATAACCCGTATTATGCCCACCCTGCCAGCTTCCTTATCATGCTTCATTTCACCAAGAACGGAACCATCTTCAAATCCCGAAAGTTGGTGGTTCTGGAATCTACTCTTTTCTCTTGCATTTGTGCATGTGATGTAACATTTCTGAGTTTGCTCATAGCACCTGTTGCTTGACTTTTGTTGTCGTTGTGTGCTTATTTGTCTCTATTTATGTTTATATGTTGTACTTTATACAGTTAATTCTGTATTTCATTATACATATGGTAACCGCCTGGATCTCTTGGACAGGTTTTCAGAAGGTATATCCTAACTTCTGACACTTTGTCGATACAGGCTATGTCTTCAAGACAGTTTTGTTTGTTTTTTATACTTAGAATTCTGTGCTGATCTGCTGCTACAGCAAACTTAGTATTTCATACTGTTGAAGTGGTTTTCCAGGAGTTATATATTAATGATTGATACTTAAGATAAGTCTTCAGTATGTGATCAGCGGTCGTACAACACCTGGGACCCCCAAAGATCATATGGTTAATGAGCCAGTGCATTCAGCGCTAAATACCAAGAGCAACGCCATAGTGTAGGGGCTGTACTTGGTATTATAGTTCCGCTCCATTCACTTAAATGGGAGTTGCACCACTAACAATCACATATTGATAACTTACACTAATGATAGGTCATCAGTATGTAAGTCCCGGAAAATCCCTTTAATACCTTGAACTCAAGAAAAGCACATTCCATGGTGATGCCATTGCCTCACCAACAAGCGATAGTACCAGTAGCACCCATATTACCCCAGCAGTGTCAACCAAATACTACTATTCAGCACACATAACACCACTTGTAGTAGTAGCATCATATAATACATCCCAGCACTACCGATACAGCATCATAAAATACACCCCAGCACTGCCAATACCACATTGCAGCACAGTTATCTCTCTAACGGTAGAAAAGCAGCCATATTGCCTGGTCCACTCATACTACTTGGCTATATGTGGAGGGGAGTTCTGGGCTTTTAGCTTCTGGTCTTGTATATATAGCCACTCTCCTCCAAGGTTGGAGAAGAGAAGCAGCAGGGAGCATTGAGACATATATGAAACTTCATAGAACTAGGGAATGAATATGCAATACAGAGGGGAAGATATACAGATGGCTTATCCAACCCCCACTAAATGGATTAAAGTGGAAGACTGAGTAGAAGTGGCTCCAGTTTCACCACTCTACAGCTCAACCACGTCTGCGGCTTCTTCAAGAGACCACAGCTAGTCAGATTTACCCTTTCTTGGCCTCTGCCACTGGTAAAAGTAATATATATATATATATATATATATATATATATATATATATATATATATATATTTATATATATATTTATATATATATGTATGTATATATATATTAGTTGGAAGGAGGGAGTGTGGTTGGGCCTCCACTCCCATTGGCAGTATTGGTACTACTGATCGATTTCAGTGCCTTCCCCCACCAGCACCATGACCCTAAGTACTGGCAGGGAAGGTAAATTATCTGTCATGGTCGGTAAGCGCAGTATCTTATTGCCTCATTTCTTTATGCCAATGCTGGGCACAGATGGGGACCTGCTCTTCTCACTTTAAGGAAGTACTTCATGTTGTAGTGGCTGCAGGGAACTCTGTGTCAGAACGAAGCTCACTTGAAGACTTGCCATCCATGAACATTATTTAGGTTGCATTGCACCCATTTAGCTTAGCACCATGGCTCCTACATCTAACAGAACTGTGACCATTATGACAGATCTAAGATGGGAAAAATCTGTTTAAGATCAAGTTGGTTCTACACTGTCCATACAACATATGCTTATTGACTCTTTTAATATATGTTAATGGCACCAATGTTTCCCACACACAGAAGAATGTACAGGTCCTTTAGACTGTGCTAGGGTATATGTAATGTTATAAGTTGCCATATTGGGGACATTGTAGCATCCTGATCTTTCCACCAATGTACCACTTTACTTGTCACGTGAAGATTTTAGATTGTGTTGTATGTTTTTAAGGCATGGACTGCTTTGAGTGAAGTGTAATGACAGCGTTTGCTACCTAATACACATATGAATGTTGCTGTTAAAAACTTTACTTTTTAGCCCATATTTTCGGTGGTACCTGTCACTTTTGCATTCATTACTTATAGGTTTACTTGTGTAGTCCTCATTTGGTTTTACGTCGGGCAGTGTTAGCGTGTCTGAGGCAGCTGGCTCAGCGAGAGGCGGCAGAGGTGTCGGAACATGCTATGGCTATGGCCAAAGATGGCCAAGAAGATTTGAAAATGGGTGAGTGCTACTTTTTGCCATCTGTTGCTTACATGATATTGACTATGCTTATATATGTTTGGGTTGTTGAATCCCAGTCAAACATTTTCCAAAAAGATACTTCCGTAGGAAAGTATGTGCTCACGTTAGCGCCAGCCATGCCACTAACCTTAATATTTTTATTACCTTTTTGATATCTTATTATTATTTTGTGCAGTTGCACCTTTTTAGCCATGATTTATCACTTGGTACACACTGGGGAAATTGAGTGTCTACTTTTGATAACCCTCCCAATCTAAAAGGTGTTCTGACAATTGCAAAATCAATTATGTCAGGTAGGACCCTCACTGATCACGAGAAGGGGACCCCCTGTCCTTTGTTTGAATAGAGTAGATACAACTCCGCTCAAAGCCTATGGGACATTGGAAGATAGCCAGTCTTGGGACCTCTTTAATACCCCCCTAAAGTCCTGCCCATGTTCATCATATATTAGACTACTTAGAGGTCATGTTAATGCACGTCAGGTATTCTGACGTTCATGAGCCAGATTGTCCTGGGAGAAAAGTTATTAAAATGATAAAAATACCAATAAAAATTTATGTCAACTCGAGGCAGTCTGCAGGTAGCAACAGAATGTTATTTTATATAAAGCAAAGTAAAACTATACTAATAGTACATGCATGAACAAAGCAAAAAATGTAGTCAAAATATTTCAATTTTCCATTATAAAAATATAAAACCACATATCTTACAGGTCATAGGGATTGCAGATGCTACTTTATCAAATACTATTATTACTTACCTCTGGGTTTGCCATCATTCTTCCAAGCAAATATTTTTGATAGACATTAAGGCTGTGTTCACATTATGTTGGAACTGTCTGTTAAACACATACGTTGGGCATATTGCTGGTTATATATCTTCAAGAGAAGAATCTAACACTTGCCGCTGTATCGGCTTAGGTTTTTCTATACTGTAAAGAGAAAACAAAAAGATTTACCAATGTACAGATGTAGCAGAGTTAACCCGAACTTCTGCAGCTGGTTAAACTGATGTCGCATGAAATGATATCACCGAAGGCAACAAAAACCAATGAAAAGTAATGACTTTTCGTTGGTTTTTGTTATCTTCTGTATTACAATATCGCGTTGCAGCAATTTAACCAATTGCAGAAGTTTGGTTTAACTCTTCTACATCTGTATATAGAAGAGATGGAGACCAAATGAGCCCTTATTTGGTCACCATTAGGTGGATAAAGGACTATGAACACGTTTGATGCATACTCCAGAAGCTCTCCCTATGTATCTGTGAACAGGGCTTTGTAGACTGTGTTAGAAAGGCAGTGTCATAGATAGATAGGATAGAGAGATCTATATATAGATATACATTTGGTTTAACTGTATTTTTAATTTTTAGAGAATTAAAAATAACCGTAAGCAAAACCACATATATATACATGGTGGGAAGTAGTAGGTAAGGTGGGACGTTTCTTTGTGTCAGTCATGTTATTGAGGACCCTCAGGAGATTGTTAATATCTATCCCAAGGGTCCCAATTAGAATTTTTCCAAGGAGTCATTAAGAGAGTCAGTGAGATATTCCATTGCATGTACATATCTTAATCTAGTCAACAGGTAATGAAGAGCGGAGGGGGATGTTTGCTTCCAGTGGCTGGCATTCAAGGTTTCGGCTGAAGTGAGAATATGCTGAAACAACCTGGCCACTCGGTTTCCCTTAGTTCTAGGGGGTACATTCAGCAAATACAGGAGAGGGTCCAAGAGGGACATGATGGGACAAAATATCATATTGCAGCCCTTTCACCTGGTTCCGAAATGTAGATATATATTTGGTTATGATGAAAAGTGGTTCATATAACTGCTATACCTTTACATACATTTTTACATTCCTCTTTCGGCCAGATGTGAATATGCGAGAACTTGGTTTGGAAGGAGTTTTGCTGAGCCTATTG
Source organism: Leptodactylus fallax (assembly GCA_947044405.1). Lineage (NCBI taxonomy): Eukaryota > Metazoa > Chordata > Amphibia > Anura > Leptodactylidae > Leptodactylus > Leptodactylus fallax. Next base: position 3,965,959 of record CAMRHE010000130.1, on the reverse strand, counting down.
GACAGAGAGAGTGACCCGCAACTACGTCAAGATGTGAAAGAAACCCTCCTTCACATGCAGAGCTGTACAGGCCTCAGCCGTCTTTCTTTCTGGCTGCGACTACACAAAGACATTCTCTCTGCTTCTGCAGGTAAAACTCAATTAAATGAAAGTTAAAGGGATATCCCATTTAGGACATTTATAGCTTGTCCACAGGATACATATTTGGGGCTTGCACCTATCTTGAGAATAGATGTCATGGACCCCTGGCGCACTGTACATGTGAAGTGATGCATGTAAAGTCACTTCTCCATCCACAGAGGCCACCTTACCGGCCAGGACATGTGGTGGGGTGTGCTCTGCTCTCCACATAGGTGCAGGTCCAAGAGGTGGTATGGTATGCCATGAATGTCTGCAATGTCTATACCCTTTTAGTGGCTCAAATTAGGGCTAAAATATGTAATATGTCATTATGACAATAATGCTGAGTTTTTTTTCTGCATAGATTTTGCAGCAGTGGCCTCAGTAGATACAACTCAAGAAGAAGACTGTGAACAATCCTGCTCAGACTCTGTCCTAACATCCAAGAAAGAAGAGTCCTCTACCCTGTCAGTCAGTCCACGTTGGCATACTCGAGTGTTTTCAATGGAGTGTGTTAGTATGCTAGTGTCACAGTGTGTTAAAGAGGGAGGTGCCCACTTCAACATGGTGGAGGCACAGGAAATGAAGCACAAAGAACCTGACAGTAAGTGAAGCAAATAAATCTAGGTTTATATAATAGAAGGAGATAAGCTGAGCTTAGTGGTATATAGGTTTATATGATAGAATGAGAGAAGCTGATCTCTGTGATATATATAGGGTTATATGATAGAAAAAGAGAAGCTGAGCTCTGTGATATATAGGGTTATATGATAGAGGAGAGAAGCCGAGCTCTGTGATATATAGGGTTATATGATAGAGGAGAGAAGCTGAGCTCTGTGATATATAGGGTTATATGGTAGGGGGAGAGAAGCTGAGCTCTGTGATATATAGGATAATATGATAGGGGAGAGCTCTGTGATATATAGGGTTATATGATAGAGGGAGAGAAACTGAGCTCTGTGATATATAGGTTTATATGATAGAGGAGAGAAGCTGAGCTCTGTGATATATAGGGTTATATGATAGAGGAGAGAAGCTGAGATCTGTGATATATAGGGTTATATGATAGAGGAGAGAAGCTGAGCTCTGTGATATATAGGTATATATGATAGAGGAGAGAAGCTGAGCTCTGTGATATATAGGGTTATATGATAGAGGGAGAGAAACTGAGCTCTGTGATATATAGGTTTATATGATAGAGGAGAGAAGCTGAGCTCTGTGATATATAGGGTTATATGATAGAGGAGAGAAGCTGAGCTCTGTGATATATAGGGTTATATGATAGAGGGAGAGAAACTGAGCTCTGTGATATATAGGTTTATATGATAGAGGAGAGAAGCTGAGCTGTGATATATAGGGTTATATGATAGAGGAGAGAAGCTGAGCTCTGTGATATATAGGGTTATATGATAGAGGAGAGAAGCTGAGCTCTGTGATATATAGGGTTATATGATAGAGGGAGAGAAGCTGAGTTCTGATATGTAGGGTTATATGGTAGAGGGACAGAAGCTGAGCTCTGTGATATATAGGTTTATATGATAGAGGAGAGAAGCTGATCTCTGTGATATATAGGATTATATGATAGGGAAGAGCTCTGTGATATATAGGATTATATGATAAGGAAGAGCTCTGATATATAGGTTTATATGATAGAGAAGAGAAGCTGAGCTCTGTGATATATAGGTTATAGGATAGAGGAGAGAAGCTGAGCTCTGTAATATATAGGTTATAGGATAGAGGAGAGAAGCTGAGCTCTGTGATATATAGGGTTATATGATAGAGGAGAGAAGCTGAGCTCTGTGATATATAGGTTATATGTTAGAGCAGAGAAGCTGAGCTCTGTTATATATAGGATTATATGATGGGGAGAGCTCTGTGATATATAGGATAATATGATAGGGGAGAGCTCTGTGATATATAGGGTTCTATGATAGAGGGAGAGAAGCTGAGCTCTGTGATATATAGGTTTATATGATAGAGGGAGAGAAGCTGAGCTCTGTGATATATAGGGTTATATGATAGAGGAGAGAAGCTGAGCTCTGTGATATATAGGGTTCTATGATAGAGGGAGAGAAGCTGAGCTCTGTGATATATAGGATTATATGACAGAGGGAGAGAAGCTCAACTCTGTGATATATAGGTTTATAGGACAGTAGGAGAGAAGCTGTGCTGCGTTATATAGGTTTATTTGATAGAAGGAGAGAAGCTGAGCTCTGTGATATATAACAAAGCTCAGCTTCTCTCCCACTATAATATAATCCTATATATCACAGAGCTCAGCTTCTCTCCCACTATCATATGGTCAGATAGGGCAGCAGAAATCTCCTGACAAGATCACTGTAAGACTTCTCACTGACTTTAATGCAACGTGTTTCTTAGGAGATTTCCTGGTTCTGCATCTGCAAGATTTGGTTCGCATGTCCTTCATGGCAGCCACAGATCATAGTGAGCAGCTCCGTCTGGTTGGGCTCCAGGCGTTACTCCTGGTTATACAGCGATTTTCTTCTGTGCCTGAACCTGAATTTCCTGGTCATCTTATACTAGAGCAATACCAAGCCAATGTATGTACCCCTTTAACCTTTTACATAACTTTCAATATATTTGTATATATTACTACTGTCTTGGGGTAACATTTGTATTGACTTTGTTGACAGGTACTAGCTGCAGTAAGACCAGCCTTTAACTCAGATACTCATCCTGATGTGACTGCTAGGGCCTGCCAGGTAAGTAATCTGCATTTTATGTAATCTATCTGTCTTCTAGTGAAGGGCAGATATGGTTGTCTTTATTAAGAGGTTTACAGTCCCCTGTCTGACTAGCACTAGGCTTCCCGAATTCCCATCTCAGTGTCCACTGCCAGAAATGTATTATCTTCTATGAAATTGGGGCAGGTTGAAATCCAGCAGCCTGATCCTTCTTTCCCCTGATATCTACCGATCAGGGAATGTCTGATCACCCCTATACACATTAGATGTTTGGCTGGTCCCACTGAAATCAATGGGTTCAGCCAATGTTAATTTAATGTGTAAAAAAAAAAAACTTACTCACCTGGCCTCTGCGGTCACAAGAAAGGACCCGAGATGTCAGCTGCATACGTCACCTGGGCGCAGCTGGAGCAGACAGTGGTGGGACACTGGAGCGCTAGGGCAGGTGAGTGTTTGTTTTTTTTTTTTTTTTTTTTTTTGTTTTTTTGTAAAGTTTCACCTTTCCCAGGCCTCCTAAAATATCCTGGACAACCCCTTTAAACTGTGAGTCAAGTGTATTCATTGCATGCGCAGGTCTGGTGCTCTATCTATCTATCTATCTATCTATCTATCTATCTATCTATCTGTCTGTTGTAATACAGGTCTGCAGTGCATGGCTGGCTAGTGGCGTTGTGAAGGACCCATCAGACTTGCACAGAGTTCAGCAGCTGCTGCTTTCCTCTCTGAGCAGAGTGCAAATGATGAAAGAGACCTCAAGTGTTTATAGTGAAAGCACCACTACCATGGAGACATTGGCCGTACTGAAAGCCTGGGCAGAGGTAAGGGAAATGCCATTTCCAGTTATGTTTATAAAAGGGTGAATATTATGTAGAATATATGATAATTTCTGGCTTTCTGCCGCTGTATGAAAGATCCCGACAGATAACTTCAATTAGAATAGGAAAATAGATTATACTATTTTGCATCTCAATAAGCAACAGAAACCTGATAAGATGACATCTGATTAGGCCATGTGCACACATTCCAGATTCTGCCAGGATTTAGTTGCAGATTCTCTACCTAAATCCACCAACTTTCCATAACTTACACAAGTGAATGGGGTACTTTATACATGCAGCCTCTCTATAATTCTCAGTTTTCACAGAGAGGTAATGGGTGGAGAATAGCTGCAGTGATGTCTCCCATAGCCAGTACATGGGAAAAACAGATGATTCTGCCCCTTAACTCTTTCTTATTTACTCATACACTCTCATGGAAAAGTAGTAGCACCATCGCCACAATTTAGGACATTATAGAAAAGTACTGAACAATGCTGATGTGAATAAAACACTCAGTGAGATAGAAAATTTAGTATTAGCGGCAGCACATCTGTGTATGCCTTAGTTTATTTCTCACATGGCTCCTTCCCCTACTACTATACATAGACTTCTATGGATAGCTGTAATCTGATATCTATGTGAGCCAACAGTCTGTCTTGGGAGACCAAGACAGATTTAGGAGTGAAGTTTAGTAGGGTGGTGGGGAAGAAAGGGTGTTTTGACTCTTACCAACTATACAAATTCATAATATCTTTAATAGGTCTACATTGCAGCAGTGGAAAGAACAGAAGGAGGGTCTTGTAATCCTGGAGAAAGTCTCTTGTCCTTAGTACAAGCTGATATTACCACTCTAAGCAAGTTGTGGTTATCAGCTTTGCAAGATCATGCGTTGCTTACCCTGCCTCCTGAGTGCAGCCATCAGCTTCCTTCACCCGGTAAGTGTAGCCTGCAAACCTTTACTTGCTATGGTTTTCCTTGTTTGTCATCATTCGGACCTTTTATTTCTATCATACAATTTGCATGTTGGACTTTACCAAAATAATTTTTCCATATGCAGTATCCAAGAAAGCACCCTGCACATGTATGAAATGTATTTATAGGTCCCCATTTATCCGACAGAGGCTAAAAAAGGGTCCTTTTGATCTGGCTGGCTGGTATATGTCACTATATCTTTTATTCTGCTGTATGGAATAGCACAGTCTGCTACACTATTTCATACAGAGATGTCCCACAAAAAGTATACTGCAAAGTCAGGAAATCTTCCACTTACACTGCAAGCAAGCCTAACATGAAATGTTCATAAACATTGAGGTATAATATGAGGTAACCCCAAATTAGTACACCTTCACATGGGATATGGCAAGTTGCTTGTGGGTCCTAAAGCCAACCATATACAGTACAGACCAAAAGTTTGGACACACCTTCTCATTCCAAGAGTTTTCTGTATTTTCATGACTATAAAAATTGTAGATTCACACTGAAGGCATCAAAACTATGAATTAACACATGTGGAATTATATACTTAACAAAAAAGTGTGAAACAACTGAAAATATGTCTTATAGTCTAGGTTCTTCAAAGTAGCCACCTTTTGCTTTGATTACTGCTTTGCACACTCTTGGCATTCTCTTGATGAGCTTCAAGAGGTAGTCACCTGAAATGGTTTTCACTTCACAGGTGTGCCCTGTCAGGTTTAATAAGTGGGATTTCTTGCCTTATAAATGGGGTTGGGACCATCAGTTGTGTTGTTCAGAAGTCAGTTGGATACACAGTTGATAGTCCTACTGAATGGAGTGTTAGAATTTGTATTATGGCAAGAAAAAAGCAGCTAAGTAAAGAAAAACGAGTGGCCATCATTACTTTAAGAAATGAAGGTCAGTCAGTCCGAAAAATTGGGAAAACTTTGAAAGTGTCCCCAAGTGCAGTGGCCAAAACCATCAAGCGCTACAAAGAAACTGGCTCACATGAGGACCGCCCCAGGAAAGGAAGACCAAGAGTCACCTCTGCTGCGGAGGATAAGTTCATCCGAGTCACCAGCCTCCGAAATCGCAGGTTAACAGCAGCTCAGATTAGAGACCAGGTCAATGCCACACAGAGTTCTAGCAGCAGACACATCTCTACAACAACTGTTAAGAGGAGACTGTGTGCAGCAGGCCTTCATGGTAAAATAGCTGCTAGGAAACCACTGCTAAAGACAGGCAACAAGCAGAAGAGACTTGTTTGGGCTAAAGAACACAAGGAATGGACATTAGACCTGTGGAAATCTGTGCTTTGGTCTGATGAGTCCAAATTTGAGATCTTTGGTTCCAACCACCGTGTCTTTGTGCGACGCAGAAAAGGTGAACGAATGGACTCTACATGCCTGGTTCCCACCATGAAGCATGGAGGAGGAGGTGTGATGGTGTGGGGGTGCTTTGCTGGTGACACTGTTGGGGATTTATTCAAAATTGAAGGAATACTGAACCAGCATGGTTACCACAGCATCTTGCAGCGGCATGCTATTCCATCTGGTTTGCGTTTAGTTGGACCATCATTTACTTTTCAACAGGACAATGACCCCAAACACACCTCCAGACTGTGTAAGGGCTATTTGACCAAGAAGGAGAGTGATGGGGTGCTACGCCAGATGACCTGGCCTCCACAGTCACCAGACCTGAACCCAATCGAGATGGTTTGGGGTGAGCTGGACCGCAGAGTGAAGGCAAAAGGGCCAACAAGTGCTAAGTATCTCTGGGAACTCCTTCAAGACTGTTGGAAGACCATTTCAGGTGACTATCTCTTGAAGCTCATCAAGAGAATGCCAAGAGTGTGCAAAGCAGTAATCAAAGCAAAAGGTGGCTACTTTGAAGAACCTAGAATATAAGACATATTTTCAGTTGTTTCACACTTTTTTGTTAAGTATATAATTCCACATGTGTTAATTCATAGTTTTGATGCCTTCAGTGTGAATCTACAATTTTTATAGTCATGAAAATACAGAAAACTCTTGGAATGAGAAGGTGTTTCCAAACTTTTGGTCTGTACTGTACATTAGATTAACCCAAACCGAACACATCATTTTCTATGGGACCAGATGAGCATCTAATTTACTATAAATGTTTTTTCAGGTGGAGTTTTCTACACTTCTGAAACCAGTGATGCAGCCAGGCCACATTATCTTACCTCCTGGGCTCCCATTCTTCATGCTACCTCTTTGTGGCTTAGCAACACTGGCTTCCTGCTTGCAGATCCAGATGAAGCTGGCAGCCGACTTTCCCGTCCGGTCACTCCAACTACTATGGGACAAGACCGCAGCAGCAGCAGGGAACCAGCCAAGTCTCCAGAAGATCTCAACTCGGAGAGGTTTCACTTAATTCTAGGTATATGACTAATGTTGTGGTAAAACATAATTGAAGAGGACTCCACCTCTCCATTCTCAGATGGCCATCATGGCCTATCCTTAGGATAACCCATGAATATTAGATCTGAGGGGGACCCCCAGGACCCCCGCAGGTAACCGTGGCTCTCAATTATAGAAAGTGGATAATCCCTTTAAAAGTAAAAATAAATCAATAAATTCCTTTAAAGTAATGCTCTGATTTTAGAATATATTGCTTTGCATAATTCTTTTGAGCTATCATCCATCCGGGGTGACTGCAGACTCTTACTTTTTGTCTGTCATTGATTTTCATTCTTATTTTCCATTCTAAATTTCTCTACAGGAATCTGTGTAGAATTTCTCTGCTGTCTACCAGTGGATGCCCCTATGGAGACCATTGCTGCTTGTCTGCGGGCTATGAAGGCGTTACTTAAAGGTGTCTGGCCTAGGGCACATGTAGGGGCTGATCAGGTAAATGGGTTATCCAGTTTTTAAAAAATATGGACCAAATAACATCAGTATAAAGCACTTCCTAATATATATCCTGTTTAAATTTAGCACAGTTTATCTGATTTATTTTCAGATCAGTTACCTCAGCTGTGGCGTTTCGTTGCAAGCTCATTACCCCCTCCCTGTGAGCAGTTCAGCCAACAAATGAAACATCACAGCAGCACGTGATCTCTCATGTGGGAGTGATTTATTACCTGTGATTTCATTGCAGGGGCAGAGTGGAGAAGGGAGGGGTCACATTGAATTAGAGTAGGCAGGAGAATCATGGGAAATGTAGTTTGTCCACAGATTCACATGTAAATAACAGTGCTACAAGGAGCAGCAAGTAAAATAAAGCCAAGCAAAGGCTGCACAGTGATGATTCAGCACTGCTGTGGATGTATTTGCAGATAATAATTTGAAGCTGGATAACCCCTTTAAAGGGAGTCTTAGTGTGAGCATTCCATTGTAGATGAGTATGGACCTTAAAACAATACTTTTCACTTTGTTTCTATTGCTCAAGCATATCTCAATACCTTTATACCAGACTCTGAAGTCAATAAAGTAGTATAAAGGGGTGAAACAGTAACATAATTCCGAAGAGAACATCACTCAGTTAATACCTTTGAGCATCACAATGTAATGCCAAAAATCTATTTTTTTTTTTTTTTTTTTTTATTATCGATGTTACTATCTGTGTAATCTAGAAATCTTGCATTAGCCACTAAGCTTTATGATAGTCTGGCATTTCCTGACAGCTCAGAAGTAATCTCTACAGGACAACTCCTAAGCCCCACAGACAGGATTGTACTGAATGGTAACACTTACTATATAGCTAACACAGGAGCCAAAATTGACAGTATTTGATGTCATAGGTCTCCTCTTTCCTCTTCCCCTACAGAGGCCTGGTCACAGAGCGTGCCAGTTCTCTCCAGTCACCAATTTTCTATTGTCCTTGGGGCTGCTATAAAGAATATCCCTGAATGCTTTTATCAGCAATGGCAAGATTACTGTCCCATAACCATGGACAGAAATTAGACTTAAAAAAAATGTACAATCAGAACCTGAGAAACCGATTAAAGAATAAAAGATTATTTATGAGTATCTGTCTTTTATTAGTGATATCATCAGGAGATATATTCCCTTTAAGTCTGTCTTTGTATTTTCCAGGAACTCGCTATTGAGTTGATCTCTGTTTTGCACCGATTGCTGTTAATGCGAGAATCCCCAGAAATCCAGTTGCTGGCCTTGGAAGTTGCAAAACTGATCTTAAATGCAACTCAAGAACATGTGCAAGAAAGGAGGAGGAGCGCAGAAGGTAGGTCTTGAAAGTCTCAGATGACAAGAGAATAGGACAGTGGTGTGATAAGAAATAATTTCACCACTTTTTAGATAATCCTCCTGTTCCTCATGCATGTGAACGTTCAGCTAAATGTGTATGTGTTCTAAAGTGAGAGAGGGAGTAAGAGCTTATTCACACAACAGGGTTTGATGGCTGTGTGCGACCCATTTTATTACCACCCAGCATACTGCCCCATTCTAAATGTATGATCTATTCACACGGGTTACTCTTGGGTGTACATGACACGGTCATGTGAATAAACACTAAGACTTTGGAAGATACTTTTGAGGAATCTCCTAGCAAATTAAAGGTGTTTTCCAGACTTAAAATATTGATGACCTATTCCTAGGATTGGCAGGGGTATTAATCCCAGCACACCCATAATTAGTTGTTCAGATCATCAGCTCAAGTGATGGTCACTTCCACATTACATGCCAGTAATGTCACATTCATTGGCCACTGTTTGCAACTCAGTCCCATTCAAGTGAAGGGGCTAAGCTGCAGTACCAAGCACAGCCACTATACAGTGTACAGTACTGTGCTTGGTAAGCAGTGAAGAGGCTGCAGCACTCGTCTCCAAGATACAACCTATTCACACCGCTCATCAATGGAACCCCACCAGTCTGATATCATAGGGATAGGCCACCAGTATTTAAGTCCCTGAAAACCACTTCAATGTGCAGGCATATGTCTTGTTTGATGTTTATATGACTAGTAGTGGTTAGTCAGTGTACTAGTACTATGATATGAGTTGTCTGTGTGTGTCACAAGAATGGAAGTAAAGCATAAATCATATCAGAGTTCTAGATTTCAGTATATTTGCTCTGTTTCTGTTTTTACTTAGTCGATGACGGAGCTGAGGAAAAGGAAACCTTGCCAGAATATGGCGAAGGACATGATACTGGTGGCTTGGTGGCTGGGCGTTCCCTCGTACTCGCAGCGTTGGAGTTGTGCCTTTGTATCCTCATCAGACAATTACCCCAGCTCAGTCCTCGCCTCTCAGGGAGTATTACTGGAAGACATGCCACTAAACAGTCGCTGTCACATGAGTCAAACCTGCTCATTTCTGCTTCTCTGAGTATTTTAGCTGAGCTGCCAGCCCTCTGTTCTCCAGAAGGTGAGTGAAAATAATGGTGACATTTGGATGCATTTGGTTTAGTATTTACTTCACAAATAAAGCCCTTTTGAACCTACTCAAAGACTTTGACATTGGGGTGCGCAAGATTATGTCAGATAGTTGTATTTTAAGCAGGTCACTAATGTGTTTTCATTGGCTTAAATGGGAACCTGTCATGTTGAACATGAAGTTCGGTTACCAGCAACTTGTTTTTCACGTAGTAGGCGCTGCGCAGATTGACAAACTGTAGTTTTATGGGAAAAAAAATTTGTATAACTTGTAGCTGACTGACTGAAATCCCTGCGCTTCCTAGTCTTAGAAGTCCAGTGTGGCTCTACTTAGTGATAGCCTGCATGTGTACACGCACAGAGAAGGCTGTCCGTCACCGTTAAGACCACCCAATGGACTCCTAAGCCCAAAAGGAGTAGGGGTTTGAATAACTAAATGACAAGTTACGCTATGTTCACATCTGAGTCATGGTGTCCATTCTGGTCCGTCAGAGGACCAATGAAACAGCATACGGTCGGCCAGTCATCCCGAAACATCTTTATAACTGAAACCACCAGCCTAAAAAGTCGGACTTGCAGAACTTTTTTGTCAGTTTGACAGTTTTCAACGGACACTGCAACGGATGTGAACCTTGCCCCATAAAGCTTTCTATGAATCTGCTAAGCTCCTCCTTTTTCTATAATATGATGCCTCCAGATTGGTTCACTTTTCTTACAAAATATCTTCCCAAGGGAAAGATATTTATGTTGTTTTGTAAATCAGGTAATATTTGAGATTTTACAGCAATTACAGATATTAAAGTAACCATACCCCCCCTCCCCATCTCAATCCGACCACAGGAAAAAGAGAAAATGACAATATATATTCCCACACAGGGCATGGAGCATCATCATGTTTAAAACAGTATAATAGGGAACAGACAGGGACAGTAAAACAGCATAGCCTGGTAAGGTCAAGGGAGCTTCTAAGATGTCAATGTTATCCCAGCATGCCCATTTTAAGGCACTCACAGCTGGGACAGAGGTAGGCCAAGCAGTCTATTGTGTAGTAATGAGGGACTAGGTAGTCTGGTTACATCAAGCCAGGACCACAATAGTTTTTTCAATTTGGCATACACCTTTCTTTTCTGGAAGACTGCCGTTTCATTTATTATTAGCACATTCACCTTTTCTAGAAACTTGTGGGAGGAGAAGGTTGGATCCAATGTAGCGAGATCAATTTGCGTGCAACAAAAAGAAGGTGGCCAACAACAATTTTACCCCACGTCTCCAGGGAGTAAAACTTAGCAGGCATTTTTTAGGGTCATGAGGTATCTGTAACAAATATGCCTTGTCAACTACTTACAAATCCTTTGGCCAGTATATATTTATTGTACATACCACCACTTATGTGCAGTCAAGCTTTATTAAAGGGGTTTTGTTTGTTTGGGTCACCGGGCACCTCGATTATTAGATTTGCAAAGCACAGCGGAATTCTGAAAGTCTCTCTGCTCAGCCTCTTCAGCTGACACTCTGACTCTCTATTACATCACCTACTCCACTCGACTCCGGTTTCCTTTACATAGGGTAGAGCAAGGATCGGGAGACAGAGGAACAAGACTTCTAACACCGCCCTCCCCCACTGTGACAACTTTTCACTCTCTACATAATATGAATAATATGAAAACGTATAGAATCATTGGTGTCACAGGATGGGTAGAACACGTACACGGTGTATAAAACGACAACACCCCCCACAGTCCCATCCATTGCAAAGCTTGTAGTCATGAAGAGCAACATCACCAGACTGTCCCTTGTGTATTAGCTATGTAGGCCAACAGATGAGTCCCACAGGGAGCGGGTTGGCTGTGCCAGTGAGAATAGCTAAGGATGCGGGAAAAAAAGTGGAAAGAACAAAAAAGGAGAAAGGGTAAAAGGAGGAGAGAAGGAGGGAACAGAAAGAGCCGGGAAGTGGGATATCTTCCAGATTTTACACAAAAAAAACCTATTTCTCGTCTACTTCACTGGGGGACACAGCACCATGGGTATAGACCTGGTCACTAGGAGACAAGACACTAGGAAAAAGCAAAAGCTGTTGGCTCCGCCTCCAGGCTATACCCTGCCACAGCCACTGTGCATGAATCAGTTTGAAACCTAGTGTCATAGGAGGCAGACACGACCTGACTCAGGTCTTCTGTCTTGCATCGTTTTTATTTTTACCTTTCTTTCAGGTGCAGGGGGTAGTCAGCGTGTACGCCACACTAGTCATACCCTCCTGCGGGCGCAGCGCTCTGCAAAAGAGCAGCCTCGCCGGTCACCCAGTCCCCACTAACCATTCGCCGCACCCCGAAAGCGGCCGGAGTACCGGTGACCCCACTCCCACGTGAGGTCCTACCGAGGGGGTGACCCTGCGGCGCCTGAAGTCGCCAGACTGGTGAGTATGAGAAGAATAGAAGGCTGGTGAGTATGAAAGTTACCTCAGCCCCTCTCCATCTCCCCTTCAGGCCCTCTCAGCCCCTTAGTGCCATTTCCCAGGGGGACAATAGTATGGGTCCTGTTTAGGGGGGGGCATCACAGGGTTCCCCTGAACTGAGCCTTAAATCTTAGTAAATTAGCCCCTTTTTTTCTGGGGCGTTTTTGGGCTTTCTGGTCGCTCCTACCGAGCGGCCCCCGTCTGGGGGGGCACCCGGTTCCCCCCCGCTCGTGTGGGGACCCCCTTTCCTGGCCCCCCAGTACCTTTTCCCAGGCCTCCGCGCAACCTCCGGAGTTCGCGGTCGCGCCGCGCCGCCGACGGTGCCTCGCGGTCGGCCGCGTTGTACGCGAGTCCGAGGCCTGGCCGGGAACTAGGCCGCAACGGGTCCGTCCCTTTCCCGGGCTTTTCTGGTACCCAGACTCCGCCTAGGGCCTTCCATTGGCCAGGGGGCTGTCCTGGCAAGCCATCCAGCCTGCCCAGTAGCTACTGAGCCTGTATTTACCAGGGGAAGTGCTTTGCTCTCCTCATATTCTCAATTTATTTATTTATTTATTGGCTTATTTATTTATTTTTTGGCTTGCTGGGACAGCAGGGATTCTTCCCAGTTCCCTGGGAGACATTGCACCTGCGGAACCCTTGCTGCAGCAGTTTGTGAGCGGCCATCTTTTGCAGTCTGGTAGGCTAACCCCCTGGGTTACCCTAATTTTCTTGGGCTCCCCCTCCGGCCCCTCTGGTTGCGTGACGTTTTTATACGTGCACCCGCTGTATCAAAGACAGTTGCCATGCGGACAGCCCGAGCCCATGTGCTCTCTCTGCCTTCCGCCTCAGCCAGTCAGTAACCTCCTGGCCCCTCTCCGGTTTTTCCATCCCCCGGATTGGGCGGCCTCCCAAACCTTGGCCATGGTGTCCTTACCAGACTTAACTAGTCAGTGCTGGAAACTTGGAAGGGCTGCTTTCCCACATCGCCGCTCAGTCGGCTGCTTCTAGGGATCTCCCTGGACACCCTCATAGTTCCCGTCACAGCTCCAGGAGCCTCAAAAGGACCAGGAAGTCTTCCTACGGTTCACGGTCCGCCACCCCTTCCTCTGGGTACTCCCCAGATAGGAACTCAGCTCACGGCTCCACTCCGACAGGCGGATACCTCCCTCCTTCTGCTCGGTCTATTTAACTGGGGACGCCTCTGACTCCGACTCGGAGCTTCAGCTAGGCTCATCTATATCTGCTTCTACGCGGGAGTCATCTATGCGATAGAGACCCTACAGATCTCTGAGGACCCGGACTCATCCCCTCAAGTGGACATCTCTTTCTGCCACTGGATGTTTGATATCATCTTGAGGGCACAGTGACTTCTCCCTGGACCATCCTCTGTCTTCGACTAGGAAATCGGACTTCCCTTCCCTTGACCTGTGTGTCTCCAAGTGGAAGGTGAGCTCAGGCAGTTCTGCCAGGCTATGCTGTGACACACGTCTCTAGCTCCCCCTGGCTGGCAATGATGAACATCCGAGGCAAGGGAAGCAGGTTGCTCCAGTGGTGCAATCGGTTAGCGCACGGTACTTAGATATCAGTAACTAGTGAGCGCAAGCTGGCCTGTCTTGACATTTTGTCAGCGAGCCGCCCCATGTGTCGCTTCCTATCACTAAGAGCCTCCCACGGTGGATCCCATGATAACTAGGCTCTCCAAGGCTTCTAGTCTGCCTTCAGCAGATTTTGCCTACCTCAGTGATCCCTCGGAGTGAGATCGGATCGCATCTGTTGTATTGTTTGCAATGCAGAACTGATACATTGCATTGCCCTAAATGCTGGCTATTCCATTGCTGCAAGAAGGTGGCTTCCCTCACCAGGGTGGCCTTCGTAGTGGCTGGTTTCTCCCTGCGGCTCTCCTTCGCTGCCTCTTGGGTCATCAAGGCCTTCTTTTCCTGGGCCAAACAGCTTCAGTCAAACCTCCCTGATGCAGTTTCCCTCCAGCCGCTCGTCTCTGAGATCCTGAACGCTTCCCAATAACTGGAGATGCCTCCCAAATCTGCTAAGGCGGCCGCCAATGCAGTGATTATCTGCCATACCGTTGGGATCCGTTGTGGAATACTGGGTCCGCCTCCAAGAAGGCGAATGCAGCTCTTCTCCCTTTCCAGGTCGTCCTGGGCCAAATTTTTTGTTAAGGGCGTCGAGAAGCTTATCCCTGAGGCCACGGGGGAATAGATTCTTCCTCCCTCAGAGGCGTCCTATGTGTCAGCCGTTCTCCTGCTCCAGAAAGCTTCTTTCAAGTCCAGGCCTCCCTGGCGGTTCTGCACTAGGTCGTCCAGGTCTTCCTCTTCCTAACCTCCTCGGCATGAAGTTTTTTCCCCTCTCTGGGCATCTCAAATGGCGGGACGTCTGGAGCCTGGGCCTGAGAGGCGGTGTCGTCCGGCTACTCCAGTTTTCGCTGGAGTCTCTTTGCCTTCGCTATGTCGGACAATCCAGGCTGTCTCCAATCTCCAGCGGCAGGGAGTCAGCGTCCCTGTTCCCGTTGCAGAGTGTATCTGGGGTTACTATTCTTACCTGTTCTCCATTCGCCTAGAAGGACGGCTTCCTCTGTCCCATCATGGACCTGAAAGGGCTCCACAGGTTCTTCCATGCCTGCAGGCTCCGTTGTAGTCTATGCAGTCTGTGGTGGCATCCCTGGAGATGGGCGAATTCTTCGTCCATCTACATCATCTCGCTGTGCCGTCAGCGGTTTCTTCGTTTTTGCTGTGGATCCTTGACCTTTCCAGTTGTCTCTCTCCCCTTCAGGCTGGCCTCTGCCACCGGGGGTTTTTTCCCTCAGTGATGGCGTCTCTCATGGCCATCCTCTGCGCCAGAGGTGCTGCCGTGTTTTCAGACTTTGACGACCTCCTGGTGAAGCCCCTCCAGGTCAGACAATCTGAGCAGCTTGTGGTTCACCTTGGATGTTCTTCGCCGGTTCTGCTGGCTCATCTATGAGGATGTCTCGTGTCCTCTAAGCACATGGAATCCGGGACATGATCCTCTGCTCGCTCCAGGGTGTGATTCTCCCTCCGGAGGCCAAGATCCTGAGTGTCCCACCTTTGGAGGTACTCTCCTTGCTGTCTTTGAATCGACATGTGGGTCCTGCGCACGATCGCCTCAACCATCTAGGCTGTACCTTTCATTCTCTCCTCTTGAAGATTACGGCCTGCTGGGACAAATCTCCGGACAGCCTCATCTGCTTGGTTCTCTTTCCACCTTGGTTCACTGAGAGATTCTTTAGTGTATATTCCTCCCCAGGAATTTCTCAAGGGAAGTCCTTCTTCCCCTCTGTTGGTAAGTGATTCCCACTGCCACCAATTTCCCCGGCTGGGGAGTGGTCCTCGATGCTTTGATTGTTCAGGGCCTGTGGTCCAGGGCCGATTCCTCCCTCTGGTTCAACCTGCTGGATCCCAGGGCTATCTTATTTGCCCTTACTCCTTGGACCTCTCTTCTCCAAGGACATCTGTCACAGTCCAGACTGACCTCTCCTCTATGGTCGCCTACTTGAACCCTCAGCGTGGCACCAGGAGCCGGGCGGCCTTACTAGAAGCCTCACAATTTCTTCCTTGGGTGGAGCGCCTTGTTCCAGCTCTTTCGGTGGTCAACCTTTTTCTGGGTGGTAGACTACTTGAGTCGAGAAAATATTGCTCCGGGCGAGGGTCGCTTTATCTGCAGATCTTCCATCCACTGTGCTCCCGCTGTGGTGTGACAAACGTCGACATTTTTAGCCTCCGCCAGAACCACAAGGTCCCCGGCTAAATTGCCAGGTCTCTGGATCCTCGAGCCATCACCGCTGGCGCTCTTGTAAGTTCGGTTTTTCACTTCCTCTTCTCCCTTGGGTCCTCCAGAATCTCAAGACCAAGGGGGTTCAAGCTATCCTGGTGGCACCAGATTGGCCCTGCCGGGTCTGGTATGTGGATCTCATTTTCCTGTTGGCGGATGCTCCTGGCCTCTTCCTCTGCTGGTCGACCTTCTGTCTCGAGGACTGCTGTTCCTCCCCACCTTGACTCAGCTGCGTTTACGGCGTGGCTGTTCAATCCGAGGTTTGAGGCATTGTGGTTTTTTCGGAGTTTGTTATTCTAACATACTCAAGGCCCGGAAATTCCAGATAGCTTAGATCTGCCATCAAACGTGGAAGGCTTACGTCCACCGTTGGAAGAGTAACGATTCTCATCGGATCTTCTCCAGTCTGGTCTGGATCAAGGTCTTAGTCTTCTTTCTTTTTAAAAGACTTTCCTACAGGAGTGCCACTCTGTGCTCCTTTGGAACCCTTGGATCCGTGGGATCTTAACCTCATCTTTAAGGTGCTTCAGGTTCTCCCCTTCGAGCCTATGATATCCTTTTTTTTTTTTTGCCTTCTGTCCTGGTAGAATGAGTTTCTGGTGGCCATTACCTCCATCCGCAGGGGTCCCTAATTGGCTGCCCCTTTTTTTCGGCAGCCTCCCTTTCTGGTCCTCCACAAGGATAAGGTTTTCCTCTGTCTGCCACAGTCTTTTTTTCTTAGGGTGTTTTTCCTGCTTCCACTTCGAGAACTTGTTCTTTCCCTCTTTCTGCTCGGTCCCCAGGCGTCCGTGTGAGTGCTTGCTCTTCCCTGCCCGGTTGTTGCCCGGGCAATTTGCGTGTATACTGTTCCTCATGGATTCTTTCTCTTGTTCGGACGCTTTGCTCATTCTCCCTGAGTGCCCTTTCCAGGGCCTGCCTGCTTCCAGAGCTCTCATCTTCCGATGGCTTTGGTCTGAGATTAGGGAGACCTATCGATTTAAGAGTACGGCTCTGCCTCCTGTGTGACGGCTCTCTCCTCTAGAGCTGTTGGAGTTCCCGGGGCCTCCGGCATCAGGCTTATGCTTCCCAGGTCTGTAAGTATCCCACTGGGCCTCCATCCTTTTTCTCTAAGTTTCTCCAGATTCATTCTGTGGCCTCTGCTGATGCCAATTTGGGTTGTAAGTTTCTGGAAGCGGTTGAGTATTACAGGTTTGCATGGCCGTGTTATTCCCACCCTCTGGGACTGCTTTAGGACATCCCATGGTGCTGTGTCCCCCAGTGAAGTAGACGAGAAAGTGGGATTTTTGTGTACTCACCGTAAAATCCTTTTCTCGTTGTATTCACTGGGGGACACAGATCCCTCCCTTGTTTTTTTCAGTGTTCCTGCCCGAACTGTGTTGGTTCCTTTTTGGGTTCAGGCATTGTTGGTGGTTGTTGGTTCCATGTTCCTTTGTGTCTCTCTCTCCTACTGCTACGGTACAAACTGATTCATGCACAGTGGCTGTGGCAGGGTATAGCCTGGAGGCGGAGCCAACAGCTTTTGCTTTTTCCTAGTGTCTTGTCTCCTAGTGACCAGGTCTATACCCATGGTGCTGTGTCCCCCAGTGAATACAACGAGAAAAGGATTTTACGGTGAGTACACAAAAATCCCACTATCACACGGACCAATTCCTTCATATGAAAAGAGACTGGAAGGCAGGGGTGTGTGTGTTAGTATTCCTCCCAGGAAAACCAAATCATAAAGGTCTTGCAAGGCTCTGTGGAAATCTCTGCCACCAGCTCCTCCATTCTCTGGACGTGACTGAGCTCCTGGATCCATTCCAGTATGGCCAGAGGGTAAACTCTCCAGCAGCTGCAAACAAATGACACAGTAGATGCTTCCTGACCCTTGAAATGAAGCCAAGACTGTTATAGAGTCTGGAGCGTTGCTAGAATATGGCAGCCAGAAACCTATAGGGTGGAATATCTGATCCCACAAAGCGTGCAGTACGGACCACACCTGCCCTCTCCTATATTGCACCACCAACAGGTATTGTGCACGTTGTGGTAGACTTTATGGAGCACTTCCGGAGGATTCCCTGACTGATAATTGCGATATGTCAATAGGCCACCAGTACCAAACGCATGCCAAGAGTGTTGTTTTTGGCATACACTGGGCTAGGATGTTTATGCATACCTTTTCTCACTGGAAAAATTTAGTTTACTGTGCTTTCCTATGCAGAGAACACAGCAAATCTAATACCATGTAGTATACAATTTTTACAAGAGCCTATGGGTTGGAAGGATGGGTAGAATGGTAAGAAGATCTAAATGCTGTAATCTCTTTTCTAATAGCTATACATTCTAACCATTACAGGCAGTGTGTCAGTCCTCCCCACTCTGCTGTACCTAGTGGTGGGTGTTTTGCAGCACACAGCTGAAAGAAATCCTGAAGGGCGACTATCCGTAGCAGTAACCTCTGCTTTGCAAGCTCTAAAGTCTATTGTGTCATCTCCAATGTCAAGAGTAGAGAAGATTCGAGCCTCATGGACCAGTCTTTTACACAGTTCTGCATCCACCATGCTTCAGTCCTGGGATACAGGTATGCCTTTTTGACAGTGACAACCCAAATTCTCAAATCTTTCTAGAATTGACATTACTTACTCTCTCTCTCTAGATGACGAGAAGGATAGAATAGCCTTGCTGACCGCTGTAACAATATTCCTCCTGTCTGCTAATCCTGAGGTGATGTCTGAGCCTGGACTGCAGAATGCCTGCCTACAGAGATTTCATTATAGCACAGACAACAAGGATCCTAATGTAAGCTATAGCAGGGACACCTGGGGAGCTCATATTAGACCTATGGCCAGTTTATGAAATTCTCATATGAGTGTGCAGAAATAGTTTTGTGATGTTATCGATCTCAGAAATACAAGTTACTTTATTGAAGTAGGTGTTGATGAAGAACAAAATATTTTATAGAACGCTCTAAATGTGGGAAGAAGGCCTAGCATATGGAAGAACGGTCAACTCCAACTTGTAAGCTGGCCATACATATTTGATATGTGTTGGCTAGACCCACTGATTTTGTCGCGACTGGCCTACTATCTAATGTGTATGGAATCCTGCTTTTTCACAACTTACAGATATTGGGGAAGATAAGGATCAGGCAGATAGTTAAACATGCTTGATCCTTATGTTCTCTGGGAGATCTGAGGCTGCCAGTGGTGTCTGGCAGTGGATTTCTCCCCATTCAGAACACTTGGCCAAGCCAACCACGCATATGTTTGGGGAAAGGGGTCATGAGATGTAGGTTTTGGCCGAATAACTGTGTATAGCCAGTAAATGTCTAATAAGATGTACAAATAGATGATTTTTATAGTTGCTTAGCTATAAAATAGCAGCGTTCATTACCATTTCTAACCTTTTTTATTTCTAATGTTTGTCTTTTTTTTTTTGCCTTTTTAGGAACAGTTAAAATGCTACCGGCTGATCTTGTCCATTTTCCAGCATCCCGCCCATGATGTTGTCGCCCCATATATTCGTGACTTAGCGCCTTGTGTTGTTCGCCATCTAAGTCATGCTGACAGCAGGAAACCACAGAGCCAGGCTGAGCTTTTAGTCCTGCAGGAAGGTGTGCGTTTGCTGCAGGCTCTCATCACTGCCAGTGAGGAACAGAACCGTAAGTGTCAGATTTGCATTTTGTAGATACATATTTTAATCGTTATTTTTTAGAATTAGATGGCTGACTATTGGGGTGTCATGACTGCTGTATCTTTCCAGACATTAGGTTGGGGGAAAAAAAAATCAGGAGTATCTCCTAACACAGGGGTAGGCAACCTTTTTTGTTCGGCGTGCCGATTTTAATAAAAAAATCAAAGATGAGGTACTCGGAGTGCCGGTCAATAATTGTAAGTCTGACGACCCCTAAACTAAAGTCATATACCACAAACAGAAGTGCTGCCACCAGATGCTTTAGGACACATGCGTTTACTGCTATTTCCTGGGACGCTCCTGTACTTTCTGATTAGAAGCAATGAAAGTACATGTACAGCCGCCAATTAGTGGTAAATGTGTCCAGGAGCACCGTATGGCGGCAGTCTTATGGTGAAAACACACCATGTATCTGGATGCAGCTATATTTGGAACTTTTTCATTCGATGTAAAACTGGTGCATTTTTGCACAAAAAAAAACAAAGCCTGAGTTTTCTGTGCAAAAACACATCCTTAATATAGAAAACACACCGTTATTCAGAATAATGTCCCATAGTGGTCCCTGCACACGGTATTATGTCCCATAGCGGCCTCTGCACACAGTATATGTCCCATAGAGGTCCCTGCACACGGTATTATGACCCATAGCGGTCCCTGCACATGGTATTATGTCCCATAGCGGCCTCTGCACACAGTATTTGTCCCATAGCGGCCTCTGCACACAGTATTTGTCCCATAGCTGCCTCTGCACACGGTATCTGTCCCATAGCTGCCCCTGCACACAGTATTTGTCCCATAGCGGCCCCTGCACACAGTATTTGTCCCATAGCGGCCCCTGCACACAGCAATATGTCCCATAGCGGCCCCTACACACGGTATATGTCCCATAGCGGCCCCTGCACATGGTATTATGCTCCATAGTGGCCCCTACACACGGTATATGTCCCATAGCGGCCCCTACACACGGTATATGTCCCATAGCAGCCCCTGCACATGGTATTATGCTCCATAGTGGCCCCTGCACACGGTATATGTCCCATAGCGGCCCCTGCACATGGTATTATGCTCCATAGTGGCCCCTGCACACGGTATATATGTCCCATAGTGGCCCCTGCACACGGTATATGTCCCATAATGGCCCCTGCACACGGTATATGTCCCATAGTGGTCCCTGCACACGGTATTATGCTCTATAGTGGCCCCTGCACACTCACTAGCTATTATTATACTGTGAGGTCTCTTCAGACCACAGCGTATAATAAGTGATGAAACATTAAAAAACAATGTTAACTCACCATTCCATGCTCCGCAGCTGCTCTGTGTCTTCGGGCGCTTCTGCCTGTAGTCAGCGACCGCTCATTGAGTCTCAGGGGTAGCGTCATTATGCGTAATGACGTCAGACGCAGACGTGACACCTGAGGCCCTGTCAGCTGACTTCAGGCAGAAGCGCCTGAAGAGTACAGAGCGGCTGCGGAGCGTGGAATAGTGAGTAACATTGTTTTTTATGTTTGATCATCTCCCCGGGGGCTCCGCTTATTATACTCGGGGGTCTGAAGAGACCCCACAGTATAATAATAGCAGTTTCGTTTCGGACGTGTTTGGTCCGATCGAAACTGCTGGGTGAGGAGTCCGCTGCCGTGCCAGGGGAATATGCCTCGCGTGCCAAGAGTGCCATGCGTGCCATAGGTTGCCGACCCCTGTCCTAACCTATAACCCTGAAGGAATTAAGGGTATGGCATTTCATAGAAAAAGCTAATGGTAGCCATATGCCATTTGTATAGGCCTACAGTGACATATGGTGACCATTAGCTTTTTCTGTTAGGCATATATATTTAGGGGCCTATGCATACATTCAGCTTCCAGGTGCATATGTCAAGCGTAACAAAGAAAACTGAGGGTGAACAGACCAGAACGTTAGGTGCAATGTAATAGTGCAACAAGACAATGTGATATGCGTTCAGTTACTTGATATTGGCAATTGATAGGTACGGTGACTTATTCTTCATGTAAATATATTTATTATATGTATATTTTATTTTGTTCTACTTTTGTGTTATGTCTTATGCAAGTTCTGGATAGTCACATTATCATTTTGCCCTGCAGGACCTCCCATTGTATCTATGGTCTTCCATCTCCTAATGTCCTTTCTTCTGGATGAAAATACCCTGTGTTCTGCACCTCCATGCTCCAGAGCTCTTCATGACTTTGGCCTGCAAAGCCTTACCCAGTTTGGCGCCAGCCACCCTGATCAGTTTCGTCATCTTATGGGTTCTTCCACAGCACTACGTTCTCGCCTAGAAGCTGCCCTTCGGGGAAACCAGGAAAGCCTCAAACCTAAACCTCGCATTGTCAGGGGAGGAGGACAAGGTTCTCCAAGCATCCAACTAAAGACAAACTTTCTATGAAATCGTGCTTCCTTAAAGCAACACTACTCCATTCCTCGCAGCCTTAATGCTTGCTCACAGCTTGAATATCTGAAGTGCCTGTGATATAGAGAGGATTTGCGGGCCTTTCAGCTAATGAAAGGAAGGAAGTTTTTCCTGACATGTTGATACTTCTTAATAGTCTAATGCCTTAACAAACTGGTTCTTAACTGTACTGATGTAACACATCCACTGACCCAGTGGTTCACCCTGATGCATTAAATAGGAGGTTCACCTTCTAAAACTGTAGAGCCCGTCTCAATACTAACTTACAGTGAATGTAGAAGAAACGTAAAAGTGCAAATGAAGTAGAGGACACAAGACCTCATGTCAGACTTGCGTGAAGCAATGAAGAGGAATAGGCAAACATGTTGGTTTAGATTTGTTCTTCCCGGAAATGAAGTTGTCTCTCTCCTTTGCACTTGGTAGCACTTTTCCGAATGTGATCTATTGTGATAAGATTGATTGTGTGAATAGGGCACAGACACAATAGCAGAAAATATTAGCAGCCGAGGCAATGAAGACGCGATGAAGAATACAAAATTTCTGTTTTGCACTGCCTTACCGAACCATACTATGTTTTGGTTTTAGTTGCGTAACCAGTACTACTACATTTTTACTACACTACTTTCCTAATTCATTTTCTTTTTTCATTTCTAATACTGAATTAAGCAGAATTGCAAAATTTTTAGATCGGGGTGCACAGTTAATGGCGTAGGGGCCATATGCTGCCCACAGTGCCCTCCTGTTCCTCCCCAGCCACTGGTCATAGACATGCTTGTCTGTGTCTGGTAACTGCTTACATGTATTTTCCGTGTCTGTGAGGAGTGGCGTGTATCGGAATAACAGGAGCACTTTGGGCCATCTTTGGGACTACCGTGAATTGGCAGAATAGAGGTCTCCTGATCCAGAAACCATTAATTGATTCAGAAAGGTGGCCATGCATGAGTGTGGCTGTCTTCATTGTAGTTGATTGGAGTGATCACTTAGCCATATGATCATCTTATATAAACTACAATGGAAACAGTCGAATATGTGCATAGCCTTTCTTTCTGGGATGTGAATAGGGAAGAAAGGTATCCCACATTCTCACAATGGGTGGGATCTTCAGCATTGGAACCGCCACCTTTCTGATATTCATGGCATATGTTTTCAGCATGCCATAAATGTCTCAAATGGTAAAACCCCTTTAACCTTTAATGCAGCAGCTCCATCTGACAGTGTGGCTCTTGAACCAGAAAATGTTGTGCACCCCTGATTTCCTCCATTACCTGAAGCAACCATGTTGAAATGCGGTTGCATTAGGGATATTATTAGGTTTGGCTATAGTGTGAAGATGTCATGGCCATGTTGACCTACCAGTGCATTTTACTTTCCAGGTCCGTGATAGTTGACTGCTGCAATGCCAGACGCTCACTGTCATGTGTCATCATCTAAAAGTTCCCATACGCATAAGAGTAAAGTTGGTTGAACCCTCCAATTTCGTCTGGACCAGCTGACTATACTATACTATGTGTATGGGGATACTCTCACTTTCCCCAAAATGATATTGGAGGAAGGAAGTATCAGTTGGGCTGAATTTCAACACCTGATCTTTAGTCCTTACAGGAGGTAAGCCTGCATGTGTAGCAAAGGAGTCAGTGGGAATGGTTGTCCACTGAATGAAGCATTTGGCCAACATCTAGTGCACATGTACAATTTGAGACAGTGGCCAATAGCTGTCGTGACTTTGGCTTGGAGCATTGAGGCACTCTATACAAAGCTGTGGGGCCTGTGAACTCAAGGACCTCTACTTATCTGACAAGCCAGTAAATAATAATGATATTTGTGTAATATAACTTCACTACCTTTTTTTGCCATCTTACTTAATATGTATTTTACTTTAAACAGGGTAAAAAAGGGATTGTCTGGGATTTAAAAAACTAACCTAGCTGCAAACGATGTGATAAAATAACCATAACCTACTGGTTATATCCTCTGCCGCGGCAGCACTAAAGCTGAAGCCAGTGATTAGCCCAGAGGTCATGTATGTGATGTCATCTCTGCAGGCTCCATGAACAGAGGGGCACTTTAGCAGTGTGGAATGAAACAGTTAGTATAGGCTATGTGTTTTTTGTATAAATATCTTTGCCTGCTCTTTTAAAATCCCAGACAACCCCTTTAACACTCCATACAGCCCTACTTGCCTTCAGCTCAGTACAGCTTTTGGCCAATTCATGAAAAACGTTTCTGTAGTAAAAAACAATAGGAATGGATTCTAAAGTGACAGATATACAGCTATAAACTAGTCTGTTGATCATGTTTTGACACTACGTGAGCACAAATGACTACTGTGTTCAAATGAAATAATTTACATTTACATGTATTGCATTTTCAGAGGATAAGCCAATAATTTACATTACATGTATTGCATTTTCATAGGATAAGCAACATACTGTCTGATAGATCCCAGTTCCAACACTGGCTCCTACACCAATGTCAGAACTGGGAACCCCTGGCCAACTTAGTGAGACGACCTCCTTCTTGGATTGAGCAGAGAATTGACTGCACATGTGCATGGCTCTCCCTACTCGCTTCTATGAAAGTTATGGAATCAGCTGAGCAGGTTGGGGGTTGGAGAAACAGTTGCGGGTTCTAGCAATGGAAGTAGAACTGAGTCAGATACTTCTGAATCCGTACACTATGTAGATCTGGCAGTCACAGCAGTTGATTGGTGGGGGTTTACTAGATGTCTGAACCCTCACCAATCTGATATTATTGACCTGTCCTAAGGTGGCTACCCACATAATATAATTATTGGTGAAGATGTCAGTCAGTCACTAGTGCGATTGCTCTTGCAGACAGTCCCACTATCCATATATTTCACTGATCAGGGGGTGGGATTGGAATAAAAGCAGAAAACAAATACTCTGAGTTTGTGCAAAATGGCAAATGGTTGAACGGCCGTTTAAGCCTTATGCTTGTATTTTCAGATAATTTCTAACAGGATGGATCAGTTTTTTGGTAGACAGAAGTCTGGTTTTTCAAAAAGTGATTGCCTGAAATGACCAAAATTGGCCTCTTCCAACAACTTCTGTCTCGTGTAAGGCTAACTTAAAGGGGTTGTCCAGAAATTGGACCAATCCCTGTGGAGGACAGGGGAAAGGTGTAAATAAAAAAAAAAAAAAAAAAAAAGCATACTTACCGTATCTGTCCCCGATGCTCTGTTGTCCGCTGCTGTTTGGTTTCACTCCGGCACCTTGTTACCGGAACTTCCTCCTCGCACATGGCTGCTGAGACCAATCAGTGGTCTCCGTGGTCGCAGGTAAGGAACTGATGATGTATGCTTTTTTTTTTTTTTTTTTTTTTTACTTCACTCCTCCCCTGGCCTCCATAGGGGTTGGTCCAATTCCTGGACGACACTTTTAATAATCAGATCTGTTAAAAGTATCAGATGCACAAAAAGAACAGAATAAACGTAAAAAACTGAAAAAAATTATGAAGATATTTTACAAAGATTTAAATTTGCTGACTGCAGTATATAGCCAATATTATTGCGTGATGGCGCTTCACTTTTTTTCATAGAATTCGATGACTGTTATATTGTCTAATATTTTGCGATCTGATATAAGATTGTAACACACAAAACAATAATGTCTCTAATTCTACTGTGAATTCACCTCCGTCTGCAAAATAATTGATGTCTGATCTGCGTTTATTTTCTTACAATTTTAATCCTATGCTTCAATTGCACATTTTTACAAAAATTTTTTCATGTTCGAAATTAGCGACACTAGTTGTGACGTTTGTCTGTGTGTTTCTGTGTTAAGTTCATACAATTGCATGTGGTGTGACTATAATGCAGTATTAATAACTGTGAACACTGTGCTGTGTCCGAGCGCTGACAAGACCAGATGTGATTGGTCGGCCAGCCGCCGCTATGATCTTCTCTGTACTGTATTTTTCGTATTGATTTATGTTTGTGTATTTTTAAGCCTTTCTTAATCTAACACTGCCTGAATTATTGGTAAAGCGACTCCTGATGCAGTACGAGGAAGATTCCACTTTTAAATAAAGTTGCATTAACATAAACATTTTCAGATGCTTTTTTTATTCAGGTAAGGCTACGGTCACACTTGCGCTGTGTGACCGTTCGGGGATTCCGTCCCCCATTCCCGCTTGAAAAATGCAGAGAGAAAAGTCTTGGAAGCAGGACTTTTCTCCCTGCATTTTTTGGGTGGAGACCCGGCGGACCCCATTATAGTCTATGGGGCCTGCGGGTAACCGCTTTAAGTGGATTGGGTTTTCCTTTATTTGGGTCCCCAAGCAGACCTGAAGAACGGAAACCCCAACGTTAGTGTTAACCTAGTCTAAGCCTTCTAGCAAATCCAGATTATTGGGATGTTTCTTATTATAATGACCGATAAATGTAATAATTCTCCTCTAGTAAGTATGGGACTCTGTACTGACTATAACAGAGTCTGAGACTGCTGGTCTCTTCCTCGTGCTGATTGGTTGGCCAGAAGAGCCTTTCTATTTTCTCCTAAGTATCTTCTCAGTATCCCCCTGCACCTCAGGGGTGGGGATAGGACCTGTGTCCACACCTCTCCTTCTTCTCTGTAATTTATTGGTTCATCATGTGCCTCCTACATGTCTGTTTAGAGGTGACTGACTCCAATGAGCAGCACCTACTGTTATATAGAGGCTGTAGCACAGAATATAGTGCCTTCATAATGTCATAAGCCCCAGACCAACAATTAAAGGGATTCTATCATTGGGGAAACGTGTTTTTAACTGAAGCAATGTTGGAATAGCCTTTATAAAGGCTATTCTACTCCTACCTTTACTTTTCTTCTCCTCACCGCCCTTTGTTCAAAAAACGTTTTATTCTCATATGTAAATGATGCTCCAAGAGCACAGGAGGCATTCCCCCTGTGCTCCAGACACACTCGCGTCATCGTCACAACCCGCCTCCAGCGCTGCTTTTTCACACCCCCGCATCATCTTCTGTTCATCTTGCATCTGCTTCTTGCTCCGTCGGCCCTGCCACTTTGAGTTCAGGCAGAGCCGACTGAGCATGCTCCGTTGGCCATTATTGTTTAGTTTCTTACACCAGCATACGCCAGAAAAATGGCTGACAGAGAAAGCAGATACAAAATGAACAGAAGAAGATGCAGGGGGTGTGAAAAAGCAGCGCTGGAGGCGGGTTGCCGCAATGACGCTGGTGTGCTCGGCTAGCCTTTATAAAGGCTATTCCAACATGGCTTCAGTTAAAAACACGTTTCCCCAATGATAGAATCCCTTTAAAGGGAATCTGTCATCAGTACATTGGTTATATACCTATTCCCAGAAGTGATTCTATAGTTTCCAAATATACAGACGTGGACAAAATTGTTGGTACCCCTCGTTTAATGAAATAAAAATCCACAATGGTCACAGAAATATCTTGAATCTGACAAAGCTGGAATTTGCCAAACTGCATGTTGACAAGCCACAAAGCTTGTGGGAGAATGTCCTATGGACAGATTTGACAAAAATTGAAATTTTTGGCAAGGCACATCAGCTGTATGTTCACAGACGGAAAAATGAAGCATATCTTGAAAAGAACACTGTCCCTACTGTGAAACATGGAGGAGGCTCTGTTATGTTCTGGGGCTGCTTTGCTGCATCTGGCACAGGGTGTCTTGAATCTGTGCAGGGTACAATGAAATCTCAAGACTATCAAGGGATTCTAGAGAGAAGTGTGCTGCCCAGTGTCAGAAAGCTTGGTCTCAGTCGCAGGTCATGGGTCTTGAAACAGGATAATGACCCAAAACACACACAGGTAAAAACACCCAAGAATGGCTAAGAGGAAAACATCGGACTATTCTAAAGTGGCCTTCTATGAGCCCTGACCTAAATCCTATTGAGCATCTTTGGAAGGAGCTGAAACATGCCGTCTGGAAAAGGCACCCTTCACACCTGAGACAACTGGAGCAGTTTGCTCATGAGGATTGGGGCAAAATACCTGATGAGAGGTGCAGAAGTCTCATTGACAGTTACAGGAATTGTTTGATTGCAGTGATTGCCTCAAAAGGTTGTGCAACAAAATATTAAGTTAAGGGAACCATCATTTCTGTCCAGGCCTGTTTCATGAGTTTTCTTTTTAAAAAAAATTCTGTTGAAGCATGGTTGAAAAGCAATGTCTGACTTTCATTTGTTCATTTTCATAGAATTTTTATATATTTATTACTTTTGTCAGATTCATGTTATTTCTGTGACCATTGTGGCTTTTTCTTTCATTAAACCAGGGGTACCAACAATTTTGTGTACGTTTGTTATTCAGCATTGCAGTCCCATTTTCATGTAAATCGCCTTTTTATTCATATGCAAATGAGAGGAAAAGTGCTTTGCCTTACCCTTAGCTTTGGCCTCAGCTCTAAATTCCCAAAGTTAAGGTGCATTACCAAGCACAGCCATTATATAATGTTCTTTGCTTAGCAAGCAGTAAAAAGGCCACAGCATTTGTCCACTGGAACCTTTTTAGATTGAGGCCCCACGTTGCGGAAATACAGCTTTTTTTTTTTTCTGTTTCAGATTTTGCTGTATTTTTTTTGAGCCAAAGCCAAGAATGACTACAAAAGGAATGGGAAATATATGGGAAGCTCTTATACTTCTACCTTCTGCTCAATTCACTCTTGGCTTTGGCTCACAAAATCTGCAGCAAAATCTGCAACAAAAAAAATTGCATTTCCGCAATGTGGGGCCTCAGCCTTAATCTGCTGATCTGTGGGGTTCCAGGTGTCGGATCCTCACTGACCTGATACTGATGACCTATCCAAAGGACAGGTGATCAATTTCATAGTCCAGGAGAACCCCTGTAAAAAAAAAAAAAAAAAAAAAGTTGGGGTATAGAGTAGAGAATTATGGGAAATGTACAGTATTTGCAAACTGCCAAGTGACTCAGGATATGACTCTGCTACATCTGTATATTATGGTTTACTGAAGACCCTGACCAGACACTGACATCTCCACTTAATAAGAAATGTGCCCAGAAAAGTCCTAGGGATCCCAGACCCTCCTCTAATGTACACACAAACATTAGATTGGTGCCGCTCAGGGGGACCTTCAGGCATACCTTTCATTGTGAAGTGGCCTTTTTACCAATAGTAACCTAACAGCAGTGCTTTCATTTTTCTGCAGTGAGGTTGTCCAATATATATATTTTTCTTAGAGTATGTTTATATGACAATAATAAACTGCAGAATTTTAAGAAATGTTTTTCACACACTACGCAAAAAGAGTGCTCATATATGCGGAAATGTATCAGAATTTGCAGTGGCAAATACGCAGCATTTTGCAAAAAAACCCAATGATCAAAAATTGCACCTTTTGCAATTTATGCTGAGGTTTTAACCTTGTAGACCTCATTCACATGTTCACATCCACGAAAATTGCAGGCATGTGAATTAGCCATTGAATCCTGTCAAAAATGTTGTGAGGTTTCTGCCACGACAGAATTTTTACCCACAGTGAATATGTCCCCTGGGGACTAACATTTAGGGAGTTATTTGATAAGCATTAGTGGCTACTGGCAATATTCAGTATTTGCTCACAACTTTCCATTATTTTATGCTGCAAATCAAGCGGGCACATTTTTTTTTTTTTTTTGTTAAGCTGTGCCTACCTCTCTTTGTGCCCCAACACAGTAATTGTGCCCTTCAATGTATAACTCACAGTGATGATGCACCCCATCTTGACAGAAAAAAACAGAAATGTAGATATTTTAGCAAATTTATTAAAAAAGAAAAACTGAAATATCACATGGTCATAAGTATTCAGACCCTTTGCTGTGACACTCATATTTAACTCACAGGCTGTCCATTTCCTTCTGATCCTCCTTGAGATGGTTCTACTCCTTCATTGGAGTCCAGCTGTGTTTAATTAAACTGATTGGACTTGATTAGGAAAGGCACACACCTGTCTATATAAGCCCTCACAGCTCACAGTGCATGTCAGAGCAAATGAGAATCATGAGGTCAAAGGAACGGCCCAAGGAGCTCAGAGACAGAATTGTGGCAAGGCCCAGATCTGGCCAAGGTTACAAAAGAATTTCTGCAGCACTCAAGGTTCCTAAGAGCACAGTGGCATCCATAATCCTTAAATGGAAGAAGTTTGGGATGACCAGAACTCTTCCTAGACCTGGCCGTCCAGCCATATGACCGGCCATCCATATGACATATAAAATTCCCTTAGGGGGCTTGCTGTTCCCTTAGCAGATGGTACCTGTAGTTTTGATTTGCAATGAGTGCTGCTCAGCGGAGAGTTACTGCTATGCTCCCCAATCCCATTCTGCTGCGGACATCACATCAGACCCCAGGCCAGAGACAAAGTGAGGTTACTAAAGGACCATTATATGTGTTGGGGGACAATAGTAAACTGTGTAAGAAGAATGGGGTGACATTATATTGTGTGTTGGGACACTTAAGTGCTTTTACTCTGTGTGAGAGGATAATTCTACTGCATGTGGGGGGGGGGGGCACTGAAGGGACATTAATCTATGTGAAAACTTTGTGGGGTCAATAAAAGGGCATTAAGTCATTTTATATTTTACACTGACACATGTGCCAGTGACGTCTTGAAAAGGGGCATAGCTGCAACATGCCATGTCTATGTTACAAAAACAGCCTCTTCAGCGAAGCAGGAACTATCACATGATGGACATAATGTGATAGGTCCCATTCTCCCCAACACCACCTTCCTCCAAAGACCCCATTTTGTTTATAATGGATGCTGCCAAGGTTACATTACAGTGTCCCTCACTTTGATGAGAAGAATAGTGCTGCATGCTGTGTGGATTTCTCCACTCAGTATAATGCCTTCATAGTGGCCCCCACATAGTACAACAGCTCATTGTGGTTCCACACAGTATAATGCACCATAGTATTTCCCACATAGTATAATACCCTATTGTGGCCCTCACACAGTATAATGTACCATTGGGGGATATTTATGAAGACTGACATATTGAAAACCAGTCTTCACATCCCTGAAGAGATGCATGCCTCTTCATAAATGCGGTGGCTGCTCTGTCGGGCCATGAGCCTATACTGGAACGTACGTCATCTTGTAGCTGGTGTAGATTTCAGTGATCATTTGCGCTAGTAAGCTGGTGTGAAATGATCTTACATGTAGTGCAACTCCCACGCCACATTCACTGGCAAAAATGGCATTTGTGACAACTATTGTTACATTGTACTGCTGAGAGGCAACAACCTCGAAACAGCAGTCCTTTTGGAGGAGTTATACCCATATTATGTCCTTAGGTTTCTTTGAAAACTGTACATATGGCCTCATGCACAGGACACGTGTGCATTGTCAGTATTTTTCACAGCTAGCACACTGACCCATTAATTTCTATGGCCCCATACACACGACTGTATTTTCTCAGTCTTATGTAGGCAGTTTAACCTTAATACTTTGTTTATCCACAATTGCAGACAGTTACAGACACACAAAATTCGGTCATGCGAATGGGGTTTAAAAAGAGCTTTCAATGATACAAACCATTTTGTACTAAAAGATAATAGTCTGCATTTGGTACTTTTGAACAATTAATGTTCATTATTTACATCGCACAGGATCTGTTTTATAATGGCCATGCAATGTTATTACAGTCTGTACTAATATCACATGTCTGCTATAAAACAGATACTGTATGATGTAAATAGTGAAGGGACCCCACACAGTACAATCTACTCCACTGTGGCCCCCAGACAGTACAATCTGCTCCACAGTGGCCCCCAGACAATATAATATGCTCCACAGTGGCCTCCACACAGTATAATGTGCACCACAGTGGCCTCCACACAGTATAATGTGAACCACAGTAGCCTCCACACAGTATAATGTGCACCACAGTGGCCCCCACACAGTATAATGTGCTCCAAAGTGGCTCCCAACACAGTATAATATGCTCCACAGTGGCCCCCACACAGTGTAATATGCTGCCCAGTGGCCCCACACAGTATAATATAATCCACAGTGGCCCCCATACAGTATAATATGCTCCTGTACTTCCCTGCACTCCCACAAAGAGCAGCTGGACGGCCTCCTTCCACCACAAAGCAGGCGCTGATGGATGATGTCATCGCACCTGCGTCAGGGCAGAGATTACAATCTTCTGTCAATGTAAGCTGCGGACCCGCACCCTACACTCAAAGTTTTCAACACCTGAAAGAAGTGCTCATCTGTTCGCTGGGGGATCTGGGACAGCTGTCCCAAATTACTGATTAGCGAGTAATCTATGACCCTGGTTGGGGCAACGGCATGCGTGCCCACAGAGAGGGCTCTGAGTGCCTCCTCTGGCACACGTGCCATAGGTTCGCCACCACAAATAAAGACCGTTACGTGCTGGATTACACCAGTGGGTAATGGCCAATATTCACATCCAGGGCAGACAAACCCGGGCAAGCTCCTGAGGGGGCCCACTTAGCTGCCGGGCAATGACTGTGGCTGCTGCTTTTTTTTTTTTTTTTTTTTTTTTAAACAGGCCATTGCCTGCTGGAGTAACCTCAGCGTTCATTGCACTTTTAACACTATCAGCTCTGTTCACACGGTAGAATCTGGCATTAATTTTGCAGTGGATTTCACTCCCAAATCAGCGGCAGATTCTTCCCTCATTTTGCCTCCCATTGAAAACAATTGGAGCAGGACGCTGGAAAAAAGAAAATAGGTCTGCCAAAGCAAAAAAAACACTCCATTTTGGTTGTTTTTTATTGCTGTGGTGCGCATCAGTTACTTCAAAAGGGGCCCACACAAGCATGTAGCTGGCCATCAACTTGTCCCTACAGTATACATTTACATATATGAACAGACGTCTACATGCGCCCATTAAAATAAGTGGGTCTGCATGCAGTCTGGGGTTTTCGGACATCACATCCACAAAATTCAGACGTGTTAATAAAACCTTAAGATGCATTCACACAAAATCAAAAACTGCACCAAAACTGCATGTAGTTTTTCCAATACAATTTTGATGCATTTTAAAAACCAAAAACTGAATGCAGTTTTGTTGAAGTTCTGGAAAAGATTTTTCCAGGCAAAATATGTTAAAGGGAATCTGTCAGGTCAATCTGGGACACTAAACCACCCACAGGTCCTTATAGACCTGGGGTTTAGTGTCCTAAATCGCCCTGTTGTAATGCAATCTGCAGACGCATTAAAAATAAAAAACCTTTATACTTACCTAGAGAAGGGTCCGATGAAAGCTGTTCGGCTGAGAACAGTCTGGCTTATCCATAGGATAGTGGATAAATACCTGATCAGTTGGGATCTGACCACCATGACCCCCACCGATCCCAAGAATGGGGGGTCCTTATCCTCCACTGCACATTCAGCGTGATGTAGGTGTGATTGGCGGTGGACGGCTCTCCCATATCCTTCAATGGGAGCACCAGAGATATCCGAAATACAGAACTCAGCTATCCCAGCACTCTCATTGACCAAAGATAAACATTGACCAGGATAAATATCCAAAGGTACAGGGGCCATCAAGACTGAAATATAATACGCTGGAATTGATGAATCCCACTTCATTTAACTCCTATGGCCCTAGTAGTCCTTGTACAATGTGTATCCCATATACGTATACTAGCACCTCAGACCTGACCCCCATACATAGTGTACATCAGTACTGCTGGACACATGCTCCTCCATGGTCTACTGTACATATATCCAAAATCATGTGAATATTGTTACTAGGCACAATATGTAGCATATGACTATAATTCCTATCATTTGCTGCGTCTTTACCACAGGACTATGTCTTCTTCATCATGGAATATCTCAGCGGAGGAGACCTAAGTGACCTCATTAGAGTCAATGACCCGTTCCCTATACCAGTCACAAGGTAAGACAGGACATGGGAATATTAGATATAGACGTCGGTTGTCAGAGACATCCAGCTCTGTGTCACTATTAGGCTCTTAGTTTGGTGGATTACATTTTTTATATTGTTTTCTTTGTCACCAGATTTTTTGCAGCTCAGATTATCTGTGGGCTGCAGTTTCTCCACAACAGAGGAATTATACACAGGTAAGTGGAGCAAGTCTTCTGTGTAGACCTGGTATATATACCATCTGGCAGCCCCATACCCTTTCTTGTAGATACCATTATGAGTTATCAGCCCAACTAATATGATATTTTACAAACTCTTTCCTCTAATAGAGACATTAAAACAGCCAACATCTTACTGGACGGCGCTGGTCATTTGAAGATCGCTGATTTTGGCCTTGCCGTAATGAATATCTTTGGGGATAGGAAGGTCTCAGAAGGTGCCGGTACTCTTAACTATATGGCCCCTGAGGTGAGGAATCATCTACATGTTACTGAATTATCACTGTGTACAGGTCTGGACATCTCCATGATTTAAGCTGATCAGAAAAATGTTCTAACTTTTATTGTCTCCTGGATGTTTCCACAGATTCTTCTACAGGAACCCTACAACACGGCAGTGGTCTGGTTTTCAGCTGGTGTAATGTTTTATGAAATGGCCACTGCTAAATATATTTTTTTGAGGGACTATTCCCTGAAAACCGTATAATGTCTACCCTAAAGGATTCGACCCGCAGGCCAGAGACATGATAGACTGCGTGAGTATCTATTCACTTATCCTTTATGATCCAATGTTGGTGTAGTACGGCAGAATAGGACAGACATTGATTTAGACCACGGTAAACTTCATATCAGGAGACTTTTGATGCCTTTATTGCATTTTTACAGCTGTTAAACAAGTCACCAGTGAGTCGGCAGGAAGCTGCAAACAACATCAGGGAGCTTCCGTTCTTCAGGGACGTCAACTGGACTGACATAGAGGGAGCTAAAGCTCATCCACCATTTCAACTACAAAGAGTAAGTATATGATGCAGAGATGATGGTGATAGTAGTACAGTTCTTTCTGTTCCTCCTTTTTGAACTCTGGTCCTTGTATCTTCTCTCCATAGGCACCAGTGATGACATACAAAAAAATAGACAAACACCAAAAATAAACCACCAATGGTCACAACAGCTCAAAATATCTTCTGTGGATTCACATTTGCCAATGACAGATGGCAGGTCATAAAGCCAAAACAAGAGCCTGTAAAACAAAATCACAGATGAGTCAATGTAACTGAGGGGTGGGGACAGGGGTGCTAAAGGTGTTTTACTACTAAGACATCCCCACTGCATGTGTCCTACTTACATATGAGATTTTTTTTCTTCTAACATCTTATTTCATATTTCTTATAACAACTTATTTCTCTTGGCAGAACAATTGGCAGAATTGTGAGAGAGACCGTCCACAGGATCTGGAGGCGGATACAACGCTGGTAGTAAACTGCTCTGCTCTACAGTCACATGTCCCCAATAGGTCAGTGGGAGAAAAAGAAGAAGAGCCTTTTGATGACATCACAAGCACCAGACCAAAATTTCCTGTCCTGGTATGAACCTCTGATTCCTCGACGTCTACTCTCCATGCTACATTCATACAGCAATGGCCACTTTCTGCAGTCCAGATAAACTTACGAAGCTCGTGAGTTTCCTGCTGCATGATGAAACAGATTCCAAGTTCGTTTTCTGATCTCAACCAATGGCCAAGACACTTACCGGACTTTCCGCAGTAAGATATACTTGCAAACAAGTGAGTTTTCTTCTACACTCGGAGGCAGATTCCACACATGGTCTCTGCTTCCAAACAACCGCAATGGTCATTTTCTACAGTCCAGATGCACTTACGATGCTCGTGAGTTTCCTGCTGCATTACGAGACAGATTCCAAATTCGGTTTCTGTTCGCAACCCATGGCCAAGACACCTACCGGACTTTCCGCAGTAAGATATACTTGCAAACAAGTGAGTTTTCTTCTACACTCGGAGGCAGATTCCACACATGGTCTCTGCTTCCAAACAACCGCAATGGTCATTTTCTACAGTCCAGATGCACTTACGATGCTCGTGAGTTTCCTGCTGCATGACGAGACAGATTCCAAATTCGGTTTCTGTTCTCAACCAATGGCCAAGACACCTTACCTACTGGACTTTCCGCAGTAAGATATACTTGCAAACAAGTGAGTTATCTTCTGCACCCGGTGGCAGATTCCATGCATGGTCTCTGCTTCCAAACAACCGCAATGGTCATTTTCTGCAGTCCAGACGTACTCATGAAACTCGTGTGTTACCTGCTGCATGATGAGACAGATTTCAAGTTCAGTTTCTGATCTCAACCAATGGCCAAGACACTTACCGGATTTTCCACTGTAAGATATACTCATAAAGTGACTGAGTTATCTTATGCATATAGAGGCAGTTTCTAGGCACTGTCTCTCTTCTCAAACAACCGCAATGGCAACTTCTGTAGATTGATGTATTCATTAAAATCAAGAGTTATCTACTACGACAAGAGACAGACTTCAAGCTCGCTCTCTGTTCTCAACTGATGGCCAAGACCTTTATCAACCTACATCTACGTGAGCCAAGAGCCCATTATCATCATCAATAGGGCCACATTTAAGACTAGTGCCCTGACTTCTAATGTAAACTTATTTTTTCACACCTTTAATGACGTTAATAAAGTCAGTGAATAAAAAATATTGGTGTATCTGAGCCTGTTTATTGATCCTCACAGTTCTTAACAGATCAAGGTGGTCAACCCAACATATTATAGGAGCCTGAGATTTGGGTAAGCAATAACAAAAAAAATAACCAAACACAAACCTGGTTGGGACTCCCAGTGGTCAGATGTAAATTTTAATAATGTTCATCTGACTATATGCTTCCTGGCCTTCAAACAAGGACAATAATCTGCAATACACATTTGTGTGACTTGTTGGGTTAATTTGAAGAATTTCTAAAAGATTTTTTTATTTATGAAGAATTAAAAATCCACATATTTCACACATGGAGATAGAAGCATCTGCTTAACAAAATACAAACAAAATATAACATGTTCTTATAGTTGTAAAAAGGCGGCCGAACTCCATAGTAACACCCATGATTTCGGAGTTAAATGTCCAATAATATCACATAGGTGTGATGGTAAGGGGGTCACACAGTTTTGGAAATATATTGTTTATTAGATTTCTTCTATAATCTATAAAGACTTTAGCTCAATTTTTTAAGTTATAAATTAGATATAATGGGCAAAAACATTAAAGGGTTACTCCACATATGGTAAAGTTGGGAATATCTGGCTGCAAATACAGACTGCCAGCCCGGGATTTGTGGAACAGTCAAGTGGTGGTGCTCTATGTTTTTTCCATAAGTATAACAGAAGTGAATGGAGCTACAGAAACAGCGTAGAGAAGAGCCGCTCAACTGTTACTGTAAGCAGGGGCGTAAATATCAGGGTAGCCGCGGTAGCGGCTGCCACAGGGCCCAGAACATTATGGGGCCCGGGACCCGGAGCCCTGTGGCAGCCGCTACCGCGAACCCCACAAACCCTGCTATCATTATACTCAGGAGACCCCTGAGTATAAAGATCGGGTGCCCAGGGGAGGTGAGGGAACATAAAAAACACTGTAACTCACCTCTCCTACACTCTGCAAGCTTTGGGCCTGTTTGGTGACGTCCCAGATGTCAGCCGACGTCATTATGCAATGCGATGTCGGCCTCACTCACGCAAGATCTGCTCAAACATTGAAGAAGGCCGAAGTAGCGCACAGGAATGCACCGGAGCCAGGAAGAGGTAAGTAGCATTGTTTTTTATGTTTGTATCCTCTCCTGGGTCTCCGATCATTATACTCTGGGGTCTGAAAAGACCCCAGAGTATAATAATCGTTCATGCGTGGTCCACTATGGGGCATCATAATACTGTGTGCAGGGGCCACTGTGGGGCGATACTACCGTGTGTATGGCCACTATGGGACATACTACTGTGGGCAGGGGCCACTATGGAGCATAATACTGTGTGCAGGGGCCACTATGGGGCATAATTCTGTGTGCAGGGGCCACTATGGGGCATAATAATGTGTGCAGGGGTCACTATGGGGCATAATACAGTTCGCGGGGGCCACTATGGGGCATAATACTGTGTGCAGGGGCCACTATGGGGCATAATAGTGTGTGCAGGAATGCGGTTTATGCGGGGGGGGGGTTGGGGCGGCGGTTCGGGGGGGGGGGGGCCCATGTCAAATGTTCGCCTTGGGGCCCAGCCATTCCTAGTTATGCCACTGACTGTAAGTGTCGTCCAGGAGGCCACAAATAAACAGCAGCATTCATAGTCATGTGGTAGTGGAATATTTATTAAATATCTTATAATAAGAATTTTAATCCCTTAAATGGGTTGTCTGGCCCCAAATCCATTTATCTTAGTCATGACGTATCCACAAGATAGGTGATCAGTATGTGATATTTAATCTGAACCCTGGATCCTGCACAGATCAGCTGTTCTGGCAGCATCTGGGTGCTGGAACTTACAGAAGTGGATGGGGAGTGCATGTAGGATCGTCTATTCAATCAATAGGAGCAGCACTACACTTCCCTACACTTTTCCTATTACTTGTATAGAAGAGCCTGAACACATGCGCTCCTAATCCTTTGGGCACCCAAACACTACCAGAACAGCTGATCTGTTCTGGTAGTTTGTTGGATCCTCACAGAATACATACTGATCCTTATTCTTTCAGCGTCCTGCTTTGATCTGTACTTCCTTGAAAACATTGGGAGGAAGATTGAGGACAGAATCTGGCGCTGATTTTGAAGCGAAATACACCTGAAAACCAGCACCAAATTCCACAGTGTGAACGTAAATACCCTTATTTTCTACTAGCTGAAAAAAATATTTCTGCCCAAACCTTCCAGTGAAGTGAATGCCTGAACCAGATATGGCTCAAACTTCCCAATGAAGTGAATGCCAGTAGGAAAACTTCCTGCCAAAGATTTCTGCATCGGATTTGCATGGTGAGTCCCATGCAGAATCCACTGTGCAAACT
Source organism: Leptodactylus fallax (assembly GCA_947044405.1). Classification (NCBI taxonomy): domain Eukaryota; kingdom Metazoa; phylum Chordata; class Amphibia; order Anura; family Leptodactylidae; genus Leptodactylus; species Leptodactylus fallax. The sequence goes on along the minus strand of CAMRHE010000130.1, from coordinate 3,926,748 downwards.
TACCATAAAGCTGAGGCCCCACGCTTCTGACTAATCCCATCCACACATTGCAGAAAAAAAAACCCCACTGCATTTATTTATGAATAACGCAGCATGTGAATTATACCTGCGGAGACGCTTGTGTTTTCCCTAAAAAGGGAAGAAAATCCGCAGAGAAAAAAATGCAGCAAAAAAGCAATGAAAAACACTGCGGAAAAAACACAATGCATTTCTGCTGCATTTTTTAGCTGCGTTCCATAGCGTGGGGCCTTAGTCTAAGGCTGGGACCCAACGTGGCGTAAACGCTGTGGAAAATATCGCAGCATTTTACAGTCAGAGCAAAGTGGAGCGAATCCCATGCCCACTTTGCGGTAAAAACCACGCTGCGGATATGCAGCGAATTCCAAAACTGCTGCAGTTTTGGAAATTGCAGCATGTCAATTATACCTACGGAAATGCTGACGGTTTCCCCATGGGTATAATTGAAACAGAAAGTCCGCAGCGGAAACCTCTGCGACCTTTCTGTCTAAAGCGCTGCGGTAAGAACCGCGATGCGTTCCTGCCGCGGTTTTTCCCGCAGCACTTTTTTGCTGCAGGACGCCACGTGGGGCCTTAGCCTAAAGGAGATAAATTTTAACTATACTTGGGGCATTGTTATTCTACTTAGCTATTGTGTAGCATTGTATATAGGCGGTGCTAGGAGGGAGTTCCTCGTCTTCACCACTGACGTCTTATTTGCATATTCCTTCCCCAGAATCCTTAGCAGTTCCTGTGCCATCTCGCCCTAATGAGACGCATTACCGCTTCTGTACAACTCCGGACGTTTTTGGCGAGGGAAGTCATAATAGGAGCTAAATCCCTCATTGATTTTATGGTTGGATCAGCCATGAGCGGGATGCACACAGCTCACTTTCCCTTCCTGTAAAATGATAATTTCTTTAAAAATGAGGCAGCCGGCGACGTGAAGCAAGAAGTAGGCTGCCAAGTGTGTGGTCTGCCCGCACTAGCCTAGGACTGTGCTTCAGAGCGCCCTCTGCTGCTTGTCGGGCCGCAGAGCGGGCGGAGTCTCGGCCTGAGCCCGTGACACGCTCCGTGTGACTCCGGGGATCGTCCGGAGCTGTGAGGCCCAGACCGGTTCCGTACGGACACGGTAAGATCACGGATGTTCATGTCTATGTCCAGTCTATAGTTAGCCCCCGGGATGTCGCAGTGTCAGGGATGTCTCCATGGAGTTCTCCAGGAACAGGCCTGAAACTCTAGGCTGTGGACCGGGCCTAATGGTGGGATGGGGCAGATAGCGTAGTAGGTGCTCGGACTGGGGCCGGGACCGGATCGATTAGCCGATTAATCGGAGGCTGGTGGCAGAACTAGGCCGCGCGGTGAGGATCGTCTGGCCTTGGACGTGTCCTGGTTGCTATGTACTAAGGAAATGGCCAACATGTCTCCCCTTGTACTCAGCACATCCTGGGACTGGATGGAGGTGACCATTAACCCTCTTGTGTCTGGCCAGCTCCCTGTACCCCGGTGTAACAGCATAGAATGGCCACCATGTATGTGTGTGAGCACTATATATATATATATATATATATATATATATATCCTGTACATTGTATCCTGTGGGCCCTGAGTCATGTTGTGCTCTAAACATAAAGGTCCAAGGCGCGGACTGCTTATACATGGCGAATTATGACCGCCATAGCAATGATCCCCGCAGACTGAATTATTCTGAGCGGATGCGAAATTCTAGTTACGGAGTATACGGTATAATATAATGCACTGTATGTATAGTTGTTTTTTTTCCTCTGGATTCCTCTGTATTACTATTTCATGCGGTAAAAAACTCTCCCAAAACTCAGTTGTGTGCTACCAACGGGCGCCAAAAGAACGCTCTTTTGGGTGTTAGGTCTAATAGTTGCTTATGGGCCTGCTTAAAGGGGTTTTCTGGGAATATATTGCTGACCTATTTTAGGATAGATCATCAGTTTGTGATCTGTGAGGGTCCAACACCCGGAAACCTAGGTTAGTTGTTTAAAGAGGCCGCAGCGTTCATCGGTCACGTGGTACAGCAGCAGCTAAAAGCTCGAGTGAGTGGGGCTGAGCTGCAATACCAAGCACAGCCTCTATGATATGTATGGCGCTGTGCTGGGTATTCAGTGTAAAGAGCGGCCTCTTCTACCAGCTGAATGATGGGGGTTCTGGGTGTCGAACCCTTCCTTATCACATATTCATCCGTATATAAGTCCAGGGTAACGTAAGCACGGACTCAGTGTGAAAAGACCCCAGTTCTGACCTCGTGATGACAGCTTCTTAGTACGATTTTTGCCATCCTTAGGCGGCTTTTATTTATGGTCACACTTCCTTTTTCCTGTGATGTACATACAGGAAGTACACCCAACACATGAGCTTGTCTGTGTAAAGTAAGACTAGGGCTACATGGTGACCCAAGCTTGCTGTGTCGCCCTGCGACTAATGTAAGTGTGCGGGGTCTCACTACCAACTGGTGATGTTGCAGTTGCAGCACCCTCAGGTCACAGTGAGACACCATTCACCTAAATTAGTGAAGAAGTCGCAGGGCGACGTGGCGATCTTTGGTCATTCCTCAGTAGTTGCCTCCTATGTTGCATTGTAGCCTTATTCTTACTCCACCAGTGTACGGCAGGTTACATGTTTACTAAAGCATTGTCTAGGGTTAGAAAAATGTGTTCCTTCCCTCCCAGAAACACTGCCACTCCTGTTGATGGGCTGTATCTGGTATTGCAGTCCTGTTACTGGAATGGGGTCTGTAACTGAAGCTATGTAGGAACACAGGAAGGGGGTGACACAGCGGAGTGAGATGAGTGACAGGGATACAGGTAAGGAGCCCAGCTGGCAGTAACAGTGCATATTCTCCATCTGATACTAATATATACCTGGTATATGAGCCCAAAAAATCCCTTTAATGAGTTAGAACTGTTTATCTTCTTAAAGGAGATCTCTGTTGCAGTCTGTGTATATTCTGTAGGGGGCACTGTACTCACCATATAAGGCAATACTAATAAAGGAGGGCCCCTATGATAGAGGGCAATAGGGGAATATATACCAATGCAATTCCCCTGGGATACCTATCCTGAAAACATTGGGGTCCAGCAGTGATGAGGGTCCTCCATCGTGTCTTTTTAGGGTGTAGGAGCACAGGTTTACTGTTAGAAGAGTGATGTGGAATCTGATCTTGGTTGCCGCAGTTCACTATAGATGTGCTGGAGGATATGATGTACGCTATACAGCAGTAGGGAAGCTCCATAGACAGTCATTGTAGATGGCCATATAGAAGTCTTGGGCTCCATGCACACAAATGTTCCATCTTTGCTTTTCCCATCTAGCACACTGACTTATTCTAGTCTTTTGGCCCCGTACACACATCCATGTATTATCACGGGTCTGTGAACAAGAGGCAAAACTCAGGACAGGCCCTATATCTGTCTGTTTTTGTGGCCTGGGCTCACTGAAGAAACTCAGTGGGTCCGTGGAGGCATGGGCGGCATACGGATATCATCCATGTACCATTTTACCACGGGCCCCCCGCATACACAGTAGATTTGTGTCGCCTGAACTTCCCAATTTTGATGGAGCCCAGCGGACTAATATGTTCTGTTCCTTCCAAATCTCCTGCAATGGCTGATGTCGGGGTGGGAATAAAGGTGGGGCTGCTGGATTTCACAGCAGACCTGCCATATGTGTCAGGGTACTTTGACCGACATCCACAGACCTTTAACCTTACTCCTCACCCACTAGCAATGCACATGCCGGGTGTAGTCATAGCTGGCTCTCGGTGACTGTCCACACACAAGCCTTATGTTCTGCCTGACTCACAATGACACATAATAACATTATAACAAATAATAACAGTCACTGCAGGCACCAGACGTCTCCTGTATGTGTGTATAGGCCGAGGAGTGAGGTCTGAATGGTGACGCTATGTACCGTAAAGGTTTACCTTCTCTATATTATAGTCATCTAGCTTACTACGAGGCCTATAAATGGTACCTGTAAAGAAATAATCCATCCAAACCAGCAATCCATCACATAAAGGACTGCACAATGTCCCATTAGATGATGTATTTCGGGGCTATTGTCCCCTAGAATCATGATGTAGATCTACATCGGGGACATATATTTAGTGCTGTACAGGACTGACCTCCATCATTTATAATCATTATTACTATTCTGATAAAATCTGAACCATTTTAACTTTGTATCTAAACCCCTATGTGAAAATACATTACGGTTGATTTTGATCTTATATTTGCCATTCAGGAGTGTGGAAAAGTTGGGGAGGTTTCACACAGTAGTGGGAAATTACTATGGTGGTCGTGTCTGAATTCTGGCCTAAAATAAACACCTTATAGCGAATAATGTCTCATTGTTAGTTTTAGGGCTTTGTTTCCACAAGTGAAAGGGCATGCTTAGGATTTCTAAGTCCTACAAGCAGCACTTTCCTCTCCGCATGTTTCGAGCGGAAACCACACAGATCCCATTGTAATCTATGGGGTCCGCGGGTTTCCCAGGTAACCGCTTTTTTATGCGGTCCCCAAGCGGAATCCCCGAACGGAAACCCGAACACAGATGTGAACTGGGCCTTAGTCTATTCTGCAGCGGTGCCAGAAATTCCTGGCGACAAAATTAAGTGCGGCACCCCTCTTAATAATTTTGGTACATATTGGATGGTCTGCACTCCAGATAATCAAATTTTAGCCATTATTTGTACCAGTATTTTGTAAAATTTGTGCTGACTTTAAAAGTGGCATAAAAAGACCAAAAAGTAGCATTTTTTTTGGTGCAAATACAACAATGTGCCAAAAATTGTGACTTTTATTATACATTTTATGTCATAAACTGTCTTAAAGTGTAAGTTAAAGTCCCATATCAATGTGTGTGAATATTTGGTGGCAGGTATATACATATAAATGATGGCGGAGAGGATCCTGAGCCCGGTAGACCTCCGCAGCAGTGGGCTGAAATTCCCTGTTCTACAAGTGCTCCTATGTTATGGTGGCAGCTGTGGGTGATATGGACTATTAGTAGTGTCCAGGCCTTATAGCCGCCTCTCCAGGGATGTAATATAATATGGCACTCTCCCCCTGTTCACAACTATCAGTTTCTGATGAGTTGATCAGCAGGACAGGCGCCGCCTCTCACTACAGGACAGACCAGGCGGTGACTGCAGAGTCATAGTGGTTATGCTGTTATGTAAACAGAACATGCCGTACTTGTAAGTAGCACCTTAGGGTATTGCTATTTTTAACCCTTTACTGAAATCAAGTGTGTATTAGCTGTGGGTTAAGGCCCCACGCACACGACCGTAGTTGTTCTCAGTCTATTGTCCTCAGTTGCGGATAGTATACGGACCCATTTGTTTCTGTGGCCCCATACATGTGTCAGTATGATCAGTGTCCGGGCCATAGAATCTGCAAATTATGGAGCGGGACGTATTCTTGTCCGTATTTGCGGCACAGACTCACAGATAAGTGTGGTGGATCATACAAGTCTTTGTGTGGATTCGGGATAGTAGGTGACATACTGATGCAAGGCGGATATGTTTTTTTGTGGACAGTACAAACCACTGCGGTTGGGTCCATGCAGCCTAAGGCCTCATGCACATGATCGTGTGTTTTTCACGGCTAGCACACTGACCCATTCATTTCTATGGTCCCATATACACGACTGGGTATTTTCATAGTCCTAGGTATGGGCCCTGAGCCCTTATTGACATCAGTGAATGTGACTGTGGAGACACGGGTGTCATCCGTGTGCCGTCCATGCCATTCACTCACGGCCCGGCGTCCCGAACACAGTCGTGTGCATGTCACCTAAGGCGGGAGTCACATGGGCAGCGATTGCTGCAGGTTAGCCGACGCAAACCTTCTGCGGTTTATAGTAATAGTGGATGAGGTTAAACTCATTTCTGCCACAATCTGTAACTAAAATCTGCAATGCAAAAGTTTAAAGCTACAGTTGCCCAGCAGGGAGGCCTGCAGGTACGTGCAAATAAAAACGTGTGATTTCAGGTGTTTTTGTCATGGCGGCTTGCAGAAGAACATTTCTGTGAGAGATTCTGCAGTGTGTTCGCTGTGTGGCCCCGGCCTAAGACCCAAATCACACATGCAGTTTTTTTTTTTTACGCCAAAACTAGAAGTAGATCCAAACAATGTTCAGTGTTACATCATATTAGTTGCATTGTGAGCTGGTTGTGTCGCGGTCACGGCAACCTGACCCCGTTCACTTTTATGTTGCTGTGATGTGGCATAGTAAAAGTGTGATTTTCTGACGTCGCTGTCAAGATGGCTGTGTAGCCTTTACCTTAGTCATTCCTTTATACTTCCGATGTGTGGGGAGACACAGGGCGATTGTTGCGGACACAGGATGAGTGTAATTACAACCTGCGGAACATTCCAGTTGCTCAGTAAATTGATCCCTTTCTCCGCCTGGCTTATTATTGATAGCTGAGTATGAGAGTGAAGCATTGTATATCCATGGCTGTGCACACAGGCTGTATATAGCCACACTTTGTCCTGGCTCAGGTTTTGTTCCTATGGCTCCACACCATGATGGTTTTACTACTGTTGTTTACTCTCCCCAAACAAATGGAAATGTTATATCCATGTCTGAAAATGGGGAAGGAGAGGGATTATTTTATTAAGTTCTTTATTTTAAAGTATTTTTTTCCCCTCTAACTAAAGCCCTATTCACGTGACAGATGTTAAGGGCCTTCACAGGGCTGCATTAAATAAATACATGTAAATCAAACTATTTTTTTATTTGATGCACTTGTCCCCAGTGCTCCGTAGTCCTCCCAGGGCGGTCCGGTCCTGCAGCTCGGCTGCCTTGCTAGCTGTGACGTCCTGGCTCCTTTCCACTGATTGGCCTTAGTGGTCACGTGATTGCTGAGGCCAATGAGTGGCCTCAGGAAGGGAGCTGGGGATGTCACAAGTAGTGACATCACCGGTTCCCTTCTTGAGGCTGCTGATTGGCCTCAGCGGTCACGTGTGGTGGGTACTTCCGCCAAAAGACAACAATGGAGATGCAGGATCGGACCGCACGGGGAGGTGCTGGGGCACCTGGGACAGGTGAGTGTGGTTTTCTTTTACTTTTTTTCACCTCCCATGGCCTAATTAATAAATAAAATTTTAGCCTGGACAACGCCTTTAAGGATCCTTTTCTGTGGGTGAGTGCTGATCAACAATATAGCAAGTCATCGACTGTTAGGCCCCTTTCAGGCGACTGTGGCCGTGGTTAGTGTGCTATCCGTGTATTTCACAGATAGCACACTGACCCATTCTTTTCTATGGGCCCGTACACACGACCGTGAATTTCACGGTCCCGTGTGCAGGCTGACAGTCCGGGCCGCAAAATATAGAACATGTCCTATTCCTGTCCTGCGGCCCGTGCTTCCGTGGCTCCTATTTATTTAATCAAAGGAGCCGCACAAGCACGGCTCATGCACGGGCGGCACTCAGGCGACATTTTAATTCACGGCATGCAACCGGCCTTAATGTGATTATTCGGCCTCCTAGAGTCTTCATAGTTGTTGGCAGCACCTCCCTCCCATGTTTAGGCTGAGAGATGTGCTATACTGATAATGACAATTTTTTAGGGTATGGGCAGACATTGTAGCAACCATGTCCAGTCAAATCCCCAGATGACTGCGGTAAACAATCACAGCACAGGATAGATGTGGAGTTTTCACAAAGTCCTGTTGGCCTTTATGGGCAGCAGGGGATTTGGCCACACGCCACTGGTTGTACCTTTAACCTTAGGCTATATTCACGTGACCAAATGACCATACAAAAATGGAAGGAATAATGCATTTTTCATCTGTGGTGCACCCGGCTTTACGTATCCCTCATAAACTATTCAGTGATACGTGAAAATCAGTATATGATCTGTTGGGGTCCGGTAGCTGGACCCCTGCACAGATCAGCTTTTCTAGCAGTCTCTGGGTGTCGGAAGCTTCTAGTGGATGGTGTTGCTGTGCCACTCTTATGGCTTGATAGGAGTGGCACTGCACATGCTCCCCGTCTGCTAGAAGCTTCCAACACCCAGATGCTAATGGAACAGCTGATCTGGACAGGGTCTTTGTGTTGGACCCCCACAGATCACATTGATGGGCGTCCCAAGGTCATCAGTATGAAAAAACAATTTGAAGCTGGAAAACCCCTTTTAAGGTGCCCACAAACCTTAGACAAACATATATTCAGACAATGGCTAACAGCTATTTTTTCCGAGCACCCATACACGAGTGTGCATGTGTGGGCAGAAAGCATGGGGAGAGGGCAGAAAGCGGACACCTCGGTCTGTAGTTGATATCCTTGTAGGACAGAGGATCAGACATGTTAAGATTTATTATGCTTGATCCTTCCTTACCTCAACATCATCTGTTGGCTTAAGAGTCAGGAGCCCCCTATATACACACAAGATAGCCGCCGACTGGTTGTCCAGCATCAAATTGATTTTTCATACTGATGATCTATCCACAGGTTATCAGATAATAGTAGGGGTGCTGCAGTTCCCCACAATCACCACTATACAGTGGATGGAGCAGCTGTGCCATCAGCTTCTGGAAGGCTGCTAGAACAGATGATCTGTGTGGGGTCTGGTTGTCGGACCCCCACAGATCACATATTGATGACCTATCCTGTGGATCTGACATCAGTATGAGAAAACAATTTGTCGTAAGCCCCCCTTTAATGATTCAGAGGAAAGCAGTGCAATGTATAGTGTTCATTTCATGTAGAGATGTATTGCAGCCTAACATGCCAGTCCTGGTGGGTGGACAGCAGAACAGCTAAGAGCCGCGAAGCAGACAGGGGATCCCACACAGCGATCTGCCACCTGATTTATTCTGTAAGGAGGCGAAAGTGAAGGCAAGGAGGCTGGGGACTGTGGTGAGTCTACTTGGCAGACACTGTTTCCTCCCTTTTATGGACAACTTTCAGATCTCTATTAAGCTGGCTGTACACGTTATATTAAAGGGTGTTTAATACTGATAACCTGTCCTTAGAATAGGTCATCAGTATTAGATTAGTGGGGTCTGACTGGTAACAACGCTGCCCTCTTCCCAGGTTGTGATGTCTCATTCATTAGTCACATGACCTGTTTACAGCTCAGTACCATGCAAGTGATTGGGGCTGAACTTTAATAACAAGCACAGCCCCATAACACTGTTCTACACTGTACCTGGTGTTCAGTAAAAAGGCTGCATTGCTTTTATCTTCATACATCTGATCGGTGGGGTGGGTGATACCAATCTGATATTGATGACTTATCCAATATCTGGAAAACTCCTTTAATATAAGCCACTCCCCCTCCCCCCCCCCCAAAAAACAAAAAACAAAAAACTAATGTAGATAGGTGCTGTCTGTAGGGCAGATATCAATGGAGAGAAGGATCAGTCAGTTGGATTTCAGCATACCCAATCCATATATTCTCAGAGGAGATGGGCCTGCTCCCTCTTCAGAACACATACTCATTGAGTTGAGTGTGCATGTGTTGTGGAGGAATCGCTGTCAGCTGGTCAAGTTAAAATGTAAATCCAGCCTTACCGCTCTTTTATTTCCTTTATTTTCTGGCCTACACTTTTATATAGCTTAACCACATGGGCTAAAACGTTCTGTTATTGACCTATAAAAAGTGTTCTCAATATAAGTTCATCAGAACATACACAAACCGCAGCGTCACAAGTCAGCTACATTATAGTACAAGGGTCAGCCGCCATCAGCATCCCAGCTTGCACCCTTTTTTGTTCTGAGAACTCCCATAGAAATGAATGCGGCATACTGGGAGTTGTAGTTTGACACCAGCTATAGTGGCAAACATTGACTCCTGCTATAACCTATAGTCATAAAAATGGCTCTTCCTCAAACGCACTTGACCCATATGGCCGCCATGACCATAAAATCACATTAAAATTGACATAAGACCTGCAAGAAGACAGAAAATGGGCGAAGTCAACATTGCCCTGTTATAAGCTCTACTTGGAGTCCAGTGTAAACCACAAGGATACCCAAATGGATCCAGACTCCGGTGCTGACTGATCCACCGTTGTAGGTCTTGCATGGATTTTAGTGTGTGTGGGTTTTTTTTTTTTTTTTTTTCTGCAGATGGAGATGAAGCATGTCCAGTCCAGGATGTTGTGTACCAGTCCTTGTATCTGTTCTTGGGTGCGGCACCCCAGCAGCATGCAGAGCACTAATATAGATGGGATAACACATTTTATTGTCTTGGGCCCTGTTCACATCTGTTTTTTCTGTTAAGCTTGGAAAACTCCTAAGAGCTTATTTAGATGTCCATTTTTAATGGACATGTGTTGTCTGTGCTCAATGTGGACAGAACACGATACTAACTCATTTGCTGACTGCTGATTTACTCTTTTTGGATTGAAAGTCTATGGGTCTGTGAAAATGACAGCAGTTATTTATTATTATTTTTTTTTATATATATTTAGTGATCTTAAAAACAAAAAACCTTTCACTGACCTGTATAGTTGATCAACAAATGGACAAAACATGTCCATAGAGGCAATAGGACTGTGTGCTGTCCATAGTGGGCACAGGCAGCATGTATCTATATAAAACAGATATATATGGTGGAGATAGGAGGGCAGCTGAAGATTTGTAGCTTATAATAAAGCCACAGATCCAAATCCAGGATGTACGGTGTGGCATTGGCATTGGACCCCCTATAGAGTCCCACCTCCCCATTTTTCTTCTGTCCCCTCATCAGCACCAGTAGCTAAAGGGTGCCAGAAGGAAATACCGTCCAAGTCTCGAGAGAATTGCAGGTGTGTGGTAAGATGATAATAAAATGATTGTTATAAATTATATTATACAATTATCCATAGTGTACGATTATTAGATATAGTTTGTTACATATTTACTTTCATAGGAATCAATCGCTTTTTACTTTAATTTTTACTTTGATCTTTACTAGTCCTGTGTGACCATGGCTGTCAGCCATTTATGAAGGAGTCGGGATGTATTATGCTTACTTATATAGCGCCATCATATTCCACAGCGCTTTACAGACATTGTCAGTCACTGTCCCATATAGGGCTCACAATCTACACTCCCTATATAGAAAAGTACAGACAACGGTGGTTTGGCCTACAGACGTCATAGCAATATTAACTCAGATGTAGATTGGAACGTGGTGTGAAGAGAGCCTTATCCTGGCCAGAACTAGTCGAAACGAAACTCTGATTTGTCGACAACCCTATATGGATCAGTGGTGTGAATCCAGCCATGGTCAACATCTGCAAGGAGTTTGTATGTTCTCCCCATGTTTGTGGGGGTTTCCTCCTGGTACTCTGGTTTCCTCTCAGGCTAGGTTCACAACAGCGCCCGGTCCCCAAGCGGTCCCCCCAAACGGAAACCCGAACACAGGTGTGAACCTAGTGTCACACTCCAAAGACATACTGATAGGGAATTTAGATTGTGAGCCCCATATAGGACAGTGACTGACAATATCTGTAAGGTGCTGTGGAATATGATGGTGCTATACAAGTAAGCAAAATAAAAAATAACCCCATCTTTCTATGAGGGGGGCACACCGTAAGGGGACTTCATCCAAGCTAAGGTGTAGAGCCATCATCATATACTCCTAGTACTACCATCATCAGTAAGATAGTATTTCCTGGAACTAGCTGGTAGGTATGACGCCTACGCTACGCCATGTGAGAGCGGACAAGTCTTTCCTGCTGGGGCAGCTCCTCTATTATGAGGCGACACCTTTATGCCTATTATTAGCCCTTATTACAGGGATGGGACTGATCTGTTTACCTCATATCCTCCTAAGCACTCTGTTTCTCTGAGGCGGAAGCATGTTGTTGGGGTGGCCCTGCACGAGACCGTGTGACTACGTATATAGTGACAGCTCGCCTTGTTCCACTCCTCCAGTTTCTGGAATGTGTCTTCTGCTCTGTGTCATTTGTGGTGTTTTTCTCTAGGCCTGTAGTTCAGGTTCCCTTCTGGATTTATACTCTGTAGTGTTTGTAACTGTTTACCATTTCCAGGACAGCGTCTTGTAGATTTCTTAGCATGCACATTCTTGTTTTAAGGCTCTGGTCTGTTATTAACCCTAGGCTCTCTGTGTGAGACCCGTGTCTCCATGAACCTATTTAATATGGGGCCAGATCTTTCATATAAGAGAACTGTTAACTCAACCTTTTTGTTGAGCTGGACATACACAATAGTTGAACGCAATGCAAAGCTGCTGATTGTGACCATCTAATCTGTATAGGGGTCGTCCGACTGTCTTGGGAGACCCCCCGAAAGGATCGGTTGCTTGTATTTCAGTATGCCCAGTTGTGTGTTCTAGATGTGCCTCGCAGCAGCTTACTGCTCTATCCCCATTCATGACACATGCTAAGCTAAGTCTGTTTATTGGGATCAGGGTTGTGGGGTCGGTAGACTAAACCTCTGACAGCCATAGTGCATAGCTGGGTGTATGTGCAGTGGTCACAATAGGTACCTTGTCTACCCCTCTTTCAGCTTGAGAAGATTAGGATATGTATATCCAGATTGCTAAGGGGTCAGCTTTAAAGGGAACCTATTGCATGGAAAATGCTGTTGAATCTGTAGGTAGCATGTTATAGAGCAGGAGGAGCTGAGCAGAATGATATATAGTTTTCTAGGAAAATATTCAGTATAACTTGTCATTTGCTTATTAAAATCTTTGGTCTTTCTACGGTGAGAAGTCCAGGAGGCGGAGCTACCAGTGATTGACAGCTATGTCTGCATACAGTCATAGAGGCAAGGCTTTCCCCACAAAGATTATGTAAAATATATATATATATATATATATATATATATATATATATATATGTGTGTGTAATAGTGAGATCGATCTATCTATCTACTATATCTTCTAAGCTCCTCCTCATCTGTAACATGCGGGTTACACTGCACTTTCATGTGACCGACTCCCTTTAATTGGGGTTGACACAGTCTCCTGACTTAAAGTGGACCTTTCATGCCCTCAGAGATGTGCGGTATTACATACCACTAGAAAGCTGTCAGGTTACATGGTGTGCGCCCCGATGCTGGAGATATTGGTGGCATTAGTTTCGGCACTGATATCCCTCCACTGTCAGAAAGGTGGTGAGGCTGTGTCATTTCTGGGCTGTAATATCGCCCCCCTCCCCCCGATATTGCTCTTCCATAGGCTTGTACTGTCAGGGGGTGTTCCTCAGAGCCCAGTGATGACGCTAGTCTTTAAGGCCAGCCTTTCTGACAGTGGGGAGATATTGGTGCCAAAACTAATATCTCCAGCATCGGGGCGTGTATCGGGAAAACTGAATTCGGCGCACTGTCGGCTGTCTAGCAGTATATAATACCGCACATCTTTGAGGACATGAAAGGTCCTCTTTAAGAAATGCTTAAAGGGAATCTGTCAGGTCAATCTGGGACACTAAACCACCCACAGGTCCTATAGACTTGGGGTTTAGTGTCGCAGATCGCCCTGTTGTAATACAATCCTAAGGTGCATTAAAAATAAAAAACCTTTATACTTACCTAGATAAGGGTCTGATCGACGCTGTTTGGTGAGACCGGTCCGGCTTATTCATGAGGCACGCCTCCCGGCGCCTGCGCTGTTCTTCAGTGAAGCCAAAGATGGACACCCCGGCTTCACTGTGTAATTGCCTGAGGTACGGGACATGCGCACTGAAGCTGAGGAGTACTCCTCTGGCTTCAATGAAGAACTGCGCTGGCGCGGGGAGTACAGTGGCAGGGTGAGTATAAAGCTTTTTTTTATTTTTAATGCGGCCATGGATTGCGTTATAACAGGGTGATTTGGGACACTAAACCCCAGGTCCATATGGACGTGTGGGTGGTTTAGAGTCCCAAATTGCCCTGACAGATTCCCTTTAATTCAATTAGATGTGTGTACAGATGACTGCCATCTTTGTGGGAGACCTCTGTCACTCTTTGAGCTTGGATATGAAGCGGTTGCAGTCAGGCCGTCTCATCTTCTACTTTTACATCTCCGTCCAAATAAATTGACCGACTGTTTTCCCGGGGTTGTTTGCTGGAAGTTTCTGCCAGACAGCAACACATTCCTGCCTATAAAAGAGGACCTCTCGCCTCTCCTGACATGTCTCTCCCCATGAAATTACAGTTTCAGGGAAAATGTTCTCATAACTTCCTTGTCCTGTCTGGTGTTGTCGTAAATACCAGAATTTGGAATTTGACGCCGATGCCAGTTGTTGTATCTCAATTCCCGATACCAAAATGATACGTTGCCAAGAAATGGGAAAAACCCCTACGAAAATAAACCCCTTGTGTTGTCTCCTATGTGTCTAATGCCTTTACTTCAGGCTTTTAGTCTAATACCTGTCTGGGACTGTCACTGCAGTTGTACATAACAGAGGAATGGCTTAATTCTTAGTGTAAAGATGCTGCTACTTGATTCTTGAGGAATACAAGTATTTACTAAAGCAGATGTGTCAGGAGAGGTGACCAGTCACTGACTAATATATGGATTTGATACATGAACATGTAAGAATTTGCACCGCGTCATACAATCGCACCACGTCACACAATCCTCAGCATGTGAATGGGATTTTGAAAATCCCATTCATTTACGTTGTGGTATCTTTGTGCTCATTTCGTATAGAAAATCTGCAGAGTGCGATCTGACATTATTGGTAAGGGCAGAGATTTTTTATGTGACAGGTGTAATATGTTTCTATAGGGGTGAGGGCAGCTCTCACGGTCTGTCCTCTTCTGGTCCCCTACCAGGCTGCAGTATGGAGCTGAGAACATACATAATCAGCTTACAGCAGAGGCTCACACTTCACAAGCGCCTGCCTTCCTGCGGCCAGGCTGGGATTAACCTGCTTTATCTGTGACATTAATAACCCATGGCCTCTGTGTGCTCCTTCTCTCTGCAGGTGAGGGCCCCAGCAGACAGATCAAGACTCTGCTGAGACGAAGAGCTGAATAGTAGGCCTGCCACCCCGCTCCGTGAGGAAGCTGCTCTCCAGGCAGAGCCATCATGGCTGACGTAGATCCGGACACGCTGCTGGAATGGCTGCAGATGGGGCAGGGGGATGAGAGAGACATGCAGCTCATTGCCTTGGAACAACTTTGCATGCTGCTGCTTATGTCAGATAATGTAGACCGCTGTTTTGAAACGTGAGTTTTTGCAATTTTTCTTCCTTTTCTTTATATTAAACGAAGGCTTCATTGGATTTTCACAGGTGTTTTTATTTATTTTTTATAATTATTACATTTGTTGTGTAGAAGAAAGCGCCACTGTTTATAGGTTTTGATGGTTCTTACAGCTCATAAAGCCTTAAAAGGGGTTTTTCTGGTACTTAAAGGGTATGTCCAGGATTTAGGTTCTTATAGCCTATCCTAAGGAAAGGCGGCCCCCATAACAATCTGCTATGCGGTGGGTCCACTTCTTGCGCACATACTATGCACAACACTGAGCAGGAAGCAATTGGCTCTGATCCCTATTTAGTGGCCAGGCGCTGGTACTGCAGCTGATCTCCCATTGAAGTCAGTGGGAGCTGAACTGCAGTACCAGTGCCTGGCCACTATACAGGGCTTGTTGTGCATAGTATGAGCCCTGGAAGCACCCCACAACCAGATATTTATGGCCTGTTCTAAGGATGTATAAAAGCCTAAATCCTGGAAACGCCTTTAAACTTTGATGGCCCATATTTAGGATAGTCCATCATTGTCAGATTGGTGGGGGTCTGACTCTTGGAATCCCGTTAAATAAAGGGACCATGGTGCACATATGAGCTCTAAGGCAACTTTAGTACAAGCCACAGCACTGCACATACTGTTGTGGCTGTACCTGGTATTACACATGGGATGAGATGCAGTAAACTGTAGTAGTACGCCATAGCTGCTACAAAATGTATGCAGCTGTACCTGATAAACAATGAAGAAGCCACAATATAGGACATCAATTTTAAAGTTGCAGAAAACCCCTTTAAGTGAATAACAGTGCCATTCTTGTTCTGTTTTTTTGGGAGGGGAAAAGCAATTTTTCTTTCTGGCACGCAGTGCCTTTAGGTTAAAACCACACAGTCTCCTGTTGCACATTACTGGGAATCCATGCACCGCAGTAGTCAACTGCTATACGATATTGAAGGAAATTGCACACAAATGGTATGGGCATTGGCTTCTAATTTGTGCAGCAGCCTAAACCTATTAAAGGGAGTTTGCCATCCACAGGCCCTTACAGACCAGGGGTGTCCCAAATCGCCTGGTAATAAAGCCACCAGTGCCCGCAATAAAAATCTTACCCTGCCTCCCCGCGCCGCCACACTTCTTCTCTGAAGCCAGAGGAGTATACCTGAGCTTCAGTGCGCATGTACAGTGAAGCCGCGATGTACGTCCTGGGCTTCACTGAAGAAGTGTGCAGGCGCCGCATGTACCAGAGATGAGTCCGATGAGATGTACAAGACTCAACTCTAGGTAAGGTTTATTTTTTTAAAAGGTGGGCACGAATGTGGATGGTTTAGTGGATGGTTCCAAATTGACGGGTCCCCTTTAAAGGGGTTTTCCCGTGAACAGAACGATCTTTACATTTGTAGACATTTATAAAAGTTACATTTTTTTCAAATATAAGTAATTAAAAATTTTTACAGATTTTTAAAGGCTTTAGTTAAGCATTTTAGTAGTAATAGTCTTTAGTCTTGATCAGATGCCAATAGATACGACCATGAATACAGGAACTTTCTATGATATGGGACTTGTCAGAAACTCGATCATGATCTCCTTATTGTGGACAGGTTATCAGGCAGGGACACTACATGTGTGAGAAGATAACCCGGCCACACTAAGGAGGTCATGGCTGGGTTTCAGACAAGTCTCCGACCATAGAAAGTTCCTGCATTCGTGGTCATATCCATTGGCATCCAAGACAACAGACTGTCACTACTAAAATGCTTAAATAAAGTTTTTAAAATTCTGC
This sequence comes from Leptodactylus fallax, assembly GCA_947044405.1. Taxonomy (NCBI): domain Eukaryota; kingdom Metazoa; phylum Chordata; class Amphibia; order Anura; family Leptodactylidae; genus Leptodactylus; species Leptodactylus fallax. The sequence goes on along the minus strand of CAMRHE010000130.1, from coordinate 3,909,801 downwards.
AAATATTTTAACTTTAAGTCTACAAATTTAAATGGTTAAGTTCATGGGAAAAGCCATTGAAATTCGTCATAATTTCAGATCCTTTTTTATTAATGGGATTTCATGTGTATTTGTTCTACAGGTCTATATAGCAATAACTTATTTATATTCTATGATTTTCCATTTTATGTGTTTTTGTGTATTTCTGAATTAACCATTGTATAGCGTCTGAACACGTTACAGTTCACAGATCTGTCACATTTGCCTTGTTTTTGTCCCTGTAGTAATTTACAGCCAGTTGTATAGGAGCACACAGTGAGGGCGTAGATGAGGACTGTTACGCCTCATGCGCTCCCAGACCGAAATAGAAAGGCTAGGACCTCCTGTGACAACTTTATCCAGAGATTCTTCAGTAGTTCTGGCATTCCTCTCCACCATTGTTAATGATTTGCTGTACCATATGGAACTGAGACTATAGTGTCTGATCAGTCTGAGATACACAATTTATATGGTTTCCTGTATTCTTTTCCAAAAGCGCTGCAAACCCCTATTTCTGCAAGTGAATTGGACAAAACTGCAGTACCCTGAACAGCCACTTCTGACGTTTTGAGGATGGGCAGCCTCTTCTTTTATTATAAACAATGAAGGAGCAGTGGTCACCAAAGTTCTACAGCTGATTTACTGTATGAGGACCCCCCCACAAGTGTAATATTAATGTCCTGTTCTAAGGATAGGCCTTGAAAGGGATTTTCCAGCCCCAACAGCATTTTTTTTTATATGTTTTTTTTATACTGGTAACCTATTCACTGGTTAGGCCATCAGTATCTGATTGGTGGGTGTCCTATACCCAGACCCCGCACCATTCGTCTGATCTGGCTGCGTCCACAAGATATTGCTGTGGATGGGGCCCGAAGCAGCTCTGCTCCAATTCAAATAGGCAGAGTGACTCTGGGAAGTGGGCTTGTTCAGATCACGTGTCTAGGAGTCTGAACCAGCCTGGAATAACCCAGGTCCTGCATGAAGAAGCTGGCGTCCAAAGTAGAGGTCTCTGGAAAACCCCTTTAAAGGGATCCTGTCATGTTGAACTTGCAGTTCAAGCTACAGTCAGTGGCTGGGTCATCCAGTGCTTCACAGCTTTAATTGTATGGGTTTGTGGGCAGCGATAGCTGTCAATTATTGAGTAGGACCGCCCACTGGACTCCTAAGCGCAGAATGAACAGTGGTCCATATTACTAAAATCTAAGTTATACAGAACCTTCTACCACACATCTATATATGAATCAGCTCATCTCTTCCCACCCTATAACATGCTGCCTGCAGATCAGGCTACATGTTCAGTGTGACAGGTTCCCTTTAAAAGGATAAAGTAATGCCCTATAGCTAGCATATGCCACCATTTTTAAAAACTCTGATCCCCCAGCACACTATTTCGGTGCTCCATCCCCTTCGTTTTCAGGACCAGTGGGTCGAATCCCCACCAATCATAAACCCATGGCATATCCTACCAATATGCCTCTACTGTGTTATCTAGGACTAACCCACTAAGTAGATGCATAATTTATCTGCATGAAAGGGGATCCAGAATGTCGCTGTATTTACTGCAAGGCTTTGCTTGTATAAGCTGCTGATGGAAAAACGAGGATTATCTTTTAGGAATGAAGTCTGGATTACTACGAAGTGGAATGTGTAGAAAGACATGAGCTAGCTGAGATGTGTGCGAGGCGTTCTGACAGCCTGGCATCTTACTGGACAGTATAGCACAGCATGCCGGACTGTCTTGGCGGCATTTTTTTTAGACTCTGCGGTAGAAGTGGTAATGCAGATGTGAACAAAGCCAAAATAGGCATTCAGGACTTTTCTTTCTGACCCTATTTATATGCCTGTGTGATGAGGAATCCGGAGCAGTAAGAAATCTCTGCATATTGTGTTATAATATGACTGTATTGCATAAGCTTTGTACTTCCTGTCCTCACGTCACAGTATGACTTGTAGATTTTATCAGCTTGCTGCTCTTATCATTGTGACACATTTTTCCTACCGGGTTTATTACCTTTTCTTACACTGTTTCATAGTCATGTTCCTGCTAAGCCCAGAAATGTCACATGGAAATGATTCATTGCGGGGCATAACCAGAAGGGAAAACAAGGGATTTACAGATTGGCAGTGTACCATTATAAAGATTGTGTCTGATCTAGAGCAGGGCTTATCAAACTGGTGGTGATGGTAATGAACAAATACTACCATATATTGGGAATAATACCCCCTAGTAGCACCAAATACCTCCTTAATAGCACCTCCTACCACATGGCAGCTTAAAGTGCCTACCAAGAAACAGCAAATAATGCAATGCAGCAGCATTGTCCCTTTTTTCACCCCTCTCCCACTGATGGCAACATTGTCCCCCTTTCTTTCTCTCTCCCACTGACTGCAGCATTGTCCCCCTTTCTTTCTCTCTCCCACTGACTGCAGCATTGTCCCCCTTTCTATCCCTCTCCCACTGACTGCAGCATTGTCCCCCTTTCTATCCCTCTCCCACTGACTGCAGCATTGTCGCCCTTTCTTTCTCTCTCCCACTGACTGCAGCATTGTCCCCCTTTCTATCCCTCTCCCACTGACTGCAGCATTGTCGCCCTTTCTTTCTCTCTCCCACTGACTGCAGCATTGTCCCCCTTTCTAACCCTCTCCCACTGACTGCAGCATTGTCGCCCTTTCTTTCTCTCTCTGACTGACTGCAGCATTGTCCCCCTTTCTATCCCTCTCCCCCCACTGACAACAGAGTTGTATCTGAAGTCTACGAACCCCACTATAGCAATACTCTGGATACAGGACCCTTGATCATCATGTCATTGCAGGCCCTTCACCACTTCTAGATGCAGAAAATGTACTGAGAACAAAAAGTTGGCATTATCAGTGTGGGTTCTGCTTAGGAGTTCGGGTTTTGGGTTTAGGACCAGTATCTCACCAGCCACTGAGCCTCACACTTTGAGAATCGCTTATGTAAACAACCCCTTTCCGTAAGTGAAGTTTTGGGCACATGGAAGTTCTATAGGAGGCTTAGGTCCCTCTTCTATTAACTGGAGCTGAGAGCCTTTGAATACCTCCACATACCTCTTCATGTCCCCTGTAGTTGTTGGACAGAGCTTCCCCAGTTAATAACTGCTTGTCGCCTAGGATGTCTCTAGCCTGCGACCACCGATGAATGGCTAGTCACTAGGCCAGCTACAGGACAGAAAAAGCTGCCATGGTGATTAGCCTGATAAACATTGCTTATCCATGACTGTTTCATTTGTGTAGTTTTTTGACTGTATTATGTAATTTACATTAGTATTGAATGAAAGCATACCAGGCTATGAAGGATCTAATTAACCATGGTATGGCAAAAAGGTCCATTGAAAAAAATAATAGATAATTGGTTGCTGATGGTCATCGGTGCCTTCTTCACTATCCCTTCACCCTTGCTTATTGTTGTGCTTCTTCTATGTTTAGGTGCCCTCCTCGTACTTTTCTGCCGGCTTTATGTAAGATCTTTCTGGATGAGAGTGCCCCTGACAATGTGCTTGAGGTCACCGCCCGCGCTATAACATATTACCTAGACGTATCTGCCGAATGTACCAGGCGCATTGTGGGGGTCGAAGGAGCCATAAAAGCACTTTGCAATCGACTGGTGGTAGTGGAGCTGAACAATCGTACAAGTCGGGATTTAGCTGAGCAATGTGTAAAGGTGAGAAACGCTGTTATTTCATATGTAACTGAATAGTTAGTTCCCATTATATACAGCACCAACTTATGACATAGGGTGTTATGGGGGACAGGAAGTTAAGTAAACAATGACAACCTCTGTACAGCTCTATGTCAGCCATCATACTGCTGATAATTTAGTGGCTCCATCTAGGATTTGGTTTATATATCTTACCAGAGGCAAATATTACAGACCATAAAGCAGCGTTAGATCTAGGGGTTGGCCAATTTTATAGGAAAAAATTCTTGAAAGGCCTTAGAGGTCCTTTCATGTCCTCTGGCACTGACTGTGTTATATACCGATAGAAATCTGACAGCTTTGACGGTACACGCCCGGGTGCTGAAGATATCGGTGCTGTTAGTTTCGGCACTGATATCTCTCCACTGTCAGAAGGGTGGGCCTTACTTCTCAGTGTCATCGCTGGACTGTAAGGAACGCTCCCTCTGACAGTACAAAGCTATGGAGTACTGTCGTGGGGCATTCCTCACATCCCATTGATGATGCTGGGCTGGAAGGCCTGCCCTTCTGACAGTGGAGAGATACCGGTGCCAAAGCTAACAACACCAATATGTCTGGCATCCAGGCGCATAATCAGGAAAGCTGACTGTCAGCTTTCTAGCGGTATATACATACCGCCGGTGCCAAAGGACGTGAAAGGTCCACTTTAACTGTAATGTTTGGTACATAATTCAGCACCTTATCTCCTCATTCCCTTGCTTATTTAGAGCACATGCAGGCTTGGCAAAACCAAGCCTGCATGTGTATGGAGAGCTGGAAGGAAAGAAAGTTGTTGGTAGATAGCTACTGAAAGTGTAGGCCAACTTTAGATCTATATGTAGCGAACGTTACAGTTTATTACCTTTTTTTTTTTTTTTTTTTTCTTAATTTTCTTGTGGCTGGCCCATTTCAAAGGAAATTATTTGCTTGAACCATTATTTCACGTTTTCTTCTGCAGGTGTTGGAGCTGATCTGTACCCGTGAGTCCGGAGCAGTATTTGAAGCAGGGGGCTTGAATTGTGTCCTAACTTTCATCAGGGACAGTGGCCATTTAGTTCACAAGGATACCCTGCATTCTGCTATGGCGGTGGTGTCTCGGTTGTGTGGTAAAATGGAGCCACAAGATGCATCATTAGAGACCTGTGTCGAGTCTCTCTCCAGTCTTCTGAAGCATGAGGATCATCAGGTTAGTTTTGAATGGAATAGTTGAAAGCAAATTGTAATATTGTAGATATCCATTGACATAACAACATTTTTACATAATTCCCACCAGGTGTCGGATGGCGCACTGCGCTGTTTTGCTTCCTTGGCAGACCGGTTTACACGCCGAGGTGTTGATCCAGCACCATTGGCACAGCATGGACTCACTGAAGAATTATTGTCTCGCATGGCTGCCGCCGGAGGAACTGTTTCAGGACCATCCTCTGCTTGCAAGCCTGGACGTGGTACTAGTGGTGGCCCTTCAACTTCAGGAGACTCTAAAATCAGCAACCAGGTCTCCACAATAGTCAGTCTGCTGTCAACGCTGTGCCGTGGGTCTCCTGTTGTTACACATGTATGTTTTAATGATGAGGCCTTCTAGTTAGTGTATATACCATGTATTGTATTTATTCTGAGCACATTCATTCTCTTGGTAGGACTTGCTCCGGGCGGAGTTGTTAGATTCAATGGAGAGTGCTTTACTGGGTGATGAGAGATGTGTACTTGACACCATGCGACTTGTAGACTTACTCCTGGTCCTGCTATTTGAAGGCCGCAAGGCTTTGCCGAAATCTAGTGCTGGCTCCACTGGCCGTATTCCCGGTCTGAGACGACTGGACAGCTCTGGAGAACGCTCCCATCGTCAACTCATTGACTGCATTCGTAGCAAGGATACAGACGCTCTTATAGATGCCATTGACACAGGAGGTAAGCCATCACTGTGCTGGAAATTTCAATGAAAATTTCATTATTATTATTATTATTATTCTATTAAATTTACAGCGCCCGTGCGGTTTTCAACGTGGGTCTACTTTATTGGGGCATTCTGATTTTTCAGTAGCCCATGTACCCCCATAACAGTGGTAGTGGCTACAGTTAGTCGTTGCACCTGCACTTACCTCTGTTCTGCTCTGTATATATGTGTTCATACCACATATACAGAGATTCATACCACCTAATATCACTGGCCTCATGTCTCGACTTAAGCTGGCCATACACCTTCCAAAGCTGTTGGACGAAACTTCCTTCCAGTACCCAATCATACACATGCACACTTGATTTGTCTGAGCATGCATGTGCTTTCAATGAGGCAAAATTAAATTGGTAGGGTAATATGTTGTAGATAAGATCTTGTATGGATCTATAGTTTTATTGTGTGATTTTGTTTTTGCTTTTCTTCAGCTTTTGAAGTGAATTTCATGGATGATGTCGGTCAGACCCTATTGAATTGGGCCTCTGCTTTTGGCACTCAGGAGATGGTAAGTTTATACTCTAGAAAATGACATAACTGAGAGGTGTTTATCTGCTTATGACAATATGGGTTTTCTTTTAGGTGGAATTCTTATGCGAGCGAGGTGCTGATGTCAACAGAGGTCAGAGGTCATCATCTTTACATTACGCTGCTTGCTTTGGGCGACCTCAGGTGGCAAAGGTAGGAAGTTGTGAAAGCGAAACCTGTCTATTCAGCTCTGGACTGCACCCATCACAGGGAATTGGGTCATTGGATTGACACAGCTTTAGGAAAGCTTTCCAGTGTGGTCAGAGTTTTCAATGGGCAGATTAAAGCCACATAATACAAGTGACCTCTCTCCTGACATTGTGATCTCACATTGCAATTGCTGTAGTATTGAGGGGAGAGATCATTGGCAAACAGATATGGAAGAATCAAAATGTTGTGTGTTCTTGTCAGATGTCTCAAAAATACAAAGTCGCTGCATAAACGCAGAGTTTTTGGCTGTTGCAGAAATGCAGTGGAAAAATGCTGCATTTTACATTCCCAGCAAAGTGAATGAGATGATATTTAATCTCATCCCCACATTGCAGAAAACGGCATGTTAATTTTATTAGTGAAAATGTTGCGTTTCCCACACAAACTTATATGGGGGGGGGGGGGGTAAAAATGCAAACGCAACAGAAAACACATTCTTGGGGTTACATTATCTTTTCTGCAGTGCTTAGGTGAGTGCTGTGGCCTCTTTATTACCAGGCACAGTGCCATACACTCCGTAGCGCCTCTCATAACTGTCCCATTGATTCAATGAAACAAAGCTGCAGTAAGATACAAAATGTACACAGTACTGTGCCTGGTGAGCAATGAAGTAGTTGCAGAGCTCACCCGATAGCTAAAGCCCCTTCTAAAAGCTGATGGACAGGGCCGCTAGGTATTGGACCCTGCCGATCTGGTATTGATGATATTTCATGCATCTCTCTTTGCGCTTTTAGACCTTGTTACGCCATGGAGCCAATCCAGACTTGCGCGATGAGGATGGAAAGACTCCACTGGACAAAGCACGGGAGCGTGGGCATAGCGAGGTGGTTGCCATCTTACAATCTCCAGGTTTGGAATTCCTTTATTTTTCATGGCTAACCTATGCTGCTGCAATGTACAACAACAAAGTACAATACAATACTTGCAAATGGGGTTTTTCAAGTTCATTGGTAGGGAATTTAAAGACATTCTGCAGTGCAAAACGTGAAATCCATTTGCAAATTTTGGCCAGAATCTGCTGGTAACACAAGCTGATATTGGCACAGATACTGTACAGCGAAATCTGCTACATCTGAGCTCAAGTTTCTTAATGTCTTCTCACAAGATGTTCTTTATGTTTTAGGGGACTGGATGTGTCCTGTTAATAAGGGAGATGAAAAGAAGAAAAAAGACTCTAATCGTGAGGAAGAAGAGTGTAATGAGCCTAAGGGGGACCCAGAAATGGCTCCCATTTACTTGAAGAGGCTGCTGCCTGTTTTTGCTCAAACTTTCCAGCAGACTATGCTCCCATCAATTAGGTACGGTTTGTGTCCTAGTGACATGTCAGAAGTTTTCTTCCCCATCGTTTTAGTGATCCATGGGGATCTCTGCACTAGAGCCCCCACTGATAACTAAAACAAAGGGGCAGAAAGTCTAGTTGAGCTCTGTACCATCTAATTCAGAATGACTTGGAGAGCGGAGCAGTTTGTTACGGCCTCATAGGGTTGTCAAACTCAAATACACAGGACTGTGGCTCCTACTATGAGCTGTTGGGTGTCTGGTCCCCACTAATCTGATATTGATGACCCACTATATTCTAAGGATTGCTCATCAATATCTAACACCTGGAAAGCCACTTTAGTTTGAGAATAACTTGAAAATACCTTTTTTTTTTTTTTTTTTTTCTTATAAATGAATAGTATTTTTAGGATCAAATACTTTTCTTTTTACAGGAAAGCCAGCCTTGCTCTTATCCGAAAGATGATCCATTTCTGCTCCGAGGCACTTCTGAAGGAAGTTTGTGACTCTGATGCGGGGCACAATCTACCCACCGTCCTTGTTGAAATCACTGCTACTGTTTTGGATCAGGAGGTGAGTTCTTTAATATCATTTTGGCAGGATTCAGTAGTTTTACTGGAGCTATATTGTAATACTCCCATATCATAAACTTTTTTTTCTCTGTTTGCATTTCTGTGTGTTTAGGATGATGATGATGGTCACCTTCTAGCACTGCAGATCATCCGAGACCTAGTAGATAAAGGGGACGATCTTTTTCTTGACCAGCTAGCAAGATTAGGTGTTATAAGTAAAGTGTCAACTTTAGCTGGACCTACCTCTGACGATGAGAATGAGGAAGATCCCAAACCAGAGAAGGTGAGTAACATGTGTACTAGGAATCTAATCCATTATATTAGTTTTCTATTATATAAGTCGACATTTAGGCAGTTCTTTACGTTATGTCTTGTTGGCACGTGAAGACACAACAAGTAGGTTTCCCGTCTTTGACTAGAGAGGTGGTTGCGTGTGCACATTGCTGCTCTATTCGAATTCATGGGACTGAGAAGATAGCTCAGCACCATACTTGGATGTTTACATCAGTCCCATAGAGACTGAGTAGCGTGGCATAGGATGTTTGCAGCTGTGGACTGCAAACTGTGGACTCTTATTCCTTGTTACGATGGGACAATCCCTTTTTAAGATTTATTTATAAGCATTATTTTCAAGTTTCATTTTGAAATTGTTTTATTCTAGGAGGATGAACCCCAGGAAGATGCCAAAGAACTACAGCAGGGCAGGCCCTATCACTGGAGGGACTGGTCTGTTATTAGAGGACGGGATTGCTTGTACATCTGGAGTGACGCTGCAGCATTAGAACTGTCCAATGGCAGCAATGGCTGGTTTCGCTTTATCTTGGATGGAAAGCTTGCAACCATGTATTCAAGTGGAAGTCCAGAAGGAGGCTCTGACAGCTCAGGTAAGTGTAAAATTACCCCCCCTCCCCCCATATTTCTTGAGTATTTTTAGCTAATAACTCCTAACAGAAATTCCTCTATCCTCTCTATACACAGAAAGCAGAAGTGAGTTTTTGGAGAAACTACAGAGAGCTCGTGGCCAAGTGAAGCCCTCCACTTCCAGCCAACCTATTTTGTCTGTTCCTGGACCAGGTAAACTGACTGTGGGTAACTGGTCCCTCACTTGCTTGAAAGATGGAGAAATTGCCATCCACAACTCTGATGGACAGCAGGCCACCATACTGAAGGAAGACCTTCCAGGCTTTGTGTTTGAGTCAAACAGGGGAACCAAACACTCTTTCACTGCGGAGACCTCATTGGGTAAGTACAATGTGTGTTTCTGTGCGTTAAGTGCATGCAAATTCTATATGGGTGGGCTTATATGGAAACTTTGGCCGCATCCCTTGTTGCACAACGAAAGATCGCTGTATCCCCAAAACAGCAATCGTTGGTGGCACAATAGATGTCACAGCCAAAAATCTGTTTATCCCCAAACTAACTGGTTGTATACAATGTATATAAAATAAACAAGCTGAAAGCTTGTAGGCTGTGTCTGTATCACTTCATAGGTGAGGATTTTTCTGTGATCTCCTAATTTTTAGTCTATGCCCTATGAAGAATGGCCAAATTCTGATAGCATCCTAGGTGTTAAAATACATTTTTATGTCCCTGTTATCAGAACTTAGCAAAGCCATTGTGTTTCAGGTTCAGAGTTTGTTACCGGTTGGACAGGAAAGAGAGGCAGAAAACTGAAGTCCAAGTTAGAGAAAACTAAGCAGAAGGTATGTAACCCTTTTTTTTATATCTGTGTGTGTGATGTCGGAGTCCAGTGCTAACTATTGTCCGCTTCTAACTCTCATAACAGGTACGGACAATGGCGAGGGACTTGTATGATGATCACTTCAAAGCGGTAGAAAGCATGCCACGTGGTGTGGTGGTCACCCTACGCAATATTGCCACACAGCTGGAGTCTTCATGGGAGCTTCACACAAACCGACAGGTCAGTACTAACCTATTTTCATGTATAGTATAACTTTTAATGACTGGTCTGTGACTGTGATTAGTAGTTTTAGGTCACATGCACACAACGGAGTATACTGTCCGATGCTCCTTTCTGATGATTAAAGAGCGTGTCCTATTCTGCTCTGTGACATTGGAACAAAATGGAACCCCCCCTTCCTTAAAATCAGTGAGGGACGGAAGACACTTATTGTGTGCTTGAGGCTTTAGTCTGTCACTCAGAACCTTGTCCATTATTAGTACATATTTGAATTGGCATTCACATGAGGGTATTCTGCGAAATCCCTTGAACAATCATTTGTATAACTCTTCATGCTGTTACGTGCAGGTTTTTGATAATGAGGTTTGTTTCCCATGTGTCTCTTTCAGTGTATTGAAGGCGAGAATACATGGAGAGATCTAATGAAGACTGCCCTGGAAAACTTAATAGTGCTGCTGAAGGATGAAAATACCATCTCTCCTTATGAAATGTGCAGCAGTGGTCTGGTGCAGGCTCTGCTCACTGTGCTCAACAATGTACGTACTGTAGGCTTTTTCTCAAAATTTATGGTTTGTTTTAAAACTTTTGATGCTGATCACACGTGAGGCTTCCATGCCAAAATCTGCATCAGATCTAACAACAATCTGCATCCCATGCGTGTGATGGGCACATGCAGTGACCTTTTTCAAGCCAGATTATAGTTGCAGAAAATCCAGAGTGGAAATTAATAGTATGATACTTATTTTGGTAGAAACCCGAAGGATTAATCCCATTGAATGACAATGCGTTCAGAGGAGTACATGCAAAGCAAATCTGCGGCACAAATTGTGGGTCAGCGTCAGACTTCTGTTGTGGAGGCATATTTCAGATTTTAATGCTGATATATAAACAAGGTATTAAAAAGGTTCCCATCTCCAGGATCATATTTTAAAGTCGTAGCTTAAGCCTACTGGACTGTTTTACCCAATAAATTGCTTCGTTTGTCAGATACTGCTGAATATATCTCCTCAATTTTTACATGTTACTGTCTAGGTTTCCCCAACCACCCCTGCTGTCTGTTAGCAGTGGCCTGGCTGGTGACTTCTGTCCCTGTTCCCGACCACCTCTATTGGTTGATTAGTGGCTACTGGAGTCTTCTGTGAAGCTCTTGCACTTAGTTGCTGAGCCCTTATAAGGGGTGGACTTGATCGGAACCTCTGTTATCTCTATATGTAAATACTGAGATAACTCTGCAGTTTAGAACAAGCACACTGTTAGTTATGGAGCATGTTGCTGGCCTTAACTGTACCTCATACAGGCTAAACCCACCCACCAACTTATCAATGAAACCAGGAAATAGAGGGAGAGGAGACAGGATAGCAGGTGAAACCCTGAGATGGGAAAATCCATTTAAGGTCAGATTCAATTCCTATTCTTTGACAGCCTGACTATTGCTAGGTTGTTTATTGTGCAGTCTGCTGCATTAGTAAAATCCCTCATTAGTAGGAATATGTTGAGAGTCAGATGATGTAGCTGTTTACTTCTGTACCCAGACAGTCCTCTCGGCTGATCCTTTGTAGTAGAATTATTATTGTCTTTCCTATGCACAGAAAAGGTTCATGACACCTAAGACTGCTGTCGAACAAGCACTTGGCAGAGTGTGCACTTCAATTTAGTGTGAACAGTAAGACAAGCTTTGAATTCTTGGTCTTTGTTATTACTTAAAGCAACTCTTTTGTCGTCTAGAGTGAAGATTTCGATCTGAAGCAGGACTGTGGACAGCTGGTAGAAAGATTGAATGTCTTTAAAACTGCATTTAGTGAAAATGAGGACGATGAAAGGTAAGTATGCAAAATTTAGATAGCCCTAAAGCAAAATGAAGCAACTTTGCTGACTTTGTCTTAACTAAACATATCCTACCGGTTTGTGTATGCAGTTCTTTAGCACACAAACTTGGTGTAATCTTATGCTGTATACATACCCTCTTCTATAGGCGGCCTTCTTCTTGTTTACATACATTTAGTAGGGAAAATAATCCTGTAGCAGTTCTGAATCATTTGTCTTCTGAGCTAAAATAATTCTGTGATGCGATGATTTTATGTTATAATAATCCTATTCACGGTGATCTGAAAGATGCTTATATGCTTTATAGTTTTTGGTGTTCTCATTTTGTATATAATATTCTGTTTCTTTAGTCGGCCAGCAATTGCTCTGGTCAGAAAATTGATCGCCGTGCTTGAATCTATAGAACGGCTGCCACTACATCTGTATGATACACCAGGATCCAATTACAACCTACAGGTATGTGATAATAAAAATACAATAATAATAATAATAATAGGGACTGGCCATACCGGTGATGCCCATGCCCATCTAGCCATTTCAACATAGTGTACAAAAAGAACTTGCGTGCTATATTCAGGAGATTTGTGGGGTCGGTACCACCAAGTTTAACCAGTTCCCTTCCTGGCTTGATAAATATCCCAAATGCCAGAATATGTTGTTAAAGCCGGTGTCTGACACTTTGCACATGTGCTGCTTATCCTTAAAGCATACTTTCTAATATATCTTATTAAAAAGAAATATGTTTTCTTCCCCACTTTTCGGGGAAAGTTGTTTTCTATATATTAGTCTATGAAGAAGGGAGGGGAAGGAATGGCCTGTCAGAAAAGATACTCAAATAATTGCCTCTGCTACTCTGGGCTCTTTTAACACTGCTAGGTTTGTAGATGAGAGGCTACCAGTGCACAGAATGAGGCTATAAATCAGCTAACTAGTCCACAGCAAACACCTTTCCCTTCTCCATTTGTCTGAGGCAGAATACGGAGACCAATCTTATGTGAATAAACAGATTGAAGATAAGGAGCTGGAGAACAGCTTAATAAGTGGTGAAGGAAACAGATCTCCTTAATATGTATTACAAAGTTTCTTATGTTCACATGTACTATTCATTTATGAGAAGTTGGTTATAACTAGAGGTATGCTTTAAGATATACAGTGCCCATTAAGATGGGATTTGGTAAAGTTCTTTTTTTTTTTTTTTTTTTTTCTTTTTCCGCAGATCTTAACTCGGAGGCTTCGGTTTAGACTGGAGCGTGCCCCTGGAGAGACATCTCTTATTGACCGCACTGGTCGCATGCTGAAGATGGAGCCGCTGGCAACTGTGGAGTCCCTAGAGCAATACTTACTTAAAATGGTTGGTTAACTATTGATGAATGAAACTTGCAAACTCAAGCTGCAGCTTTTATATGATGCTCTTTTCATGAGGGTAACTGCAAGGGTTAAACAAATGGGTTCTAAATGTGTAAGAGGTAGTGCTCTGGATTAGTAGTGCAGCATGAGGGAAGGCATGAGTATCTGCAAGCTGTCAAGAAATCAGCATCTCAGAGCTCCGAGCAATGTGGATTTGAGTCGTGCTCCAGACTTTCTCATCCTTCTGTCATTCCATCATTTTATAGGATGAAGCTGTCAGCCATGTTAATGTCTTTAATAGTTTCTTGTTCGATAGATTTTTTTTTTTCTCTCTCCTTTGCTAAGGCTAACAATCATTGTGTACAACCACACAGTGCTGTAATAAATGCACTCCCTAATGGGTTATTTTGTGATCTTTACAGGTGGCTAAACAATGGTATGACTTTGATCGCTCATCCTTTGTATTTGTGCGCAAGCTGCGCGAAGGGCAGAGTTGTATATTCCGACACCAGCATGACTTTGATGACAATGGGATCATGTATTGGATTGGAACAAATGCAAAGTGAGTCCTTACTTTTCCTGAATGCCCATGTTATGTATTGTTTGGTAGCTTTCATGTAACCTGTTCAGTAGATTTGTGTTTAAAAGGTTTTTCTGGGTTCACGATATTGAAGACGGGTTGGGAGTCTGACCCTGGGCACTTGTATTGAAGCTTTGTCCCATTCATAATGTACAGCACTCTGGAGTATGGCCCAATAAAAACAATGAGTCACAGCTATGAATAGGTCATCGATATTGTTCACTTGGAAACCACTTCAAGTTTTTATATAAGTAGAATACATGTATAAAAATGTTTGTCGTTTGACTTGTTCATTATGTTTTATACTATTGTAGGACCGCATACGAATGGGTGAATCCAGCTGCATACGGCTTGGTGGTAGTAACATCCTCTGAAGGCCGCAATCTGCCATATGGACGTCTTGAAGACATCTTGAGTCGCGATAGTTCTGCCCTAAACTGCCATACCAATGATGACAAGAGTGCATGGTTTGCCATTGATCTTGGGCTTTGGATTGTACCATCTGCCTACACCCTGCGCCACGCTCGTGGTTACGGACGTTCTGCACTTCGGAACTGGGTCTTCCAAGTATCTAAGGATGGCCAGAACTGGACAACTTTATACACCCATGTAGATGACTGCAGTCTGAATGAGCCAGGGTATGGGTCATATGCTTGTTTTAATCTGCTATAGTGAAAAAGTGATATAGTATCTGTTCCATGTGCTCTTGTCTTGTTTTACACACCTAAATTATACATTGTTTACTTCCACAAAGCTCTACTGCCACATGGCCATTGGATCCACCAAGAGAGGAGAAACAGGGATGGAGGCATATCCGAATCAAGCAGACTGGGAAGAATGCTAGCGGACAGACCCATTACCTATCCCTGTCTGGCTTTGAATTGTATGGCTCTGTTTCAGGAGTATGTGAAGACCAGTTAGGTATGTCAGAAAATCATTATGGTTAATGTAAATTGCCTGTTATGCTTTTACCTAAATGCTTTTGACAACACACTTAAAGAGGACCTTTCATGTCCTCAGGCACATGCGGTTTTATTTACAGCTAGAAAGCCGACAGTGTGCTGAATTCAGCTAGAAAGCCGACAGTGTGCTGAATTCAGCTTAAAGTATATAAAATCGCATGTGCCTGAGGACATGAAGGGTCCTCTTTAAGCTGACCATGCACATGATGAATGTTGGCCGAACCCTCCAATTTTGGTGGGATTGACTGACATTTAATGTTGTATGCGGGTTGCCTAAGTCTCTCCTCTGACAGAATTTCATTACGCCAATCCTTTTCTCCATCCCTCTCCTCATAGTGAACACATGCATGCTCTGTTTAGATCTGTCCTGCAGTTTCCCTTGCATCCAGTGGCCTGGAGACTACAGCACAGTTCCATTCAAGTGAATAGGGATAGTTGCAGTTTCCTGTACGGTTCTCTATTGTGCAGAGAAAACATAGGAGATTTTCCACAGCTTCAAGTGTAAACTAAAGACATATCTTTTCAGACAGGCCTATCACAACTCCTTATGTAAACCCTTCTGTAGTTAGAATCCCTAAAATGTACCCTCCTCTGTTCACGCTCCCGCATTACCTCACAGGATATGATGCCGTATCAGACTAGCTTTATATGTCCAGGCACCATCTGCACGTTAAAGGACACGACTGGTGACGGCTCATACAGCTTTATATATGTGTAATGACAGTAACCTCTATTACAAAATTGTCTGACCATTGTACAAGCAATGCTACCTCCGATGCCGCCCCTGCTACCTCCTGTGTCACCCCCTCTACCTCATAGATTGTAAGCTCTTGCGAGCAGGGCCCTCAGTCCCAGTGAATGAATTGACTATTTCTTTGTAATGTATCTTTTGTCAGTACTTGAACCCTACAAATTGTACAGTGCTGCGGAATATGTTAGCGCTATATAAATAACATTTATTATTATTATTATTATTTCAGAGGTTGGAACCCAAAATCATAAAGAGATGACATTACATGTACAGCCATTAGAAGGGTTCTCTTTGTAATATAAAGTGATGCAATGTATGGACAGGCCTGTTCTGCCAGAGAAGGAGCTATGCTTACAAGAGCGACCCTGTTCTGGTTCATAGAGGGGGTGGTCTTATGTGGATTCCCCTTTATTTTAAACACATATAAACCCTTTTAAGCACAAACAATGTAGTTGATTCAGTCATTGGATGAAATTGATCTGTAATTTTTTTTTGTACACTATACATTTTTTTAACAAGTTAGTATGTGCCTTAAAAAAGGCAAAAAAGAAAAAACTGGGTACATTTGTACCACATATCTGCCCCATGGGGATATCCTCGCAGTTGCAGTGCACACACTGAATTGCCTTCTGTGGCATGTAAGGCTTGATAAGTGTGGTAATTGATACTAGATGCACCTTTTATTTCACATTTGCACTAGTCATCTCTCAAGTTGGTTTTGGTAACACTTTTTTTTTTTCCCCACCTCATTTAGGTAAAGCAGCCAAAGAAGCAGAAGCTAACTTGAGACGCCAGAGACGTCTGGTGCGCTCCCAGGTTCTGAAATATATGGTGCCTGGAGCTAGAGTCATTCGTGGTATTGATTGGAAATGGAGAGACCAGGATGGCAGCGCTCAGGGAGAAGGCACTGTTACAGGAGATTTGCACAATGGTACGTACATATTAATCCTGCTTGTGTAGGCTCCACACGCCACCAAGTGCTTTGTGTTTAAGCTGGATAGAAGCACAAGTGCTGCACTCCTGGCTCTTAAGACTTTGAGTACCACTTGTATTTCTCATAGGGACTGGCCTAACATTCAGTATATGTCATCTTCCCTGCTCAGGCTTCATTTCTTGATACTTTTGCTGCTTCATTTATAATCCTATTTTTGCTACATGTCTTCAATAAATTCCCTATTCTTGAAATTAGAGCTTTGGTTGATCTGCGGTGTGACCCCAGTCTGAAAATTCAATATATGCTGCTTTTTGCATGTGCTGACTAGTAGTTATGTGTTGACGTCGGGCTTTTTTTTTGTGAGAGGCTTGCTATGGCTTTATCTCTGCCTGATTCCAATCAAATCTTTTTTGCTATCTGCTCTTCCGTCTTACACGCTACTATCCCTTTCCAGGCTGGATTGATGTCATATGGGATGCCGGTGGCTCTAATTCTTACCGCATGGGCGCGGAAGGAAAATTTGACCTGAAGCTGGCCCCAGGTTATGACCCAGAATCTGCGGCGTCATCCAAACCTGTTTCATCCACTGTTGCAGGCACGCCACCCTCCTGGAGCAGCTTGGTGAAAAACAACTGTCCCGACAAAGCGCCTCCCCATTCCTCTTCAACTTGCACAGTTGCTGGAGGTGTGACTGGTTCCTGCAGTCGCAAAGGGAGCAGCAGCTCTGTTTGCAGTGTGGCAAGTAGCAGTGATGCCAGTGTGACCTGTGCCAAGACAGAGAGAAGGGCAGAGGAACCAGGCTCTGATTTACATCATGATCCAATCCTTGTGCTGTCTTCTAACCCAGCAGCCCCTGGCTCTTCAACTTGCCCACCAGGAGGAGAGCAGGTGGGTGAAGGAGAGAGAAAGACTGGCGAAGCACCTGCTATATCCATGGGCATGGTGAGCATTAGCTCACCTGATGTCAGTTCTGTATCAGAGCTAAGCAACAAGGAGGCTGCTGTTCCCAGACCCTTGGGGTCCTCTGCTAGCAACAGGCTGTCCGTCAGCTCTCTGCTTGCTGCTGGAGCGCCAATGAGTTCCAGTGCCAGTGTTCCCAACCTATCTTCACGTGAGACATCCAGCCTGGAATCCTTTGTAAGGAGAGTTGCAAACATTGCAAGGACAAATGCCACCAATAACATGAACCTTAGCCGAAGCAGCAGTGATAACAACACCAACACTCTGGGAAGAAACGCAGTGAGCTCTGCCAGTGAGTATCACTAAGGGATATTACATGTGTTCTTTGAAATATTTCTAGTACTGTGACCCATGTGCCATGGCAGTATGTTATGAATGTACTTCTTCGAGGTGTGCTTCCTTGAGGTGTTGTGTGATGGTTTTTTGTCTATGGATATGTTGGAATATGTGAATGTCATAGATGAGGTTGAAAGGCAGTCTGTCAGGTGAAATGTGCCTACAAAACAACTCATGGCTCTTGGTTGGTCACTTATAGACATATAGGCACTTATCATTTTTTTTCCGTTTATAGCATTTGCAGAGGAAAAATAGTTTAGTGCAGTATACAGATTACATCGCAAGTGCTACAGAGATGGTGCCAAACCCAGAAAGTGCTCCAGATCTTGCTGGGAAATGTCACCCAATCTCTTCCCTTGTCTTTAATTGATGGCTCCATCGCTGAAAGCGGCATTGAAATCACGTGCATTCGCTTTTCAATTCTAGTCCAGTATTATTCCATTGCAATGTGACATCTCCCAAGTCTGGTCAATCAAGACTGGGAGGCTTGAGCACGTGCTGGACTTGGGACTGCTTTTGTATATGCCATTGTGTCTGCTCTGCCAAGTTGCTGGTAGGGAAATTTCGCCTGACAGATCCTCTTAAAAGGTTGTCCCACAATGGACTGCACAACCTATCTACAAGATGGGTGGTAAATGAGTGATTGTTGGGGTGGCCTCATATGTGACCCAAAGCTTCTATAGCACTGGCACTGGAGTCTGTTGCTTCCGTCAGCCCCATAGACATTGAAGGAATGGGCATGAAGACCACCACTACATTCAAACTCCGCCAAACTGGGGTTGTTCAGTGAGGAGGAACTCAGATGCTCTGGAAACCAAATATTTCTCATCTGTAAAGTTGCTGTCATTCTGTTTTCTCCCAGCCTCCCCACTTATGGGCGCACAGAGTTTTCCTAATTTGACAACAACAGGAACCACATCTACTGTTACAATGTCTACATCTAGTGTTACAAGCAGCAACGTGGCCACAGCCACCACCGGCCTTTCCGTTGGTCAGTCCCTCAGCAATACCCTAACAACTAGCCTGACATCCACATCCAGTGAAAGTGACACTGGCCAGGAGGCTGAATATTCACTGTATGGTAAGTTTGGGATCAGAATGGAAAACCAAGTGGCACATTTTAATGGAAGGATATCTGTTAAGTGGTAGAGGAGTTTGATATTTTTTCCATATTTTGTGTACTACAGATTTCCTGGACAGTTGTCGGGCAAGCACTCTTCTAGCCGAGCTGGATGATGATGAGGACCTTCCAGAGCCGGATGAAGAAGATGATGAAAATGAAGATGACAACCAGGAAGAACAGGAGTATGAGGAAGTAATGGTGAGTTATCATCTGAAGTTGGAATGGCTTGGTTGAGGTATTATTCAGGTATTTGTTCTGACATCCTTACTTGTGGTTAGGAGGAAGAAGAATATGAGACCAAAGGTGGCCGCCGTAGAACATGGGATGACGATTATGTGCTAAAAAGACAGTTTTCTGCTCTGGTACCAGCCTTTGATCCTCGTCCTGGAAGAACCAATGTTCAGCAGACCACAGATTTGGAGATACCAGCTCCAGGTAATGTTCTGATGATTTTGACATGCAAATTTTATACGGAGTTCACCCTGTGCATGGCAGTAGGTGAAATCCACTGTGAAAATTTACAGAAAGAACTGTCATCATGTCAATTCATGTGCATAAATATTTCTGCTAAAATCACATCCACTTTTCCTCAATTGCATTTTACATTTGCAGATCCGGATGAAATATCTGTGGCATCGCCACTGTATGTGGACAAGGGAACTCTAACATATTTTTCTATTGTGCGGAAATATGATATTGAGTGTTGTGGCCTCTTCACTACTTACCAAGCTCATGACTATACATTGTTTAGTGGGTGTTCTTGGTATTGCAGCTCAACCCCATTCATGTCCTTAGGATAGGTCATCAATTGAAGATCAGTGCAGGTGAATGGGCTGAGCTGTGATACCAAACACTGCTGTTGTGCTAGGTGAGTACTGAAGAGACTGCAGTCTTTTCAAACAGCTGACCAGCTGGGGCCTAAGTGTTGGACCCCTGCTGATCTTTAATTGAAGAACTATCGTAAAGGCCTGGACAACCCCTTTTAACTTTCTTCTGGTTATTTGTTGCAGGTACCCCTCACTCAGAACTTCTGGAAGAAGTTGAATGTGCTCCGGCTCCTAGGCTCGCTCTCACTCTGAAGGTGACGGGCCTGGGAAATGGACGTGAAGTCGAGCTTCCACTCAGTAATTTCCGCTCCACCATCTTCTACTATGTGCAGAAACTGCTGCAGCTCTCCTGTAACGGAACCATCAAATCAGACAAACTGAGGAGGATATGGGAACCTACATACACGTAAGGAGGGCACTAGATAGACGGCTGGGGTAGTTTGTCACATGGATTTAGGAATAGACCTGTTTCTTCTTTTAGCTGATCGGCTGATAAAAGTTGCTAAAATGTCTAATTATCCATAGAACATTATGGGATAGCCTAGTTCTTATTTTCAGGTTTCTCAAGGCTTTTTCCTATGTGAGGGTGGTTTTGCACAAAGCGGTTGTGGGGGAAAAAATGCTTCTACAGCTGTTGAGCCAAAGCCAGAAGTGGCTCCAGCAGGAAGGAGAAGTCCTTCCACTTCTGGCTTTGGCTCTAAAACTGCCACAAAATCTGCCGTGCTTGTGAAAGCAATATTAGGAAATGCATAACTGTCTATTTGCTCAATGTCGGGTGTGTAAATCAATCTGCAAGTGTTTATAGACTTTCCACTTTATTCCACGATACAGAATTATGTACAGGGAGATGAAGGAATCTGATAAACAGAAGGAGTCGGGCAGAATGGTAAGTTTCCTCATATAGACACCGCTTATATAATTCCATCCATTAAGATGGTGAGAATGACATTTACCACATAGCATAGTTTTGCAGTTGACTGACAATAGTTGCTGGCTCAACATTTGTTCAGCTGCCAACTATTCCTCGGGACTTCCAAGCCTGCATGTGTTTTCAGTAGGGAGTGTTGAGTAATCCGCTGTCAGACACCTCTAGGAGCAGCTTATCTCTTCTGTGAAAAAAAAGGATCAAGCATGGAAAATTCAACTTGCTCAATTCTTTCTTCCCTCGATATTATCTTTGGGAGAGAGTAAGGCGTGAAACAGTCAGCCAGACTTTGGATGACTTGTTTTCTGTATATGGGGCCTTAAAGTGGTTATCCAATGAGGAAGATTTATTTCCTATCCTGTATACTAGAGATAAGTGCCTGATCATTAGGGGTCCCACCACTAGTACCCCCCTACTGGTGACAAGAATGCAGGTCCTTACTTAGAGCCCCCACCCCATGTCTATGAAGTGGCACCACTTCATTTATCTCTGTGAGTCTGTGGAAGAGAAGCCAAGTATGGTGCTGTCTCCATCAGTCTAATAGAGCTGAATGTATTCATTCAAACAAGGGGGAACCAGGATCCCCTTTCTTGTGATTGGTCCCATCAGGTGGACTCCAATGAATACCTATACTATAGATAGGGGATAAGTCATGTTCTTGGGACAACCCCTTTAAAAGTGTTATGCCACAAAGAGTATTTATTCCTTATTCTATCGATACTGGATAAGTCATATTCATGGGACATCTCCACTGGCAGAATGTAGGCGATCTCTGTGCTGGGCAAGATGCATCCGTGCTCTCTTTTGCCTCAAGGCAAGTGCTGGAGATAGCAGAGTGCTGTACTTTGTCTCTGGTGCTCCCATTGAAGTGAATGGGAGCATGGATGCATTAGGCACACCTATAGTCACACAGCGGGGTTGTCTCATGAATATCATTTGTCCTGTATCTATAGGATAGGTCCACCATCTGTAGTCCACGGTGGGGCACGTCTACGTTCAGCTGCACTAAGGCTAAATGCACAGTGTAGGTAAAACACCCCTGTGCTTAGGGGATTAGATATTTATCCTGTTGAAAATAAATATTCTTCACGGCATAACCTCTTTAAGTTGTATCAGCATGTTGGTAGTATTTCCATATGATATATGCTTAAATATACTAAAGAAAGCATACTGTGTGCCCTGACAAGTTTTTTGGATTGCTGGTTAAATGTGTGACTATGATGCCACTAACTGTAACCCTTATTAACCAATGGTTTCTTGACCGGCCAGGTAATGCCACCTTACCCATTGAAGCCTCTACAGCTGCTCCTTTTCTTTTGCTTTAATGACTCTGGTCTTTTTAGCTTAGTGCTAGGAGGTAATGAATATAGGAGTGAGTTTCATCCCAAAATAAAAAAAATTCCATTCAGTTTCCAGTAGTAGAGCAGATCTGTCCAGCTGTGATATTCAGAGCTGAGATATCCCTTAATACCGCATTCCCTTCTTCAGGGCTGCTGGTCCGTGGAACATGTGGAGCAGTCACTGGGTACAGATGCTTTGCCAAAGAATGATCTGATCACCTATCTGCAGAGGAACGCAGATCCTAGCTTCTTGCGGCGCTGGAAACTGACTGGAACTAACAAGAGCATCCGAAAGAACCGCAACTGCTCCCAGCTTATTGCTGCTTACAAAGTAAAGCGGGGCTGGGGTGGCTTGTAAATTTAGTTTATGCTTGGCTTGTGTGTGTAGTGTTTTTTTTGTTTTGTTTTTTTGTTCTGTGTCTTTATTGATCTAAGGGGAGTTTGAAATAGAATTTGTTGAATTTTAAGACACCTAAAGAGGACCTGACGACACTCCTGACATGTATGCGTAAGTAAATAATGGAATAGCCCATGTGGAGTATCTCTCCTTAGAATTGTGTTTTCACATTCCTCTGTTATTCTTAAGAGAAAATTATGAGTAAACTGACAACTGGGCGTTACCAGTTGGGGAGATGTTCCTGCATACTCTGATGGTTGAGCTGATGGTGTCACTGTGTAGGGACAACACCCAATTGACAAGGAAAATAGTGGCGACCAGTTCTCAATTTTTTTTCTTAGGAGTAAGAGAGGAATGGCAAAACACAGAGTTATAAGAAAAGATGCTCCGGAATTGTTAATTCATAGGGAATTTACAGAAACAGACATGTCAGGACAGCAAATGATCTTCTGATGTGTGAGAGATTTGACCATTTATAGTGTAGTTTTGGGTGGATTCTAGCTACACCCATATGTGGGGTTGAGTTGTATATGGTTAAGTATACCGTTCATATGGGTATCTCACAAGACTACTGGGGCACAGTTTTGTTGTCTGCCTTTCACATCATGTGTTCTGCTTGCAGGACTTCTGTGAGAATGGAAGTAAGTCTGCAGTCATTCCGGCCACTCTTGGCACAATACAGAGTTCTGACATTTTAAGCCATGGTCGGGAGCAGCCACAAGCCAAGGCGGGCAGCGGGCAGAATTCCTGCGGTGTAGAGGATGTCCTGCAGCTCCTTCGCATCCTTTATATAGTAGCCAGTGATCCATACTCTGCTAGGACACCACAAGAAGGTGAGTTTCTCTAGCTTTCTCACATTATATTATCTCTGGTCTTATTACAACTGACACTTGAGGATATATATTGACTGTTTTTTGTTTTTTTAGAAGGCGATGAAATGCTTCTATTTAGTGTTTCCCCGGAGGAATTCACCAGCAAAAAAATCACAACCAAAATCCTACAGCAAATTGAGGTACGTGTTATGGAAGAGCTTATAGAGATTTTCCAGAGAAGACTACTTATATCCTATCCACGGGAGAGGGGTTAAGTGTGTCTGATCTCTGGGAGTCCTGACTCTGAGATCCCCACAGAACATGAGACTGAGTCTCTTGTAACACTGTCAGAGTACAGGGCTTAGCTATCTCCATCAGTCCCATAAAGATGAGTGGAGTGACAGTACGTCTGCAGGACTGCTGCTGCGTTCAGACAGGGATACAAGGGACCCCATTGTCATGATTGATGGGGGTCCCAGTAGTGGGACCTCTGGAAATCACATATTTAGTCTTGTTTGGAGAACCCTTTTAAGCTAATATTAACACAACAGACATAAGATGAAGTTAATGCTTGTATTTGTGGAACATGAAATATCTTGGGATTTTCTTTGTCATTACAGGAGCCGCTGGCTTTGGCTAGTGGAGCTTTGCCAGATTGGTGTGAACAGTTAACCAGCAAATGTCCCTTCCTTATCCCCTTTGAGACCAGGCAGCTGTATTTCACATGTACAGCATTTGGAGCATCCAGGTATGGTTATAAATCCTGATGACATAGTCTCATTACACCTAGGTGTCTAACTCTGAAAGTGTGACATGGTGCATCTAATGGGTTGTAGGGATTCTTAAAGGAGTTTGTCATCACTTGCTTCCTTCAGGGGTTTTTTTTTCTGCCATCAACCCCCTCTCCCTGTGTTCACTGCTTGTTACCTTTATCTTGGGGACTGACTTTAGTATTATAATGATGTATTCTGCTAGCCCCTATAGTACTGGTAACCAGCCATGAACATGGGCAAGGATGTTGTGTGACTCTGGGCTCGGCTCATGAGAACCAGCTCAGAACTTGGGTTTAGTCGCATACAAAAGTGACAATATATTCCCTGGAGAACCCCTTTAAACAAATTGCCTTTAGATATCTTCCTATATAGCAATATTTCTAGCTGCTGATGTTATGGGAGTTTTTAGCCATATTGTTTTGTTTTCTTTTCTTTCTTTCTATCTATCTATGCACCATGTGATAGAATTTACTTCTATTCTGCACAGAGCTATTGTGTGGCTGCAGAACAGACGGGAGGCCACTGTGGAGAGGAGTAGGACAGCCAGTGCCGTCCGTAGGGACGACCCTGGTGAATTTAGAGTTGGACGTTTAAAGCACGAGAGAGTGAAGGTTCCTCGAGGAGAATCCTTGATGGAATGGGCAGAGAATGTCATGCAGATCCATGCAGATCGCAAGTCTGTGCTTGAGGTGAGTGTTTCTAAATTATTATTCTTCTGATCCCTGTCTATAAAGTGTAAGTGGGATTTTGTATTTCCATTATCGGTTATCAGAATGGTTTTATGGCTCTTAAAGGGGTTGTGCTCTTAAATAGTGTGTGATATGACATTAGGCGCCAAAAGAGGCAACTGCATGCTAGTTGGGACAACTTGCCAAGGCAAATGTCCACTGCCTACCAAGAATTATGCATGGGTCCCATATAGTAGTATCTCGTGTGTGCACACAGGGCAGCATATGCAGCTGGCAGATCTGCTTTAAGAACTAAAGTCATGATCCTTACATGATGGAGTCTAGGTTGTGCTGACTTTAGTTTTTCATTTTATGCTTCATTCATCACTGCTTTTCTTACAGGTGGAGTTTCTTGGAGAGGAGGGGACTGGGCTGGGCCCTACCCTTGAATTTTATGCCCTGGTGGCAGCAGAGTTTCAGAAAACAGACTTGGGAATTTGGTTGTGTGATGATGACTTCCCTGATGATGAATCTCGACAGGTAACAAGTACAGACTGGATATATAACATTTCCAGAGGGTTATATCAATAGGGTAGTCCCTGTCAACCTTCCCTACTAGGGCATAAGGAGGTTTTAGGAAGCAGGTACCCCGCTGTATTAGCTATTTTTTAGATCGCTTTGGTGAACCTGGACCGCCCATACACAATAATTCCATTGAATGGCTGACGTGTAATGCAATTGTATGGTCCAGACTTCTCCATGACAATAGCTGAGGGGTTAAAGCAGTCTGCCTGATAACGTCATGAAACAGCCCAATTTACTGTTCTCATTCACATATCCAGAAATTTTATTTATAGTCTGTGAACAAGCAACTTATATTGTTGGATGTGTCATAAATGTGTGAATGTGTATCCCACCTCTGCATTGAGACTGAATAGAGATGTGACTGTGCACATGCAAAGTTCTCTCCATTCATGTCTACAGGGGTGCACAGTGACCTCTCAATTTATTCTCCAACTGCGTGCAGTGGAGGTGAGGGACCATACATCCTCAACCCCCTCGGCCATTCTTCATATAGTTGATAATGCCATAAATCTTTGTTTTGGCCAAGACCTCTTACAGATATTCATGCCCAAATGTTACCCCCCCTGTATGTTATATACCAGAATAGAATTCTAGTACAGTATCTAACTTCCGTATTTTCTTATAGGTTGACTTGGGTGGTGGCTTGAAACCTCCGGGATATTATGTGCAGCGTTCATGTGGACTATTCATTGCTCCCTATCCTCAGGACAGTGAAGAACTGGATAGAGTAACCAGGCTTTGTCATTTTCTGGGTATATTTTTGGCAAAGTGTATACAGGACAATCGCCTAGTAGACTTGCCCATTTCTAAGCCCTTCTTCAGGCTCATGTGTATGGGGGATATCAAAAGCAATATGAGCAAACTGTTGTATGCCTCTAGGGGTGAGGAAAGTGAGCACTGTACTGAAAGTCAATCTGAAGCCTCCACAGAAGACGGCCACGATGCCCTCTCTGTGGGAAGCTTTGAGGAAGACTCCAAATCTGAGTTCATCTTGGATCCACCAAAGCCAAAACCACCAGCCTGGTTCCAGGGTATATTGACATGGGACGACTTTGAACTTGTAAACCCACACCGTGCACGCTTTCTCCGAGATATTCGTGAACTGGCTGTGAAAAGGAGACACATTTTGAGCAATCGCAGCTTGTCTGAGGATGAGAAGAACACACAACTCCAAGAGTTGATGCTAAAGAATCCTTCTGGATCTGGACCTCCAGTCAGCATTGAAGACTTAGGGTGAGTTTGGAGGGGTATATAGCTTTAATGGAAAGTGGGGTTTGTAGAAGAGATGTGCTAAGAATTTTTTATTTATTTTTTTTTATTTTTTTCTAAATCAACTCATATTTATATTTGATCCTCAAATGGGTTTTCTGGGCTAAAAGTATTTAGGACTTATCTTATGAGATTGGCAAGGTTGCAGGGTACCACCAATCTTCTGTTTTCAGCAGCTGATACAGAGAATGGAGTAGGAAGCAGACAGCGCCGTTCTCTGTGTAGTGGTCGGATCAGGTTACTGCAGATCATTTCTCAATCTCTTAAGTAGGACCTGAGGTGCAGTGACTCAGTTCAGCTACAGCAGAAAAATGGAGCTATCCACTTCCTGCTTCCTTCTACGGGGTCCCATGTACCCTGCTTGAATAGATTGGTGGTTAAAGATGCACCCTACTGCTCCATTCATTGGTCAATAACTAACTGGGTGATAATGTAATGCTGTACTAAGCTATCTCTTTCAGTATAGAGTTTGAGTGAGTGGAGCAGTAATGGGAGGATGGGTCCCCCATTTTTATGACCATTGGGGTCTACAGTGATCATACAATTATCACCTATCCTGCAGACTATTCACAGGTTAAGTGCTGGTCCAACCATTGGGACCGCCACTGATCACAAGGACAGTGGAGTGTACTGCCACTTTATTCATCTCCATGGGACTACCAAAGAAAAGTTGAATACAACATTCACTTCTCTTTGTCAGTCCTATAGAATTAATTGCAGTGGCAGCACAATGTGCACAGTCTATTCAAATTGGGAGACTTAGGAGCCCTGTTCTTATGACCAGTGGTGGGACTACCACCAGACAGGTATCCCCCCGATCCTGTGCGTAGGGGATAAGTCTTGTTCTTGGTACAATCCCTTTAATTGGAAAATTTTAAATGGGGGCTTTTAGAAATTCTCTCTTTTCCTAAAACTATTAACTTCTGTGTTTCTAGGAGATCTCTTGACTTTTGCTGTTTTTTTCACTTAATAGGCTTAATTTCCAGTTCTGTCCCTCATCTCGTGTTTATGGCTTTAGTGCAGTAGACCTGAAACCTAATGGCGAGGATGAGGTAAGCAAACAAGAGTCTCTTCTACAAAAATCTGCAGTTTTTCCTTGTATGTAAAGAAAAAATTCTATAAAGTTAAGTAATTGTATTAGTGAAAAGTGTTCAGCTTTCTAATATGTTTCAGTATGACTGCGCTTCCAGTTCATGAATAGAAACCTTCTTTATATAAAGAGGCTGAAGACCCGTCCTGATCTTATCTGACACGTGCGCTCCTCGAGAGGACTCGCATACCCACAGCAGTGTCAGTAGTACAAGATCAGGACAGGTCTTCTATAAAGGAGTGTACATGAGGATGGTGGGAAACTGAAATCTGAATTATATTAGAAAGTGCTGTACCTTATCACTGCGGGAGAATCGGATGGATTAGATGACTGTGCGGAGCACTCACTTAACTCCTCCTTGCAGATGGTGACCATAGACAATGCTGAGGAATATGTCGATCTGATGTTTGACTTCTGCATGCAGACTGGTGTCCAAAAACAGATGGAAGCATTTAGAAGTAAGTCTGGGGGTAATGTAAGGGATTGGTAGAAGATAAATGTGTTAAAGGGGTTGTCTGGGATTGTAGCCTAATAAAATAACCAGAACACACTGGTAAAATCCCTGCTCCAATAAGGAGGTATTTTCCTGTTGTCATGACATGGCATACATAAGCATGACCTCTGCAGCCAATGGTCTCGGTGGTGATGGTAGCTTGCATGGTGAGTCCATGGAGGCCAGTGACTGGCTGCAGCAGTCACATTGACACGAAGTTAGTTATGTAGGGACTGAAGATCAAGGCTTTTCCTCATCTTACTGTCCCTTCCTGGCCTTCAAAGGGGTTTCTGGAGGAGAAAAAGGGTTCCTTTTTATTCCAAAAACAGCGCCACTCTTGTCACTGTGCTGTGCGTGGTACTTGTTACTTGAATGGGACTGAAATGCAATACTGTGGATGGGGAGATAAGTTCTGATGGTGGTACAGCCTCTTCAAGGGAAGCAGTTCTAGTCTTCATAATAAACTGCTTGTCAGTATCACATTACTTTCTTGTCTTCTTTACTAGGTGGCTTTAATAAAGTATTCCCTATGGAGAAACTGGGTTCTTTTAGCCCCGAGGAGGTCCAGATGATTCTTTGTGGAAACCAGTCTCCCTCCTGGTCAGCCGAAGATATTATCAATTACACAGAGCCCAAGCTAGGTTACACAAGAGAAAGGTATGTGCCTACTGATGGGCGAGAGCTGTCCCTGCCAGAGGTGGCGCTCAGCATTTAGTTACTTAGATGGTTAAGCACATGTATAATAACAAGTGTGAGAATTATCGTTGTGGAGCTGACCCTGTATGTACAGTGCCTTGCAAAAGTATTCAGCCCCCTTGAAACTTTTCAACCTTTTGCCACATTTCAGGCTTCAAACATAAGGATATAAAATTTTATTTTTTTGGTGAAGAATCAACAACAAGTGGGACACAATTGTGAAGTGGATCGAAATTTATTGGTTATTTTAAAGTTTTTGTAAAAAATAAAAAACTGAAAAGTGGGGCGTGCAATATTATTCGGCCCCTTTACTTTCAGTGCAGCAAACTCACTCCAGAAGTTCAGTGAGGATCTCTGAATGATCCAATGTTGTCCTAAATGACTGATGATGATAAATATAATCCACCTGTGTGTAATCTAGTGCCCGTATAAATGCACCTGCTCTGTGATAGTCTCAGGGTTCTGTTTAAAGCGCAGAGAGCATCATGAAGACCAAGGAACACACCAGGCAGGTCCGTGATACTGTTGTGGAGAAGTTTAAAGCCCCACTTTTCAGTTTTTTTTATTTTTTATAAAAGTTTAAAATATCCAATAAATTTCGTCCCACTTCACGATTGTGTCCCACTTGTTGTTGATTCTTCACCAAAAAATTTAAATTTTATATCCTTATGTTTGAAGCCTGAAATGTGGCAAAAGGTTGAAAAGTTCGAGGGGGCCGAATACTTTCGCAAGGCACTGTATATAGCAATGTAACTAAAAATATTTCAAGCTAGAATTGAGGTAATGCTCTAGTAAACTGACTGGACTGTGAACTTTCCTTCCTTGTAGCCCGGGCTTCCTTCGTTTTGTACGAGTCCTCTGTGGCATGTCCTCCGATGAGAGGAAGGCTTTTCTACAGTTTACAACTGGGTGCTCTACATTGCCCCCTGGAGGACTAGCCAATTTGCATCCACGTCTAACAGTTGTAAGAAAGGTGAGCTCTGCAAGTCTTAAGATTGTGTTTTTATTATTTTTTGCTTTGAACAAATTTTAATCTCACCTGTATGGAGAGTGCAGAGTAACTGTCTGGCTTTGTATTCTAAAAAAAGTCACTGCAGGGGGTTGACAAGAAGGGAGCTGTGAGTTTAGTGACCTGCCAAGTGCTTAAATGGGTTGTCCTTTTTCATATACCAGAGTAGAGAAGGGGTGGGGGTGGGGCCCTCTTTGTTTAAGATCCTCCTCACTTGGCCGGAATGGTGAGTGGTTACAAAGAACGTCTCACTATGGAGGACCTGCAATATACAACCACTGATTGTGATTGGGAAATGTGTAATTCTTAATTTCTCCTGTGGTGGTGCTGCAGGGAAACTGGTTTTCCCACACACTACAGCTTATTTGACCAGAGACCTTTCTAACAAGTAGGGATTTTCCAGTGGAGAAAACCTTGTGTGTAAATGCCCCATTACTGACATCCTCATTTCCATTAAAGATGGCTAGATTATATTAGATTTTCAGAAATGGATCATTTCAGATGGCTGACAGCAGACTTTACCCTGCTGGATACGATTGGACGAAAATACCAGTGTTTGGCATGATCGTCCACCAGCCAACTTTAAGAGTATGCAAGAATCTTCAGCTTAAAGGGGTATTCCCACGAACATAACCATTTTTAAATTTGTAGATAATTAAAAAGTTAAACATTTTTGCAAATATAAGTAATTAAACATTTTGCAGAGTTTTAAAGATTTTTTCTAAATATGTTGTGGTCACAAGTTGTTGTCTTGATCGGTTGCCAGTGGATACGACCATGAATGCAGGACCTTTCTAAGGACAGAAAATCAGCTATGATTTCCTTATTGTGGCCGGGATATCTTCTGATACATGTAGTGTCCCTGCCTGATAACCCAGCCTCAATAAGAAAATCTTGGCTGGGTTTTTGACAAGTCCCAGACCATAGAAAGTTTCTGCATTTGTGGTCATAGCCATTGGCAACCGATCAAGACAACAGACTGTCTCCACTAAGAGTAAATCTTTGAAACTCTGCAGAATTTTTAATTTCTTATATTTGCTAAAATGTTTAACTTTTAATTATCTACAAATATAGATATGGTTATGTTCAAGGGAATACCCCTTTAAGATGCAGTTAAAGGGGTTTTTCTAGCCCCAAATGTATTTTTGATACGGATAAGCTATTCTGTGGATAGGTAATCCGTATCTGATCTGTGTCGAGTACCCATTCCCTGCACAGATCTGATTCGGCTTCCTCTGGCCGCTTGATGCTACAACAGTGGATTGGAAGTGGAGGCAGCTCTGCCCTGCCATCCATGTATATAGCAGTGGGGCAGGGATCTGCAGCGCCTCTCCTGTTACTTGAATAGGAGCAGACTGCTTCCTCTCCTCATTCACTGCTGTAGCTTTCAGCGTACAGAGGCAGGCAGATCTGTGCAGGTTCCTGGTGTCAGACCTTCACAGATCAGAGACTGATAACCTATCATATTATTAAAAAAATAAAAAAAAAAATTAGGGCCAGAAAAGCCTTTTGTTGCATAACTTTTTATATAATATTGTGTGTATCCTGACAGTCTCTTGTTAAACTCAAGGGGGGTTGATGCAAGCAAAACTTGCGGTATATTTTCACATTACTTACTGACTTTTATCTTTCCTTTTCCTAGGTTGATGCAACTGATGCTAGCTATCCGTCTGTGAATACCTGCGTGCATTATCTTAAGTTGCCGGAATATTCTTCGGAGGAGATAATGAGAGACCGCCTGCTTGCTGCTACCATGGAGAAAGGTTTCCATCTGAATTGAGAGCTAGCTTGGGCTGACGGGACACTAAGACGTTGTTACTTGCGGCACTCCCTCTCTCGTGTTTGTGTGCTGAGAAAAGACATGGCCTTTCTTCCTCTCGCTGTGTGTTCCTTACACTCTCCGTAAGGGGCTAAGTCAGAGAGCGGGTGTAATGCCTTTTATTTTATTTTTATTTTTTCTTCTTTCTTTTCTTGTTCGCTGCTAATGATGAAATGGTCTCTCCTCCTGGCATGACTGACTGAAAACACTTAGTCTGCCACTTCATGCTGGCAGCAGCTGGTTTGGAGGGCAGAAAAAGCCTCTCGTATATGCCTCCTATTAGGGTCACTGCTTGTCAGCACTCAGACATTGTAAAAGTGTAACGTCTGTTGTATGAACATATTACACTACGTCGGCATCTCCTGGTCCCCGCTGTCCTGCATCCAACTCTCATTTTGCTAGCTTTAAACTAACATGCCAGAAAGCTGCTTACATGAAACGTAGAACGTTAATGGACACCCGAAGCTTTTTTTTTTTTTTTTTTTCCTTCTTACATTATTTTTTCCATTTTATTTGTAATGGTGCCTGCACTATTTAAACCCCCTTAGTGTTTACTTTGTATTTTTCTTTCTCCTTACGTTATAACCACGCACCTTTTTGTTATTATAGCGTCCTCCCTAATCTGGAAGGACTAGAATTTTTTTTTTAAGCCCCCTGCTATGCAGATTGAACTGAAGTGTTTGTGCAAAATTCCAAATAAAGCTTCAAAGCTACGATGATTTCAATCCCTACAACAATGTACAATGGCACAGAGCCAGTTTTACCCCCTCATTGTTCAGGGTGACTTTCAACTCCCGTGTAGAAGGCTGTTCCTCGCACTTAAGGGGTTAAAAATGGAAAAAAAAAAAAAGATTGCTCTCTTGTATTTTCTTTGTATATTATAAACATTTATTTAACTTGTTGCAGTTTGAAGTAAAAAATAAAAAAAAGTTAATAAAGAATTTAAAACAAAACACATTTTCAGTATGTGTGCCGAGAAATAAATATATGCAGTCTGAAATATGGGCCAGGCTGGATCTTTTCTCTACACCATGACTAAACTGACTGGTACATACACTGCCACCACTAAGTAATGTGATCTAGTCAACAACACAGCAACAGTTTTATGTCACTACTTGCCCAGTTTTTTTGGGTTTTTTTTTATTGAAGACCTATCTTCAGTAAAAGATCAGTGGGGACACCAGCTGATCAGCTGTTTGAGGAGGCTGCGGCGCTGTGACCGCTTCACAGATTACATCCCAAGCTGTCTGATTCACAGCGGCCGTGCAATGTAATTACAGGCTCATCCCATAGAAGTGAGACTGTAATAATAACTCACAGCTGCTATGATGTGTGATGTAAATGGAGAACAGGTCATGGCCCTGTCAAACAGCTCATCAGAGGGGTTTGTTGGGGCCCTCACTGATGTTTCATAGATGAACTTTCCTGAGTATGGGTTGTCAATAACCAAAAAATCGGACAACTGGATACATTGCTATTTGTGCTGTGTAACATTAAGATTGCAGTCGTCATACAGAAATCCAGAACGCTCAGATCTTTGCTGACTGTCTGGGCACAAATCGACCATATCCAGTATCCTTGTGTGCAATGACGTAAATACATATTGCTGTGTATTCTTAGCTTCAAAGGCTTATCTATTAAGGAGAAATGTCCTATCCCTTGGATAGGGATATAAAACTGCTAGATTGGTGGGGATCAGAACACTGGGGGCGATCATAAGAACAGGATCCTGAGATCCATTTGAACTGACCGGTAAGCACACATGTTCACTGCTGCTCCATTCATCTATATAGGACTACTAAAGAAAAGGCGATTAGAGCACTGAGGCCCAGTTCACATCTGCGTTTGGGTTTCCATTTGTGGAGTCCACTTGGGGACCCCCCCCCCCGAACGGAAACCTACTGTATATGCATAAAAAAGCAGTTTACCTGGGAAACCCGCGGACCCCATAGACTATAATGCGGTCCGTGTGTTTTCCGCACGAAACATGCGGAGAGGAAAGTGCTGCTTGCAAACCACTTTTTTTATGTACATAGGTTTCCGTTCAGGGGGTTCCCAAGCAGACTCCCCAAACGCAGATGTGAACCAGGCCTAACATGACCAGAAGTCCTACAGAATTGAATGAAGTAACTGAGTATTTGCTACCACTGCTCCATTCAGGAGCACTCAAGACTAATTCTCATGATTGATGGGGTCCCTAGTGGTCAGCCCCATCCCAATCTAGCAGTTAGGTTTACTTATCACACTCCATGTCCCAAGACGTTTATAAGCCCTGATACCCAGTAGGATAGAGTTTATATGCTGTGTATATCAGTCTAGCCCCATACAGGAATCATTGCTTTCTTCTGGGGCACTAGATGCCACAGTTCTCACTTTGTGATCACTTCAGTACTCTGAGCATGCTTTTGCCTCTCAGAAATCCTTCTCTCTTTTATAGCTAAGCCTGCATCTCCCTGGGTATACTCAATTTACTAAACCGTGCAACACATCGGCAAAGTCAAGCATCCAAATTTCTGAAGAAGTCTTAAATTTTGGCTGCCTTTAACTCCATATCTGTTGTACAATCTTAGGGTAATAGGTGTATTATGTAGCTGGATAGGGCAAAATGTGTATCCAGAAAACTCAGCTGTCCCCAACTTTATCCAGCACTAGCAGGGGTGCAAGGATCCGACTCTTATTTGTTTCTACCGCGCAGCCGTTTAGCACCATCTCATCCAAAATAATGTGCACTTTGTCCAGATTGAACATTATCTGTACGTCAGAGTAAAGGAAAAGGCATCGATTGCTATTTTTAAAGTGGTAGCACAGAGATTGTTACAGGAACACCCAGTACATGGGATTTTATGGGACTATTCAGAGGAGAAATGAAGTCTGTGTGACAACAATTCCTAGACCAGCTGCGACTCATCTGAACTGTGAGTTTCCAAACTACCGTTACTTTTCCCAACTCAAATGATGATGATTTCAATACAGGACAGGAGATGGCGGTATTTTGGAAAGTTGTACCATGATAAATCCTGATGATGCAATGAGTTCAGTTTAGTCAAGTTACAGGTAGTCCAGAAAGTGCAGTCATCGAACCCAGCAGGGCTGTATGAATAGGCCCTATGTCATAAAAGTAGCACCAAACCAAGAAATCAGTGATGTTAAAAGTGAACGCATCAGGCCACGCGTCCACTGGTTACTTCTACACAGTGATTGATATCTATGTCAGATGCATTCTCTATCCGGTAAGGACAATTGCTGAGTTATTCTGCCTACTCAGGAGATGTGCAGTATTATATACTGCTAGAAAGCAGACCGTGATCTGTCTGCTTTCCTGGTATGCACCCCAGTGCCAGAGATATTGGTGCTGTTAGTTTCGGCACAATATACCTCCACTGTCAGAAGTGCCGGCCATACAGCCTAGTGTTATTACTGGGCTATGATGATAGCCAACCCCTGACAGTACAAGGCTATGGAAGGGTACAAGCCTTTGGTGAATAGGACACAGCACAGAAATCGGGGGAAAAAAAAAACCATTTAGAAAAGGATACATCCAACTCACTCTGAAAAAGAAAAGACATAAATGTCAGAAATAATCCACTCTTAGTAATGTACTGAAATATATACACACACTACTTTAATTCATTTTTTAGGCTGTGTTCACACCTACTTAGTTGCATACATTTATAACAGAAGTCATGATGAACTTGTCATCTAAAGGATGACACCAGCACCACCTAGTTGCAACCATTGGTAGTCTCTCTCTGTCCGTCACAGTCTCCTGGGTTGTGAGGTCAGTGCTTCAATCCCTGTCTGCATGCAGGTGATCTACTTTAGGATAGGTCATCAATATGTAATCTGTGGGGGTCTGACACATGGAACCCTTCACAGCAGCTGGCTGGAGAGTCCACAGTATTCAGGTGAGCGCTACAGCCTCTTCACTGAAAACCAAGCACAGCACTGCACATATCGTAGATGTTGTTGCAGCTGAGTCCCATTCACTTGAATGGGACTGAGCTGCTGCTGTACCATGGGACTGATGAACATTATGTCATTGGCAGAGAGATGAGGTCTTAACCATTTACCAGAGGTCCTGGGTGTCAGACCCCCACTGATCCCATATTAATGATCTATCCTAAGCAAAGGTAATAAATATACAAGTCTCAAAAAACTTATTAAGGCTAAGGCCCACATATCGTCCCGCAGGGCTTTTTTTTTTTTTTTTGCTTGCGGCGGCTGCGCTTTTTACAGAAAGTCTGTAGAGGTTTGTAAAATGCTGCGTTGTTTTTTTCCCCCACGTTTACGCCATGTGGGGCGGGAAGGTCTCTAAACAATAAGATTCCTAGTTTGCTAGTTCCTGTGAAGGTATATTCTGCTTCTGTTTTGACCTCTACCGTTTCACCACACTTTAAGACTGTTTTGCCTGCCCTGACCTCTGCCTGATAAGCAGTTATTCTGAGCTGCCGGTCTTGGCCTCGTCTGTATACCATGATGAACAAACTCTTCCTGCCCTGACCTTGGCTTATCCACTGACCATGCAACATGTTGTTTTCCTGTGGTGAATTCCATACAAGGAAAGTATGAGAACCTGGGGACCACTCAGACGACACCCTTGGGTGTTCCAAGTCAAATCAGTTCAGTGGCACAGTGGTTCCACACCTGCAGCGTTACAACCCCCACACCGCAATGACTTACAATAGTGTCTGTCATGTCAATAACTCTCCATACTTACCACTCGGCTGAAGTATTTGTCCAACACTTCGACAAAATTATGAATAAGCTCAAAGACCGCCATCTCATTCTGTAAAGAGAGAGAAGTTTATATCATTCAGCTTGTTGATAGGATCAGGAAAGACAGAGGTTGGGCTTGAGGTGTGAAACACTGTACTGTTCAGGTAATAGTCAAGGAGTAGGGATAACAGGCAACCATCTAGAACTTAGCCAACTCCCTTAAATAAATGGGTACATCTCAATGTCTTTTCAACACAATGACATGTGACATTCTTAATAAAATAATGTTTAATATTTGCCATTGTCAGTCACACAGCTGATGGGAAAGTAGCCCACCTTTTCTCCTATACTGTTTCCTATCTAGTTGCTCAGGGACCTCTGATGATGTTATCACAGGTCCTTAAGCAAGAGCAGTCACGCATGTACAGCTCTGCACTGCTACACTTTAAGCTTATAAAATGCAGTTAACTTGCGCTGCTCAGAAGGCTGCAGCAACCACAGCGGCACAGTCTTTTTTTGCCTTTGAAAAGCTTTGTATGTAGCACTGGAGATCTGTATATGTCTCACTGTGATCGCTTAATGACCTTTAATAATATCATCAAGGGTCCTTGAGCAACTAGAAATCATCTGTGTACTGTGTGGCACAGATAAATGTTCCCTCTAGTGGACAGTGGAAAATATTAAAAACTAGTTTAGAATTTTTAATCTTTCCTGATGTGAAAAAAAAAAAAAATAACGTTTTCAATAATAACTTTTTTTTTTTTTGGTGACACATTCCCGTTAAGT
The DNA here is from genome assembly GCA_947044405.1 of Leptodactylus fallax. Lineage (NCBI taxonomy): Eukaryota > Metazoa > Chordata > Amphibia > Anura > Leptodactylidae > Leptodactylus > Leptodactylus fallax. The sequence goes on along the minus strand of CAMRHE010000130.1, from coordinate 3,872,604 downwards.
GTATGGCCACCATTACAGTACAAGTAAATATACTTGTATATACAGACAGGAGCTCTTACCTCAGTCTCATCTATTCCGACCACAATGAACAGTGCTGCATACTGCCGATACACCAACTTGAAGTCTTTATATTCTACGAAGGAACACTGGAAGGAGACAAATACAGATGTGAAGAACAGTGCACTGGCTATATACGACAATATTATTGAGCACGGTGAGCAGTAATTTGCCAGGGTTCCCATGAATATGCATTAAATGGCAGTAAATGCAATGGGTTCAGTTCCGACTAAAGCACATGGGAGCATCACACAATGAGTTTTATTTTTCTCCTGTACTTTACTCTCTAGCTTTTGCATATAGAAGATTTGTCCTGCAGCTTTGCAGTGAGGATGCAGTTGACATCAGATGACATTTTCTAAGCCATCAATGGTACCAAATCCTGACAAGTGCAACTTGGAGCCACATTGTAGCGGGCGCAGCAAGAGAAGCAAAATGTCAACCAAAGCCTACAGAGCACCCACCCTTTCAGAAAATTTTTCACATGTAATAGAGATGTCAGAAGCTTTGGTCTGTGATGGTACATGTGCAAGGACAGAAGCACTCACCTGGGCTATGGGCTCCTTTAGCTGTAATTGGCTTTCCTTATAGAGGTCTGGATAGCTGAAGACAGACTTATAGACTTCTGTAAGCTCATCTTCAGTAAACCAGTTTCTTCAAGATGAGCTGATCACAGCTGGAGGGGCATACGGCTAAGCTGAGCACTTCTGCTCCTTTGTTTCAGCAGTCGGTGAAGGTCTCAGCACCTGCACCCTGACCAATAACAATTCCAATCACTATGACATGTCAAAAGTTACATGTACGGACAGTTACTCTTTAACTACTTGCCAACCAACCATGGACTACATACCTCCGGGTAGCTGCAAGAGTGGGGAGATGGCTGTCAGTGACAGCCAGAAACCCCAGATAGAAGACGGGGACGGTTTATTACTGTCCCTGTCTTTCTGATCACTGTATACACAACACTCAATGAGCACAGTGTATACAAATATGGAAGCCTCCATGATACAGCTTTCTCTCACTCTAGTGTTCATGTGATCTGCCGTGGCCAGGAAATGCTGGAGGACCTGAGGAATTGAATTTTGCATTGTATACAAAAAAAAAAAAAATCATTAAAATGTGCCCTAAAGTTCTATTGTGACCTTATTGGGGGCATAGTGTATAAATAAATGAGAATAAAATAAAAAAAAAGGAAAAGAAAAAAAAAAAGAATGCCATTACTATGGAAAAACTACAAAAAAATGTTGCAGCACTAAATGCTATTAAAAGCAGAAGAAAAACACACATTTTCCTCCATTTCTTTTCTACATTTATCCAGATATTAAAAAAATTAATTAACATGCAAAAAAATAAAAATTACCTAAAAATAAAGCCCTATGTGTCACTGAAAAAAACCCCAAACAAAAAAAAAAAAATGTGATAGCCTTCAAAACCGCAAGTATCAAAAAAAAAGAAAATGGCCCAGTCCTGAAGTGGTTAAATTGTCCTGTTTAGGATTTTTGTTTACCTAGATCCTCCTACCTGATCTTTGGGACGAGCCAGGCACAGTTTGATGACTTCGGATTCTAGCAGTGTTCTCCTCTGAACCTCCACAGCATTGTAATACCGAGACAGCCTGGTCTGTCCTTGCTTATTAACAATCAGGAAAAACTTGATCATCTCAGCCAGTGAAGAAGAAAGTTACCTAAATATGGACGAACAAAAGAAAGTTGGCTGAATAGCTTTCCCACTGCAATGTATACAACACTGCTGTATAACTCTGGGTTGTCATAGCCTATAGAAAAAGCATCAAGCTCTATATCTCCCAGCAGAAGGGGTCACAGAGTACTCCTGCTGAGCAGATAAACAGCTGTTGTAACATGACAGAGCCATGTGCTCCTCCGGGAAGGTGCAATAACATGCTGCATCCTGCCAGTAGAGGGCACAGCACCAAAGCATGCCAGAGTTCAGTGCTTTAAGGAAGAGGAGACCTAGGGGTATGTTACCACTGAATTTTTTTTTTTATTGAAATTTTAAACCTATAAAAAAGAGCAAAAACATAAAGAGTCAAATCATGACAAGAGAACAATAGTCAATGTACAGAATAAAGTTATACAAAGTAAACAAAATCAAATTCAATACTATACTTCTCATGGAAGTCGCCTCTAAGTGAAATCCCATGAGGAGTTCCAACTTTTGTTCAAAAGAAGAGACAGGCCTCCTGCACATGAAAGTATTTTTATTTGCTATTGCAGGTCAAAGCGTGGACCCATATATTCCAATGTTGTTTTTGCAGCTGTGTGTCCAGGTGGAATTAAAGAACTGCAATTTATGGAGCAGGTCCTATACCCGTCCATACGTGTGGCTCTGACAATTCATTTGAATGTATGGGTCAGTGAAAACCACGGATGACACATGTATACCAATCTGTATCCTGTAAGGTCTTCCCTCTAAAAAGGAGGGATTTGATGTCATTTCTGCACCTGACGACATGCTTGGACTACAGACCAAAGTAACAGATTTTCCCTGACCACATCTGGGATATAGTCAGTATGTAAGTGTTATTTAACATGGATTTTGAAGAGCTTTCCCTGCCAAAATACACAAGAAAAACCTCCCTCTAAAGTCCCATTGTTTTCAATGGAAGTCAGTGGGTGATGGATGTTTTTCCTGTCCACTGAAAAAAGAAGAATTTTGCTCTACCTTGGAGAGTCTCTCCGTCGAAAACAATGCTAAAAACCTCATTGGGTGGTCACACACTCATTCGCCCCATAGGGTTATTACGTCACACTGAAAAAAAAACATGTCAAATCCACCTGTGTTTTTATCTCAATTTTGTCATACTGCCAAAAAACAGTGTGTGAACATACCTTTACTGAGAGTACATGGAATAGGGGAGGGGTATACTGTCCACTGGTCTGGCCTTCCTGTGATCATTACTGGATGGAGGGTCTGTTGTGACTGCAGGTTGCTCTGTTATGGCTGAGGGGTATGAGGAGATACTGGGTCCAGAATTTACAATGAGACAGTAGGTGGCACCAAGTTTTTTGTTTTTTTGTAAAGGGTACCTGAGATTGTTCTATGACTGCATAAGCCTTCATACATGATGCCCTATCAGTTTTTCTGCTGCTAATGTCCTCATTATGGCTGCAGCACTTTTTACATTTGTCTCGGAGACTGTGGGCATGTACAATAAGCAGCAACCTCCCTCCTCCCCTATCCATTACTGATGCTATTGGTTTCTTTATATGTAATTCTGCCAGGCGTAACTGTACAATAACAAACAAATAGCTGAGAAAAGACTAAGTGAGCATAATATAGGAGATCCAGGAACACTGAATTGCAAATACAGGGTAGATACATGCAGGCATGACACGGGAAAAGAGCAATCTTTGAGCACAGTCAGGAAAAGCTCCTTGCAATCTGTGAATAATATCCCATGTGTAATAATACAAGCACATAGAAGACTTTTTTCTTTCATTGTAAACTGTGAGATATGCAGAATGTTCAGCCCTTTGCCCAGAGCAAGCAGTTTGCAGTCGTGTGTGTGTGGAGGTTGTGAGGAGAATCAACCCCTCCCCTCTCCATTCACTGTGTGAAGACAACACAGGATTTTCCCCTCCACTCACTGTGAAGATGTCTTCCTCATCTAATGTACCTATGCACAGACCTTAGGTAGCAACAGGGAGTGAGCTGCAAATTAGCTAGAAGGGAGACTTTAGGAACTTTAGAGAGGTTATTGGCAGAAAGCAGCCACATTTGTCATTAATGTGCATTATATTTTGGTCCAGAAAATGAGCCAAAGTAGTCTGAAAGGGAGTCTGTCAGCAGTAAAATCAAATATAAATCAATCACAGTATCTTGTAGGGCTGCATAATTTCCAAAGATGTGCTTCTTATTCAGGACCGCTGCTCCATTCTTAGAAAAATCACACTTTTAATCCGACACACTGCACCTGGAAGCGAAGGAAGCCGGCTTCAGATGGAGACAACAGAGCATGTCATCATGAGGCAGTACAGTTAGTATGGCGTTCGCCGTGACCGAGCCAGAAGATGACCGGCAGGGAGAGATGTCACTCAACTTGGTAGGTGGAGCTGGACGGCAGTTAGGGGCAGCGAATAGCAAAGACCAAGCATGTGTACAAACGCCTCTAAAGTACTATTCTGCTCATTTGTATAGGAATAAAAGTCTGATGTGAATAAGGACTAAAGGAGGCAATAACAAAGCTCACACTTTTCAACTAAAGCAAGAGAGGGGTTAAATTGTGTCTCATTCACACACTGTTCAGTACGACTAACAGGATATGATAGGATTTATAGTCTGACAGGTGGACATGTGTATGAGCAACAACAGGTGTGACAGCATATGTGTGAGGCCATGTGTCAGAATGGGCAAGTGTTGTTGGATACACAAATGTAACAGTCCTTGCTGTCTCACACAATCTTGGCTGAAAACCAGGCAAAGCGCATATTAATAAAACTTTTCTTCCCCAGTAAAATTACGTGCACTATTTTCAATTAGAAAACACAAAAGAAAAATACATAAGGTATATTTTATAAAGTTACATCAGGTTAAGTAAAGTACTAAAAAGTTGCGTTGTAGAACCAGGCCTGAGGATTCAGTAGGCCACACCACCCACTCCGACTCCGATTCCTTCAGACAGAAGCAGTAAAAATCCTCTAATTCATGAAAAACTAGTGACTGATTCCTACAAAAGTAAATATGTAACAAAATATCATCTAATTAATTAGACTATATCAATAATTGCATAGTAAAATGATTAATTACTTCAAATTATATTTTGAAGCTGGAGTCCGTCACTTTTTTCCGATTCGACTCCACCCAGACTAAACTATGCACATATAGGGGGTATTTATTATTCCTTATACGCCAGTTTTCTGGTGTAGAGCTGATATTGTTTGGCGCAATGCCGCCTCTGCTTAGCTGATTTGCTAAAGTTCAGGTTCCTGATGTGAGATAGAATGAAAATCTACGCCAGTTCCTACCTGCCGCAGCCTCTTCATAAATCTCTCGATCCCTGTGCCAGCCAGGCCCTTCTATTATGACTGGCATGTGATATACCAGTCTTAATAAATTTGCCCCATAGTGTGTATACCTACATAAACTATGGGGCAAATTTATGATGCAAAACTGCCAAGTATTTCAGAGTATACCAGCAATGTGAAAGAAGTAAAAGTCTAGAACAGGGGTAGGTACTAGTGCATCTCAATAAATTAGAATATCATTTTTTTTTTTTTTTGTAATTCATTTGAGAAAGTGAAACACATATATTATATTGAGTCATTACAAACAGAGTGAACTTTTTCAAGTGTTTATTTATGTTAATGTTGATGATTATGGCTTACAGCCAAGGAAAACCCAAAAGTCATTATCTCAGAAAATTAGAATTAACCCAAAACACTTGCAAAGGCATCCTAAGCGTTTAAAAAGATCCCTTAGTCTGGTTCAGTAGGCGACACAATCATGGGGAAGACTGCTGACTTCACAGATGTCCGGAAGGCAGTCATTGACATAATCCACAAGAAGGGTAATTCTGATGACATTCTAATTTATTGAGATGCTCTAGTAACCTTTTTTGTGCAGTGTTTTGTACAGCCCCAAGTGATCCTTCTGTATTTCTCACCTCTGCCGTGTTCTTTAAAACTGATGATCACTCTGTCAACCTCCGGCATCTGCAGACCTTGATCCCATTCATAACTTGGCGCCGGGTAAAGGATCATGTGACTGTACACGTCACTTCCCCACAGCGCCTGTAAAAGTTTTCAGAGCACAGTGCGTTGCTATAGAGGATGCTGGGTGACGTGTATAGTCACATGGTCCTCCACCTACCAGTATATTATAGACAGGATCAATATCCGTGGTTGCCGGAGGTTGACAGAATCGCGGCAAACAATCATCCTTTATAAAACCACATTATAGTGGGTGAAGTTGTGTGCCAGACACTAATGGGTTGCGTGCCACTACTGGCACGTGTGCCAGGGGTTGTCGACCCCTGCTCTACAATATATCTAATTAAAGAAAAATGAACTCCATTAATCAGACTGAGTTACTTCTAACATAGAAATCTATGGAGAGGGGAGGGAGAGGAAGTGGCTGGTTGAAAAGACACTCAAATAACTGCAGCTGCTAAACTCTGCTACACACTGTAACTAAGTAACTCTTTTAGCTGCACTCTCTAATGAGATAAGGCAGTGTACAGAGTGAGGAAATAAACCAATAAGTCGCATCCTCCCCTCTCTATAGACTTCTATGTGTGAGGCTAGATACAGATAAGGGTGCTATTAGAGATAAGAGGCTGAGTGAAGGGAAGGAGGAGGAGAGCAGCCTAATAACCGGAAAAGGAAACAGATTTCCTTAATAACATATATTACATAGTTTCTTATATTCATCTGAACTGTTCATCTATGTACAGTTGTTTCATAAATTGTAGACACACTTTAAATAGGACTAAGCTACAATTTCAGGCACATACTAGAAAATATGGTGCTATGGCTAGTAAAGAATGTCGCTCACTGGAGAATCATGGCCCTTTCCATCAGCTGAATAGTGGAGGTGGCAGAGGTAAGACCCCAACCAATGTAATATTATACGCCTATTCTAAGTCTCCTTCATTGTTTTCTACACACACATCGCCATATGTTTTGTAATGGCTATGGCTGAAACAGGGGTCATCAATATTAAATAGGACTGTGGAGTCGGGACTAATTTTTGGTGGAGTCAGAAAAAAGTTACCAGCTGCAGAGAACAGCTGATTTACGGGGGTGCTGGGTGTCAGACCCCCTCCAATCTGATACTGATGACCTATCCTTAGGACAGGTCATCAATATCTTTACCCTGGAAAACCTCTTTAATTTTTTAAACTTTCCATGCCCCGATCTATTTTTTTAAAAGTACAATATCCTGCAATTTTCACTCTGGCCATTAAGCCTTATAACAGACTGACACTTGCCGATTATGTGGGGTTTTCCTTGCAGCAGCTGCCTCACTTACATCACAGACAAGACTTATAGGATTACAATAGAAGGTATCACCTCTATAAAAAATACCACTGACCCACCATTGCATCCACTACAATAGATGATATCACAGCTTATCCAGTCCCTCTCCCTGCACAGAGCATGCCTAGAAAACGCTACCATAGACATCAATGAGCCAGCTGTAAACTATGGCTACCCATGGTGATGACTACAAGGCAGTGTAAAGCAGAGGTCGCACTATACAGTAAAAATATTCCTCTTATTATTTTTGAGAAGAATTTTTAGCCAAGGAGGAGTACGAAGTTTAAAGTAATGGAAATAAATGATATGTAGGCATAATAATGCTAAAATGTCACTAAATAAGTAGGGAAACCATTACTATAACTCTCTTCCATGTATACCATATTTCTCGGACTCTAAGACGCTCTTTTTTTCCCCTTCAAATTTGGGAGGAAAATGGGGGGGGGTGCATATTAAAGTCCAAATGTGGGTGGGGGGGCAAAGGAGCGGGTTTGCAGCTGCAGGAAGCCGGCGGCAGGGGTGGGACGATAATTCAGCACTGGGCTGGGAGGAGATAAAATAATAAAAAAAAAAAAGTTTAAAAAATGCAAAAAAAAAAATAATAGAAAAACTAAAAGTTCTCATCACCCCCTTTCCCTAGAATACATATAAAAGTAGAAAATGACTGTGAAACATATACACATTAGATATTCCTGTGTCCGAAAATGCCCGATCTACAAACTTATAAACATATTGTTCCTGTAGGGTGAATGTCATAGCGGGAAAAAAAAATCAACAGTGCCGAACTGCCATTTTTTTGGCTGTTTCACCTCTAATAAAAATTTGAATAAAAAATGGTCAAAGCAATAGACATTCCCCAAAATGGTATAACTAAAAAGTACATCTGGCCGACGCAAAAAAAGACGCCCTATGCATTCCCGTACAGTAGCAGGGCCACCTGTCAATGTGGCCTTGCAGCTGTTGCAAAACTCCCATATGTATTTATGTTATTAAATATTTTACCACATTTTTTTGCTTCTAAATTTTTTCCCCTATTTTCCTCCTCTAAAACCTAGGTGCGTCTTATGGTCCGATGCTTCTTATAGTCCGAAAAATACGGTAAGTAGCAAATTTAGGGTTTTATTGGCATGGCATTCATGCGTTTACCACGACATGATCCTTATATTCTTCAGGGCGACGCGATCACAGCGATACCAAATTTATATAGTTTTATTATGTATTAATATCTTTACAAAAATCCAAACTGTTGAAAAATGTTACATTATTTTAGTCACAATATTCCGATAGCCATAACTTTTGTTACGTTTGTATGTAAGGCATCTTTTTGTACGGCACAAGTTGTAGTTTTTGTTTATACCATTTTGATCAATTTCTGTTCAATCCTTTTGGGGAGGCAAACAGCGATTTGGCTATTTAGATCTTTTTTACCGCTACAGTGTTTGCTTCTATATTTTTATAGTTTGGCCATTTTCGGACACAGGGAGTCCTAATTTGTTTATTTTTATTTGTGGTCATTTGAATTTTTATATCTTTTTTTAAAATATTTAATATTTTATTACAGTCTATGGCAAAATCATTGTATACCAATTGAGGCCTACCACAGACAAGCCTCAATAGTTATTTGCCTATGGCAGGCCTGGGAGCCTTCAGTTTCCTTAATCTCGCCAGGTGGGAGCTATACCAGCAACATATATTAAATGAAGAGGCAGGGCTTGGTCTGGAAGGTGGATTGTGGGGCCTCAAATGTACTAAATTCTTGCAATCAGAGGACTTATGAGTGGGAGCCATATTTAAAGTGCTGACATCTGCCGTAATAATACAGACGGATCGGGAAGGGGTTATTGATTTTGCAGCATCTGTTACCCTGATCTCTACCATTGGTGAGGAATAGGTTAACAGATGTTGTAATCAATTAACATTGCTAAAAGTAATGGTGATCTTCCTGTGAGCAAGCTAGGAACCACCAGGGCAGTGCGTGGCAGGAAATTAGGCGGCAGGGGTGGACCTTAGTTGCTCAAATGAAAAAATCTCATGTGTATTAATATGCATGAGACTTTGTTCAATGCGTAAATGTTTGTACAGGTGTCTATGACACCTCTGCTGTAAAGCATATCACTAAATGTTGTTAATAGAGCAAAGAAAAAAAAATAGAATAAAAAAAAAATCTACAATCAGCAAATGAAAACAAATGAGAAATAAGTGATAGATTTCACTCTCTGGTGTTATTATTGCGACTTGAATCGCAGCTCTGAGGTCCTGGATTCAAGTCGGCCTAAGGACAACATCTGCAAGGAGTCGATCAAGACTGGCCTACCCTAGGTCATTGATTGGAGATTGTGAGACTTCTATGGTTTATATTACATAGCAAGCTGCAGAATTGCCATCCACTCTCTCTCATTGGTCTTCTAAGCTGACCGAATCAAACTTGAACTTTGATTTGGTGATACAACAACTTAGAGGACTGTTCAGGAGAGGAGAGAGAGGCTGGAGACAGAGTTGTCAGCCTGATGGGTTTTCTGTGGAATGCCATTCTGCAGCTTGCTATGTAGTAACAAACAGTGGTTCTCAACCTGTGGTACGTGTACCCAAGGGGGTAAGCACGATAGCTGGGAACGACTGCTCTGGAGGTGGCAGATGTAGTGGGTGCTCAGGTTCTAAGGCTCCTGGGGAAATAGTGCTACACAACCCTCCCACTATCTTCAAATACTGAGGCACAATGGCTGCCACTCAGAGACAGAAGATACCAGGTCTGAGTTAAGGGGTCTCCTCTACTTAAGCAGGTAGTCTGTGCTAAAGAGGTAAAGAACTTGTGATCTAAGATCTGATGAGTGAGAAGCTGGTCAAAAGCGAAAAGACCCCCAGAACTTTTAGTGCGTGCCTGCCACAGGTGCCCCACAAGCAAAAGGATTTGGTATGTGCGCTAGTTTTTTTCCCCACTAGAGATTTGTCACATGACGGACACCACAGTGTCCATTGGGGGTACTCGGGTGGAACTTTTTTTACGATGGGGTACTTGGCTTAAAGAGGTTGAGAAACACTATTGTAAACCATAGAAGCCAAACCTAACTTGCATGTTGACAAAAACGGTGATATCTCCGCAACAGAGGCAGCGATTCGCAAGGGGAAAACACCATCTGATTTAGAGGACCCTAATCTATCTATCTGCATGGCTGGATTGATATGCTGGGGTCTGGTGAAGGTTGAAAAAAAAAAACATACTCACCTGTTCCCACTGCTCCAAAGTCTCCCAGTGTGGTCTGGTCTTGCAGCTCCAGAAGTCCCTGCCGCATGTGACCAATCAGCGATGTCCCAGGGTCCCTTCCTTAGGTCGCTAAGGTTAATCAGCAGCCTCCGCGGAGGGGACACTGGATGTCACAGCCAGAGGGGACTTCCAGCAAAAAATGACAGCCGAGCCGCAGGACAAGACCGCGCTGGGAGGACACCGGAGCACCGGGGACAGGTGAGTATAGGTTTTTAGTTTGTTTTTTTCACCTTCCTGGCCTAATTTTTTTTTTTTTTTTTTTTAGCCTGGACAACCCCTTTAAGAACAGCCTGCATCCCCTTTACCTATGCAGTCTTTTTCTTGAATTTCATAAATGCTGGAAAATCCTCAGGATGTGAGCACATCAACACAGACAACACCACATCACACAGATATCTAAACCTCTGTTCACATATATTGGATCTGACAAAATCCCTGCTAACTCCTATGACAATTTACATGCAATGTACGAGGATGAGATTTCCATGACCCTGTTCACATTCAGCAGTTTCACCACTGCGGAAACAAGTCGATGGCCTGCTAGTCATGTGAGGTGGCATGTCCCATAGACTAACAATGGGGCTATCATAGTGCAGATCAGTGGGACACACGGCAGCAAACCTGCATCAGAAATCCGTATCACATTTTATCCCATATGTGAACATAGCCTTAAGGTAAGTGATAGAAAAGTTTATGATTTTAGCATTCTCCAGTTAAAAATGTCGCCTTTACAATGTTCTACTCCAAAAGTTGTAAAATTTTATGATAACAATAGTATGCTGGGACTTATAGTTCAACAAAATAATAAACCTATGTGTCTTATGACGTGACTACACCCATTACCTGATGCCCTCTGCGGTTCGTCACCTTATACCGAGTTTCTCCTCCGGTGATGTCACAGATCACAGAGCCGGAAGACACTGCACGGTGACGTCACCGTCAGGCTCATCATCAAGAGGGCGGAGCTAAACCACGTGACACAGGTTGCCTTTGTGACGTCAGTTCGCGAGCCTCGCGCATGCGTAGTAACGCTGTCAAGCGGGAGGCGGCGAACGAGGCCGGTTACCCAGCGTGCCCCGCGGAGTTACCGGGCCCGGGGGGGTGTTGAAACATGGCGGCCCTCAGTAAAGTGATCGGACGGAGACTGTAGGACGGCCAGTCAGTGTCTGTCTCGGGGGGTCGGGTTACGAGGCCGTTCATCCCCCCCCCTTCTCTCCACACGGAGCTAGTGATTTCTACCAGGCACCTTCGACCGGAGCCAAGTCACCGGAGGCCTGGCACTAGATGGAGGATCTCCCGGCGGCTGGTGGAATGGCTGCTTCTCCGAGGCCGCAGGTCGGGGGTCCTAGTCAGGCCCAAGCACAGGGAGTCCCCTCCGAGCCGGGCTGTGAGCTGCCTGCCCGGCCGCCTCAGTACACCATCCCGGGGATCCTGCACTACATCCAGCATGAGTGGGCCCGCTTCGAGATGGAGAGAGCGCACTGGGAAGTGGAGAGGGCCGAGCTGCAGGTGAGATTGCCGGGGGCAGCAGCAGGACGAGGGCCGGCTCCAGGCCATAGAGGAGGCGGCTGCCCTGTGTTACTCCGGCCGGGAGCAGCTCCAGGAAAGGGCAGGAAGCTGGGCCTGGCCTGGTCACTGTGGAGGCCATCTTGGGGGAAGGGGGGTTAGTCTGGCCATGGCCCAGCTCAGCCCTAGGACCCCAGGGTGACATGTCAGTACCTGGTGCCAGATCCTGGTGACCTTGGGCCCCTTGTATAATGTGTTGTCACCTGTGTGACTACCGCTGGCATCGGAGCCTGTTCACACATAGTAGACACACTGCGATTTTCTGTACGGATTTGCAGGTGGTAAATCTGCAGTGTGTTACAGTATCAGCAAAGTGAATGAGACGAAAACAAATCTCATTCACGGGTAGTTTAGATTGACCAACCGGGCAGATTTTCTGTCACAGTGTATCAGTTTAGACTGTAGTGCAAATGGGAAAAGAAGCCTATCCGTAAAGGCGACTCAAGAAATTCTGTGACAAAAAAAAAAACACTTTTCACTTTTTTTTTTTTTTTTTGCTTTGGCGTAATTTGTAAAACTCATGTGCAGACATGTCATGTGTGAATGTACCCTAGTAGTGATCTATTATTACTATATTATAGTATATACAGCTAGGAAGCCAAGTTCCCATGGAAATGTGTTACATTCACTTTGTTACTGCAAAATTCTTATGTTCGGCCATCATGTCTCCACCTGTATGTTCTGACCGGTGGCGCAATTTCCATCAGCTAAAACTGTTGGTGTAGACGCTATAGATAAGATACGTCTGTCTGTAGCGGAGTTGACCTGATTAGGATTAAGTTCACACCTGTCAAAGTCTCCATTCTTTCTAATTTATCAGAAAAATAGTAGCACAGCATGCAGCACTTTTATTTTTTATCTTTTTTGGTTGGGTTCACATGTAACAGTGTTCTTGATCTGTCACAATGCAGACCCACATGGCATCTGATGTAACCTATTTACTTATAATTTGGTCTTTTCGTTTACCACAGAAAACTGTGCTGCATGCTGTACCACTTTGTCAGGTGTATATGGCCGAATCTGGAGTAGAGAACTGGATCTGTTATGCAGCACCCGACAGGTTTTGGCGATTTATAATAGGGTCCAATGGGTTTTATTGCATTGTCCCTCATTTTACTGGGAAATAGTGCTGTATGCTTTGCTTTTTCCTGCAAGTATGACTTAATCTGTGTCCGAGTGATGAATTTGTCACACAACAGCCACAGACAAAGGACTGAAACTTTTTTCTAAAAAAAAAAAAATTGTTGGAACAAATAGGGAAGCATGCAGTACTATTTTGTCAAGGTTCACATCTAGCAGTGTGACGGATCCCATTTACATATAATTGAGTCCGTAGTGATAATGCTGCATGCTATGCTACTTTGTCAAGCATATATGACAGAACCTGCATTGGAAAATGGGTGTCACACAGAGGACATCAACAGTTCCTAGCAGGTTCTGTTAACTTATAATGGGGTTTATTGGGTTTTTTGCACTGTCTGGCATTATACTGGAAAAGTAGTGCTGCACGCTGTGCTACTTTTTAAGGAATATGACCGAATCTGCAGTGGAGAACTAGATCTGTCTCATAACAGACACCAATATCTTATGACAGGCTCTGTTGACTTCTAATGGGGTCCATTGGGTTTTGTCTGAATGGCTGACAGTTTACTGGAAGGATAGTGCTGCATGCTGTGCTTTATTCCTGCAGGCATGATAATCTGCACCAGAAAGGTGGATCTGTTACCCAGGTGCCACCGAGGCAGGATTGAGGCTTTTCTTGTAGAGGAACCTGACCGCATTATACGTCAGTGGGTATATCAGGTCCTATTTGTGTCGTGTGGCAGATTCACCTTTCTACTCCCCGGAAATGATGGTGTGAACTCAGCCCTATTAACACACTATTTTATGATGGGGCATGCAGTCACTAAACCTTTGGCTCCACAACCCTCATTACAGGTCAGGTAGAGAATAATAGTGAGTAATACACGGGGTGACACATATACCAGGAATGACTCTGCTCGCCAAGTGGATGAGGTCACAAGTGCCATAAACTCCTTCCACTCAGTAGGAACTGTATCAGAATGTAACTTTATGACTTGTTACAAGTGTTACTTTATATACTGGGGCCTCAGTGGGGTCAGGGCTCCCTTGTGCAAGCATTCACTACAGAAGATACAGCAAGGTGCGGCTATGAACGTTCGGCCAGGGTCACGGTGGATTTACTGTAAACTTCTGTTTGCTAAAGTTCATGATTTTGATATTTGTTTTCTATCTGAACTTGCAGAAAATTGCCATTTTCTCCCTATTTCTCAATCCATTCCACTATCCGTATCTTATCTCAGTCTGTTATGTCACCCCTTCAGAAACATCCACAGTCCACTTCTGATTTTTACGTTTATTTCTAGTTTACATAGTATAAGTATAGGAAGGTATTAATATCTGGTTACCATCTTTCTCTTCACATTTCATTCATCAGTCATGGAAGAGACTGACCAGAATGGCCACAGGCGGCGCTATCTGGCGTCTGTTGTGTCACAAATTAGACACAGTATAGTGGCGTCCATTAGTAATGGATGTGAACAGAGCCTGAAGTGTCAGATGAATGTTTTCAGCAAGCTCCCATCCCTTCTGACTCCCCTATATCCCATGCATGTGTTCTGAATGGGGACAGGGGAGGAAGATGTTGCCAGACACCTGGTAGCCACTTATCTCTTGAGAACAAAATGATTGGTCAAGTTGAGGTTTAACTTCTTAATCCTTCTCTCCCCTCTCACATCTACTGAAAGACGAAAGCCAGGACAGCCCCATGCATATTAGATGGTTCGCTGGTCCTTCCGAAATCATTGGGTTTATCTGATTTAATGGGTACAGCCAGCTTAAAGGGGTTGTCCAAGACTACATATGGATGGGCTATCCTTAGAGTAGGCCATTCATATGAGATTAGTGGGGGTCCGATACACAGCTGATAACTGTTATAGCACAGCATGGCTACTACACAGTGTACAGAGTAGTCTGCATACATCAGCTGATCATTGGAGGTGCCACATTTTGGGCCCCACATATCTCATTAGGATTAGGATAAACCAACGATTTGTAGTTTTGGACAACCCCTTTAACCTGTACCTTGCCTTTCCAAAGAGAATAAATCTAGTAGCGCTTTCCAATTAAACGGGCTACTCCCATCTCAAGGATTTGTTTGTAGCTTCAGCCGGCCATATATATTAGATTATAGTCAGCCAGAATAGCAGTGCGTGTGCTACCCGACCACCACTCCATTCAGAATGGGGAACAAACCCTCACTGATCTGCAAGTTATCCCCTATCCTATAGACGGGGATAACTTGCTTTGATGGGGAGCCCCTTTAAGCTAGCTAAGGTTTTACTTAATACAGGAGTTTATCTATCTTGCTGTGTTTGCCAGATACTGCTGCCGATGTCTCCTAAGTGTTTACAGCTGCTTGTGTAGGTTTCAGACCACCTCTCTTATCTCGCTGCAGTGGTCCTTCTGGTGACCATTTGTATAGTCATCTCTAGAACAATGCTTGATCAATGCCTGTGTTATCTAATGTAAATCCAGATAACAGCCAGTAGTTAAGAGCTGTACAAACAGGTTAAACCCAGGTTCAGGAGAGCTGGGGAAATCCTCCTTGAAGCAAAACTTATTTATTTTGCTTTCTTATATAGCGCCATCATCTTCCGCAGCGCTTTACAGATATTGTCAGTCACTGTCCCATATAGGGCTCACAATCTACATTCCCTATCAGTATGTCTTAGGAGTGTGGGAGAAAATCGGAGTACCTGGAGGAAACCCACACAAACATGGGGAGAACATACAATCTCCTTGCAGATGTTTTCCTTGAGGCTGCAGGTATACAGGATACATATTACAGAAAGGCCGGAGGCTGCAGGTATATAGGATACATATTACAGAAAGGCCGGAGGCTGCAGGTATACAGGATACATATTACAGAAAGGCCGGAGGCTGCAGGTATACAGGATACATATTACAGAAAGGCCTGGAGGCTGCAGGTATACAGGATACATATTACAGAAAGGCCGGAGGCTGCAGGTATACAGGATACATATTACAGAAAGGCCTGGAGGCTGCAGGTATACAGGATACATATTACAGAAAGGCCTGGAGGCTGCAGGTATACAGGATACATATTACAGAAAGGCCTGGAGGCTGCAGGTATACAGGATACATATTACAGAAAGGCCTGGAGGCTGCAGGTATACAGGATACATATTACAGAAAGGCCTGGAGGCTGCAGGTATACAGGATACATATTACAGAAAGGCCTGGAGGCTGCAGGTATACAGGATACATATTACAGAAAGGCCTGGAGGCTGCAGGTATACAGGATACATATTGCAGAAAGGCCGGAGGCTGCAGGTATACAGGATACATATTGCAGAAAGCCCGGAGGCTGCAGGTATACAGGATACATATTACAGAAAGGCCTGGAGGCTGCAGGTATACAGGATACATATTACAGAAAGGCCTGGAGGCTGCAGGTATACAGGATACATATTACAGAAAGGCCTGGAGGCTGCAGGTATACAGGATACATATTGCAGAAAGGCCTGGAGGCTGCAGGTATACAGGATACATATTACAGAAAGGCCTGGAGGCTGCAGGTATACAGGATACATATTACAGAAAGGCCTGGAGGCTGCAGGTATACAGGATACATATTGCAGAAAGGCCGGAGGCTGCAGGTATACAGGATACATATTGCAGAAAGCCCGGAGGCTGCAGGTATACAGGATACATATTACAGAAAGGCCTGGAGGCTGCAGGTATACAGGATACATATTACAGAAAGGCCTGGAGGCTGCAGGTATACAGGATACATATTACAGAAAGGCCTGGAGGCTGCAGGTATACAGGATAAATATTGCAGAAAGGCCGGAGGCTGCAGGTATACAGGATACATATTACAGAAAGGCCTGAAGGCTGCAGGTATACAGGATACATATTACAGAAAGGCCTGGAGGCTGCAGGTATACAGGATACATATTACAGAAAGGCCTGGAGGCTGCAGGTATACAGGATACATATTACAGAAAGGCCTGGAGGCTGCAGGTATACAGGATAAATATTACAGAAAGCCCGGAGGCTGCAGGTATACAGGATACATATTACAGAAAGGCCTGGAGGCTGCAGGTATACAGGATACATATTACAGAAAGGCCTGGAGGCTGCAGGTATACAGGATACATATTACAGAAAGGCCTGGAGGCTGCAGGTATACAGGATACATATTACAGAAAGGCCTGGAGGCTGCAGGTATACAGGATACATATTACAGAAAGGCCTGGAGGCTGCAGGTATACGGTCTTTCAGAAAGGCCTGGAGGCTGCGGTTACAGGATACATATTCAGAAAGGCCTGGAGGCTGCAGGTATACAGGATACATATTACAGAAAGGCCTGGAGGCTGCAGGTATACAGGATACATATTACAGAAAGGCCTGGAGGCTGCAGGTATACAGGATACATATTACAGAAAGGCCTGGAGGCTGCAGGTATACAGGATACATATTACAGAAAGGCCTGGAGGCTGCAGGTATACAGGATACATATTACAGAAAGGCCTGGAGGCTGCAGGTATACAGGATACATATTGCAGAAAGGCCGGAGGCTGCAGGTATACAGGATACATATTGCAGAAAGCCCGGAGGCTGCAGGTATACAGGATACATATTACAGAAAGGCCTGGAGGCTGCAGGTATACGGGATACATATTACAGAAAGGCCTGGAGGCTGCAGGTATACGGGATACATATTACAGAAAGGCCTGGAGGCTGCAGGTATACGGGATACATATTACAGAAAGGCCTGGAGGCTGCAGGTATACGGGATACATATTACAGAAAGGCCTGGAGGCTGCAGGTATACAGGATACATATTGCAGAAAGGCCCGGAGGCTGCAGGTATACAGGATACATATTACAGAAAGGCCTGGAGGCTGCAGGTATACAGGATACATATTACAGAAAGGCCTGGAGGCTGCAGGTATACAGGATACATATTACAGAAAGGCCTGGAGGCTGCAGGTATACAGGATACATATTACAGAAAGGCCTGGAGGCTGCAGGTATACAGGATACATATTACAGAAAGGCCTGGAGGCTGCAGGTATACAGGATAAATATTGCAGAAAGGCCGGAGGCTGCAGGTATACAGGATACATATTACAGAAAGGCCTGAAGGCTGCAGGTATACAGGATACATATTGCAGAAAGGCCTGGAGGCTGCAGGTATACAGGATAAATATTGCAGAAAGGCCGGAGGCTGCAGGTATACAGGATACATATTACAGAAAGGCCTGAAGGCTGCAGGTATACAGGATACATATTGCAGAAAGCCCGGAGGCTGCAGGTATACAGGATACATATTGCAGAAAGGCCCGGAGGCTACAGGTATACAGGATACATATTGCAGAAAGCCCGGAGGCTGCAGGTATACAGGATACATATTGCAGAAACGCCTGGAGGCTGCAGGTACAGACTAGAACTTAGGCCCCATGCACACAACCGAGTATGCCATCTGATGTGGGGCTGATTTTTTAGTAGAATGTGCTTGAATGACTCTTGAGTGTCATACAAGTGCATTCAGTGATGTACTTGCCTCTATGGGGACTTCCAATCCATTCTGTACTGATGACACCGGAACAGACAATCGGACGGCCCCACGGGAGAGCCTTGATCTGCATATTCGGTCGTAGTGCATTCGGCCTAAAAACAGGCTAGACATACACAGCATACTGGCCAATACACACTGCACAGCTACATTGCAGAGCAGCCTAAAATAAGCGGAGGCAGTCAAGGATTGGCTGAGGATAGCTGACAGGTGAACCCGGTAGGCCCATGGGCTGAACCTGGGGCAGAAACAAAAAGGAACACACAGCAGCCTGAAGAGTCAGGAACGGCACAGTGTGAACTAGAGCCAAGCCAGAGGCAGAGTATGCTGGGAGAGCGTAACGTTGGGCACAGACCTGTTACACTGACACTAACCGACCTCATATTCATGGCCTATTCTAAGAATATGTTTATCAGGTTAAGCCAGGGGTACATTAGGGATTCAGACAGCTGGTGCTTGTTTGCCTGTGAAGTTTGGGCATCTTGGTCCACAATGCCATAGGTAAAAACAACCAGCCACAAATCGATCCCTGCCATATTCTGTGGCCCAAACTGGGCTTCCACTCCTGGATGGCAGATCTGCATAAAACAATTCAACTGAAGCACCCAACAGAGACTGATAACGTTGAACATGGCAGATCAACTTTCCAAAGATACCTGCCATGAGTCTGCGTCTGTCTGAGGGAAGAGTAATACATAATCTGCTATTATATGTTCACATGAAGTATCTGCCATTCAGCTTCTGCTCTGGTGATATCTCCTGCTGTGATACAGGCCTGTGATGAATTATCAGACTACCTGGATCTGTGGCCGCTGTATATTGTTATTGCCAGGGACAATTACTATAGCAGGACTGCAGTGTCATTCAGTTCTTCATCTACTGTCCCGCTAATCCATCAGTAGGCTGCCACTATGGCAGTATTCACATAACCGTGCAAAGTGACCCACGTTTCCTGAACAGTCACACACCGTTTTTGGAACAATGACTTATTAACATTTCTGTCTGTTTACTGATCACTCATAAACTCAAGTCTAAAGGATCCATGAAAATCGGCTGTGATAAATCATCCGTTTCATCTGTCTTTCATGGCCCTATTTTATAATGGTTATGTGAATATAACTTTACAGGAGTCTGTAGTCTGAAAATGAGTTGCAGACAACAGACTGCCGTAAATCCAATGTAATCTACAGATAGGATGACAAGGACGTTGCAGTAAATGTCAATTTTGTTGTCAATTCTTCGCCCATAAGATGCCCTCTATTAGTAATACCAGTGGTCATTGTAACATCTAGTCCAGTCAGGTGTAAATTAAAGCTCCTGAACTCTGTGTAAAATCTGTAAAAGGGCTTTGTACCAAAAATGTGGCATTTATCCTTTTTTTTTTTTTTTTTTTTACAATTTTTGAACCCATCAGGCTCCAGATGTGAATGCTACCATTGCACCACCTATAGCTATGCCTGTGCCCAGTATTACATCACATCCAGCAGTCAGATGATCGCTTTTTGCCCGTTCTAAACCAAAACATTTTTTGTGGTCCTTGAAATTCCTTTTAGGACATTCCTGTATGGGATGTCCACAGCAAAAAAAATATCAAGATTAACCTCTGTGGCTTGAGCCGTTTCCAACCTGTGCATTGCATAGTCTGAAAACTACCATGAAATCCGCAGCAGTAATTGACATGCTGTGGATTCGTAACCTGCAGTGTCTGGATGGAATTTGTTACATCCTGTCCAGTTCCCTGCTGCTGCAATAATTCACAGCGACTAAGGGTCTGCAAGGAGTTTGTATGTTCTCTCCATGTTTACGTGGATTTCCTCTTGAGTACTCCAGGTTCCTCCCACAATCCAAAAACATACTAATAGGGAACAATATGGGACATCTAGCCCTATATGGGACAGTCGCTGATAATGTTGTAAAGTGTTGCGGAATATGTTGGCCACTATACAAGCAAGAGCAATAAAATAAAACAGCAGGTTAGTCATGGCAATTTGCAGTGGCGACTAATCTGCCAACTCCCAATGTGCGGCACCAGCCTTAAAGGGATTATCTAAATCCATGAATTTCTTGATTTTATTTTGAGAATGGGTTACAGTGGTCGGCAGTCGGTCACTGGTGCAGGTGGTTATTGGCTGCAGCAGTCACAGGCTGTGTTGAGCCAGGTGAACGGAGCATTGGTATGGGAAGTAGCAGGGGTTTGGTAGTCAGTGGTTTTGGTGATTATTGACCCGTTTGTTTTCGAAGACCATTGTAAGCTGTTAGTAAAGGCTCAGTTCACATCTGTGCCAGAGTGTCTGTTGGACCAGTGAAAATTGGCGGAGAGAAAGGTACTGCACGGAGGACTTTTTTTCTCTGTTATTTCCGGTTTTAAAAAGCGTACCCTATTATAGTCAATGGGGTCCACTGCTCTTTTAGCAGTCTGGCTTTCCGTCATTTAAGTCCCCCTGCAGACCCAAATGATAGCCCTTGGCACTAGTGTGAACTTAGTTCATGGGTTTGGCCTACCCCCTTTAAGACAAAATTCTGCCCTTAGAATGCGGGAAACCTTACTTAAGCCGATGCGTTTTCTTCAATCAGAAGTGATACTGAAATGAACGTTTGCTGCTTCCTCGGGATCAGTCTTGTGAGCAGACAGTCTCATGTCTGTGAGTGTAATGTCTTGTGGCTAAAAGTAGGAAATGTGTCAAGTGGCAGCCAGTAGATGTTATATGCTCTGTACATAGAAAGAACTGGTCGCTTGTGCAATAACCATGCTGGAGCATCCTCTCTTTATAAGTCTGCATTGTACTGTTCCTCTTTTATACCTCCTAGAAATGTATGAATGAGCTGACAGCTGGGTGGCGGATATTGGGGGGTGATCGGACTCTCAGATGTCTGTAACTCATGCCCTGCCCTTTTCTTGGTGTGAAATGTGATCTCTGCTGTCCATGTTGTATGTAATCCTTTCTATAGTCTTGGTAAATTTGCCTTTGTTTTGCAAGATAATTCAAAGGCCTTGAGGTTTTTCCTGTCTCTTATGTTGAGGTATTTGTAGGACACAACAGCTGGATAAGCGTTCTTGTTATATAATTTTATGGAGGTGTCTCAGTCGTGTTGACACTTATAAGGCTGTGTTCACACAGGACGTACTCATACTGGATTAGCCAGTGCATTCATGCAGCTGTCTAATCTTCTGTGATGTACAATAACAGCCAAGTGAATGAGATTTAGGCTAGGGCACATGACTGTAGCCTGTTCCGCAATAAGAGCTTGTCTACGATTCCTTCACTAGTGTTAGTGGATGCTGTGACCGCAACTTCTAAAATCAAACACTGCTAAATATTTTTGTAATTGTAACTTGTGGTTGTGGCACCCTAGGGGTCCCAATGTGACTCCATTAACTAATGATAGTGAAGGAGTTGCAGGGCGACCGGCCGATCTTTGGTTGCCCGATAGGAGTAGCCAAAGTCACTGTGTAGTCCTTGTCTAGTGAACTAATGTGGCTGTCCTGACTGCTGCCAACCTCTAAATTTTACTGCAAGTACCACCTAATTTGGGACTTTTTTTTTTTTTTTGCTCTGCATCATAATTCTGCAAATTCCATTCCCGATTCTGTATTGAGAAATCCACATCAGACGTGTCCTATGTGAACTTGGCCTAATGTATACGTAGCATGTGCCTAATCTACGTTAAAGGGAGTTATCCAGTATCACAGCTCATGACCTATCCACGGGATAGATAAGTGACAGAACCACCCCTTCCCACCTATAACAAGAACTGGGGCCCCATGCATGATGCCGGTCCATTCAGTCTCTATGGGAATGACTACGCACCGCTATCTTCTTCAATCCCATAGACATTGAATGGAACGGCAATCCACATGCATCATTCAAATGGGCACCCTATATCAGCCCCGACAGCTGTGTGTGCACTACTAGACCAGGGCAGTTTGGTTATAGTAGATTTCCACTAAAGGCGCATGACTCTGAAGGGGGTGGGGATCGCTCTAGCTGTGGGGTTGTCCACCAGTCACTGGAGTTGGGATATATATATATATATCAGCCTGATTGTAGAGATACGGAATGGTGAGCCTGTGGCAAGTTAGCGGCCACTATCGCAACTCTTTCAGTGGAATTTATAATGGCAGCAAGGGGCACACTGTGGGGGATTTAATAAGATGCTCCGGGACACAACCCTGACAACCTCTGTGTGACATGTACACTGTCAGCTTTTATACTGTCAATGTATACACTACCGTATGGAAACTGATGCAGTGTGCACAGAGCCTTAGATTGCTCCATAGGGAATCATTACAGGCTTTCTTGAGACTTGCACTGTTGCTGTAGCCACCATATAACATTTTTTTTCCCTGGAAACAGTGGGGAAATTCCCTAACCCATGTACCAGTTTTCTGACATAAATGTGGTGCATCTTTGGTGCACGGCTCTTTCTTGCGCCAAATGTTCCTATTTTTACAAAAGTGTTTGGGCTGGGATGGGAATGCCTCGGCCCAACAAATTTACTATAACTTTGTACCTGAAATCCCTGCAGTCCCTGAATGGCATCATTTCAGTTTGGGAGCCCCGGAGTCTGCCCGAGTTAAGAAGACGTCTGACCCTCTTAATAATATTTCAGGCACAGTTAGCGCCAATTCAGTAATGGATTAAAACTGGCATACAGGATGCCATTCTTAATAAATTCCCTCAAATGTTTTAGGGGTCTTTCTCCCATATGAAGACTTTATCTTAGTAAAGTCCATGCAGTATTTATTTGCTGCTCTTTTTCCCGCCCCATATTCTTGCTTTATTTTTGAGCATACATAAACCCCCGCATGGTTTCCTAAGTATGTGCAGTTGGTCATAAACTGGCAGATGAGCGCTGGTCTTGGTTCTAAGTATGGGACTGAGCGGCCAGAAATAGTTTGGTTGTGCCTTTTCTGTATGCACATAAGAGATCCAATAGATAGAAGCTGACTAATGCAAATAACATATATTTAACCATGCCCTGGATATGTCAGCTATGCGGCCTCTGCTCTTAATCTGGCCAGCGCTTTGCTGTAGCTGAGACTAAAGTCTCCGTTTGATGTCCTCGGCGTTCAGCGAACTCGCCACCAAATAAACAAAGGTCTGTGCCCTCGATAGCGGGGTGATTTATCGCTCAGGTATGTGCCAGGGCGTGATGTGATTCATCAGAAATTCAATGATCTTTACCTCCGGGATCCTGTTCAGACTGGTGAATATGTTTTTCATGCCCACACACACACCAGCCAAAATGCCAGGCATGCTTTGTGTCCCTTGGTGATTGAGAAGCAATAAATTGTATTTCTATGTGAGAATCTGCTTTCGTTTCTCTTTTAGACTAAGGCCATATTCACACAGGGCAGAAAGGAATCTCAATCTGAAATAGTTTTTTTTGCAGCACATGGATTGGGCCCAGTGTAATTCGGTGGTGCTAATCTGGGGCTTTTATGTGCTAAATCTGTGGATTGTAATGTTTTTTCTACACAGATATTTTCTGGAACATGTGAACAGTGTATAAGCGACCCCATTCACTTAACCTCAATGTGTGAACATGGCCTTACAAGAAAAGATTTGTCATCTTCCACCAGGTGATGTCATCCACTGATGGCATATGTCAGGGGAAGTAATGGCCAAGTCCAATCCTTTTAATTTCAGGGGAGACAAGCATCTGCCAGACCTCTTCTCCCATTTACAACATATGCACACACAGCTGAACTGTTCGTGCAAGTGTATGGGGTGCGTCAGTAGGAATAGCTGTGGCTGAACACTCACTGCTTACTAAAGTGCATGGTAAAATGTGACCAAGCACGACTTGGTGTATATTGGCATGTCTTATTGGGTGTTACAGAATATTCATTTTCATAAAAGGTAAGGTACAGATGTAGCAGAGTTAACCTGAACTTCTGCATCGTGACGTCTTATCACAGAAGACAACAAAAAACAATTAAAAATATTTTTAATGACTTTTCATTGGTTTTTGTTGTCTTCTGTGATAAGATCACGATGCAGCACTTAACCCAAACTTCTACAATTGGTTAAACTCTGCTTCATCTGTACGCCCAGATTAAAGGGGTTCTCTAAGGCTCTGCGGTGATGGTCTATACTTAGGATAGGTTATTTTAAAGGGGTTATCCTCTACCCATAGTGGGGGATCAGAGGGGTTCCGAGCAGATAGGGGATAACTTGATTTCTTGGGAAATACCCCTTTAATATCATATTGGTGGAGATTGATATTCAGGACCCCACTGATCAGCTGTTTTCAGCACAGTGTATGGAGTCTGAAGCAGATGGCTCTGTACGCTGTCTACTGTCCATGCTGTGCTAATGCCCTTGCATGGGATGTTGGGCAGGTTGGGTTTACTCTGTCATACTGTTGCATCTGGACATTTTAATGCAGTTTTATACTCTGTAAAAGTCAGGAGTGATCTGCTCTACCCAACCAGTTACTTACCTTTAGGAGTCTTATTCACTTTTTGGCTCAGAGGTTCACTCTATCCGCCACATGTTGTGATGTGACAGGACTTAAAATGGTGGCCCTGTGGTGGCATGTTGTCCTCCTCAATCAACCAATGAAAGGGGCGGCTTAGTATTTTGCTAGCCTCAGCCTTAAGACTAACAGGGAGCCCCACCTTGTACCTGTCACACCACCGCTACCCCTCAGATGGTTAGCCATGCCGGTCCCAGCCATATCCGTGTCCGCCCTGCTCTCTTCATGGGCTCACTGTGGGGGTGGTACTTGCAGTAAAGTAACCCATATGATTGGCAGATAGGATGCCATGCCGTCAAAGGAAGCACCATCTTGTTTTTGTCACGCTAAGGTTGGGGACAAAGTGGCCCTCAAAGCCAAAATGTGAAAGACACTCCTATAGGTAAAAAAGTCTGATATCCATAGGAAGGTAACTTGCATTATTGGGGTCTGGATGACTCTCTTAAGATCTTTTCCATGCTAGTTTTGTCTTCACGAGCCATTACCTGGTTAAATATTAGAAACTACGTTTTGAGACACGGATGTTTGCTAAAAATATTTCCATTTGTTTTCCAGGCACGGATAGCCTTTCTACAAGGTGAAAGGAAAGGTCAAGAAAACTTGAAGAAGGATCTAGTTAGAAGAATAAAAATGTTAGAATATGCTTTGAAACAAGAACGGTGAGTAGTACAATATGTATCTCTATATGACCAAAAGAGAACATGGCTATGGTTGGGAAACCTTCGCCTTTCTATAAGATCTGAAGAGATCTGGGGACCCCAGTTCTGGAGATGGGTGACACCTACACCTAGCAGACTGCCATCATTCTCTAAGACTGAGTTCAGACCACATTTTAGTCCTTCTCTTGGGGTATACAGCAGACTTTGTGGGTATGCTGCATTATTTTGTTGCAGAGTTTGCTGCATTTTTTGAGTCAAAGTCAAGAGTTGCTTCAGAAGTAATGGGAAATATAAAGGAAGTGCTAAATCCACTCCGCCAAAAGCAGTATTCACCTGTTCACTTTAAGGGTATGTTAACGTGAAGGAATTTGGAGCTGATTATGAGGCGAATTCCACCTGAAATAAGCTTCCATTCATTTCCGCTGATTTTTTTTTTTTTGGGGGCGGAAAAACAGCTAGCGCAGAATTTGCATATTTTGTGGCAGGTTCTGCTGCGGATTTGGGAAAAATTGGATAAAAAAATTTTCAGCTTCTACTAATTTCACAGGGTCAAATTTGGTGCTGATTTTGAGGTGGAAATTCTGCAATGAATCTACTTTCTGTTGTTTTCAATGGGAACCAGATGTCGAAGTAGGACACAAAAAAAAAAAAAAAAAAAAAAGTCCTGCTGGAATTTGCTGTGGATTCCAGTCACAGAACCTGCGGTATGAGCCACTCCACTGAAGTAAAAGCCATGGTGGAGAGACAGAGACAGAAGTCTGCCTCAATTTCCTATTCCTCTGCGTGTGAACGTACCCCAAGCAAACTTGAGATTTGGCTTTGGCCTTTCACCTGCTTTCCATATATATCCATGTTTTTTTTTTTTTTTACGGTACAAACTATTGTGATGCAAATATGTAAGCAAATCAGCTCGAAAATACAGAACTCATTGCTCATCATTACGCTGATATTCTAGTCCCTTTCCCAGGCCAGGGATTTGGAAAATGGTGAAAATGGTAAGATGTGGTTAGAACCTGCTGCAGGGTTGTTACATTGTGACAGCTGGACATTGCATTTTATTTAACCCAATGTTTCTTGTAGGGCAAAATATCATAAATTAAAATATGGAACAGAATTAAATCAAGGAGATATGAAGATGCCAGCCATTGAATCGGGTAAGTTCAGTATCTTGCTGTATTACTTGAATTGATTCATTTGTTAATGGGATATTTCAGGATTATTATATTGAAGACCAGTATCAGATCAGTGGGGGTCTGACACCTGGTACCTCCACTGATCAGCGTAGTGCCGTACTTAACGAAGTCACTACTTTGTATAGCAGTTCTGTCCCATTTACTTGAATGAAACTGAGAAGATCAGGAAATAACGACATAGCATGTCATCTGTCCCTGAGAGGCCACATCATCGTTTGGGGTGAAAAGTGTGGAACCCCCTTCTGATTTTATACTGATGACCTGTCCTAAGGTAAAAATCCTGAAATAGCCCTTTAAGGTGCCCATACACAATGGACTAATATCAGTCAAATCTTCTTATGTATTTGGGTGGGGGGGGGTGTTGACTCTTTCCTGGCAACAGATGTCAGGAAAAAGAAGGATCGAGCGTTAGATTTCAACACCCTGGTCCTTTTTTCTACATTGTGAGATAAGCAGACGTCAGATGTGTCTGGCCGCCGCAGCTTACTTTCAGAACTCAAGCATGCTCTGCCAAGTGTGCATGTGTATGGAGATGTTGGGAGGCATGCCATTACGTGGCGTAAATGCAAAAACCTCTGAATTTTACAGTCTCTGCAAATTGGATGGGGTTCTAACTAATTCCATCCACACATTGCAGAAAGATCTTCGCAGCGGAATATATGTATATCCTGCTGTAGAACACATGGCCTATAATTACACCATTTCTTTTGGTCTTAAAAAAAACCAAAACACTAGCTGTCTTATTTATGGAGCAGAAGTGGTGTGAACAGAGCCTTATGTGTTGGTCATATTGAATTCGCTGCCCTGTACATGAAGCTGACCAACCCTTACATACCAGACATTGCTCACCCCAGTATGCATCAGTCACGTGAAATCTGCTACTTTGATTAGAAACTTGGTGACTGTTTTAGCAGGAGAAGATGTTTCAGGATATCTTATAGCAGTTGTATACTTGTCCATTACACATATGCTTTGCTGAATACATTTCTGGGTTTTTTTAAAGTATGTACCTAGAATTATTTATTGGAAATATTTCAGGCAAGACACTGGTTGGGAGCTGCTTTATTTTTGTTACAAAAGGGTGTTATGGGATTTCACATCTATGGGACTGATGGAGTAGGGCCCCATGTACACAGTCATGTTTATTTTTCATATACTATTTGCAATTACAGATAGTATAGGGACGCATTCATTTTTATGGCCCCATGCACACAGCCATATTTTTTACATATTTGTGGTGGCCATAGGACATAGCCACAGAAAATGGAGCGAGTCAGTTTTTGCGGCTTGGTCTTGACTACTCTATTGATAAGGTCTGTCAAAAAAAGATGGCACACTAATGACATCTGTGTGCAGTTCATC
The DNA here is from genome assembly GCA_947044405.1 of Leptodactylus fallax. Lineage (NCBI taxonomy): Eukaryota > Metazoa > Chordata > Amphibia > Anura > Leptodactylidae > Leptodactylus > Leptodactylus fallax. Next base: position 3,844,396 of record CAMRHE010000130.1, on the reverse strand, counting down.
ATTCACACAGGGGACTCTGAGACCCCTGCTCTCGTGATCTCTGAGGGTTCTAGTTTTTGGACCCCAGTAATCACACATTTATCACCTATCCTGTGGATAAATGTTTATTGGAAGACCCCTTTAATCTTCTCTTTAGCCAGCGCCTGAAAGTCCATTTGGTTCCCTTTGCAATGAGAATTGTGTAAGGGTATGGCAGATGCTGATGTGTTTCAACTAGCAGAAGCATCATGCGTCATGTTCAATTTACAGGTGGATTCCCGCTGATAACTCCCCTTGTAGTGAGGGAGGCAGAAAAACCTGCCGGGCAGGTGCGGAATTTGACGCGCAATTTGATCAACCGGAAACATTCGGCTTCAAATTCCTGAAGCTGAATTCTTCAGCTAGGAAAAATTCCGCCATGTGGACATAGCCTTATATTTCACTCCACCCGTGGTGGTGCTGTCGGAGAATGATTTTTAGCTAGGAATGGGCAATTAATCGAAATATAGCTGGAACCGAACGTCAGCCTGAATACCTGATGTGATTTTGTTCACGTCCGTTATTTCTGTTCGGTTTTTACTATATTCTCGAGGTCCACCTGCAATTTTGTTCAGATTGAACACGTCCGAACCAAAACTGTTTCTGTTATATTCTGGGGTCTCTTCAGACCCCAGAGTATAATGATCGGAGGCCCAGGAGAGGTGATCAAACAAAAAAACGGTGTTACTCACCTCTCCTGGACTCCCTCTTCTCTTCTGGTCTTCTGCCCAATGTCTGGGACCGATGAGGTCTATGATTGGCCCTCAATGGTCACGTGGTTCATACACCGTTGCAACACATGTGTCTGTGTGACAATGCCACATGAACACTGAGGCCCCTGACTTCAAGCAGAAGCACCGAAAAGTACATGTATCCATGCTGGAGCCCAGGAGAGGTGACCAACACTGTTTTATATGTTTGGTCACCTCCCCTGAGCCTCCACTCATTATACTCTGGGGTCTGAAGAGACCCCACAGTATAATAGCAGTTTCTGCTCCAATGTGTTTGGTCCAAACGTAACCACCAGGCCAACACGTATTCGTAATCGTATCGCAGTCGTAATCAAGGTAAAATGCCTGATTAATCGCTCAGCCCTAGTTTTAGCTGACTCCGTTGTCACAGTGGTTTGAGATCCTGTGATCAGACTTTTGACAGGCAACTCACAACTAATAGAGGGGTCTTCCTAAGTAAACAGCCCCTTTAATGCCATGACCTGACGCTTGTCTTTGTAAGGTATTCTATGTAATCTCTCGCTGTTGACACCAGTCTTTATTTATTCTTTCCTTTTAGAAGAAACCAAAGAATCCGAGATTCCCCCAGGGCTTCCGAATAGTCAGCTGACCTGGAAACAAGGCCGGCAGCTGTTAAGACAGTAAGTATATAAGTAAAGACATGAGGCAGATTTGGTTACAGTCTCATAATACTGTATTTGATGGGTTGGGAGGCTGAGCTGTGGCCTTCAGTCTGCCAAATGCTCTTCCTGCCTTGGACTGTATGAAATGCATTGAATTAAAGGTCTTGGTTAAATAAGTTCAGCTTTGCTTCTTGAGCATCTGGTCTATTACAGCATCTAGGGACAAAGCGAACTAAAGCATAGGTTTACATGGCAGACTGACATGTCACTGTGAGTGGTGCTGAGACCCCCTGACTTTGATGCCATAGGTTTCTGTGAGCCAGTCTTCAGCTAATTAGAAGAGATGATCCCTGCCAAAGGGGCTCGGCTAAGGAATTCTGGTCTTCTGTTTTAGTGATTGGTGGGATCTCCGTTCCTGTAACCCACCCACCAAACTTACGACATGTTAACTATGGTTAGGAAGTTGGTAATAAGACTTTGCATCGTTGGATATATCCTTTAAGAATGGGCATCTCTTGATTTTAGCTTCTGATTTTGCTCATCTTTTGCAGGTATCTTCAAGAGGTTGGCTATACAGACACAATATTAGATGTTCGGTCACAAAGGGTACGCTCTCTGCTTGGACTTTCAGGTTCCGAGCCAAATGGCTCTGTGGAACCGAAGAACCTGGAACAGATCCTTAATGGTGGAGATGCCTCACTTAAACAAAAGGGACAGGAAAACAAAAGGTAATTTTAAAACGTCCTCCTTTTATATGCCTGTGCATTTTAATTTGGTTAAATCCATGAAATCGGAAGGTTGACATAGACTATAGGTAAAAGCTGGGCGACAATGAAGAGGTGCAGAGCAATGAAAATGTCAGCCACTTATTCTGCTCCCCTCATTAAGAAGGCAACATGAATGCTTGGATGAGCATACATGTGTATGGGGAGGTCAGAAGGGTTAGCTGTTTGCCAACCAATTTCTATTAAAGGTGTATGGACACTTTCAAAGTACATATACAGCTAAGAAGACAATGTCCCAAATTAGGCATAATTTTAGATGCAGTCTCTTCCAAAAGAGATGCAAACTTACTGGTCACTGTGTCTGAATTGCCCAGCTTGTGGTCCATTAACTCTTTATTTTCCGTCCGTTGGTGACCCATGGCAGACTGCAGAGCATCGTCATTCCGCCGCGACTTTCCGCAGTTGATTAGGCCCAGATCACCAGGGAGTCTCTAGCCGAGGACTCTGCGGCTAAATCGACCATGGCATCTGTGGCAAGATCGAGCAGGAAGCTTATTTTATCAGCATCCTGCTGCGATCTCTGCCTCCCATTCTTTTCAATCTGGACGGTATCTGCCGCTGATTTGGGGGCAGAATCCACCCAAATTCCTATTTGTGAACAGCCCCTTAAAGAGGACCTTTCACATCCATCCTCATGTATATGCTGTTTTACATACCGCTAGAAAGCCGACAGCGAGCTAAATTCAGCGCACTGCCGGCTTTCCCGGTATGTGCCCCGGCGCTGGAGATATCGGCGGTCTTAGTTTACTTTCACCGTTCACTGTCAGAAGGGCGTTCCTGACAGTCTAGCTGCGCTGTGAGCAACGCCCTCCCTGACAGTTCTCGTTCATAGACTTGTACTGGGGGGGGGGGGCGTTCCTCACAGCTGAGCGTCATCGCTGGGCAGTAAGGAGCGCCCCCTCTCTGTACTCGCCCATAGCCTGTACAGTCAGGAGGGGCGTTCCTTACTGCCCGGCGATGACGCTGACCTGTGAGGAACGCCCCCCCCAGTAAAAGTCTATGGACGAGAACTGTCAGGGAGGGCGTTCCTCACAGCGCAGCTAGACTGTCAAGAACGTCCTTCTGATGGTGAACCGTGAAACTTACACCGCCGATATCTCCAGCCCCGAGGCACATACCTGGAAAGCCGGCAGTGTGCTGAATTCAGCGCTCTGTCGGCTTTCTAGCGGTATGTAAAACCGCATATACATGAGGACGTGAAAGGTCCTCTTTAAGACTGGAACTGCAGTGAGAGTAGTCACATGATAGACCACTCAGGTGCTAAATCCTGTATTCAAAGGATGTTAGGTGTTCCTAGTGTTATGTTGTGGCTTTTTAAGACCCTTTTATAACATACCTAGATTTTATTTCTTTATAAACCATGTGAAAACTGGAAACTTTAAAACATATAATTTTGTGTCTTCCTCATCTCCCAGTAGTCTATGTAGTAGTTATGTTAACCTCTTCACTCAGTAAAAAAAAAAAAAAATGATAGTAAGGCTATATATTTCCATGTGGCAGATCTATGTGAATTCTGTTCATGTGAATCGGATGTGCAGAAATCCATGCAGATGCTGCAGAAGCACCCCGGTCTACTGTATGGAACTTTCTTTTAGTAACTGAAATTTCTACAGCAGGTTTTCTGTTAAAGATTAGGAGCATATTGGCAGCAAAATCTGCGTAGGTTACATGTGAATTTAGTCGTGACTTTCACCCTATGCACATCTGAGGCTTTTCTGCAACAGATTGGTCACGCTGTGAATTGTGCAGATTTTTTTTCTCATTCATATGGATGAGGATTTGATAGCCCTATTCACTGTAAATTGTCACAGATTTTTGGAAGGCATAACTAGAAGTCTCTTGCAAGTATCCAGCTTAAGCACCTAAATGCTAAAAACCATGTTATAGAATATATTTTCACCAATAATCAAATGGGACGTGTTCTAATAATCTGTATATTGATTTGTGAATCCTCTTTGCAGGAACTCAGGTGATGTACTCGAAACTTTTAACTTCTTAGAAAGTGCAGATGACAGTGATGAAGAAGACGAAGGAGACCTTATAGAAGAGGTCCCAGACGCGAAGGACAAACCACGGTTAAACAAAAAACATAAAGTAAGCTTTATGGTCCTATAATGTAAATGTCATTGCTACAACCCAAATTATGGGACAGTATTTCTCCCAGACTTGAAAATGATGTCTTTAAGGGATTGTTCCACAAAGAATATTGTTCAATAAGGACCTTTCACCACCAACTTCCAACCCTTTGCATACTTCAATAGGTGTCCACTGATTCCTCCAAACTCTGATTTTTTTTTCTGTAGCCCCTGCTGTTCTTAAGCAATCAGTTCTATTAGTTTCAGCTCCCAACATGTTAGGCTCTTTGTCAGGTGGGCGGTCCCTGTCTATTTGCTCGAGACCAGGACTGCCCACCTGACAGTGGAGAGTCTAATAATAATAATACATTTTATTTATATAGCGTCAACATATTCCGCAGCACTGTACAACTTGTAGGGTTCAAGTACAGACAAAAAAGATACATTACAAAGATATAGTCACTTCACACACTGGCACTGAGGGCCCTGCTCGCAAGAGCTTACAATCTCTGTCTAACTAGCATATTGAGTTTTTAAAGTAACAGCACTGATTGCTGAAGAACAGCAGGGGCTACATAAAAAATTGTACCAGAATCAGTAGCTTGGTCCTATTGAAGGATGCAAAGTATTCCACCATGTCAGCTTACCTTTATTGTCTAGACCTCAGTAAATGTGCCAAGACGGACATGCAATGCTCTGATTCCTGATATAGTGAGCTGCTTCCTCTAAATCTGCAGCATCTTTTCAGCTTGTCAGAGGAGATGCTTAGTCAGTGGTAGGAGTGACACAGTGTTACTGCAGTTGCACTTGCTTAGCATATCCGCTCACAAACCGAGAAGACACAACGGCTTCACACCAAGTGTCCGTCTAAGTACTTAAAGGTGCACAGAGATAAGCAAAACTGAGTATGCATGTCCACTTTGGTATATTGAGGGAGGTGGACACTATAAAGGCTATTCGTGGAAGCAGTTGGTGGCACTATCTAACATATATCTGGGGATATAAGCCTTAGTTTAAGTGTAAAGTGAAACTCAGCGCATTTTCACTGTTATTAAAATGCCTCTACTAGAGTCATTTAATATATGCAAGCTATTAAAGAGGACCGGTCACCAGGTCTGAAAAGACCAATGACCTACACCATCGGAAAGACCCTGTCACCCTACAGCATTTTGGTGGTTTGTTTATTCAAATCCATTCAGCCATTCCAAAGATATAAGCCCTTTTAACATTGCTAAAAATTAGAGGTTACTAGTGGGTGGTAACTCTGTGGTTTCTCTGGGGTGAGGTCTCTGTGTGCTCTGTGTCATGCAGTGTTACAGCCCACTTAGCTAGTACACCCTAATTTGCATCAACACTAAAAGGGCTTATATCTTTGGAAAAGCTGAATGGATTTAGATGAACAAAACGCCATATTGCTCAGGGTGGGGCTTTTCAGACCTGGTGACAGATCCTCTTTAAATTCATTTACTCTGCTCCCTTAAAGTACTCTGTATATTATAATTCCTTATTACCATGGCTGGCAAAGTAGCTCCATGTTACCGGGCTGTAGATTTATCCCCTTAACCCTTTGCTTAAACAGATTGGAAATGAAGGTTTAGCTGCTGAACTCGCTGATGATACGGAGGAAGCATTGAAAGAGTTTGATTTCCTTGTGACGGCAGAAGACGGTGAAGGCGCTGGAGAGGCCAGAAGTTCAGGAGATGGCACTGAGTGGGGTAAGTGTACATATTTGTTTTTCCCATACATACCAGTGAATTTGGACTTCCCATTGAAATCAGCAGAATTGACCTCCAGACGTTGGACTGTAACTGTGTATTTGAGCACATTGCCTGTCTCTGGGAATCTGTATGTCATTATTACATAATTGATAGCTGAGCATATTTACTGCAGAATGCAAAGGTGGACACATTGCTTGGCAGAACAGTATGTCTGTTTGCCAGTGACACTTTACACTTTGTTGCAATTTGCTGTCTATATTTGTTGGCTCACTGTGATACTCCTACCAGGGCAGAGGGACAGTATGTATAGTATTCACACCCCCTCATCTACAGATTTTTAAGATGACTGACTCAGGGGCATATCTCCATAGGATAGAGAATAAATCATTTTGCATGGTATTAACCCATTTAAGTGTTTGACATATCATGCTACTTCTCCATTGTGCCCGGTGGATATGCCATATATGTTTAGATGGTAATACCACTTCAATAGGACCCTAGTCATTTAATAGGGACTTAATCCTAACACGCCCTCAGTCCTGGTCATACATAAGATATACACACATTTGTTTCTGCACTTTTCATTTTCTAATGTGATGTTTAAACCATCTTAAAAGGAAGATACTATAAATGACTATATAAACTGATGAAAAGATGTAACAGTTCCCTTAGGATAATTTTTTTTACATATTACATCTTGAAATAAAGCAAAATATAAAGAAACCTGAAATATATGCAGACGCCATATTACGGTATGCATAAGTAACTTGAATGAGGGCAGATTGGATTCTGTGCAGTCTTCTAAAAAAAAGCTATGCTTTATTTTTCCATTCACATAGGCATATAGGGACTTCTTTTTTGTGGGACAGATTGTACTTCATAATGGCATCATTCAGAATGGGGTGAAATTGTGGGGGGGAATCAGCGGTGCAAATTTTTACGTTTTATATTACCAGCATTCACTGTGCAGTAACAATGGCAATTTGCTATAGTCTGTGGGTCAGTATGATCACAACGATACCAAATATATTTAGTTTATTTTCTTTTTTTTTTCTTTTTTCTTATACAGTTTTAACATTTTTCCCGAATTACAGTAAGCAGTCAATTACAGAAAAAGTTCTTGTGTGATGTAATATAAAAGAGTAACCAGCAATGAAATGTTCAGCATGGTAAACTGTCTACAACCGGTTATTGGTTCGTGTATACAGGTTTTTTTTTTTTGGTTTTTTAATCCATTTACAGAGTTGTGTAAGGTTTTTTTTGTTTTGTTTTTTTTTCCTTCAGGGTAAGATGAAGTTTTTATTACTGTTTCCTGCTATGGTATTCACTGTATAGGATAAATAATTTTAGATTTTTATGGGCTTAGTGTTTTGTAATATGGGAATACCTAATGTGTGTTTTTTTTTTTTGTTTGTTTTTTTTTTATATGTATTTTAGGGAAAGAGGGTGATTTGAATTTTTCTATATAGTTTTTGTTAAAACATTATTATAATTTTATTTTCGTTTTTGGGGGGGGGGTCTTGAACTTGCTATCATTAGTTCTGTTATGTCATAGACTGCGATACTACCATTTTGCAGATATCAGATGGCAGCGCCAGAGATAGTAGTATTTCGACTATTCACGTCGCTCCCATTTGAATTGAATGAAATAGGGGCACGTCTCCATAGGATAGAGAATGAATTTTCGTGGCATAACCCCTTTAAGTATTTATGACCTATCAAGCTACTTTTCCATTTTGTCCTGTGGATATGCCTTATATGTTTAGATGGTAATACCCCTTCAATAGGGCTTTGATCCTAATACAAGATCAGCAAAAAATAGTGTGGCAGGAATCTCTGCATAGTAAAGATACCGATATCTGATAGATATACAGATAAACATTTAGTGGTTGGACGGTTGAACGCTCTCAGTCTAGTACATACAGTTGTGTCCTGATCTTACATAAGATGTGCACACACTTGTTTTTGCACTTCACTTCTCATTTTTCTTAACTGTTGCTTAAACCATCTTAAAGGGAAGATACTATAAATTATTATATAAATTTTACTGATGAAAAGATATAACAGTTCCCTTAGGATCTTATATTTTTTTTAATATATAAACATGTTACATATTGAAATAAAGCCAGATTAGATTTCTTGCCATCTTCAGAGGAGCTTTAATGTTATATAGGGTAATGAATTTATAGGGGCTACATAGTCAGCTGTTCTCGCACCTGGTGTCATGTCTGCTCAGTATTGCAGTTGCACAGTTGAAACGTTTTTTAATTGGGGTCAGTCCTATGGTGTAATAAGTGTAGTGCACCAGTCTCGTAGCATAGGGGTATCTTTGGAGGGTGCATGGTTATTTCAGTGGAAAATAGGGGATGAAGCCAATGCATGGAAACAAAGAATCTGGATCTGCCTGATCCTTTTCGCCCCTTACATCTACTATTGAGGTACAGTCGTGAGGCCCCCCTCCCCAGCATACCCATTAGGACCAAATGGACTGGGTCTGTGTGTATTGCGTGTGTCTGTGGCCAGTTTTCCAGACCAGTAAAGAACTGGTAATCCCATAATCAGAATTCCTCTTTATCCTGTTACTGCTCCCCATACATTAGAGAGATTTTGTTCCAGGCTTCTTGTTTCTGTGCAGCCATTTTCCATTCTGTATAAGGCTGAATAGTTTGCACAACATGAATTTCCAGAACATTCTTTTGATGCATTGTTGTCATTGCTTCTAGCCCACGCCATCTTTACATACTGGTGTGTGGGGGATCTAGGAAAGTCACTGTTTTCTGCAGTGTTAGATTGTGTTTTATAAGAAGAGAGGCGAACATTCACCATAAATAAAACTTGGTACCCAAATATATACTCTTTATATATGTCCATTAACCAATGTAGGGAATAACTTTTAGGGATTTTGTATTGTTGCTTGTTATAGAGGTAGTAATGAGGACAATCCATCTTATCCATCCGACTGTGCTCATGGCCAGAGCTGTGCAGGCAGTATTTTGGTCAATATATAGCATTAATGGTTTATGAAAGACTTGCATAAAGTCTACTGGTTCAGTACTCACAAATTTATCATTGAACACTTGAGCCCCATGGACATGACCGGAGGAGTTTTTCATATATTATCCACAAGTACAGATCCGTAATTGCGTATAGTCTACGGACTTATTCATTTCTTTGGCTCCCATTCACACATCCTTAGTTTTTACACAGAAGTGTTCGGGCTGTAGAGGTCAGCCGCAAAATATGGCACAGGTGTTCCATACCTGTTCTTATTTGCGTCACAGACTCGCCCATACAAGTGTTTGGGATCATACAAGTATATTTGCAGATCTGCAATTACAGATGCCGTGTGGACATTTTTTTTTTTGTGAAATATGAATCTGTTTTGCAGACAGTCAAAAAAACCCCCCCCAAAAAAACGCTATGGCTGTGTACATGTAGCCTTCTCTATTTCGAAGGCCGATGGGGGTTTTAATCCTAATACATGCCCCTACAAGCATTTCTTGTTTTAGAAAGCATATTTATCCAGTTTAGCTGAAAAAGGCGTTGTGTAATTTGTGAAATACCATGCGTTTACTATGTATAGGATCGATCGACACTGATCTCTGACTTTTACTAAACTGTTCAGCTCTAACATACTAATAAATAACATTTCCCTAAACTTTTACATCCTATACAGAGCCAGTTCCTATGACAGACCTTTAAGGTAGAGTTATGAGTTATGCCATCGAGTATAATTTTACCCCTTTCGTACCCGCCAAGGTGTCAAACAGGGAGTCTGCCAAACAGCCATAAGGTGTAACACATGATCCATCACAGCCAATTGGCGCTGTCATGCTGATCATGTGACATACAAGCCATTACTCCTCCTTCAATTTTAGACTTCCTTATAGCACTATGGACAGTCTGTTTATTGGGTGTAATTGTACACATTACTGTAACTTAATGTAAGTCTGTCATAGTGACAGCTTCTCTTTAAAGGGAGTATATCCGGACAGAAATACCCCCTCCAAACCATTAATAGTGCCATGTAGGGGCATGTAACTTAAACATATGTTTGTGGCCACAAACCAGTGAAGCAATGTAGACATAATTTATCTTTTTTTTTTTTCTCTGGATATGCAAATTTACCTGCAAGTGCCTTAGGGGCGGTGCCTGATTTATTAGATTTGCCTACAGACAAACTGCAGTTCCCCAGCTCCCCCTGGAAATGCTGACCTTTATCCGCTGCTGGTTTTTGGCAAATCTTGCAAAATAGGTCATGTCCCCCACAATATCCATAAAAAGTTGGTTATCTCTGCATTGCTTTATCAGTTTGATGTTTATGCTCCTATTAAAAGCCCCTGCATGACAATATGGTTTGGGGGACCCTTTAGACCTGATAGACTCCCTTTAAGGCTAGGTTCACACTTGTGTTCATTTTATTTAGCATTTTGTGATATCCTTTGTGATTTGTTAAGACACAAACTTATACTTTTGTCATCACTGCGACACACAGAATTATTATGTTGTAGATCCATTAACTTACCTATTAAAACACGAGTGTGAACTCAGCCTAACAATCCCAGGTAGTAATATAATGTCAAGGTACTAACACATTAATGACCTGCTGACATGTGCTCTCTCTTTTACTAACATCTGCATGCAGACAAGGACGTCCTGTCCCCAACTGCTGAGGTTTGGGATGTAGACCAGTCTCTGATAAATAAACTCAAGGAGCAGTACATGAAGGAGCGCAAGGGTTCAAAGGGGGCCAAGCGTAAGTGCAGATTTTCCATGATCACATACAACGTATTGCCTCTTTTTGCTAGTATCCCTTCTTACTTCACGACCTGTAGAAGAGTATATTCAGGTTTATTATGCCTTGGTTGGAGTATGAGGTTGAGATTGAAGTGATCCATATGGTAAAAGCCATATATAACCTTGTAATCCTCGCCTGTGATCATGACATCTGATGTCACTGCTGTGTACTAGGTTCCTGAAGAATATACTAATAGTCAGTGTGTGCTTGGACAATCCATAGCAACAATCTGAGAACACATTGGGTGACCACCAGAGATCCATTTCTTTCACCAGATCTTCTGAAGGGTGGCCATACATATCAGATATGTCAGCTGAGCTCTCCTTCAACTGACGTCTCTTTCAACTGCGCTATACACATGCATACTTGACTTGGCTGAGCATGCATATGTTCGGAATGGGGAGAAAGCTGTTGCTAGACACCCTTTGAGGTACTTTATATTCCCAAGAATGAACGGATCAGGCGTGTTGAAAGTCAGCATTGCTAGACCTGCTCTCCCATGACATCTTCCCTATTCACATTAGTCAGTCCTGCAAAAAGTGGGAAATTTTGCTGATTTACATCTAATGTGTATGGCAAACATTTAGGCTCTTGCTCTTCCTGCAATTGGACTGAGTTTTGCACATGTGACATGCTGCTTCTGTGTCTCTGCTGTGCCCGACACCTGTATCTGTAACTCTCCAGTATGCAGATAAGGAGGAGGAGCTGGACAACTCACAGAAGATGGAATTTAATATACATTTGCTCTACTGTGCACACTTTTCTCTTGTCAGATGAGGGCATGATCCAGGTCCAGAAATTGGCATGCCTACATATAAAGGCTCGAAATTGAGGTCAATATAAACCTCGACTGCATCGCTTAGAGATAAAGAAATAGGGATTTGCTTGGGGTCAGTAAAGGTGACAGACCCATTTAGTTGAGTCCCAGCACCCAGTCCTCTACATGTGCTATTATTCTTCTCTCTGCTAATGGTGTACATACTTTTTAGTATAATCTAGAATATTGTAGTTTTTTTTATATATTTTTCTCATGTGGTCCCTATTTCTAATATGGGCCTGCTAGCATTTAATGGAAACCCTCCTGGCCTAGTGTTAGGCTTTGTTCACACTTCATTTACTTCTTTACAACCAGAGTAGAGTAGCATGCCGCACTATTTTATCTAGTTCCGCTAAATGAAGAAAGACCCGAAATCTGGCATGACCTTTGTTGCTAACAATACAAATTGGTATTCCTGCACAGATATAGGGCAAATCATTATCATTTTCGCTTTCAGTTATAATAAAATAGTTTTAGGGTTTCAGGGTTATCTAAATATCCTGTTTAGAAAACCCATTTATGTATACCATATGGGGTTTCTGTGTGGGGGGGTTCCCGGTTCAGGATCCTCATCATGTTGTGGCCAGAGTGGAGCGCAGCTACAAGTAATGTCTCTCACTTTTGCCCTGCATTACTCAGACAACCCATAGATTCTAACGGACACCATTTAATGCCTTATTTTTACTGTGGTGGCGTTGAAAGAAAATTGAACTCTTAGGCTATGTTCACATGGTGCAATTTGTAGAAGCTGGAAAATTCTGCTTTAGGAATTCCGAAGTAGAATTTTTTTTCCGTTTTAGCAAATCCATGGTGGAATTTGCAAATTCAATATCTGCTTCAAGTTCTTCCATGTGAACATACCCTTACTGTCTTACTGTGATTACTTTGTCATGGGTCAAGTAAGGATTGTCCAAAGTATGCAACCAATTTAATTAAAAAAAAAAAAAAGATCAAACCTGTACTGTATGAGCTATACAAATATGGACGCTATCTAGCAGTCCTTCATAATGATATAGCCATCCTTGTTATACTAAAATAGAAATTGAAGCAAATTTACTAATGTCATGATTGAAAGTCTTCTACTGTTATGTATCTACAGCGCCTATGCAGAACCCCGCACATTCATGGCTATGGGGTGTAACATAGCAGTCACACATTCCTAGGATATTGGTGTCCGGGTCTCCCGCCGTTCCTGAGAATGAAGTAGCTGCAGCACTGGTTGAATGAGCTCAATGGGATGGCTGGAACTGGTTTATCCCAATTCTCAGGATCGGGGGGTTCCCGTACCCCTATAAACAAACACTGTTTCATTGTGCATAGATTTTAATCCCACTCTGCTAAGTTCATCTGCCTCCAATCTTCCCAAATGCTAGTAGCAGCAGGGTTATGCAGATGTGTATGGAAAGGTCAGGAGGTACTACAGAGAGTCCTCATGTGTATAGAAGGGTTGGAAGCTACTGTCAGGAGTCCCAATTTTATATTTCCAAATTCTTTTAAAGGGGTTGTCCCATTGCAGACTGTTATCCCCTATTTCACATTGCTGGGACCCCCTGCATTTAGGAGAATGGTGGACTGAAAGTTCCTATGCGTCCTCCATTTGAATGAAGCACTAGTGGGTTTGCATGACCAACACTCTATTCACTTGTATTGGGCTGCCAGAGATTGCATTCCCAACAGCCCCATAACGGTGAATGACGCATCAGTTATGCTAGCCCATGGGCTTAATTCACAAGGTGGATGCAGGGGGACTTCCAGCCCCCCATTCTCTTGATTCCTGGAGGATTTAGCGGTCAGACACCCAATGACACTTATTCCCGTTACACAGGATAGGGGATAAGTTTCTGTAAAGGGACATCCCCTTTAGAGGAAGGTGCTCTAGATGATTCCTACAATGAAGAACTAAGTAGATATGTATAAAGCAGGGAAGAGCTTTTCAACAAGAACCACTGCGATTACTTTTCAGGGGTAAACCGGACGAAATTGCACGATATGATTGCGGAGCTGGGTGATGAGGAACTGGCCCGCATCCCTCCAAGCCTTCTGAGTCCGGCCCGTTCACCAACCAGAATAACAGATCATGAAGGTGGGAGGGCAGAGGAAGGTACGAATCCCTCAGGGAAAGACCATTGTATAGTGTATATGGTGACGTCTGTTGCAGTGGAATGTGATGTTCTCTCAAATGTCGTCTTAGATCTTAGTTTTGGAAACTAGAACACTTATTTTTTGCCTATTTTACAACATAATTTTTTTTTTTTCCAGCCGAACCCATATCTTTTCCAACTGGAGGAGGGAAGACTTTCATCATGGGATCAGAAGATGTTCTTGAGAGTGTTTTGGGACTTGGGGACCTAGCCGACCTCACTGTGACTAATGATTCAGACTACAGTTATGATGTAAGTCTTCAGGTGTATAAGTAGTGATTCAGAGGCATTGTATCAGCAGATGATGACCTATACTGCATGCAGTAGCTTCATGCTGCATTATAGGCCTTATGTTGCACTGTATACAACTCCAAAAGCACTGTTTTAGTGCTTCAAATGCTGGATATGAGGCAGTGAACAGCACCCATCAGCACTAATAACTGTAATACTGTGCTGATTGTCCTAAAATATTCTAAAATTTACCTTTTGAGGATGCAGCTCCTATGTAGACCTATGTGTCTATGTAGTTACAGACAGTCATAGTCCTTTCTCTCTTTCCCTGCTTCTGGCTAACCTACACAGTGGTGCATTGATCACTCTTAGTGGCTGTTCCCATAAAAATGTAGAGCGTATAGTCACCTCCACTATTTTCTAGAATGAAAAGGCACAAATGCTCCCATGGCAGCACTTGGAGCAAAGGTACGTTGCCCCGTGTCAGCTCTCCAAGCTTCTAATAGCTGACGTGCTAGGTTTATTGTCACTGCTGCTATATTCAAAGGGACAGCCTGAGTGGGGACCCCCATTTGACTTCCAGGGTGCTCTGAGATTTTCTGTGCTATTATATTAAAATAGGCTTGTTTTATCTTTTTTGCTCAAAATGCAAGGGGGAAAAAAAAATATTTATATATAGAGATTTCTAGATATATTTGTATTTTTTTCAAAATAGAGGAGTATAAATAATGCTTGCCTATAACTATTTATTAATAATCTTATATTTCATTTTTTTTTTCAGATGCCAACTAATAAGGATGCATTTAGGAAGACCTGGAACCACAAATACACTCTACGAAGTCACTTTGATGGTGTGCGGGCACTAGCATTTCACCCAGTCGAGCCTGTCCTGGTGACCGCATCTGAAGATCACACCCTAAAATTATGGAACTTGCAGAAAACAGTCCCTGCCAAAAAGTGAGCGAGTCTGCGGCATGTAAATCCTTATATAGTGGTATGAGAGGCTCTGAACAACTTTTAATAAATTACTTATTCTGTTTCTACCTTTCTTTTTAGGAGTGCCTCATTCGATGTGGAGCCCATCTATACATTCAGAGCTCACATGTAAGTTTTTGTAATGTGGAAGTTTCTTAAAAAGAAACCTTTTTCCTATACCCCATCGGTGACAGAGAGTTTTCCCCGGACTGTTGCTTTCAACAGCTGATCTGCAGGGGTCTCTAGTGTCCCCGTGGATCTTCAATTGTTGACCTGTTCTACAGGTCATCAATTAAAAAGTCCTGGAAAACTGCTTTAAAGGGGTTTTGCCATGAAGAATATTTATCCTCTATCCATAGGACAGCCGTCAGCTGAATGCAGGCATACCAGTGCTGGACTGGACGCATCCGCACACTCATTCACTTCAATGGGAGCATTGGAAATAGCTGAAGTAAAGCACTCTGATGTCTCCGGTGCTGATGCATCCTGTCCAGCAGGGTCAGGCTAAATGCACAATGGGAGTAATACACCCAGTTCTCAATTTCGGTGGGGTTCTTGGTGGTCAGACCCCCACTGATCAGCTATTTCTCCTCTTTCCTATGATTAGCTCTGACCCTTATACTGTGTGTGCGTTGGACTTGGTTTTGGACACTTCTATATAGTTGTACTTTTTTTTTTTTTTCCAGGGGTCCGGTCCTTTCCCTGGTGGTCAGCTCTAGTGGAGAACACTGCTACAGTGGAGGAATAGATTCAACAATACAGTGGTGGAAGATGCTAAGCCCAAATGTAGATCCATATGATACATATGGTATGTTGAAGTATCTACTGTGGTGATTTTTTTTTTTTTTTTGTCTTCTAAGTGTTTGGTAGGATAAATCCTAATGTAATAATGTGCAAAGTGGTGCATATTAGGGTTAGTCCTTGGTAAACATTTTATCACCTATCCACAGGAGCCTCCACTGAGCACTAGATTGGGGGCACTGAGCCTCTATTGTGGAGGAGTTGGAGCAGAAGTTACACATGTACACCACCACTTCATTGAATGTGTATGGGACTATGATAGCAGAGTGATGTACTATGTCAGTCCCTTAGACTTGGAATGGAGCAGTATTGTGCATGCATGATCACCATTCCATTCAAAGTATCTGTCTTAGGGTTCAGAACCCTGCTTTAATGATTGAAGGGGGTCCTTTAAACTTTGGTAACTATCTTGGATATTTCGTGTAGTGGCCTTTTACAACTCTGCTGCAATGTAAAGCTACATTCACTACTGTCTGCCCCACAGATCCCAGTGTTCTGGCTGGCACATTGGTTGGACACACAGACGCTGTATGGAGCCTGGCCCACAGTGGTGTTAAAGACAGATTGCTGTCTTGCTCAGCTGATGGAACGGTTCGATTATGGAATCCACCAGAAAGTGTACCGTGTGTTGGCACATACAATGGAAACAAAGGTGAGAAAATGACTTTTTTCCAGTTTATGCATTATGTTTATCCATTAATATTGCAGGATGAAAGTGAAAATTACTCAGCATAGATCAATTTTACCATACATTGGAAAATTGTGTCCTTCAACTGTAGTGATGTAGTACATAAAGTAAACTAGGAGGATGTGAGGAAAATTGGCCCTTCCCCTCTCCAATCACTGTGTGAAGTAAAACAGTTTCTTCCCCTTTCACTCAGTGTGAATACATCATGCTATTAAAGATAACTCAGGACAGAATTTCCCTAGTAACAGGGGAGTAAATAGCAAATTAACTAGAAGGGAGACACCTAGTGGTAGGAATTTTACTCAGGTTTTTCATGCAGAAAACAGCAACATTTGTAAATAAAAAGTGCGTTACATTTTGGTCCAGAATCACATGCGTTATTAAGTCTGAGTTGTCTGAAAAGTTAGTGACCATTTAAGTTCACTTTCATGGTAATCTGGCTTTGGATTCAGTAAAGCGGGGCCTCTTGTTTGGCACACACAGTTTACATAGCATGTGCTGACCTAACACTACTTTGATATTATAAATAAAATGTTATGGCTTGTGATAATTGTGGTTTGTTCCCATCAGAACATGGCATCCCTACATCGGTGGATTTTATAGGCTGTGATCCAGCCCATGCTGTTGCCTCTTTCACCTCTGGCTGTATTGTGATCTATGACCTCGAGACTGCGCAGTCCCTTATGCAGTTGTCTGCACCATCTGATTCTAGTAAGTACTTTTGGTTACCATGTTGAGGTGGGAAAGAGTCCAGCACTGTTTCTGAGAAGATGATTTTCATGTTTGCTGAGAAAAGATGGCCATGTCATGCTTGATCGGTCTTTATTTATAGATAGCCTTACCTTTTGGCCCTCCTTTTATATGAATTTTTGAGGAAATAACCTCTGTGTATCCAGATGTCCTAATATGAGAAGGAAATTCTCTTTAAGATGTCCCATTTTTGTAAAATATATGGCTTTAGTTATTGTATTGTTGCATGTTTATTGGTGTAATTATTCTTCAGCTTTATTCACACTGATGCATAGGTATAAAAGCTTTTTCTGTTTTACAGGTATCCCATTTAGTGGCCACATAAACAAGGTTGTGAGTCACCCTACTCTTCCTGTTACTATTGCTGCCTTTGAGGATAGGCACATTAAGTTTTTCGACAACAAGTCTGGTGAGCTTCTCTTATATTCATTTATTATCAGAAATTAGTTTTTTTTTTTCACATCTGTGTTGTGTTGTTGTTGTTGTTCATCTCCACCAAATTGATGGCCATGTCATATGCCAAGTCATATAGATCCTATGCAGAAGTATGAATTTTTGAGTCTGAGAGGCCAGGATTTTCTTTGTTAAAGGGATTGTCTCATGAAGACAGCCCATGTTTGTATTCCCAACTAGGGAATATAGATATAATGGAGGGGCTCCCCTTTATGTGCCAGAATAGAGAGAGAGCCGCTATATAGGAATGTTTTCAGTTGTGGCTAACTCAAGCCAACCATGTTTCATTTGACTGACTGCCGTATAATAGTACATTGGAGGGGAAATGCCCTGGGTCGTACTTATTGCATAATACTAGGGAGTAGGATTCAGGGTGATCAGCTGAACGTCATGAGGGCCACACTCTGATAGGGCATATTTCTGATAGGACAAACCCTTTAAATGTTGTGTAGAGTTCCCACTTTACTAAATGCATGTAAGCAATACAGGTTACACATACAAGTTATGGCAGTAGGCATCAGATTTTATTCATGCTATTAGTCTTTAGGAATCTTAACAATCATAAGACTTTGTTGGTTTTTGTTTTTTTTTTCGTTACCTTATTGAAATTGGGTGATCACTGCCGTGACCATGTATAGTCCTAACATTTCCATTTTACAAGGTGTTGCTGCTTGTTTAGTTAAAGGTTCAGCTGCTTTAGCAGTTTCTTATTCCTTCAGCTCATCTTTAAGTGCCTAAAGCCACTACATAAGCTCCTGGTTTTAGTAAGTTTGTTCCTTTTTGTATTTCAGGGAAGACCATTCATTCGATGGTTGCTCACCTGGATGCTGTTACTAGTCTTGCCGTGGATCCTAATGGAATTTACCTAATGTCTGGAAGTAAGTGCATTGATGTAACCAAGTGTATGTGTGAAGAGGTTTATACACATGGCTGAGCTTTGTTCCAAGACTGAGATCCTGTAGATGTCTTTACTACAGCGCTGTAGGCACTTACTACTGTCTGGTGCCTCTGTGCTTTAGGACAAATGTTCAACCTTTTATAAAGTCAGAATATTCTTGCATTATGGCTTCTGAATTAGAAAAAGACTGAAAAAAAAAATCTACATGTCTCTGAAAGACATTAGCGGGCATGCAGAGGTGCTGAAGGGTCTATAGATGCCATATTAAAGAAGTTGTCTTAGAGTCAACACTTATCAACTATGTTTACAAGGTAGGAGAGAAATGTTTGATCACTAGAGGTCACACTGCTGAGATCATGAGTATGGGGCTCCTTCATCCTCCGTTTGTGACTGAAGAGGCTGCCTATCCATTCATAGTCTGTGGGACTGATAAGGATAGCGCTGTTGTTTGCTCTCTTTTTGAGAGCAATAGACTTTAATTGGAATGGAATGGCATTGCACGGTGGAATGGGGGCACGGGACCTCTGTTTTTGTGATTGGCGGGGCTCCTAGAGGTGGGACCCCTAGAGGTGGGACCATCAGCAAACAGACACCACTTATCTGTACTTAAGTCATAAGGATATTTTTTTGAAGATTTAACAGCGCTACCGATGGGGCCAATACCATGAAAGAACATTACCCACTTCTTGCCTGTCGTCTGATTCCAGCAGCATCTCTGGTCTTCTGTTTACAGGCCTACCCCTGCTGACGTCAGCAGTGACGTCCTGTTTGTGCCAGGTGACTGCTGCAGCCAATCACAGGCCTCAGCAGTGACCTCTTCACAAACGGCATGTGATTGCTGTGATTTGCCTTTTGTGAAGAGGTCACTGCCGAGGCCTGTGATGGGCTGCAGTGGTCACCTGGCACAAACGTGACATCACTGCTTACATCAGCTGGAATGGGCCTTTAAAGTGAAGAACTTGTCGCTGCTGAAAACAGCAGGCTGGGGAGAGGTGAATAATGTTTTTTTTTTTTTTTATGTTTCCTCATTAGTAGCACTATTAAATCTAAAAAAAAAAAAAAAAAAAAAAAAAAGTTGGGCAACCCCTTTGTGTCTCCCTTCTCCCTACAACTAACTCTTTAGGTGTACCGAACAACTATATGGTAGTGTGCCTGAAGCATGGTGATCAATTAATCCAATGTCCATTTGTTTTGCAGGCCACGACAGCTCTATCCGCTTGTGGAATCTGGACAGCAAGACCTGTGTGCAGGAGATTACTGCCCACCGCAAGAAATTGGACGAGTCAATATACGATGTTGCCTTTCACCCATCCAAAGCGTTCATCGCCAGTGCTGGAGCAGATGCCCTGGCTAAGGTTTTCGTGTGACCCTTCCATACCCCTTCCCTTCCCCGTGTGCTTTCACAGTGCCACAAGTGCATTTTGGAACAAAAATGAAGGTCACTTGCGGTATTTAAACAAGTTCTTACAACGTCACTGCCAAGAGGAATTTGATCCAGTGCTGACACTACAAGATGGCCCCTTCTGCAGGATAGGAAGATACTGGTTACCGCACAGCCGGCGCTACCCTCTTCATCTTCCCATTTATCAGGACGGCTCTATCCAGGGCTTTATTACTGTACTCCTTTTACACAGTAACCAGTATTCACAGCCCCTGCAGAGGGTGTCTGTTCTATATTATATATACTATAAATATCTTCTTTCTTCTACAATCCATATGGAGAAAAAAGAAAAGGAAAAAAAAAAAAAACATTTTAATTTTATTTTATTTTTTGTTGCTATTTTGTTTTTGCGCCTTGTACTTTCAACTTCAGGTCCCGGGTGCACTAGTATTGTGAATCAAGAGCTCAACTAACACACAGGGGTTACGGAGCTGCTTTTCAACTATTGAATATACTGTAGTGTATTCAGTCGTCGCGTCAGACACAGTTACAATGCAATAGTGGAATTGTTAACACTTAAAATCCCAATGTTCCTGGAACTTCAGAGGACTTAAAGAGGAGCAAGGAAGTCATTTTCGCACTATTCGACCCAGTTCAGATTGCAGTACCTTGATGAAATGTAGCTCATTGCTTTCATAGCAGGCATTGTAGAAATCCAGTGTCTGGCTGTCAATGAAGGGATTTTACTGTTTTTTTCTTTTTCTTTTTTTTTTTTTTTTTACTTTGTCTTTTTTCTTGGACAATGCTAGTGTGTTCCTATATATTTTTTAACATTAGTCCTGCATATATACAGGTTTTTACCTAACTATCGTTTTTTGCTTTTTATTTTTAAGTTGTCACAGAATTGCAGTGTTTTTATCAGGGTAGTACAAACCTGAGGATGAAATGAATTTTAATGGGTTTTTTTTGTTTTGTTTTGTTTTTTTATTTTATTTTTTCATATTCCTTATTTTTTTTTCCTAAATTCACACTTGTCCTTTTTTTGGTTTTTTTTTTTTTAAATGTATTTTTTTATTATTTTTTTTTCTTATTGTACCCTGGATCCCTTTATAAAGCCAGAAGTCAGTGACGCTGCCAGAAACTCTGGCGTTAGAGAGGGGTTAAACACAACTGGGTGGCTACACACTAACAACTAGTTAATTTTCTTTCCATTTTTTTTTTTTCTTTTTCTCTTAAAGAGAACCTGTTTAGTTGAAAATGCAGTACAATCTGCCGGGGACATGTTATAGAGCAGGAGGAGCTGAGCTGATGGATATGTAGTTTTGCAGGAAATGTTTTTGTCTCACTCTGGGCTTAGGAGTCCAGGGGGCGGTCCTTCTCATTGGGTGCCACCCACTGGACTCTTAAGTTCTACTGAATCTTTTCTAACAAAAGTATATATCATTCTGCTCAGTTCCTCCTGCTCTATAACGTGCCACCTGCAGATGGGGCTGCTTATTCGACGTGACAGTTTCCCTTTAACTGGCAAGAGGGGTTCCATATGCTTTTTATCATTGCACCTCCACCCCTTTTTAACAATTGCAGCATTCTATCACTGTGTGATATTTTGTATGTTTACTTTATTTACGAGTTAATTTATCCAGAAGTTTCCCAGCTAAGTTACAACAGCTTAATGTTATTTATTTCAGCTTTATACTTGTTTTTGTTCATGTGACACAGGACTCGCATTATTTGTGGGACACAGACAGAAGTTTTTTGAAGAATGACTGACTGAAGGCCATTATATACCTTGTTCTACGATAGGATATTTAAAATCAGGAGCTTTCTCTTTTTTTTTTTTTTTTTTTCTCAATATCAGACGGACTGAGTACACAGCAAAAATTGCAATCTGGAGCAGACAATACCTAAGCATAACAGGGCGAGAAAATGCTCGCTTCAGGCAATTTTTGCATTTTAAAGGGGGTAACCTTTCAGAAACTTTTTGCTTCCTATATTTCTGCCACTACCTGACCATTCTGCTCCTTAAATTTCTAAAGGTGTCGTAGGTAGCCAAACAGATGCTTGCACCATAAGATCCATAAACCTATTTGCCATCAAGGTGATGAAGGTACTCTGAAGTCAAGTCAAGCGATTTGTGCATTAGGACTTATTCACACAACAGTGAAAAGCAGCGAAACACATTGAATTCAATGTGTAGATTCACATGGCTGGTTTTTTTCAGTTGTGAAAAAACTGATGTACTATCTTTGTCCGTCCATCAAAACGGACTTAGAGCCCTGTGAATAGACCCATTGGAATTCAGGGTCATTTTTCACTGCCATGTGAATGTGCCATCCATGGACTTGCACAGAGATACACAGTCGTTTTTCACGGACATTAGGTCCATGAAAAATGGCATGACCATGTGAATAAGGCCTAAATCCCATCCAGTCTGGCTTGACCAACTTTATGGAGGACAGGAAATATCATAACAAGCACAGATGAAATCCTGTACATATGCTTTTGTCTTCTACTTTTGGCACATGCAGTAAAGAAGGACATACCCGCCGTGGCTTCGGAAATACATCAGATCCAGGGTGAGTACACCCTGCTTCATTGCACATGCGCCAATAGTAGAAGACAGAGGTGCAAGCAAAAGGTCTCGTCCCGTCCAGGTTTGTGAATGATGATCCTTGCCCTTAGGATTAGGGCCCAGACATCATGAAGACACAGATAAACCTGTAGGATTTTGGCCAGGTTTGTAATAATGTTCCTGGCCCTTAGGATTAGGGGACATACATCTTGAAGACACAGGCATACCTGTAGGATTTCAGCCAGGTTTATGATGACTTCTGGGTTAGGGCAGAGACATCTTGACTCTTCAGCATTTCCACTACTTTGATCTCAAACAGGTCATTTTCATACGGTGCCCATTAAACTTGTTTTATCAAAATTAGGCACATCAGAAAACTAAAGGATCTGAATGGAGAGGTAGTGGCGGCGGCTTGGAGGTCAAAAAGCGTCTGACTTGTTCACTTTTTTAAATATATGCTTGACCTTGTAGTGCACCACAGCTAAACACCTTAGAAGGTCTAAACCTCCCTCCATTTATTTTTGATTCATTTTTGTAACCAAACCTTTGCATTCTGTTACTTGTGTCCTCACATTTGTCGTCTTTTTTTTTTTCCTAAAATTTTTTTTTGTTTCTTCAAGCATTATTCAGTTTCTGGTATTGACAAAAGATGATTTTTTTGATTTGTGTTATGCATGACTAAAACAATTTCACATATTTTTTCTAGTCTTCCACAAAAGGAAAAAAAAAAAATCTGATGAGTTTGCGCGTTTTGTAAGGTTTTTGTTTTACAGACTGCAAAATCGACAAATTTTTAAGATTGTACCACAAAAAAAACGCAGTACAGTTGTTGAAAAATAATGTATATAAAATGCATATAATAAATATTAAATGGTGTACCTGTATACATTTGCATTGATTGACAACTCCTATTGACGTCATGACAGGTAATAAGATATTTTTGTAAATAATTTCTATATTTGTTAATATGAAACTTCTCGTCAGGGGAGACTATTAAAATTGTGTATTTATGTTAACTTAGCATTAACTAGCATAGCGTAGTCCTGTTTTATATAGATGAAATTATGCAGAAAAGTCTATATTTTTATTTTATTCTTGAAATAAACTCCTGCATGTTATGATGAAACCCTTTTGATCCTTAAGAGGCACTAACCACAAGGAGAAAGTATTTTTCCTTCCCATTTTGAGAAACACAAAAAAAATAAAAATTTCTAACATTCTTAGTAGCCATCTTCTAATTTTCTGATGTAACTATGGGATTTTAAGGCACAGCAGATGTACAGGTCATGTTTTACTAAGGCTTAATGAGAACCTGTCACATTGAACGTGGTGTTTAGTCTGCCCAAAGCATGTTATAGAGCAGGAGGAGCTGAGCAGATTGATATATAGTTTTTTTGGGAAAAGATTCCTTAATCTTTGCTCATTCTGGGCGTAGGAGTCCAGTGGGCGGACCTTCTTAGTAATCAACAGTCTTAAATAAGTCACTAAGTAGGACCGCCCACTGACTCCTAAGCCAAGATTGAGTACAGATTTAGCTCTACTGCATTTCTTCCTACAAACCTATATATCAATCTGCTCCGCTTTTCCTGCTCTATAACATGCCGCCTGCAGATCACATATTTTCGGTGTGACAGGATGTTTGGTTTTCTTTTTTTGTTTTTTAAAGGTAATGTAAAAGAAATACCACTATACAGAATATAATGAAGTGTTGCGCTTTGGTCTGAGCTTTTTGATGTACTGTAGATGACTGAATACTGATTCTGTTTTTGTGCTTGCATGTCTAACAGCAAAATGCACCTTTTATTTTGGAGCTGGTCATTTTGTGTAAAAAAAAATTTTTTTTTTTCACTCGAAAGTATTTTATAAATTGCAGTTGCTTAGTTTTATTGGAAACACTACAGACAGACATTAGGCAGTGCTCTTATCTAACAGGAAATCCCCAGTGTCATGATCAGCGGGGCCCTATCCAATGAAAAGGTAATGTGTGTCTCTTTTTTTGTGTGTTCTATAAACTATTCGTTCTTCAGTTTCTTTTTATATCTATATTAAAGGGAAGTGGTCACATGGAGAGTGTTCTGTCTACAGGTAGGATGTTATAGAGCAGGAGGAGCTGAGCAGATTCACATGTACATTCCTCAACTTTCAAATTGCAACATCGAAACGGATATCTTGGGAGTTCTGGAAATCACAGAATCCATAGACATGTTAATAATCTGCAATTGATAAAAAAAAAAAAAAACTGGAAACAATATTCCAAACTTCTCAAAGTATGAGCGCCATGTCCAGCAATACACACACGTGCACATCTTGGCATGCTATCAGTGAGGTTATTGATGGTTGTCTGAGGAATGTTATACCACACTGCTTTCACTTGGGCATACAAATCATAAAGGATGGCTGCTGGCAGCTCTCTTTGCAGTTGCCAACCAATGATGTCCGAGATATGCTTGTTGAGGAACAAGTCCAGAGATGCTGAAGCCCATAGTAGTACATTTAGATCATGCAAGATGCTCACAGTAGCACAAACGTGGCCTGGCTTTGTCCTGTTGAAAAATTGCTTTTGGGACACTTTGGAGAAATGGCTGTACCACTGGTTCCACAACCAAATCCATGTATTGCCAAAGCTATTAGTGTATCTGAAATGATGACTAGAGGAGGAGTACTGGCGTCCATATATATATATTTATTATTCCACCCCACACCATAATCCCGAGAGTAGGACTGGTGTGATGTTCCCTTGTGAAGGCCTCTTTATAGCAGTGTCCAGACCAATCTTTGGCTATCATTGAGTTCAAGACAAAAGCGTGACTCGTGGCTGAAGAGGAAAGACCTCCATTCAGGAGTGTATCTGTAGAGGCTACAGAAGTAGCAATCGCTTCCAGGCCCTGGAGCCTGAGGGGGACCCAAAGGGCTTCAACATAAGAAGACATCAGAAGATACAACATGTTACGTGGGGGACCTATTACGGATTTTGCTTTGGGGCACAGGGGCTTAAAGTTGCGCCAGGTCTTTGGTAGCAGAGGCCAATGTAGCTGGATATCTGGCTCATAGCCCAACGTTGTACAAATGCCTTCTGATGATGTGTTGACACCCTAGGCTTGGGATGTGATGTTCAATTTGACTTGCAGTACAGAATGGATCACTATGTGCCGGGTCATAGTGATAAGCCAATGTGTGTCTGTTCAACGATTCTGTTCCTCTCGGTTTGCAACAAGTGGCTATAATGGCATTTTGGTGATCAGACATTGCATGTTCTTACCACACCACGTGATCCAATTTTTGGAGTTTCATGTAACTAAAAAAAAAAACACTTTGCTTTCAATCTGTCTTTTATGCCCCTCCCACATGCCAAAATGGTGCTATGTTCTTGAAAATTTGAGCATCTGCAGATCTTAGTGACTCTCTGATTTGCACAATCTTACGGCTTGAACTTCTTGGTGTTGCAATTTCAATATTAAGGAGTGTAGTTTAGTGGGAAAGGATTCAGTATAACTTTTTATCCATTGGTGAGAAGTCAAGGAGGCGGACCTAACGGTGATTGACAACTTTCTCTGGACGAACAGTCATGGAGCGGAGGCTGTCACTGATAGGACCACCTCCTTGTCTGCACAACAAAGAGCAGAGATTTTGATATGTTAAATACAGTTCTACTGAATATTTTCCCATATACTATATTGATCTGCTCAGCTCCTTGTGCTCTGTAACATGCTGCCTTAACAGCATTAGTCAGGTTAGCATTGACAGGTTACCTTTTAAGGGGTTTTTGGATTCCTTGTGAAGAAAATGAAAAAGGCACATACTTAAAAAAAAAAAAAAAAAAAGTTTACGCCAATGTCTAGTCATAACCACGATAGTAAATCTGGGCCAGTGTATATAACACACCGTGTTACTTTTTTCTTTTCAGGCTTGTTTACATTGGCAGATGATATCCATATGTACCCTGTATCTAGTTTGATAAAGTGTGTGGTTATCTATAGAGCGGTTATTCTTAGCATATGTGTGATGGCTCTACACTAAATATAGCATGCTTCAGAGAGTAGATACAGCGAACCATAGAACGTGCATCACAAGAGGCCAACACATAGCATGAATGAGTCCTAGAGTTCAGGTTGCTGCAGATAACATTTGGAGGCATAAACCTGTTCTGGATTTTACCCAATTATAATATATAGTATAACAAAAAAAAACTTGTTTGGGGAGGATTTATTAAGACTGGTGTTTCCAACTCTACTCTTAAAAAGGAACTTTCGCCACCTCCACCCATTTTAGTTTTTAGCATCTGTTAATAGGCGCCGCTCCACTGATTCCAGCGCAGTTGGAATTTTCTCTCTAGCCTCCACCATTCCAGACTGGACAATTGGCCAGGACCACAGTCTCCAAAGGGCCCCCCCCCCCCTGAAATCTGGAACCTGATGACTCCAAATCAGGGGAGCTCTAATTACAGCTGTATCGGTCTCTAATTATAGCAGAGTTAGACTGGATCCTCCGGTGGGCCTAGGCAGCACCGAGGCCCGGCCACATCACTAACGGAAAGGGGCCTAGCATCATGTTCTGCCAGCCCCTTTCCAATAGAAGCCTGCCCAGGTGTTCTTCATGTGACCGCTGAGGCCCAATCACATGCCTCAGCAGTGACGTCTGGGATGTGTGACATCAGCTACAGACCTAAAGAGGAAGCTGGAGGAGACAATAGAGCAACACGAGCATGCCCAGGAGATGTGAGACAAGGTAACTATAACTGTTTGTTTTCCATCACCTCCCCTGGGCCTCAGACTATTATACTCTGGGTTCTGAAAAGTCCCCAGAGTAAAATAAAGCATTGAAACGGACCAGACTGCCAAACCTCACGAATAGTCATCAAAACAAATTTCAAGCTGTTTGCCTGAAGCTGCCACTGTGGAGTATTATACTGGGGGAGGCAGTGTGGGGAGCCTGTTATACTGTGAGACTTATTCTTATGCACTGTACGGAGCTTATTATATTGTGTGGGAGCCACTGTGGAGCATTATACTATGGAGTGGGTAGGCTCTGGAGAGCATATTATACTATGTGGGGAACCTTTTATATTGTGTGGGACTGCTTGGGGGGGGGGGGTGCATATTATACTTTCCTGTGCATCTGACGGTCCCCAGCATCCTCTTCGGGGCTCTTCCAGTCTGTGACTAGGGTCACATGCTCCAGGATCACTGCAGTGTCC
This sequence comes from Leptodactylus fallax, assembly GCA_947044405.1. NCBI lineage: Eukaryota > Metazoa > Chordata > Amphibia > Anura > Leptodactylidae > Leptodactylus > Leptodactylus fallax. The sequence goes on along the minus strand of CAMRHE010000130.1, from coordinate 3,816,747 downwards.
TCTGGCGTGCATGAACCCATTTGCAGGGAGAAGAGACCTGAAGAACATGCAGAAGAGACCCAGACAGAGCCAGGATGCCCAGGAGATGTAAGGTGTGTATAAGTGTTTATTTTTAATCACCTCCCCTGGGCCTCTACTTATTGTACTCTGGGTTCTGAGGAGACCCAAAAGCATAATAATAGCACCAAAATTAACTGGAGGGCCGAACCTCTCAAATATTTGTTGAATTTTGTGGTGTTCACATAAAGTGGCTCAAGATGGGCTCTTAAGAGCATTTTATACAGTGTGGTGCCACTATTTAGAATAGTATACTGTGTGGGGGGCACTGTGGAGTTTTATATTTTAGAGGGCTCTGGGTAACATATTACATTGTGTGGGGCCCCTTCACTATTCACATCATATGCCATCTGTTTTATAGAAGCAGAGCACTATTATTACAGGCTGTAATAACATGATTATAAAACAGATCCTGTGTAATGTAAATGGCGAAGGAGTCACAGAGCTCACATAAGAACCACAGTAACTTCAAACGGTTCATCAGCAGAGGCCCTGTGTGTTATACTCCCATTGATCTCTTAGACTGTTAGGATCAGCAGACCCTGCAGATCAGCGGTTTTCCACAGCATGCAGTTGTTGGTACTATAGATGTATCCCTTTCAAGTATCTGAGATACCACTGCAGCACCCATAACTGTCACTGTCAAAAGTACGCTGTAGGGAGGGGGCCCCAGAGCAAACTTTATCCACAAGACTTAAGTTACGCCACTGCATGTGGGGCCACTATGGGGGGCCCAGGGGAGCATTTTATACTGTGAGGGCCACTGTGGAGCATTATATATACCATGGGGGGGCCACTGTGGAGCATTATATACCATGGGGGCAGGGCCGGTTTTAGGCAAAATGTGGCCCTGGGCAAAATTAAAAACTAGGCCTCAAATGCTGATATACAAACAACACCATCATCTTCCAGTGGCAACCACTTTAATAACGCCTCTTTTCTGCCCCCAAAACAGTAATAACAATCCCCATTTTCCCAAACACAATTAAAATGAGCACTTTTGTACCGCCTAATAGATTTTTGCACCCAGTCATCAGTTGTTATAACGCCTCCTTCTAAATAGTCCCTTCTTTTTAATTATTTTACACCTTTATCAGTAATAGCTCCCTTATAAATGATTAGTGCCACGTATCAGTAGTAATCCCCCTTCTCTGTAATAGTTCCCCTTTATCAGTAAGTCACCCTGTAAAAATTATACTGCTCCCTTATAAATAGTTCCTCCCTTATAAATAGCTTGTCTTATAATAGTTCACCCTATTAATAGCCCCCCCCGCATATATAATTTCCCTTTATAATAGCCCACTTATATGACTAGTGGCCCAACACAGTATAACATGCTCTACAGTGGCCCCACAGAGTATAATATGCTCCCAAGAACCCCCACACAATATAATACACTCCACAGTTGCCCCACACAGTATAACAGGCTTCCCACACAGTATAACAGGCTTCCCACACAGTATAACAGACTTCCCACACAGTATAACAGGCTTCCCACACAGTATAACAGGCTTCCCACACAGTATAACAGGCTTCCCACACTGCCCCTTCCCCCCAGTATCCAGTATAAAGCTCCACAGCGGCCCACAGTATAATTTCCCCAGAAGGCCCCCCTAGTATAATCCTACACAGTGGCCACACACAATATAATATGCTCCCAGAGCGCCCCACCAGTATAATGCTCAACAGTGGCCCCACACAGTATAACATGCTCCACAATGACCTCCACACAATATAATATACTCCCCAGAGGGGTTCCCCCAGTATAATACTCCAAAGTGGCCCAAAACAGTATAATATGCTCCACAGAGTGACCTCCCCATTATAATGCTATACGGCCCCACACAAATATAATATGCTGCACAGTGGTCCCACACAGTATAATAGGCTCCCCACACTGCGTCCCAGCATAATATGCTCTCCAGAGGGCCCCCCCAGTGTAATGCTCCACAGGGGCCCCATATAGTATAATATGCTCTCCAGAGGGGCCCCACACAGTATAATATGCTAGAAAGAGGGCCCCCCCCCAGTATAATGCTCCACAGTGGCACCACAAACTCACTCAGTGCTATTATATTATACTCTGGGGTCTCTTCAGACCCCAGAGTATAATCGGAGGTCCAGGGGAGGTACAGTGCCTTGCGAAAGTTTTCGGCCCCCTTGAACTTTTCAACCTTTTGCCACATTTCGGGCTTCAAACATAAAGATATAAAATTTTTATTTTTTGGTGAAGAATCAACAAGTGGGACACAATTGAGAAGTGGAATGAAATTTATTGCTTATTTTAAACGTTTGTAAAAAATTTAAAACTGAAAAGTGGGGCGTGCAATATTATTCGGCCCCTTTACTTTCAGTGCAGCAAACTCACTCCAGAAGTTCAGTGAGGATCTCTGAATGATCCAATGTTGTACTAAATGACTGAGGATAAATATAATCCACCTGTGTGTAATCAAGTCTCCGTATAAATGCACCTGCTCTGTGATAGTCTCAGGGTTCTGTTTAAAGCGCAGAGAGCATCATGAAGACCAAGGAACACACCAGGCAGGTCTGTGATACTGTTGTGGAGAAGTTTAAAGCCGGATTTGGATACAAAAAGATTTCCCAAACTTTAAACATCCCAAGGAGCACTGTGCAAGCGATCATATTGAAATGGAAGGAGTATCAGACCACTGCAAATCTACCAAGACCCGGCCGTCCCTCTAAACTTTCATCTCAAACAAGGAGAAGACTGATCAGAGATGCAGCCAAGAGGCCCATGATCACTCTGGATGAACTGCAGAGATCTACAGCTGAGGTGGGAGAGTCTGTCCAAAGGACAACAATCAGTCGTACACTGCACAAATCTGGCCTTTATGGAAGAGTGGCAAGAAGAAAGCCATTTCTCAAGGATATCCATAAAAAGTCTCATTTAAAGTTTGCCACAAGCCACCTGGGAGACACACCAAACATGTGGAAGAAGGTGCTCTGGTCAGATGAAACCAAAATCGAACTTTTTGGCCACAATGCAAAACGATATGTTTGGCGTAAAAGCAACACAGCTCATCACCCTGAACACACCATCCCACTGTCAAACATGGTGGTGGCAGCATCATGGCTTGGGCCTGCTTTTCTTCAGCAGGGACAGGGAAGATGGTTAAAATTGATGGGAAGATGGATGGAGCCAAATGCAGGACCATTCTGGAAGAAAACCTGTTGGAGTCTGCAAAAGACCTGAGACTGGGACGGAGATTTATCTTCCAACAAGACAATGATCCCAAACATAAAGCAACATCTACAATGGAATGGTTCACAAATAAACGTATCCAGGTGTTAGAATGGCCAAGTCAAAGTCCAGACCTGAATCCAATCGAGAATCTGTGGAAAGAGCTGAAAACTGCTGTTCACAAACGCTCTCCATCCAACCTCACTGAGCTCCAGCTGTTTTCCAAGGAAGAATGGGCAAGAATTTCAGTCTCTCGATGTGCAAAACTGATAGAGACATACCCCAAGCGACTTGAGGCTGTAATCGCAGCAAAAGGTGGCGCTACAAAGTATTAACTTAAGGGGGCCGAATAATTTGGCATACCCCACTTTTCAGTTTATTTTTTACAAAAGTTTAAAATAACCAATAAATTTCGTTCCACTTCACAATTGTGTCCCACTTGTTGTTGATTCTTCACCAAAAAATTTTAATTTTATATCCTTATGTTTGAAGCCTGAAATGTGGCAAAAGGTTGAAAAGTTCAAGGGGGCCAAATGCTTTCGCAAGGCACTGTAAGGGAAAATAACGAATGGTTATATTCACCTTGCTTTACTTCTCCTGGGCCTCCTCGCACTGCTCCGCTGTCCCCGGCGCTGGCTTCCTCTTCTCTGTGGCTGATGTCACGCATTCTGGACGTCACCACTGAGGCCAGGCCCAATCACAGGACATTCGGAACGTGTGACATCACCTGAAGTCTAGAAGATGGCGTCACATGTTGACGCTAAGTACAGGTGAGTAAAAATGTTTGTTATTTTTACTCACCTCTGGAAAGGGGCCATGCGGCACATGACGCTGGGTTCCTTTCTGTTATTGATTCTGGGGGGCCCTTTCGGAATGGGGGCCCTGGGCAATTGCCCAGTTTGCCCCCCCTCCCCCCAACGCCGGCCCTGATGGAGGGGACTATTACTAATAATATTTATAAAGCAGGGGCTATTATTTATAAGGATGCACTAATATATTAGGCAGTACAAAGGTGGTCATTTGAATTGTGTGTGTGAAAATGGGGGTTGTTATTACTGTTTGGGGCAGAAAGGAGACATTACTAAAGGGGTTGCCAGTGGAAGTACTGCACTGTCTTCTTAATTCACTGAATATGATGGCGTTGTTGGTATACCAGCATTTGGGGCTCTGCTTTTAATTTTACCTAGGGTCACACTTTGTCTTAAACCGGCCCTGCTTGCATCCTACTGATCTTTTTGCTGTAAGTATTGGGGCCCTGCATTCTGTGCTGTATCCACTCTCATGCTCTGGGATAGATTCATAAGTCTAATCTTCCTGTCAAATTTCCTGTTAAAGTTACACTTAGATAAGAAATAATTGCACATGTTAATGCTTAAAGGGGGTGTCCACTTTCAGACCAATATTGAGAGATGATTGTCCTTACTCTTGAGAATCCTGTGTGCTATTATGAAGTAACCACCATGACCCACCCCCAGAGGCGAGAACTTGCTAACACTAGATCATATATTTTAGGTGCATCCATTCATAGGAGGACTTCCGTGGCATTGACATCCCCAGCCTTGAAATAAGGCCAAATATACATGGCCATATTGGGTGGGGAAACATGGTACATGTGACAGCTGCATTTACTGACCTAGTCACAGCTCCTGTGACCTGAACTTACGGCACCGTGACACTGTCAGTGCTGCACAGGAGCGCTGTGATATTTCTAAAGCTTATAGTATCATAATTCATGAAGATGCAAGGACAGGTCACAGGGGCCATGGCTAGTTGGGAAATGAAAACGACAAAGGGAATGTGTTGCCCCCTTTGGACACGGCCATGTGCCTGTGGCCTTAGGGTATGTCCAATCTATTAGAAATAGCTCTAAACATAGAAAAAAGGACCAAACTGCTTAGAATAGGTTAAAAAAAATAAAAGTAGTAGCACTTTCCTCACCAATCTCCAAATGTAGCCCATTGTTCTAGGGTAGAATGAATGGGTTCTAAGCTTCTAAGAGGTTTAGGTATCACCGCCTGTGTCTACTTGATCGCTTGTGACTGTCAGTATTTGGTATCATCCCGTGTCCACAATAAAGCAGGCAGTTTAGGGATGCATTTAGGAGAGGTATATTTACGGACTGTGACTTGGACCACACTGCAACAACAAATGCTTATAGAGGGTGTGTTAGCTGAACCAGATGCAGCTCTACTTACTGGATCTACTTCAAGGAGTCTTAGGAGTCCATACATTCTAAAGACCCTTTCCCCTTGCAGACAACTGTATGAATGGTCAGTGTGCTATCCTCGTTTTCCCTGGATAGCATACTGACCCATTCATTTCTATGAGCCCGTACACAGGACCGTGAATTACACAGTCCTGTGTGCGGGCCCACAGTCCAGGCCGCAAAATATGGAACAGGTCCTATTCCTGTCCAATTTTGTGGCCGCACCTCTGCGGCTCCTATTCATTGAATGAAATGGGCTGCGGAAGAATGGCCGGTGCACTGGCATCTCATCCATGTATTGCACGTGCGCCGCCCATGCTGTTCATTCACAGTCGTGTGCAACCAACTTAAGACTTACCCTACCTGGTCCCTTTCAATGGACAGAAAATTACTGCTTACTGAATTATTAGCCATAATTGGTGATTATAAATTGAGTGGCATTTCCTGTGTATCAAGAGGGACCAGGAAATAGAGACCAGCAGGGGAACTAAGCAACGCCTAAATGGGAAATATCAGTGAGATATTGCTTCTATTAGTGCTTTAAAAAAAAAAAAAAAAATTGTAAATATTTAAAAATTCCAAAAACAGTGCCACACCTGTCCACAGGATGAGTGTGGTATTGCAGCTCCATTCACTTCAATGAATAGGTGCTGCAACACCCGACATAACGAATACACAAGCGTGGCGCTATTTTTGGAAGGCAGCAGCCATGATTTTTAATCCTGCACAATCCATTTAATATCCGAGACAAAGCTTGATCCTATTTGTGTATCAGTCGTTGCTTTTCTCCATGGATCTTATATACTTGGTTAAATGGTTGTCCTCAGACGTTTTAAGGAATAATTTGGACAATAATGTATAGCCAAGGCATTTATTTGATGTAACATTACATGCTTGGTCTAATATGTCAGTCCTTCAGTTACCACTCAAACGTATAAATATATATACACAAGTAAATACAGGTATATCTTCCCATAAATACCAAACACTGTAGATACTTCTGGTAAATATGGCAATCTGGGTGAAAGCAAATCTGATTGAGCCATTATTGGTTTATCATAATCCTGGTAAATATTTTTTTTTCCAGTTTTTATGCAAAATTAAAAAATTAAATTTTACAAAAATTGCAAAGATTACAAATTTAGCTTTTTTGATTTCTTGCATATAGATTTTGTAAATCTTTTCAAGGCTGTTTTTGACCAGTACACCTTATACACATTCATGATTGCACTACAGTGCTTACATTGAAACCACGCTGGGACTGTACTGCCACCTGGTGTCTACTTTTTATATTACAGACAAGCAGATGCCTATGTAGTGTATCAGATCTTTGTGTATCGATTACTTGCAGTTGGAGGAGCTATTTTTATAGGAAAATTATTTATTTCTCAGGACCAACATCTGCATATTTCTTTTTTTGTAAAATCCTGCCCAAATGCTTTATAAGACAAATATTGGCGAGCTGGATTACTGTGAGAAGTATGCCATACTCCGTGTTATTCTTCTGATTGTCATATTTAAAGGGAGCCTGTAACACCGAAAATGCAGGCAGTATATCATAAAGCAGGAGGAGCTGAGCAGATTAATATATAGTTTTATGGGAAAAGTTCCAGGATAAATTGCCATTTATTCTATGAAACCCCAGCTCATTCTGGCCTTAGGAGTCCAGTGGGTGGTCCTAGTAAGTAGAACCACCCACTAGACTCCTAAACCCAGAATGAGATTTAATGATTTCCACAAAGTTATATATCAATCTTCTCAGCTCCTCCTGCTCTGTAACATGCTACTTAGAGATTGCACTTTTTTGTGTCACAGGTTAATTTTAATATAGAAAATTTCTTATCTGGGTATATGTTTTTGCCTTTTCTAATCAAAGCTATTTATTGGGTCTCCATGCTGAGTGCAAACATACATATATACATATACTGCAGCAACACTAAGAGCTGGCTGGGGGCTCTAGATTTCTGATTTATTCTGTATTTGCTGGATCCCTATAAAATTAGGATGTTAAGGTCCATACACTGTTATCAGTAACAGTGTATCCCACAAATGATATATTTGTTAAACACATTCTCTCTAATGTGTATCTGCAGGCATACACGTCTGTGCTATGGATAGGTTGGGCATAAAACCTGCTTAAGGCTGAGGCCCAACGTTGCAGAAACGCAGCTGTTTTTGTTGCAGATTTTGTTGCATTTTTTTGAGCCAAAGCCAAAAATGGCTACAAAAGGAATGGGAAATATATAGGAAGTTCTTATACTTCTTTCTTCTGCTCAATCCACTCCTGAATTTGGCTCAAAAAACTACAGCAAAATCTGCAACAAAAAACGCTGCGTTTCCGCATTTTTTGGAAAAACTCCACTGTAGTTTTGATGGTGATTTCACGTCTGCAATTTTAGTTTTTTGTTGCTTGCGGGGTTTTTTTCTCCAAATGTTACAAGACATTTAATAATAAAATATAAAATGTCCAACATACATAGTGCTTTTTTTCCCCCTTGACGTTTATTATATTTCATTACTTTTATAAAAAAAAAAAAAAAAAATGCAGCATTTCTCTGAAGTTTATTTTAGGTGTTTTCCTATTAATTTCATTATAGAAAAAAAAAAAAAAAACAGTAAAAATTCTGTGTGTAGAAAAAAAAATGTAAAAACTGTGTATGAAGATGGCCTTAATGCAGTTTACTGATCCAATGCTAGAAGTGGATCCATTATAACTCTTTCCTTTATCCCTCATTTTTGTTAAATCCACTTAATTTGGTAGCATCAAAAATTGCAGTGGAGTTTTTCCAAGAAAAACATTGTGTGAAAGTACTCTTAGTTTGATGGTCTAATAATCTTGTATTGACAGGGCCATGTTTATGGTTCAAGTAATATATGTCAGGACAAGAGAACTTTTCCTATGGGAACAATTTTGCTATTTTTGACCATCCATGGCCGTGTGAATGTAGCCTAAGCAAAAGCAGTGAGTGGCTTCTAGCTGGTGTGAATCTACCTTTTATTGTGTAATTGTTGTCATATATGCAAAGATCTTAGTAAAAGCCTTTAAAGATGGATGTTTTACATTTTACAAAAGGAACAAATGCTTTGACAAGTGATACCAGCTTTTGAGATATCCCTACAGGTAATGTGTGTAGCATATCACCTTTCCCCCAGGTAGAGAGGTTATAATTTGTAAGCTGCCTGTTTAACAATCCTCTCTGGGGAGATGTTCTGCCTTATAAGCTCATTTCTGTGAATCCAGATAATCTCTGCAGACCCCACGAATAATGCTGGGAACAATTTGCTCCAGCCCCGGGAATTCTCTGGTGAAGAATGTGTGGGAATTCTTGGGTTCAGATGCCATGTCCTTCAGGTCTTCTAATGGTGCCCATGCGACACCCACAGTATACACAGTTACTCCTGTAGGCATAGGCAAAGACAAAAGAATATATTTGTTATAATTTATACCAGATATTCAGCGTATATTTAAAGAACTAAAAAAATGAAGTAAAGTTCCTGTGGCAAGGGTCTTTCGGAACAGAATTTCTAGCTGATCATCAACATAGGTTTCTACAGGAAGACCTGGAGACCTTTATTAGAACAAAAACCGCCCCTTGATGATCAGCTGGAAAGGAGATCAATGTCTTCCATTGTTATGCCATGATTACTATTGATCACAGCATCACAAGGGTTGAACATTTGGGATCGTAGTTTTTCATCTATCAATTTAACTCACAATGGCATACATGTAAGACAGATAGTGCCAAAGTGTTTGGTGTACACTTTGTGATCATTAAAAACCTCTTAAGATTTGTTTTTCAGCGTATAAATTCAAGTTTGTAATCTAAGATTTAAAGAAATGATTGATCTATGTTATTTATTGATTATATTTCTTAAAATTGCTAGTAGGTTTTATACTCCATTCATTTCAGTATGAATCCAAGTAGGAAGAAACTTACTGTAGTCCTTTACTTCCTCCCTGCTGACATCAGCTATAGGAAACTGATAGGTAATTAGAGCTACAATAACTTAAATGTCTTACCCAACATCTGTCTGTATAATATCCATGCATTTAGGGACTGAATCCTGTCCTGGAAGACCAGGACGGTCTTTCCCAAATCTTACATTTACTTTTTTTTTTTTTTTTTTGGAAGGGGGAGGGAATATTCTTAATAATGATGTTTATGGTCAACTAAAAAAACATGCAAGTCAATGCAGCTTGTACTTTCCCTGTAACATGATCACTTATGGGAACACTTCCCCATGACATTTGTATACCTTCTATATAACTTTACCGCAATTCATATGGATTATTTTTGTTTTTAACAGGGTCGCTAGGGGGCGCCATAGATCATGCTTTCTTAAACCTAACATGTACCAAAATTTTTATCCGAAATAGAATATCTAGAAAAGGTGATCTGGACTGTCATGAAATCTCACTACAGTGTAACATTTTGCAGCTGCAGAAATGTTCTGAATACCTTAGTACACATTTTTCATTTACCTGCTCTGTGTGCTGCGATGGCTGGTCCCCGGACGTCGTCATATGACTGACCATCGGTTATAATAACCAAGAAGTTTTTGTTGTGTCCATCCTTGGTTGGCTGGAAGACATTGCGCACAGCAAAATTGATGGCATCCCCAGTGGCAGTGCCACCACTCATGTAGCGGATGTTGTAAATGGCTCGTAACACATCATCCTTGTTGGTGTAGTCATTCAGACCGAACTCTAAGCGTTGATCGTAGGTGAATTGTACGGCACCCACTTTTGCGCCCACATCAGAGACCTCAAAGGCACGTACAATGTTACTTATGAATTCCAACATAAGACGGAAATTTTGGTCACCAACACTACTGGAGCCGTCAATCAGGAAACCAATGTTGACAGAGTTGTAACAGGTCTTGCTACAGAAAAGCTGCTCGTGAGTACACAACTTCTGCACCAGAGGCTTTGCATACTTTGCCGTGCCAAACCAGTTATGCATGTGGAAGGAGAAAAAACTATTGTTCCTGCAGACAGCCTGGAGAATACAAGGTACAGTCATTCACTTGTAACGCTCACCCTCTTATATGATTATTATTATTACTATTTTTAACAATAGTTTTTATTGAAGATTTAAACAAGTTTACAAAACGGTAACAACCACCATCCTTATTTAGGAGGGAAAATAGAAAATGAGTAATACCAATATATCTTTAACAAATAAATTACAGATTCTGAAAACATAAACTCTACTTGATGCTAGGTTCACACATGCATTGGGGTCTCCGTTCTTCGGGTCCGCTTGTGGTCTCGAAAAACGGAAAACCACTCTACTTAAAAAGTGATTACCCACGGAAACCTGCGGACCCCATAGACTATAATGGGGTCCGCTGGGTTTCCGCCCGAAAAATGCGGACAGAAAAGTCCTGTAAGCAGGAGGTAAGTGCTGGCTGGGGGACACTGTTAGGGACATTAATCTATATGGGGCCACTGCTGAGGGAACATTAGTCTGTACAGAGCCACTGCTGGGGGGGGGGGACAATATACTGTACAGAGCCACTGCTGGGGGCGGGGACAATATACTGTACAGAGCCACTGCTGGGGGGGGGGGACTATACTGTACAAAGCCACTGCTAGGGGAGATAACAAGATACTGTACAGAGCCACTGCTGGGGGAGGTGACAATAGACTGTACAGAGCCACTGCTAGGGGAGGTAACAATATACTGTACAGAGCCACTGCTAGGGGGATGACAATATACTGTACAGAGCCACTGCTGGGGGGCGGGGGACAATATACTGTACAGAGCCACTGCTGGGGGAGGGAACAATATACTGTACAGAGCCGCTGCTGGGGGAGGTAACAATATACTATACAGAGCCTCTGCTGGGGGGGACAATATACTGTACAGAGCCACTGCTGGGGGAGGTGACAATATACTGTACAGAGCCACTGCTGGAGGAGATAACAATATACTGTACAGAGCCACTGCTAGGGGAGATGACAATATACTATACAGAGCCACTGCTGGGGGGGGGGACAATATACTGTACAGAGCCACTGCTGGGGGGGGGGGACTATACTGTACAGAGCCACTGCTGGGGGAGGTAACAATATACTGTACAAAGCCACTGCTAGGGGAGATAACAAGATACTGTACAGAGCCACTGCTGGGGGAGGTGACAATAGACTGTACAGAGCCACTGCTGGGGGAGGTGACAATATACTGTACAGAGCCACTGCTGGGGGAGGTAACAATATACTGTAGAAAGCCACTGCTAGGGGAGATAACAATATACTGTACAGAGCCACTGCTGGTTGAGGTAACTATATACTATACAGAGCCACTGCTGGGGGGGGGGAACAATATACTGTACAGAGCCACTGCTGGGGGAGGTGACAATATACTGTGCAGAGCCACTGCTGGGGGAGGTGACAATATACTGTGCAGAGCCACTGCTGGGGGAAGTGACAATATACTGTACAGAGCCACTGCTGGGGGAGGTGACAATATACTGTACAGAGCCACTGCTGGGGGAGGTGACAATATACTGTACAGAGCCACTGCTGGGGGAGGTGACAATATACTGTACAGAGCCACTGCTGGGGGAGGTGACAATATATTGTACAGAGCCACTGCTGGGGGAGGTGACCATATACTGTACAGAGCCACTGCTGGGGGAGATGACAATATACTGTACAGAGCCACTGCTGGGGGGGACAATAGACTGTACAGAGCCACTGCTGGGGAAGGTAACAATATACTGTACAGAGCCACTGCTGGGGGAAAATATACTATACAGAGCCACTGCTGGGGGGGGGGAAACAATATACTGTACAGAGCAACTGCTAGGGTGGGGACAATAGACTGTACAGAGCCACTGCTGGGGGGACAATATACTGTACAGAGCCACTGCTGGGGGGACAATATACTGTACAGAGCCACTGCTGGGGGGGACAATATACTGTACAGAGCCACTGCTGGGGAAGGTAACAATATACTGTACAGAGCCACTGCTGGGGGGACAATATACTATACAGAGCCACTGCTGGGGGGGGGGGAAACAATATACTGTACAGAGCAACTGCTGGGGTGGGGACAATAGACGGTACAGAGCCACTGCTGGGGGGGACAATATACTGTACAGAGCCACTGCTGGGGGCGGGGACAATATACTGTACAGAGCCACTGCTGGGGGTGGGACAATATACTGTACAGAGCCACTGCTGGAGGGACAATATATTATACAGAGCCACTGCTGGGGAAGGTAACAATATACTGTACAGAGCCACTGCTGGGGGAGGTGACAATTACTGTACAGAGCCACTGCTGGGGGAGGTAACAATATACTGTACAGAGCCACTGCTAGGGGAGATGACAATATACTGTACAGAGCCACTGCTGGGGGGGGGACAATATACTGTACAGAGCCACTGCTGGGGGCGGGGACAATATACTGTACAGAGCCACTACTGGGGGGGGGACAATATACTGTACAGAGCCACTGCTGGGGGAGGTAACAATATACTGTACAAAGCCACTGCTAGGGGAGATAACAAGATACTGTACCGAGCCACTGCTGGGGGGGAACAAAAGACTGTACAGAGCCACTGCTAGGGGAGATAACAATATACTGTACAGAGCCACTGCTGGTTGAGGTAACTATATACTATACAGAGCCACTGCTGGGGGGGGGAACAATATACTGTACAGAGCCACTGCTGGGGGAGGTGACAATATACTGTACAGAGCCACTGCTGGGGGAGGTGACAATATACTGTACAGAGCCACTGCTGGGGGAGGTGACAATATACTGTACAGAGCCACTTCTGGGGGAGGTGACAATATACTGTACAGAGCCACTGCTAGGGGAGATGACAATATACTGTACAGAGCCACTGCTGGGGGGGACAATATACTATACAGAGCCACTGCTGGGGAAGGTAACAATATACTGTACAGAGCCACTGCTGGGGGGACAATATACTATACAGAGCCACTGCTGGGGGGGGGGAAACAATATACTGTACAGAGCAACTGCTGGGGTGGGGACAATAGACTGTACAGAGCCACTGCTGGGGGGGACAATATACTGTACAGAGCCACTGCTGGGGAAGGTAACAATATACTGTACAGAGCCACTGCTGGGGGGACAATATACTATACAGAGCCACTGCTGGGGGGGGGGGAAACAATATACTGTACAGAGCAACTGCTGGGGTGGGGACAATAGACTGTACAGAGCCACTGCTGGGGGGGACAATATACTGTACAGAGCCACTGCTGGGGGGGACAATATACTTTACAGAGCCACTGCTGGGGAAGGTAACAATATACTGTACAGAGCAACTGCTGGGGTGGGAACAATAGACTGTACAGAGCCACTGCTGGGGGGGGGACAATATACTGTACAGAGCCACTGCTGGGGGCGGGGACAATATACTGTACAGAGCCACTGCTGGGGGGGGACTATACTGTACAGAGCCACTGCTGGGGGAGGTAACAATATACTGTACAAAGCCACTGCTAGGGGAGATAACAAGATACTGTACAGAGCCACTGCTGGGAGAGGTGACAATAGACTGTACAGAGCCACTGCTGGGGGAGGTGACAATATACTGTACAGAGCCACTGCTGGGGGAGGTGAAAATTACTGTACAGAGCCACTGCTGGGGGAGGTAACAATATACTGTACAGAGCCACTGGTAGGGGAGATGACAATATACTGTACAGAGCCACTGCTGGGGGGGGGACAATATACTGTACAGAGCCACTGCTGGGGGAGGTGACAATATACTGTACAGAGCCACTGCTGGGGGAGGTGACAATATACTGTACAGAGCCACTGCTGGGGGAGGTGACAATATACTGTACAGAGCCACTGCTGGGGGAGGTGACAATATACTGTACATAGCCACTGCTGGGGGAGGTGACAATATACTGTACAGAGCCACTGCTGGGGGAGGTGACAATATACTGTACAGAGCCACTGCTGGGGGGGACAATATACTGTACAGAGCCACTGCTGGGAAAGGTAACAATATACTGTACAGAGCCACTGCTGGGGGGTGACAATATACTATACAGAGCCACTGCTGGGGGGGGGGAACAATATACTGTACAGAGCCACTGCTGGGGGAGGTGACAATATACTGTGCAGAGCCACTGCTGGGGGAGGTGACAATATACTGTGCAGAGCCACTGCTGGGGGAAGTGACAATATACTGTACAGAGCCACTGCTGGGGGAGGTGACAATATACTGTACAGAGCCACTGCTGGGGGAGGTGACAATATACTGTACAGAGCCACTGCTGGGGGAGGTGACAATATACTGTTAAGAGCCACTGCTGGGGGAGGTGACAATATATTGTACAGAGCCACTGCTGGGGGAGGTGACCATATACTGTACAGAGCCACTGCTGGGGGAGATGACAATATACTGTACAGAGCCACTGCTGGGGGGGACAATAGACTGTACAGAGCCACTGCTGGGGAAGGTAACAATATACTGTACAGAGCCACTGCTGGGGGAAAATATACTATACAGAGCCACTGCTGGGGGGGGGGAAACAATATACTGTACAGAGCAACTGCTAGGGTGGGGACAATAGACTGTACAGAGCCACTGCTGGGGGGACAATATACTGTACAGAGCCACTGCTGGGGGGACAATATACTGTACAGAGCCACTGCTGGGGGGACAATATACTGTACAGAGCCACTGCTGGGGAAGGTAACAATATACTGTACAGAGCCACTGCTGGGGGGACAATATACTATACAGAGCCACTGCTGGGGGGGGGGAAACAATATACTGTACAGAGCAACTTCTGGGGTGGGGACAATAGACGGTACAGAGCCACTGCTGGGGGGGACAATATACTGTACAGAGCCACTGCTGGGGGCGGGGACAATATACTGTACAGAGCCACTGCTGGGGGTGGGACAATATACTGTACAGAGCCACTGCTGGAGGGACAATATATTATACAGAGCCACTGCTGGGGAAGGTAACAATATACTGTACAGAGCCACTGCTGGGGGAGGTGACAATTACTGTACAGAGCCACTGCTGGGGGAGGTAACAATATACTGTACAGAGCCACTGCTAGGGGAGATGACAATATACTGTACAGAGCCACTGCTGGGGGGGGGGACAATATACTGTACAGAGCCACTGCTGGGGGCGGGGACAATATACTGTACAGAGCCACTACTGGGGGGGGACAATATACTGTACAGAGCCACTGCTGGGGGAGGTAACAATATACTGTACAAAGCCACTGCTAGGGGAGATAACAAGATACTGTACCGAGCCACTGCTGGGGGGGAACAAAAGACTGTACAGAGCCACTGCTAGGGGAGATAACAATATACTGTACAGAGCCACTGCTGGTTGAGGTAACTATATACTATACAGAGCCACTGCTGGGGGGGGGAACAATATACTGTACAGAGCCACTGCTGGGGGAGGTGACAATATACTGTACAGAGCCACTGCTGGGGGAGATGACAATATACTGTACAGAGCCACTGCTGGGGGAGGTGACAATATACTGTACAGAGCCACTGCTGGGGGAGGTGACAATATACTGTACAGAGCCACTGCTAGGGGAGATGACAATATACTGTACAGAGCCACTGCTGGGGGGGACAATATACTATACAGAGCCACTGCTGGGGAAGGTAACAATATACTGTACAGAGCCACTGCTGGGGGGACAATATACTATACAGAGCCACTGCTGGGGGGGGGGAAACAATATACTGTACAGAGCAACTGCTGGGGTGGGGACAATAGACTGTACAGAGCCACTGCTGGGGGGGACAATATACTGTACAGAGCCACTGCTGGGGAAGGTAACAATATACTGTACAGAGCCACTGCTGGGGGGACAATATACTATACAGAGCCACTGCTGGGGGGGGGGGGAAACAATATACTGTACAGAGCAACTGCTGGGATGGGGACAATAGACTGTACAGAGCCACTGCTGGGGGGGACAATATACTGTACAGAGCCACTGCTGGGGGGGACAATATACTTTACAGAGCCACTGCTGGGGAAGGTAACAATATACTGTACAGAGCAACTGCTGGGGGTGGGAACAATAGACTGTACAGAGCCACTGCTGGGGGGGGGACAATATACTGTACAGAGCCACTGCTGGGGGCGGGGACAATATACTGTACAGAGCCACTGCTGGGGGGGGACTATACTGTACAGAGCCACTGCTGGGGGAGGTAACAATATACTGTACAAAGCCACTGCTAGGGGAGATAACAAGATACTGTACAGAGCCACTGCTGGGAGAGGTGACAATAGACTGTACAGAGCCACTGCTGGGGGAGGTGACAATATACTGTACAGAGCCACTGCTGGGGGAGGTGAAAATTACTGTACAGAGCCACTGCTGGGGGAGGTAACAATATACTGTACAGAGCCACTGGTAGGGGAGATGACAATATACTGTACAGAGCCACTGCTGGGGGGGGGACAATATACTGTACAGAGCCACTGCTGGGGGAGGTGACAATATACTGTACAGAGCCACTGCTGGGGGAGGTGACAATATACTGTACAGAGCCACTGCTGGGGGAGGTGACAATATACTGTACAGAGCCACTGCTGGGGGAGGTGACAATATACTGTACATAGCCACTGCTGGGGGAGGTGACAATATACTGTACAGAGCCACTGCTGGGGGAGGTGACAATATACTGTACAGAGCCACTGCTGGGGGGGACAATATACTGTACAGAGCCACTGCTGGGGAAGGTAACAATATACTGTACAGAGCCACTGCTGGGGGGACAATATACTATACAGAGCCACTGCTGGGGGGGGGGGAAACAATATACTGTACAGAGCAACTGCTGGGGTGGGGACAATAGACTGTACAGAGCAACTGCTGGGGGGGACAATATACTGTACAGAGCCACTGCTGGGGAAGGTAACAATATACTGTACAGAGCCACTGCTGGGGGGACAATATACTATACAGAGCCACTGCTGGGGGGGGGGGAAACAATATACTGTACAGAGCAACTGCTGGGGTGGGAACAATAGACTGTACAGAGCCACTGCTGGGGGGGGACAATATACTGTACAGAGCCACTGCTGGGGGCGGGGACAATATACTGTACAGAGCCACTGCTGGGGGGGGACTATACTGTACAGAGCCACTGCTGGGGGAGGTAACAATATACTGTACAAAGCCACTGCTAGGGGAGATAACAAGATACTGTACAGAGCCACTGCTGGGGGAGGTGACAATAGACTGTACAGAGCCACTGCTGGGGGAGGTGACAATATACTGTACAGAGCCACTGCTGGGGGAGGTAACAATATACTGTAGAAAGCCACTGCTAGGGGAGATAACAATATACTGTACAGAGCCACTGCTGGTTGAGGTAACTATATACTATACAGAGCCACTGCTGGGGGGGGGGGACAATATACTGTACAGAGCCACTGCTGGGGGAGGTGACAATATACTGTGCAGAGCCACTGCTGGGGGAGGTGACAATATACTGTGCAGAGCCACTGCTGGGGGAGGTGACAATATACTGTACAGAGCCACTGCTGGGGGAGGTGACAATATACTGTACAGAGCCACTGCTGGGGGAGGTGACAATATACTGTACAGAGCCACTGCTGGGGGAGGTGACAATATACTGTACAGAGCCACTGCTGGGGGAGGTGACAATATATTGTACAGAGCCACTGCTGGGGGAGGTGACCATATACTGTACAGAGCCACTGCTGGGGGAGATGACAATATACTGTACAGAGCCACTGCTGGGGGGGACAATAGACTGTACAGAGCCACTGCTGGGGAAGGTAACAATATACTGTACAGAGCCACTGCTGGGGGGAAAATATACTATACAGAGCCACTGCTGGGGGGGGGAAACAATATACTGTACAGAGCAACTGCTAGGGTGGGGACAATAGACTGTACAGAGCCACTGCTGGGGGGACAATATACTGTACAGAGCCACTGCTGGGGGGGACAATATACTGTACAGAGCCACTGCTGGGGAAGGTAACAATATACTGTACAGAGCCACTGCTGGGGGGACAATATACTATACAGAGCCACTGCTGGGGGGGGGGGAAACAATATACTGTACAGAGCAACTGCTGGGGGTGGGGACAATAGACGGTACAGAGCCACTGCTGGGGGGGGACAATATACTGTACAGAGCCACTGCTGGGGGCGGGGACAATATACTGTACAGAGCCACTGCTGGGGGGGGGGGACAATATACTGTACAGAGCCACTGCTGGAGGGACAATATATTATACAGAGCCACTGCTGGGGAAGGTAACAATATACTGTACAGAGCCACTGCTGGGGGAGGTGACAATTACTGTACAGAGCCACTGCTGGGGGAGGTAACAATATACTGTACAGAGCCACTGCTAGGGGAGATGACAATATACTGTACAGAGCCACTGCTGGGGGGGGACAATATACTGTACAGAGCCACTGCTGGGGGCGGGGACAATATACTGTACAGAGCCACTACTGGGGGGGGGACAATATACTGTACAGAGCCACTGCTGGGGGAGGTAACAATATACTGTACAAAGCCACTGCTAGGGGAGATAACAAGATACTGTACCGAGCCACTGCTGGGGGGGAACAAAAGACTGTACAGAGCCACTGCTAGGGGAGATAACAATATACTGTACAGAGCCACTGCTGGTTGAGGTAACTATATACTATACAGAGCCACTGCTGGGGGGGGGAACAATATACTGTACAGAGCCACTGCTGGGGGAGGTGACAATATACTGTACAGAGCCACTGCTGGGGGAGGTGACAATATACTGTACAGAGCCACTGCTGGGGGAGGTGACAATATACTGTACAGAGCCACTGCTGGGGGAGGTGACAATATACTGTACAGAGCCACTGCTAGGGGAGATGACAATATACTGTACAGAGCCACTGCTGGGGGGGACAATATACTATACAGAGCCACTGCTGGGGAAGGTAACAATATACTGTACAGAGCCACTGCTGGGGGGACAATATACTATACAGAGCCACTGCTGGGGGGGGGGGAAACAATATACTGTACAGAGCAACTGCTGGGGTGGGGACAATAGACTGTACAGAGCCACTGCTGGGGGGGACAATATACTGTACAGAGCCACTGCTGGGGAAGGTAACAATATACTGTACAGAGCCACTGCTGGGGGGACAATATACTATACAGAGCCACTGCTGGGGGGGGGGAAACAATATACTGTACAGAGCAACTGCTGGGGTGGGGACAATAGACTGTACAGAGCCACTGCTGGGGGGGACAATATACTGTACAGAGCCACTGCTGGGGGGGACAATATACTTTACAGAGCCACTGCTGGGGAAGGTAACAATATACTGTACAGAGCAACTGCTGGGGTGGGAACAATAGACTGTACAGAGCCACTGCTGGGGGGGGACAATATACTGTACAGAGCCACTGCTGGGGGCGGGGACAATATACTGTACAGAGCCACTGCTGGGGGGGGGACTATACTGTACAGAGCCACTGCTGGGGGAGGTAACAATATACTGTACAAAGCCACTGCTAGGGGAGATAACAAGATACTGTACAGAGCCACTGCTGGGAGAGGTGACAATAGACTGTACAGAGCCACTGCTGGGGGAGGTGACAATATACTGTACAGAGCCACTGCTGGGGGAGGTGAAAATTACTGTACAGAGCCACTGCTGGGGGGAGGTAACAATATACTGTACAGAGCCACTGGTAGGGGAGATGACAATATACTGTACAGAGCCACTGCTGGGGGGGGGACAATATACTGTACAGAGCCACTGCTGGGGGAGGTGACAATATACTGTACAGAGCCACTGCTGGGGGAGGTGACAATATACTGTACAGAGCCACTGCTGGGGGAGGTGACAATATACTGTACAGAGCCACTGCTGGGGGAGGTGACAATATACTGTACAGAGCCACTGCTGGGGGAGGTAACAATATACTGTACAGAGCCACTGCTAGGGGAGATGACAATATACTGTACAGAGCCACTGCTGGAGGGGACAATATACTGTACAGAGCCACTGCTGGGGAAGGTAACAATATACTGTACAGAGCCACTGCTGGGGGGACAATATACTATACAGAGCCACTGCTGGGGGGGGGGGGAACAATATACTGTACAGAGCAACTGCTGGGGTGGGGACAATAGACTGTACAGAGCCACTGCTGGGGGGGACAATATACTGTACAGAGCCACTGCTGGGGGGGACAATATACTGTACAGAGCCACTGCTGGGGAAGGTAACAATATACTGTACAGAGCCACTGCTGGGGGGACAATATACTATACAGAGCCACTGCTGGGGGGGGGAAACAATATACTGTACAGAGCAACTGCTGGGGTGGGAACAATAGACTGTACAGAGCCACTGCTGGGGGGGGGGACAATATACTGTACAGAGCCACTGCTGGGGGCGGGGACAATATACTGTACAGAGCCACTGCTGGGGGGGGGGAGACTATACTGTACAGAGCCACTTGTGGGGGAGGTAACAATATACTGTACAAAGCCACTGCTAGGAGAGATAACAAGATACTGTACAGAGCCACTGCTGGGGAAGGTGACAATATACTGTACAGAGCCACTGCTGGGGGAGGTAACAATATACTGTACAAAGCCACTGCTAGGGGAGATAACAATATACTGTACAGAGCCACTGCTGGTTGAGGTAACTATATACTATACAGAGCCACTGCTGGGGGGGGGGACAATATACTGTACAGAGCCACTGCTGGGGGAGGTGACAATATACTGTACAGAGCCACTGCTGGGGGAGGTGACAATATACTGCACAGAGCCACTGCTGGGGGAGGTGGCAATATACTGTACAGAGCCACTGCTGGGGGAGGTGACAATATACTGTACAGAGCCACTGCTGGGGGAGGTGACAATATACTGTACAGAGCCACTGCTGGGGGAGGTGTCAATATACTGTACAGAGCCACTGCTGGGGGAGATGACAATATACTGTACAGAGCCAGTGCTGGGGGGGACAATATACTGTACAAAGCCACTGCTGGGGAAGGTAACAATATACTGTACAGAGCCACTGCTGGGGTGGGGAAACAATATACTGTACAGAGCAACTGCTGGGGTGGGGACAATAGACTGTACAGAGCCACTGCTGGGGGGGACAATATACTGTACAGAGCCACTGCTGGGGGGGACAATATACTGTACAGAGCCACTGCTGGGGAAGGTAACAATATACTGTACAGAGCCACTGCTGGGGGGACAATATACTATACAGAGCCACTGCTGGGGGGGGGGAAACAATATACTGTACAGAGCAACTGCTGGGGTGGGAACAATAGACTGTACAGAGCCACTGCTGGGGGGGGACAATATACTGTACAGAGCCACTGCTGGGGGCGGGGACAATATACTGTACAGAGCCACTGCTGGGGGGGGGGGAGACTATACTGTACAGAGCCACTTGTGGGGGAGGTAACAATATACTGTACAAAGCCACTGCTAGGAGAGATAACAAGATACTGTACAGAGCCACTGCTGGGGAAGGTGACAATATACTGTACAGAGCCACTGCTGGGGGAGGTAACAATATACTGTACAAAGCCACTGCTAGGGGAGATAACAATATACTGTACAGAGCCACTGCTGGTTGAGGTAACTATATACTATACAGAGCCACTGCTGGGGGGGGGGGACAATATACTGTACAGAGCCACTGCTGGGGGAGGTGACATTATACTGTACAGAGCCACTGCTGGGGGAGGTGACAATATACTGCACAGAGCCACTGCTGGGGGAGGTGGCAATATACTGTACAGAGCCACTGCTGGGGGAGGTGACAATATACTGTACAGAGCCACTGCTGGGGGAGGTGACAATATACTGTACAGAGCCACTGCTGGGGGAGGTGACAATATACTGTACAGAGCCACTGCTGGGGGAGATGACAATATACTGTACAGAGCCAGTGCTGGGGGGGACAATATACTGTACAAAGCCACTGCTGGGGAAGGTAACAATATACTGTACAGAGCCACTGCTGGGGTGGGGAAACAATATACTGTACAGAGCAACTGCTGGGGTGGGGACAATAGACTGTACAGAGCCACTGCTGGGGGGGGGACAATATACTGTACAGAGCCACTGCTGGGGGGGACAATATACTGTACAGAGCCACTGCTGGGGAAGGTAACAATATACTGTACAGAGCCACTGCTGGGGGGGCAATATACTATACAGAGCCACTGCTGGGGGGGGGGACAATAGACTGTACAGAGCCACTGCTGGGGGGGGGGGACAATATACTGTACAGAGCCACTGCTGGGGGAGGTGAGAATTACTGTACAGAGCCACTGCTGGGGGAGGTAACAATATACTGTACAGAGCCACTGCTAGGGGAGATGACAATATACTGTACAGAGCCACTGCTGGGGTGGGGACAATATACTGTACAGAGCCACTGCTGGGGGCGGGGACAATATACTGTACAGAGCCACTACTGGGGGAGGGGGGACAATATACTGTACAAAGCCACTGCTAGGGGAGATAACAAGATACTGTACAGAGCCACTGCTGGGGGGGGGAACAATAGACTGTACAGAGCCACTGCTAGGGGAGATAACAATATACTGTACAGAGCCACTGCTGGTTGAGGTAACTATATACTATACAGAGCCACTGCTGGGGAAGGTAACAATATACTGTACAGAGCCACTGCTGGGGGGACAATATACTATACAGAGCCACTGCTGGGGGGGGAAACAATATACTGTACAGAGCAACTGCTGGGGTGGGGACAATAGACTGTACAGAGCCACTGCTGGGGGGGACAATATACTGTACAGAGCCACTGCTGGGGGGGACAATATACTGTACAGAGCCACTGCTGGGGAAGGTAACAATATACTGTACAGAGCAACTGCTGGGGTGGGAACAATAGACTGTACAGAGCCACTACTGGGGGGGGGACAATATACTGTACAGAGCCACTGATGGGGGAGGTAACAATATACTGTACAAAACCACTGCTAGGGGAGATAACAAGATACTATACAGAGCCACTGCTGGGGGGGGGAACAATAGACTGTACAGAGCCACTGCTAGGGGAGATAACAATATACTGTACAGAGCCACTGCTGGTTGAGGTAACTATATATTATACAGAGCCACTGCTGGGGGGGGGGGAACAATATACTGTACAGAGCCACTGCTGGGGGAGGTGACAATATACTGTACAGAGCCACTGCTGGGGGAGGTGACAATATACTGTACAGAGCCACTGCTGGGGGAGGTGACAATATACTGTACAGAGCCACTGCTGGGGGAGGTGACAATATACTGTACAGAGCCACTGCTGGGGGAGGTAACAATATACTGTACAGAGCCACTGCTAGGGGAGATGACAATATACTGTACAGAGCCACTGCTGGGGGGGACAATATACTGTACAGAGCCACTGCTGGGGAAGGTAACAATATACTGTACAGAGCCACTGCTGGGGGGACAATATACTATACAGAGCCACTGCTGGGGGGGGGGGAAACAATATACTGTACAGAGCAACTGCTGGGGTGGGGACAATAGACTGTACAGAGCCACTGCTGGGGGAGACAATATACTGTACAGAGCCACTGCTGGGGGGGACAATATACTGTACAGAGCCACTGCTGGGGAAGGTAACAATATACTGTACAGAGCAACTGCTGGGGGCGGGGACAATAGAATGTACAGAGCCACTGCTGGGGGAGACAATATACTGTACAGAGCCACTGCTGGGGGGGACAATATACTGTACAGAGCCACTGCTGGGGAAGGTAACAATATACTGTACAGAGCCACTGCTGGGGGCGGGGACAATATACTGTACAGAGCCACTGCTGGGGGGGGGGACTATACTGTACAGAGCCACTGCTGGGGGAGGTAACAATATACTGTACAAAGCCACTGCTAGGGGAGATAACAAGATACTGTACAGAGCCACTGCTGGGGGAGGTGACAATAGACTGTACAGAGCCACTGCTGGGGGAGGTGACAATATACTGTACAGAGCCACTGCTGTGGGAGGTAACAATATACTGTAGAAAGCCACTGCTAGGGGAGATAACAATATACTGTACAGAGCCACTGCTGGTTGAGGTAACTATATACTATACAGAGCCTCTGCTGGGGGGGGGAACAATATACTGTACAGAGCCACTGCTGGGGGAGGTGACAATATACTGTGCAGAGCCACTGCTGGGGGAGGTGACAATATACTGTACAGAGCCACTGCTGGGGGAGGTGACAATATACTGTACAAAGCCACTGCTGGGGGAGGTGACAATATACTGTACAGAGCCACTGCTGGGGGAGATGACAATATACTGTACAGAGCCACTGCTGGGGGGGACAATATACTGTACAGAGCCACTGCTGGGGGGAAAATATACTATACAGAGCCACTGCTGGGGGGGGGGGAAACAATATACTGTACAGAGCAACTGCTAGGGTGGGGACAATAGACTGTACAGAGCCACTGCTGGGGGGGACAATATACTGTACAGAGCCACTGCTGGGGGGGACAATATACTGTACAGAGCCACTGCTGGGGAAGGTAACAATATACTGTACAGAGCCACTGCTGGGGGGACAATATACTATACAGAGCCACTGCTGGGGGGGGGGGAAACAATATACTGTACAGAGCAACTGCTGGGGTGGGGACAATAGACGGTACAGAGCCACTGCTAGGGGAGATGACAATATACTGTACAGAGCCTCTGCTGGGGGCGGGGACAATATACTGTACAGAGCCACTACTGGGGGGGGGGGACAATATACTGTACAGAGCCACTGTTGGGGGAGGTAACAATATACTGTACAAAGCCACTGCTAGGGGAGATGACAATATACTGTACAGAGCCACTGCTGGGGGGGACAATATACTGTACAGAGCCACTGCTGGGGAAGGTAACAATATACTGTACAGAGCCACTGCTGGGGGGACAATATACTATACAGAGCCACTGCTGGGGGGGGGGAAACAATATACTGTACAGAGCCACTACTGGGGGGGGGGGGACAATATACTGTACAGAGCCACTGCTGAGGGGGACAATATACTGTACAGAGCCACTGCTGGGGAAGGTAACCATATACTGTACAGAGCCACTGCTGGGGGGGCGGGGGGGGGACAATATACTGTACAGAGCCACTGCTGGGGGGGGACAATATACTGTACAGAGCCACTGCTGGGGGCGGGGACAATATACTGCACAGAGCCACTGCTGGGGGAGGTGGCAATATACTGTACAGAGCCACTGCTGGGGGGAGGTGACAATATACTGTACAGAGCCACTGCTGGGGGAGGTGACAATATACTGTACAGAGCCACTGCTGGGGGAGGTGACAATATACTGTACAGAGCCACTGCTGGGGGAGATGACAATATACTGTACAGAGCCAGTGCTGGGGGGGACAATATACTGTACAAAGCCACTGCTGGGGAAGGTAACAATATACTGTACAGAGCCACTGCTGGGGTGGGGAAACAATATACTGTACAGAGCAACTGCTGGGGTGGGGACAATAGACTGTACAGAGCCACTGCTGGGGGGGACAATATACTGTACAGAGCCACTGCTGGGGGGGACAATATACTGTACAGAGCCACTGCTGGGGAAGGTAACAATATACTGTACAGAGCCACTGCTGGGGGGACAATATACTATACAGAGCCACTGCTGGGGGGGGGGAAACAATATACTGTACAGAGCAACTGCTGGGGTGGGAACAATAGACTGTACAGAGCCACTGCTGGGGGGGGGACAATATACTGTACAGAGCCACTGCTGAGGGCGGGGACAATATACTGTACAGAGCCACTGCTGGGGGGGGGGGAGACTATACTGTACAGAGCCACTTGTGGGGGAGGTAACAATATACTGTACAAAGCCACTGCTAGGAGAGATAACAAGATACTGTACAGAGCCACTGCTGGGGAAGGTGACAATATACTGTACAGAGCCACTGCTGGGGGAGGTAACAATATACTGTACAAAGCCACTGCTAGGGGAGATAACAATATACTGTACAGAGCCACTGCTGGTTGAGGTAACTATATACTATACAGAGCCACTGCTGGGGGGGGGGGGGACAATATACTGTACAGAGCCACTGCTGGGGGAGGTGACATTATACTGTACAGAGCCACTGCTGGGGGAGGTGACAATATACTGCACAGAGCCACTGCTGGGGGAGGTGGCAATATACTGTACAGAGCCACTGCTGGGGGAGGTGACAATATACTGTACAGAGCCACTGCTGGGGGAGGTGACAATATACTGTACAGAGCCACTGCTGGGGGAGGTGACAATATACTGTACAGAGCCACTGCTGGGGGAGATGACAATATACTGTACAGAGCCAGTGCTGGGGGGGACAATATACTGTACAAAGCCACTGCTGGGGAAGGTAACAATATACTGTACAGAGCCACTGCTGGGGTGGGGAAACAATATACTGTACAGAGCAACTGCTGGGGTGGGGACAATAGACTGTACAGAGCCACTGCTGGGGGGGGGGGGACAATATACTGTACAGAGCCACTGCTGGGGGGGACAATATACTGTACAGAGCCACTGCTGGGGAAGGTAACAATATACTGTACAGAGCCACTGCTGGGGGGGCAATATACTATACAGAGCCACTGCTGGGGGGGGGACAATAGACTGTACAGAGCCACTGCTGGGGGGGGGGGACAATATACTGTACAGAGCCACTGCTGGGGGAGGTGAGAATTACTGTACAGAGCCACTGCTGGGGGAGGTAACAATATACTGTACAGAGCCACTGCTAGGGGAGATGACAATATACTGTACAGAGCCACTGCTGGGGTGGGGACAATATACTGTACAGAGCCACTGCTGGGGGCGGGGACAATATACTGTACAGAGCCACTACTGGGGGAGGGGGGGACAATATACTGTACAAAGCCACTGCTAGGGGAGATAACAAGATACTGTACAGAGCCACTGCTGGGGGGGGGGAACAATAGACTGTACAGAGCCACTGCTAGGGGAGATAACAATATACTGTACAGAGCCACTGCTGGTTGAGGTAACTATATACTATACAGAGCCACTGCTGGGGAAGGTAACAATATACTGTACAGAGCCACTGCTGGGGGGACAATATACTATACAGAGCCACTGCTGGGGGGGGGAAACAATATACTGTACAGAGCAACTGCTGGGGTGGGGACAATAGACTGTACAGAGCCACTGCTGGGGGGGACAATATACTGTACAGAGCCACTGCTGGGGGGGACAATATACTGTACAGAGCCACTGCTGGGGAAGGTAACAATATACTGTACAGAGCAACTGCTGGGGGTGGGAACAATAGACTGTACAGAGCCACTACTGGGGGGGGGGGACAATATACTGTACAGAGCCACTGATGGGGGAGGTAACAATATACTGTACAAAACCACTGCTAGGGGAGATAACAAGATACTATACAGAGCCACTGCTGGGGGGGGGAACAATAGACTGTACAGAGCCACTGCTAGGGGAGATAACAATATACTGTACAGTGCCACTGCTGGTTGAGGTAACTATATATTATACAGAGCCACTGCTGGGGGGGGGGAACAATATACTGTACAGAGCCACTGCTGGGGGAGGTGACAATATACTGTACAGAGCCACTGCTGGGGGAGGTGACAATATACTGTACAGAGCCACTGCTGGGGGAGGTGACAATATACTGTACAGAGCCACTGCTGGGGGAGGTGACAATATACTGTACAGAGCCACTGCTGGGGGAGGTAACAATATACTGTACAGAGCCACTGCTAGGGGAGATGACAATATACTGTACAGAGCCACTGCTGGGGGGGACAATATACTGTACAGAGCCACTGCTGGGGAAGGTAACAATATACTGTACAGAGCCACTGCTGGGGGGACAATATACTATACAGAGCCACTGCTGGGGGGGGGGGGAAACAATATACTGTACAGAGCAACTGCTGGGGTGGGGACAATAGACTGTACAGAGCCACTGCTGGGGGAGACAATATACTGTACAGAGCCACTGCTGGGGGGGACAATATACTGTACAGAGCCACTGCTGGGGAAGGTAACAATATACTGTACAGAGCAACTGCTGGGGGCGGGGACAATAGACTGTACAGAGCCACTGCTGGGGGAGACAATATACTGTACAGAGCCACTGCTGGGGGGGACAATATACTGTACAGAGCCACTGCTGGGGAAGGTAACAATATACTGTACAGAGCCACTGCTGGGGGCGGGGACAATATACTGTACAGAGCCACTGCTGGGGGGGGGGACTATACTGTACAGAGCCACTGCTGGGGGAGGTAACAATATACTGTACAAAGCCACTGCTAGGGGAGATAACAAGATACTGTACAGAGCCACTGCTGGGGGAGGTGACAATAGACTGTACAGAGCCACTGCTGGGGGAGGTGACAATATACTGTACAGAGCCACTGCTGTGGGAGGTAACAATATACTGTAGAAAGCCACTGCTAGGGGAGATAACAATATACTGTACAGAGCCACTGCTGGTTGAGGTAACTATATACTATACAGAGCCTCTGCTGGGGGGGGGAACAATATACTGTACAGAGCCACTGCTGGGGGAGGTGACAATATACTGTGCAGAGCCACTGCTGGGGGAGGTGACAATATACTGTACAGAGCCACTGCTGGGGGAGGTGACAATATACTGTACAAAGCCACTGCTGGGGGAGGTGACAATATACTGTACAGAGCCACTGCTGGGGGAGATGACAATATACTGTACAGAGCCACTGCTGGGGGGGACAATATACTGTACAGAGCCACTGCTGGGGGGAAAATATACTATACAGAGCCACTGCTGGGGGGGGGAAACAATATACTGTACAGAGCAACTGCTAGGGTGGGGACAATAGACTGTACAGAGCCACTGCTGGGGGGGACAATATACTGTACAGAGCCACTGCTGGGGGGGACAATATACTGTACAGAGCCACTGCTGGGGAAGGTAACAATATACTGTACAGAGCCACTGCTGGGGGGACAATATACTATACAGAGCCACTGCTGGGGGGGGGGGAAACAATATACTGTACAGAGCAACTGCTGGGGTGGGGACAATAGACGGTACAGAGCCACTGCTAGGGGAGATGACAATATACTGTACAGAGCCTCTGCTGGGGGCGGGGACAATATACTGTACAGAGCCACTACTGGGGGGGGGGACAATATACTGTACAGAGCCACTGTTGGGGGAGGTAACAATATACTGTACAAAGCCACTGCTAGGGGAGATGACAATATACTGTACAGAGCCACTGCTGGGGGGGACAATATACTGTACAGAGCCACTGCTGGGGAAGGTAACAATATACTGTACAGAGCCACTGCTGGGGGGACAATATACTATACAGAGCCACTGCTGGGGGGGGGGGAAACAATATACTGTACAGAGCCACTACTGGGGGGGGGGGACAATATACTGTACAGAGCCACTGCTGAGGGGGACAATATACTGTACAGAGCCACTGCTGGGGAAGGTAACCATATACTGTACAGAGCCACTGCTGGGGGGGACAATATACTGTACAGAGCCACTGCTGGGGGCGGGGACAATATACTGTACAGAGCCACTGCTGGGGGGGGGACAATATACTGTACAGAGCCACTGCTGGGGGCGGGGACAATATACTGTACAGAGCCACTGCTGGGGGGGGACTATACTGTACAGAGCCACTGCTGGGGGAGGTAACAATATACTGTACAAAGCCACTGCTAGGGGAGATAAGATACTGTACAGAGCCACTGCTGGGGGAGGTGACAATAGACTGTACAGAGCCACTGCTGGGGGAGGTGACAATATACTGTACAGAGCCACTGCTGGGGGAGGTAACAATATACTGTACAAAGCCACTGCTAGGGGAGATAACAATATACTGTACAGAGCCACTGCTGGTTGAGGTAACTATATACTATACAGAGCCACTGCTGGGCGGGGGGGGACAATATACTGTACAGAGCCACTGCTGGGGGAGGTGACAATATACTGTACAGAGCCACTGCTGGGGGAGGTGACAATATACTGTACAGAGCCACTGCTGGGGGAGGTGACAATATACTGTACAGAGCCACTGCTGGGGGAGGTGACAATATACTGTACAGAGCCACTGCTGGGGGAGGTGACAATATACTGTACAGAGCCACTGCTGGGGGAGATGATAATATACTGTACAGAGCCACTGCTGGGGGAGATGATAATATACTGTACAGAGCCACTGCTGGGGGGGACAATATACTGTACAGAGCCACTGCTGGGGAAGGTAACAATATACTGTACAGAGCCACTGCTGGGGGGACAATATACTATACAGAGCCACTGCTGGGGGGGGGGAAACAATATACTGTACAGAGCAACTGCTGGGGTGGGGACAATAGACTGTACAGAGCCACTGCTGTGGGGGGACAATATACTGTACAGAGCCACTGCTGGGGGGGACAATATACTGTACAGAGCCACCGCTGGGGAAGGTAACAATATACTGTACAGAGCCACTGCTGGGGGGGCAATATACTATACAGAGCCACTGCTGGGGGGGGGACAATAGACTGTACAGAGCCACTGCTGGGGGGGGGGGGACAATATACTGTACAGAGCCACTGCTGGGGGCGGGGACAATATACTGTACAGAGTCACTGCTGGGGGAGGTGACAATTACTGCACAGAGCCACTGCTGGGGGAGGTAACAATATACTGTACAGAGCCACTGCTAGGGGAGATGACAATATACTGTACAGAGCCACTGCTGGGGGGGGGGGACAATATACTGACAGAGCCACTGCTGGGGGCGGGGACAATATACTGTACAGAGCCACTACTGGGGGAGGGGGGGACAATATACTCTACAGAGCCACTGCTAGGGGAGATAACAAGATACTGTACAGAGCCACTGCTGGGGGGGGGACAATAGACTGTACAGAGCCACTGCTAGGGGAGATAACAATATACTGTACAGAGCCACTGCTGGTTGAGGTAACTATGTACTATACAGAGCCACTGCTGGGGGGGGGAACAATATACTGTACAGAGCCACTGCCGGGGGAGGTGACAATCTACTGTACAGAGCCACTGCTGGGGGAGGTGACAATCTACTGTACAGAGCCACTGCTGGGGGAGGTGACAATATACTGTACAGAGCCACTGCTGGGGGAGGTGACAATAGACTGAACAGAGCCACTGCTGGGGGAGGTGACAATAGACTGTACAGAGCCACTGCTGGGGGGGACAATATACTGTACAGAGCCACTGCTGGGGGGGACAATACACTGTACAGAGCCACTGCTGGGGAAGGTAACAATATACTGTACAGAGCAACTGCTGGGGTGGGAACAATAGACTGTACAGAGCCACTACTGGGGGGGGGGGACAATATACTGTACAGAGCCACTGCTGGGGGAGGTAACAATATACTGTACAAAACCACTGCTAGGGGAGATAACAAGATACTGTACAGAGCCACTGCTGGGGGGGGGAACAATAGACTGTATAGAGCCACTGCTAGGGGAGATAACAATATACTGTACAGAGCCACTGCTGGTTGAGGTAACTATATACTATACAGAGCCACTGCTGGGGGTGGGGGAACAATATACTGTACAGAGCCACTGCTGGGGGAGGTGACAATATACTGTACAGAGCCACTGCTGGGGGAGGTGACAATATACTGTACAGAGCCACTGCTGGGGAAGGTGACAATATACTGTACAGAGCCACTGCTGGGGGAGGTGACAATATACTGTACAGAGCCACTGATGGGGGAGGTAACAATATACTGTACAGAGCCACTGCTAGGGGAGATGACAATATACTGTACAGAGCCACTGCTGGGGGGGACAATATACTGTACAGAGCCACTGCTGGGGAAGGTAACAATATACTGTACAGAGCCACTGCTGGGGGGACAATATACTATACAGAGCCACTGCTGGGGGGGGGGGAAACAATATACTGTACAGAGCAACTGCTGGGGTGGGGACAATAGACTGTACAGAGCCACTGCTGGGGGGGACAATATACTGTACAGAGCCACTGCTGGGGGGGACAATATACTGTACAGAGCCACTGCTGGGGGGACAATATACTATACAGAGCCACTGCTGGGGGGGGGGAAACAATATACTGTACAGAGCAACTGCTGGGGTGGGAACAATAGACTGTACAGAGCCACTGCTGGGGGGGGGGGCAATATACTGTACAGAGCCACTGCTGGGGGCGGGGACAATATACTGTACAGAGCCACTGCTGGGGGGGGGGACTATACTGTACAGAGCCACTGCTGGGGGAGGTAACAATATACTGTACAAAGCCACTGCTAGGGGAGATAACAAGATACTGTACAGAGCCACTGCTGGGGGAGGTGACAATAGACTGTACAGAGCCACTGCTGGGGGAGGTGACAATATACTGTACAGAGCCACTGCTGGGGGAGGTAACAATATACTGTACAAAGCCACTGCTAGGGGAGATAACAATATACTGTACAGAGCCACTGCTGGTTGAGGTAACTATATACTATACAGAGCCACTGCTGGGGGGGGGGGGACAATATACTGTACAGAGCCACTTCTGGGGGAGGTGACTATACTGTACAGAGCCACTGCTGGGGGAGGTGACAATATACTGTACAGAGCCACTGCTGGGGGAGGTGACAATATACTGTACAGAGCCACTGCTGGGGGAGGTGACAATATACTGTACAGAGCCACTGCTGGGGGAGGTGACAATATACTGTACAGAGCCACTGCTGGGGGAGGTGAGAATATACTGTACAGAGCCACTGCTGGGGGAGGTAACATTATACTGTACAGAGCCACTGCTGGGGGAGGTGACAATATACTGTACAGAGCCACTGCTGGGGGGGACAATATACTGTACAGAGCCACTGCTGGGGAAGGTAACAATATACTGTACAGAGCCACTGCTGGGGGGAAAATATACTATACAGAGCCACTGCTGGGGGGGGGGGGAAACAATATACTGTACAGAGCAACTGCTGGGGTGGGGACAATAGACTGTAGAGAGCCACTGCTGGGGGGGACAATATACTGTACAGAGTCACTCTTGGGGAAGGTAACAATATAATGTACAGAGCCACTGCTGGGGGGTCAATATACTATACAGAGCCACTGCTGGGGGGGGGGGGGAAACAATATACTGTACAGAGCAACTGCTGGGGTGGAGACAATAGACTGTACAGAGCCACTGCTGGGGGGGGACAATATACTGTACAGAGCCACTGCTGGGGGCGGCGACAATATACTGTACAGAGCCACTGCTGGGGGAGGTGACAATTACTGTACAGAGCCACTGCTGGGGGAGGTAACAATATACTGTACAGAGCCACTGCTAGGGGGATGACAATATACTGTACAGATCCACTGCTGGGGGGGGGACAATATACTGTACAGAGCCACTGCTGGGGGCGGGGACAATATACTGTACAGAGCCACTACTGGGGGGGGGACAATATACTGTACAGAGCCACTGCTGGGGGAGATAACAAGATACTGTACAGAGCCACTGCTGGGGGGGGGAACAATAGACTGTACAGAGCCACTGCTAGGGGAGATAACAATATACTGTACAGAGCCACTGCTGGTTGAGGTAACTATATACTATACAGAGCCACTGCTGGGGGGGGGAACAATATACTGTACAGAGCCACTGCTGGGGGAGGTGACAATATACTGTACAGAGCCACTGCTGGGGGAGGTGACAATATACTGTACAGAGCCACTGCTGGGGGAGGTGACAATATACTGTACAGAGCCACTGCTGGGGAAGGTGACAATATACTGTACAGAGCCACTGCTGGGGGAGGTGACAATATACTGTACAGAGCCACTGATGGGGGAGGTAACAATATACTGTACAGAGCCACTGCTAGGGGAGATGACAATATACTGTACAGAGCCACTGCTGGGGGGGACAATATACTGTACAGAGCCACTGCTGGGGAAGGTAACAATATACTGTACAGAGCCACTGCTGGGGGGACAATATACTATACAGAGCCACTGCTGGGGGGGGGGGGAAACAATATACTGTACAGAGCAACTGCTGGGGTGGGGACAATAGACTGTACAGAGCCACTGCTGGGGGGGGACAATATACTGTACAGAGCCACTGCTGGGGGGACAATATACTATACAGAGCCACTGCTGGGGGGGGGGAAACAATATACTGTACAGAGCAACTGCTGGGGTGGGAACAATAGACTGTACAGAGCCACTGCTGGGGGGGGGGGACAATATACTGTACAGAGCCACTGCTGGGGGCGGGGACAATATACTGTACAGAGCCACTGCTGGGGGGGGGACTATACTGTACAGAGCCACTGCTCGGGGAGGTAACAATATACTGTACAAAGCCACTGCTAGGGGAGATAACAAGATACTGTACAGAGCCACTGCTGGGGGAGGTGACAATAGACTGTACAGAGCCACTGCTGGGGGAGGTGAAAATATACTGTACAGAGCCACTGCTGGGGGAGGTAACAATATACTGTACAAAGCCACTGCTAGGGGAGATAACAATATACTGTACAGAGCCACTGCTGGTTGAGGTAACTATATACTATACAGAGCCACTGCTGGGGGGGGGGAACAATATACTGTACAGAGCCACTTCTGGGGGAGGTGACTATACTGTACAGAGCCACTGCTGGGGGAGGTGACAATATACTGTACAGAGCCACTGCTGGGGGAGGTGACAATATACTGTACAGAGCCACTGCTGGGGGAGGTGACAATATACTGTACAGAGCCACTGCTGGGGGAGGTGACAATATACTGTACAGAGCCACTGCTGGGGGAGGTGACAATATACTGTACAGAGCCACTGCTGGGGGAGGTAACATTATACTGTACAGAGCCACTGCTGGGGGAGGTGACAATATACTGTACAGAGCCACTGCTGGGGGGGACAATATACTGTACAGAGCCACTGCTGGGGAAGGTAACAATATACTGTACAGAGCCACTGCTGGGGGGTCAATATACTATACAGAGCCACTGCTGGGGGGGGGGGGAAACAATATACTGTACAGAGCAACTGCTGGGGTGGGGACAATAGACTGTACAGAGCCACTGCTGGGGGGGGACAATATACTGTACAGAGCCACTGCTGGGGGCGGGGACAATATACTGTACAGAGCCACTGCTGGGGGAGGTGACAATTACTGTACAGAGCCACTGCTGGGGGGAGGTAACAATATACTGTACAGAGCCACTGCTAGGGGGATGACAATATACTGTACAGAGCCACTGCTGGGGGGGGACAATATACTGTACAGAGCCACTGCTGGGGGGCGGGGACAATATACTGTACAGAGCCACTACTGGGGGGGGGACAATATACTGTACAGAGCCACTGCTGGGGGAGATAACAAGATACTGTACAGAGCCACTGCTGGGGGGGGAACAATAGACTGTACAGAGCCACTGCTAGGGGAGATAACAATATACTGTACAGAGCCACTGCTGGTTGAGGTAACTATATACTATACAGAGCCACTGCTGGGGGGGGGAACAATATACTGTACAGAGCCACTGCTGGGGGAGGTGACAATATACTGTACAGAGCCACTTCTGGGGGAGGTGACAATATACTGTACAGAGCCACTGCTGGGGGAGGTGACAATATACTGTACAGAGCCACTGTTGGGGGAGGTGACAATATACTGTACAGAGCCACTCCTAGGGGAGATGACAATATACTGTACAGAGCCACTGCTGGGGGAAACAATATACTGTACAGAGCAACTGCTGGGGTGGGGACAATAGACTGTACAGAGCAACTGCTGGGGGGGACAATATACTGTACAGAGCCACTGCTGGGGGGGACAATATGCTGTACAGAGCCACTGCTGGGGGCGGGGACAATATACTGTACAGAGCCACTGCTGGGGGGGGGGGGACTATACTGTACAGAGCCACTGCTGTGGGAGGTAACAATATACTGTACAAAGCCACTGCTAGGGGAGATAACAAGATACTGTACAGAGCCACTGCTGGGGGAGGTGACAATAGACTGTACAGAGCCACTGCTGGGGGAGGTGACAATATACTGTACAGAGCCACTGCTGGGGGAGGTAACAATATACTGTACAGAGCCACTGCTGGGGGAGATGACAATATACTGTACAGAGCCACTGCTGGGGGGGGACAATATACTGTACAGAGCCACTGCTGGGGGAGGTGACAATATACTGTACAGAGCCACTGCTGGGGGAGGTGACAATATACTGTACAGAGCCACTGCTGGGGGAGTTGAGAATATACTGTACAGAGCCACTGCTGGGGGAGGTAACATTATACTGTACAGAGCCACTGCTGGGGGAGGTGACAATATACTGTACAGAGCCACTGCTGGGGGGGACAATATACTGTACAGAGCCACTGCTGGGGAAGGTAACAATATACTGTACAGAGCCACTGCTGGGGGGAAAATATACTATACAGAGCCACTGCTGGGGGGGGGGGGGAAACAATATACTGTACAGAGCAACTGCTGGGGTGGGGACAATAGACTGTAGAGAGCCACTGCTGGGGGGGACAATATACTGTACAGAGTCACTCTTGGGGAAGGTAACAATATAATGTACAGAGCCACTGCTGGGGGGTCAATATACTATACAGAGCCACTGCTGGGGGGGGGGGGAAACAATATACTGTACAGAGCAACTGCTGTGGTGGAGACAATAGACTGTACAGAGCCACTGCTGGGGGGGGGACAATATACTGTACAGAGCCACTGCTGGGGGCGGCGACAATATACTGTACAGAGCCTCTAATGGGGGGGACAATATATTATACAGAGCCACTGCTGGGGAAGGTAACAATATACTGTACAGAGGCACTGCTGGGGGAGATGACTATACTGTACAGAGCCACTGCTGGGGGAGGTGACAATATACTGCACAGAGCCTCTAATGGGGGGGGACAATATACTATACAGAGCCACTGCTGGGGGGGGGGGAACAATATACTGTACAGAGCCACTGCTGGGGGAGGTAACAATATACTGTACAGAGCCACTGCTGGGGGGACAATATACTATACAGAGCCACTGCTGGGGGGGGACAATATACTGTACAGAGCCACTGCTGGGGGAGGTGACAATATACTGCACAGAGCCTCTGCTGGGGGGGACAATATACTGTACAGAGCCACTGCTGGGGGAGGTAACAATATACTGTACAGAGCCGCTGCTGGGGGAGGTAACAATATACTATACAGAGCCACTGCTGGGAGGGGGAACAA
The DNA here is from genome assembly GCA_947044405.1 of Leptodactylus fallax. Classification (NCBI taxonomy): domain Eukaryota; kingdom Metazoa; phylum Chordata; class Amphibia; order Anura; family Leptodactylidae; genus Leptodactylus; species Leptodactylus fallax. The sequence goes on along the minus strand of CAMRHE010000130.1, from coordinate 3,778,930 downwards.
TATACTGTTCAGAGCCAAAAACCTAACATGTATGGCCAGCTTTAGACAGTCCATATAGGATCACATTTTAGCATGTATGATGACCTGCACTTCTTGGCCTACTGAAATTAATGTACATTACTGTAGCTGAGCTGCAATACCACACACAACCTTTGAGTGGTGCTGTTTTTATAGGATTGTGCAGGATCAGTTGTGCTACAGCTCTGTCCCATTCATTTTAAAGGGACTGAGCTGTGACATTGCCATGTGACCAACAGACGTGAGGTCACTTCCTTAGACAACGAAAGCCATGTTTTCTAATCTTGCACAACCCCTTTAAGGAAGAAAGCAGCCATGTTTATTCTAATCCTGGATAACCCCCTAAGGTATATCCATGTAATATTGCTGTTACAGGTATAAAGCATTGCTATAGGACCCTAAACTTTTATTTCATGAAATATTTGTGTGCTCTCACCTTGTCTAGAAATGCCACGTCCTGCACCATTCCAAGCTCTTCTGGAGATGGAGGAGCCACAGACACAATGAAGACATTGATGCCATATTCACGGGCTATTATACCCGCCTCTTCAATATTGTCGGAGGGCCAGCCATCTATAAACACCACCATGACTTTTGGGATTCCTTTTCGCACTCCATTTGCATTAGTGAAGAAGCTTTGGGCAGTATGTTTCACGGCCTTTCCTTTCCAAAGAAAGTATAAAAAAAATTAATCAGAAATGTAGACTTTTTACTCTAAAAGAATTAGTTATTGTAGATCTCAAACCGGTCTGAAAATACTTAAAAATAACGAGTACCTGTATAGTCTGATCATTGGTCTCATGGAGGGAGGTTTATCAAAAGTACTGAAATAGAAAAGTGGGGCAGGATGCAGCTTTTTATGTATAAAAAATAAAAACTGGCCTCTAAAATAAGAGCTGGATATGGGCTGGTTGCTATGGGTAACTGTTCCATATGTCCTTTGATAAATTTGCATTTCAATAAGCTCTCGGGGAGCTTTCTTCTATCCCTCCTTGCTAGGACAGCGATACCTGGCATCTTACTTCTCACTGTCTCAGGAGCTGAGCTATCTCACATAGACCTAGTCACTGAGTACATTAGGAAAACACACTACAGCTCCAATGTAACCTATGTGTCTCTATAGTAACAGACTACAAACCATCCATGTGTAGTTGTAGTCCAATCGGAAGTGCCATACTCCTGAAGCTGGAGTGTGGAGCTTCTGGGTGGACAATGGACGCTTGCTGAACCCAGATATAGACATAAACAAGCAAGGAAGCTGTATATCATCCTGAAGGGGCATCCCTCAGCGGCAGCTAGGGGAGGTAATCTGCAGCCCTAAAGCCCTTTTCACTGAATATGGATATTTATAAAATAACGATTTTCTCAGCAATAGAGCAGCAGTCAGAAATAAGAAAAGCATATTTGGAAACTGTCAGAAACCCTACAAGGTGCTGTGATCAGATTATGGTCGTATCTTGTGCTGACAGACTCCCTTTAAGACTCTTCACTCCTCCACTACTTTCTATGGCTAACACGGTACAACATTATACTACTAGACTCCCTTTAATTCATACTTTGGGAGCTGAGTTGTAATTGCATAGATGGGCCACTACCCAGTATATGGAGCTGTCTGTGGCCTGCTCTGTACACTGTGCAAATAACAGCCACCAATCTCATCCTATCCTAAGAATTGACTATCAATATGAATTCATGGATAGCGGCTTTATTGTTATATTTTCGTATATTCCTCTACTGACCTACGTTGGAGTTTCCTCCTCTAAAGCTGATTTCCTTCACTGCGAACATAACATCTTTTGCCAAGGTGAAATTTTTCAAAAAGAACTCCGTCTTTGGCAGCTCACTAAGTAGAAGAATTCAGACAAAAGCAGAGTTATGTAGTAAACAAAGCGAATGAATATTGTCAGTAAATGATATCATGACCTATTACCTGGCTTGTACCACTCCTACATGAGGCCCTTCTGTGCCAATGCCCAGCATTAGGGCTACTTTGGCCACAAAATTCTTTTGTAGGTTGAATCGACGCTGTCCAATATTGAAACTACCATCCAAGACAAAGGCGATTTCAGCTTTACAGTCTGTATGTAAAATGGATGAGAAGAAACAGCAACTTAACAGCTGACACACATATATTCCAATATCAATAGTGAGCTTCACAAGTATTAAGCCTAGATCGGCATAATTATGGTGATGTCAAATTTATATAGTTTTGGTTATATTTAACAGCTTATTCACCATATTCTGACACCCGTAACTTTTTTTTTTTTTATATTTCTTTATATTACACTGCATAAGGTGTCTTTTTTTTTTTTTTCTCTAGGGTTAGGTTCAGCATTTTTTTTATTTTTTATTCATGTTACGGCATTCACCATATGGGTAATAAATGTTTATAAATTTGTAGATTTTATAGGTTTGTAGGCATTTTCCAAAACGGGGATACCTAATGTGTGTATAACTGTTTACTTTTGTATGTGTTCTAGGGAAAGGGGGGTAATTTTAATTTTTAGTTATGTTTAATTTTTTTTATTTAAATATTTTTTTTACTTTATTTATGTTACTGTTATTTTTAGACCCCACTAGGGAGGAGGTCTTGAACCCCGGGGGTCTGATCACTAATACAATACATTGCAATGCTAATGCATTGCAATGTATTATAAACTTCTTAGACTACTATTACTATTCCTAGACTACTTTTGCCTAGCACAGCCTGTAATAGAAGCATATGCAAGACCAGACTGGGAGCATTCAATAGGCTGGCTCTGGCTGCCTAGGAAATGGATCACTGCCCCCGGATCTCATTCCTGGAGACAGTAATCCTAACAAGAAATAATGGCGCCCAGGCACCGCCTGGAGAATGGTGCCTCGGTCATGTTTGACCGAGGAATCAGTAGGGTGATGCCCATGATCAGTATGGGCACTGATTGCGGGCATTACTGCCAGGACTCCACTGTATTATATATTTGAGTGGCTGCCAAATTTAAAGACCCGACATCTGCTGTAATGGTACAGAGGATGTCAGGAAAGGGTTAATTAGACTTTACTTTCAAGCAAACCTGTCAGTGTTATTCAAGCCACAGGCAAGGTGTAATAAAGCAGGAGGAGCTGAGCAGAATGATACGGAAAAAGTTTAAGTATAACTTCTATTTGCTTATTCTGGGCTAAGGAATCCAGTGGGCGGGGCTACTCACTGGTGAGGACTGCCCAGCGGACTCTTTAAGTAAAGCATGATCAGTGGTTCAAAAGCCTAAAATACAAGTTATTCTGAATTTTTTTCCAAAAAATACATATGAATCTGCTTAGCTCTTCCTGCTGTATAACACACTGCCTGCAGATCTGACTGTACGTTTAATGTGACAAATTCGCTTTAAAGCTTTGTGCATAGCCTCAGCAGCACTAGTCATCTTGCCATATGATCATGTTCTGTCATCAATCTAGGCAAACACAGTAACTGTGGGTGACGGTGCTACCAACGCTGTCCACATCTTCAGACTTTAATGGAAAAAGCACCAACATATTGTGTAGTGCTGTATAAAGATTATCAGGAGTCCTCAGCCAAGAACTGGGAAAAGAGCAGTAATGAAAGTGTGGTCATATTTTCATTGGATCTGATGAATGTCTATTAGAATTTCTCATTTCTATCTATCCTATTAGAAATATCTGATCTGGCAGAAAGGGAAAGGATAGGAGCAGTCTATTGGACAATCTTTTCTAATAAGGCATGATGATATTTTAGTATTGTACAACACAAAAACACAGTATGCAGTATAGTGAGGTCTACAGGAATTCTATATAGAAGAACCACCAATACATACATCAACAGAATAATCCTTTGCTTCAGTATTGTTTGCTTCCACTAATGCACTGTACCTTTATTACCGCTTGACTTCTCTGGTGTCTTCTTTTGGCGCCGAGCTAGAGAAACCATAAAATATATGTAAAAGTCATATTATCTGTACAGCCTTCATATCTAAAACTATTAAAGGGAAAGTGTGACCAAAACCCAGCATATCAACCCAGCCCTGCACATACAGTGGGTACAGAAAGTATTCATACCCCTTTAAATTTTTCACTCTTTGTTTCATTGCAGCCATTTGCTAAAAGCAAAAAAGTTCATTTTATTTCTCATTCATGTATACTCAGCACTCCATCTTGACAGAAAAAAACCCAGAAATGGAGATATTTTTGCAAATTTATTAAAATGAAAACCTGAAATATCACATGGCCATAAGTATTCAGACACTTTGCTTAGTATTGAGTAGAAGCACCCTTTTAAGCTAGTACAGCCATGAATCTTCTTGGGAATGATGCAACAAGTTTTTCACATGTGGATTTGGGGATCCTCTGCCATTCTTCCTTGCAGATCCTCTCCAGTTCCGTCAGGTTGGATGGTGAACGTTGGTGGAGCCATTTTCAGGTCTCTCAGAGATGCTCAATTGGGTTGAGGTCAGGGCTCTGGCTGGGCCAGTCAAGAATGGTCACAGAGTTGTTTCGAAGCCACTCCTTTGTTATTTTAGCTGTGTGCTTAGGGTCATTGTCTTGTTGGAAGGTGAACCTTCGGCCCAGTCTGAGGTCCAGAGCACTCTGGAAGAGATTTTCTTCCAGGATATCTCTGTATTTGGCCGCATTCATCTTTCCTTCAATTGCAACCAGTCGTCCTGTCCCTGAAGCTGAAAAACACACCATAGTATGATGCTGCCACCACCATATTTCACTATTGGGATTGTATTGGGCAGGTGATGAGCAGTGCCTGGTTTTCTCCACACATACCGCTTAGAATTAACGCCAAAAAGTTCAATCTTCGTCTCATCAGACCAGAGAATCTTATTTCTCATAGTCTGGGAGTCCTTCATGTGTTTTTTGGCAAACTCTATGCGGGCTTTCATAAGTCTTGCACTTAGGAGAGGCTTCCTTCGGGCCACTCTACCATAAAGCCCCGACTGGTGGAGTGCTGCAGTGATAGTTGACTTTGTGGAACTTTCTCCCATCTTCCTACTGCATCTCTGGAGCTCAGCCACAGTGATCTTTGGGTTCTTCTTTACCTCTCTCACCAAGGCTCTTCTCCCACGATTGCTCAGTTTGGCTGGACGGCCAGGTCTAGGAAGAATTCTGGTTGTCCCAAACTTCTTCCATTTAAGGATTATGGAGGTCACTGTGCTCTTAGGAACCTTGAGTGCTGCAGAATTTTTTTTGTAACCTTGGCCAGATCTGTGCCTTGCCACAATTCTGTCTCTGAGCTCCTTGGGCAGTTCCTTTTGACCTCATGATTCTCATTTGCTTTGACATGCACTGTGAGCTGTGAGGCCTTATATAGACAGGTGTGTGCCTTTCCTAGTCAAGTCCAATCAGTTTAATTAAACACAGCTGGACTCCAATGAAGGATTAGAACCATCTCAAGGAGGATCAGAAGGAAATGGACAGCATGTGAGTTAAATATGAGTTTCACAGCAAAGGGTCTGAATACTTATGACCATTTGATATTTCAGTTTTTCTTTTTTAATAAATTTGCAAAAATATCTACATTTCTGTTTTTTTTCTGTAAAGATGGGGTGCTGAGTGTACTTTAATGAGAAATAAAATGAGCTTTTTTGCTTTTAGCAAATGGCTGCAATGAAACAAAGAGTGAAAATTTAAAGGGGTCTGAATACTTTATGTACCCACTGTAGATAGGTTAGGGTCACCTTATTCAAAGGGTCTATTCCCCTTGCGGATCACTGCCTCTGTTGCTGAGATATCTCTGTTTTTGTCAATATGCTAATAAGTTTTTTATGGCAACAAGGGTGTCACTTACCTCTTTGGAGCAACAGCAATGCCCACACTGCTCCAAAGAGATCAACAGTGATATTTTGGCAGTGGAAGCAGCTGCTTCATTATATTATTTTCACTCTCTGTGTTCTCTGTAGCAGTATGTGATCAGAACACTAAATGATGCAGCTCTATCTGCCTCAATCAGAGCAGGAAATCCCAGCACCATCTGTAACACCAATCTGCAGCTAAGGTACATGGAGCATCTCAGCTGTGTGTATGCAGCTACACTTACCTCATAAACACTGAAGGGGGAAAAGGCTGATATATATATTTATGCTCAGAAGAGAATCTGCATTTTCAATGGCAGAAGATGGAGTAAATCTCTCTATACCAAGTGCGTTCTAATATAGAATAGAGTCCCTTCAATACCGGGATGGACATATGGCCTATGTGGGACCTAAAGAGCTACAGAGTCCATCTCAGTGAAACAATTGTATTATTAACCCCTTCCCTGTCCTAGACCACCAGGCATTTTACTTTAACCCTTTCATTCTTTTAAACCACCAGTTATATTACTATAAACCTCTTCACTACTCTAGACCACCAATGGTTTTACCGCCACTAGATCGCATTTGATCGTTATTAATCCTTTTACTACCCTAGGCCATGTGTTTAGCAGGGAAAATATATTCTGTGGAAATGTGAGAAAATGTCATTTCCAGGTATACCAAGGTCCATGTATTGCTTATGTATTGGAGCTCATAATTTTCTATCTGCTTCTGTTTCATTCTAAAGTGGTCCATATACACAAGATGAATGAGTTTATCCAATATCTAACTCTCCTTACCTGACCTTTTGGTCACCTTCTATCACACTACAGAATCGGGCATGTTGAAATCCAATGTGCTCAATCCTTATTTCTCCAACATCAGCTAACTGGGAATAGTTTGGAAGCCATCCCTACACAATAGATTTACATACATAGTGGATGTGAAGACTGCCTGTTACTCACATGCCGCAGATGCCTGGGTAGCCACAGGTTTCCCAGAGACCTCCATCCCTCGAGGCTTATATTCTATATATAAAAGAGAACACAAAGATATTAACTGCATATACACTAAGATGGACTTACAGCCTCCAAACTTTGTGTCCATCTATCATTTTTGTATTATTGGTTATACCCAGAACTGTCAGTTTTTTTTATTTATTTAAGACTTTTTATTTATTGGAAATGCAGAACAAAGACTTTATACATTTTATTGAAAATGCCAAAAGAGCCCTATTTGTCATGATTTCATCCCCTTCATGTCACATACAATAAACCAGAAGACCAGCTCTTTCACAAGACAGTCCCTGATCTACACCTGATTTTTTTGGTGAGAAAATATAAATATTTCATATATACTATGCATATTGTATAGCAAAATATAGTAATTCTTATATTTCAGATTTGTGCTATTCCTTTGTTATTCATTGTAATAATACCTGAATAAAATGACAATTGGGTGTTGCCATTTCCCTTGGTACAGGGGTGTCCCCCTACTCATTCTGATGCATTCAGTGCTAATTGGAAAGTGTTGGAGTGTTTAAGGACCCCCCCCTCCCATCTGGTAGCACCCAGATTTTAATTTATTCATAAAGTTCTCGGAGGAAAAAAAAGCGGAACGGTACAATACAGAGTTATATGAAAAGATTCTCCATGGGAAATACAATTATTTACTAAACAAGACGAATCAGGAAAGCCAACAAACCCTCTTTAAGGCTAAGGCCCCACGTAGCAGGCCGCAGTGAAAAAGCAGATAAAAAAAACAGTAGCAGAAACACATCACGGTTTTTCCTACAGTTCTTTTCACAGAATGTTCGCAGAGCTTTCCTCCGTGGACTTTCTGCTACAATTATACCTATAGGAAAACCACCGGCATTTCCGTAAGTATAATTGACATGCTGCGATTTCCCCAAATGGTTTTGGATATCGCAGCATTTCCACATTTGCACATATTATTCTGCAATGTGTGGATGAGATTCACTAGATTCCCCACTTGGGGCCCCGGCCTTAAAAGGAATTTAGAAACAGTTAGGGTGGGTTCACACTATCAATGGATATCCGTTATGATAGTGTCCATTAAAAAAAAAAAAAAAAACGGACACTTATCATAACAGACATTAACAGACACTAACTGATGTTAATGTGTCCGGTTTTTTTTAACTGACCCATTTAATGGACACATTGGCATCAGTGTCAGTTAATGTCCATTTTTTTGGCTTTTTTTGGTTTCTGCTTTCTGAGCATGCACAGAAAATAAAGGACAGTAGTAACGGACACCCATCCGTTACTGTCCGTTACCAATAGACTTTAATGTTAAAAAATAAAGGACGTGTGACGTCCGTCATGAAACCGTTTTTTTTTAACGGACACAAAAGTCCTGCATGTAGGATTTTTTGTCCACAAAAAAAAAAAAAAAAAAGAACTGACATGTGACAGATTGGGTGTAAATGGACACTAACGGACACCAGATAAAATCCCATTGAAATGAATGGAAATTTTAACGGATTTGTGACGGTTCAGCTAGTGTCCGATGCTAAAATCTTGTAACGGACAATAGCAACGGACATTACTGACGGTCGCCAACGGTAGTGTAAACGCCCCCTTAGTCTGAGAACAATGTATTCCAGTAAGTATACAAATATATTTTCAAGCACTATGCTATTAACATTCACCAATGTATCTTCTTAAATTGAGTCCCCCATCTGAATGGATCCATGGTGGCGCAGCTGCCATGCCACTTCATTCATTTCTATGAGACTGCTGCATCCGCACAACTGCGACTACGTTCAGATGCTCAGATGATCCTTTAAAAGGGGTCTGTCACCAGAATGTAGCATATCTACCCAGCCATGCAGATAGGTTAGGGTCACTTGAGTCAAAAGTGTTTTCGCCCTTGTGAATTGCTGCCTCCATTGCTGAGCTATTAATATTTTTGTGACTATGCAAATGAGCTCTCTGGAGGAACACAAGTGTTGTCCAATACCTCGTTGGAGCAATCACAATGCCTTGAATTGCTCCAAAGAGATCATTTGCATATTGAGAAAACTAGCAACATCTCAGCAACAGAGGCACCGATTCACAAGGGGAAAACACTGTTTGATCAAGGTGACCCTGACCTATCTATCTGTGGGGCTGAGATATATTGGGTTCTTGTGACAGACTCCCTTTAAAGCAGTCTGGGCATCTGAATGGAGTGACAGTCGTGTAGATGCGCTGTGTGCCATTCATATGTATGGGACTACTGGAGATATACAGGGTTCAGCTATCTCCAGCAGTCCCACAGAATTGATTGAAATGGCAGTGCATTTGCTCCACCAATGATCCATACAGATGGGGGTAGAGGACCTCTGTTACTGATCTGTGGGGTTCACCGGTGTTTGACATCCATCGATCTACAGCTTATCTCCTTTTCCTGTAGATATAGGATTCATTGCTTTCATTGACAAACCCCTTTATATAGCTGTGTGACGTAAAAGATGCATTCATAAAGCAGAAGGTTACCAGTCCATGTACTTACTAGATACAGAGAAGGAAGTAGACCACTTGCTGAGAAACTGGGAGTGCATTCCATTAGCATAGGCTGCTTGATAATTTAGTTGTCCAGGAAGTCTATGTAGAGACACTGTTCCACCATTGCTGGCTATCACCCCCCTAGAAAAGAGAAAAAAAAGTGGTGGATTCTGCTCCATTCAATGTCATTCTTCTTTTATTCATTGCTACATTGTCAGATTGTTAAATTTCTTCTAATGGAAAGAGGATATAATCTGTAGCACCGAGGCAAATTTTGCATCCTTTAATTCACTATGATACATTGGTCATGTTCAATTATAGGTTAGGATGACCATTTGCAGGTCACAATATAAGTATAGTATAGGATCTGTTAATACCCAGGACGGCTCAACTTCGCATAGCCTTATTAACATAGTAAGGGGGTTTTCACATGGAGGAATTTTGAGCTGATTTTGAGATTTGGGGATTTTTTGAATTTTGGGATTCTGGCTGGAATCTTCCTCCCATTGTTTACCGTGGGAGGCAACAAAGGATGCTTCTTTTTTCAGGGTGCTAAAATAGGAAGCATTCTGCTCAGACTTCCCGTGGATTCTGCGACTGATTCAGCCACGGAATTAGCAGCTTACTCCTGTCTACTTCAGTCAACGCACATGCACACTTGACTGAGCTGAGAATGCAACTGAATGGGTGCTAAGCACTGCCTGTCCAGGAAGAGAGGATACAGCCACAAAAGCTGCTCATATGTGGCAGCTATACCTAGAGTCTCAGAAAAAAGATACAGGCTGGACAGAGAATCTCAGTCCTTAGAGCCAGCACAAGGCAGTGCAGAACTGGAGAGAGAGGGTGAGGGAGTTCTGGAAAAGAGACTTGTGCTGAATGACCCTCTTGCATCCCTCTTGCACCAGCAGCATTTAACCAGGAGGTGAGTAAAGACATCAAACCTGTAGTAGAAATGGTGCCACTTAAGTCTAATACTCAGTGGGCAGGACAATCTCCACAGACAATGTCCGGGAGGAGAGGGAGTATCCCTCCCCACAGGTGTGCGGCCATAAACCTTATCATGTGTATGTGTTGTTAACAGAGTTACTTTCAAGTTCCCTGTTATGTAGTACTGGAGAGTTCATAGTAAAGAATTATACACCCCCCCCCCCCCCCCCCCCCCCCCCCCCCCCCCCCCCCCCCCCCCCCCCCCCCCCCCCCCCCCCCCCCCCCCCCCCCCCCCCCCCCCCCGTAAAACAGGTTGTCAGATTAAAAGTAGTCAGAACAAGATAAACAAAACCAGATGAGTGAATGTAAAGACAACATATTACATAAAATTTCTTGGCTATACTAAGTTATCATGTGCCACTTCTAGCACTGACTGCAGTTGCAGTACCCCTTAAAATTAGAACTTTTATGGTAGCCATACACATTAGATTTCAGTAGAACCAGCTAATCCTCTAATGTATAGCACCTTGGAGTACGGAGTGGATACAGCGCCTTCTTTCTATGAGCACTAGGGTCTTGGTCTTATAATTCAGACTTCAATTACTGTTGGCTTTTGATATCATGTATATTAAAGAATCCTATGATAAGGGTGGATGTGTAGCTGTAGGTAAACTTGTTTCATATATTATATACGTATGTAGTATATGTATATCGTGTATATAGTTTCATGATGAATTTAATCTTCATGGTAATACCTTTTTCTCAAAGCTATTCCCAGATGAAACAAACCAGACACATCATAGAATGTCAATAGTCTGAGAGTGAAATGCATGATATTTCAGACATACCGGTGAATTGCTGCACCACATAAACTGGATACTGCTGCATACACTGTATCTCCATATACAGAGAGTTGCTGGTCAGGGCATCCCGGGGGACATAGTACATGGGCAGACTCTCTTTTTAAATCCATTCCTCTCATGGAGCAGGTTATAGGCACTGGAGCTGTGTGGAACGGAGAAGTGTTATAAGCATGGGGATATATTAGTGCACTTTATAATAATTTTATCTACCCATCTTCGTCTTTGTATTCCTACAAGTAAACTTTGTGTTCTCATGTATGTGTGTACATGGTGTTGAATGCATACCCCATACACAAATATTTGCAACCCGAGGAGCTTCCTTTGGCTATGACGCCTGCAGTTGGCTTAACTGGCCAATGATGTTAAAGTTTTATGTTTTGACATGTAAAAACTTTTATTGCATTCATTCAAAGGGTTGTCCAGGATTACAAAACTCTTGTCTGCCAACAATCCTCATCCATGGGTTGTGTCTGGCATTGCAGCTCAGTTTTTTTTTTTAAGTGAAGCTGCAATACCACACACGACATGTAGACAGGTGTAGCACTGTTTTGTATTAACATCAGTCACGTCAAAGTTTATGGTATGGTCACATGCAGTTGTGGTGTGGTTGAGATGTGGCTGAAAACTGGCACACCGCATCTATTGTTGTTGTCAATATGCAAATTAACTAACTGGAGCAGTGGCAGTGCCTTTGTTGCACCAAATAACTAATTTGCATATTGACAAAATCAGCGATATCTCGGTAACAGAGGCAGCAATTCTCAAGGGGACAACACCATTTCATTCCGGTGACCCTATCTATCTGTTGGGCTGGGTTCTGGTGATAGACTACCTTTAACTAGAAACCCTCAAAAAATAGATATTTATTTTAATGGAATATTGAGGTGTCTCACATGGTTGCTCAGTTTTTGGCTTTGCCTCAACCACGTCATGACCACACAGTGTAATTGTACTATAATGTTCCATGGACAAATCCGTGAAAATCTTTGGACAACACTGATGCAAATTCAGCTATAAAAGTCCTACCAACACTGAAGGCAATGGATGTCTTTCATTAGGATCCATAACTGCTAAAAGTAAAACTTACTGAGAATAATAGTGCAGCAGATTGCAATATTATAACAATTTCTATATTCATTACTATGACAGCCTCAATGTGAAACTATCTGTCTATATATGATATTCTAGAAGAGTCACATGACTCAGCTAAGGACCAGAGAGAGTGGATAACTCACAAATACAGCCATGGGCAAGATGATTACCTTCACAATTTACATCTTGTACCTTTTAAGGCCAAAGCATACATTTTTTTTTCTGGGAGCTACCACCACCAAAATCTCTTCTAAACCACCTATATGCTGTTGTAGATGTAGATAGTGACTAAAATGGGCGAACCTCAGAAGATTTGTTTTGTCCAGTTTTCAGACAAAGCGATCCCCTGGTTCGGTCCAAACTTTTTTGGATAGTACCAGAAGGGAAATTATTATGCTCTGGGATCTCTTCAGACGCCAAAGTATAATAGCTGGAGGTCCAGGGGAGGTGACAAAAGTAAAAAAACATTTATACTCACCTTCAGTTGAGGAAGAGCTCCAGGCACCGCAAGGAAGCAGAGACAGAGCGCCAGATGACACTAAGAGGCCCAAAAGAAGTAACAGAAGGTGAGTGTGAATGTTTTTTATTTTTTACACCTCCCCTGGGCCTCTACCTATTATATTCTGGGGTATGGAGATACCCCACAGTATAATAATTTACCAGTGGTGGTCATTTTAGATCATCCAAGATGAATGCCAAATTGTTCGGCTTTCTTAAAAACTGAACAATTTGGCATATTTGGGTAGAATCAATTTTACCCATCTCTAATAGTGACATATAATAATGTCTTTTTTGTGCCAAAGTTCAATCTTGCATTCAAAAAAAAGCCATTCAGTGCACTCACTGGTCCCAATATATGGCAGCAGACGAAGGTGGATGTTCTGGCAGGTGTGGTCATTGCCCAGGTGCCCCAAAAAGGTAATTTGCATATTAATTAAAAGCTGATTTTGCACTTTGAGACAAAAAAAGATATGTTTATTATGACAATTCCAGACGCTATTACAAGTGGTTTAGAAGAGAGTAGGATGGTAGATTCCCATTAAGGTGTCCTTAGTGATGGGCGAACCTTGCACCTCCCCAGGGCCTCCGATTATACTCTGGGGTCTAAGGAGACCCCAGAGTACAATCAAGATTCGTGGATGGCGAACCACAAAAATTTTGGGTTTGGCCAAATCTCTAAGTTTTGGAAAACTCGAAGCAAACCCAGTTTGTTACGAGCCAGTGCTCATACACATTTAATAGATGTCTGGTATTCAGCACAGAACCGATCAAAATTTCTGGCATGTTACTGTGACATGTCAAAAGTTTAATGAAATGCCATTTACTCTGCAGCCGCCAGATAACTCAGGGCAGTCGGTAGAATTTCATGGATTTTTATAAATAATCCATGAATAATAAATTGAAGACCTTTTGAACTAATTAAAAAGCTCACATAGCAGCGAGGGTGAAAGGATGAGACTAGCTCACTGCCAGACATACTAATCTCTTACTGGAAGAAGTCCAGACATTTTGGGAAATACTCATTTATATTCTAGTGCCGGAGTCTTGTTCAGTCAACTTCATTGAGATATTAAAGTTTCCATATATTTGTACAAGCTTCACCAGGGTATCACGTCTGGAGTGGTGAACAGGATCGAGTACCTGCCACTTCATTTAACTTTTCAGGATAAGCTGTGTTTACATGAGAATAACATCATTTCTGGTCATTATATGGCTTATATATTGCAGCTTTTAACAGTTTCCCTTCTGCATGCTATAGCTGTAGTTTGCAGTTCACTCTGAGCTGACTAACTTGTCATACACTGCAAACATTGAATACAGAAGTATCTGTTCTAAACTATCTAGGAGACTGTCTGGGAATAACCACATGACCATGCAGGACATAGATAGAGAAGTATTGACCTGTACTGATGCATTGCACTGTGCTTTGGTTGTGATAGAAAGTTTCTATTCAGCTCTAGTTCACACCTCCATTGGAGACTCTGTCGCAGAAACCACCATCCTCCTGCGCAGAGGATTTTTCAGTTTTGAGGTGGCGGAGCCCATTATTTTCAATGCGGTCTGCCAATATCTGTGTGTAACTACTGAAACAGTGTTCCGACTCTGTTGTTCCCCAGCAGGCCCAAATGACAGAAACAACAATGCTAGTGTGAACCTAGTGTAAACATGTCTTTTTTTTCTCTTTATCCCCTCTCCATAGACTTCTATAGATATGTCATCTGAGTCATGTGAATTGCAGTCGGACTTGAGACAGATGGAACAGTGATTTTCAGAGTATTTTAACAGAAAGGAAGGGGAGCCCTATATAGTCTGAGGAGAGCAGAAAGAAGTATTTCTCCCTGTTAAGATATGTTACAAAGTTTCTTATAATCTCCTGTTCTATTCATTTACATAAAGTTTGTTGAAACAATAGTGCTCATGTAAAGTTCCTGAAGCTGTAGTGTTCAAGTTCACCACGAAGATAAAGACTCTGCCTCAGTCTCTTTGTACACTCTTAGATACATCTCATGACAATTGTTTGGGATCTTCCGTGCTTTGTATCTATGAACATTTCCATTTGTCTTAAAGCCCACATAGCCAAGTGCTAAGATTTCTGGATTTTATTTTTATTGTATTTCTTGTGAATTCCTTAAAATTCTGTCTTCTGGAATGCAAGCAGAAAGAATATGCTGTTGGTTGGACCATATGTTCTACACAGGACCAAATGCTACAGACCCACAAAATAAAGGATGATACAACCCTCTGGTGATTTTTATTGCGCTTGATTTTACTTTTTACGTCCTATGCAAAGGTGTGTCCAGTATACTTCATGATTCTTGCCACACGCATGATATTATTTTGTTAAGTATGGGTTTAAGAATTTGACAAGAGAGAAAATAACTGTATCCAATAGCCAATTTCCTGAGAACCAAAAACCAGGTACATCTATAAAGGGACTATTACTCCCAACCACAAGTACTGGTGCAGCCAGACTTCCACTGTCCACCCACTGCCAATAGCTTCCATTGCTGCCATAGCTGGACTAGGGTGGGAAAGGACTCATCTGGCCTCTGGCGGAGGCAGAGCAGAGGCCTGAGGGGGGATGCAGCATTCCCTAACATCACATTATTTTAATGGTGTTTCCTTACTGAATTTTAGGCAAATGTTCAATTGCGTGTTCCAGGTCTCTTTACTGGAATCATTGAAAAACAGATGGATGAAAAATTGAGCAAAACAAATATGTAACCCATAAAAATCCCGTAAAGGGGGCTCTAACATATCAACATGTAGCATTTGTTTTAATAAACACATTGTGGGAGGTTTATTACAGATTTTATGTTAGTTTCTGGTGTAAAAGGTAGGATAAAAGTTGCAAATTTTAGCGCACAGCCATTTTTGCACAAAGATTGCAACTTTTATTGCATTTGTGTCCTCGCTCGCCACTTTTCTAAAACATGTGCGTGGGGGAGCAGGACTCAGAGGTAGGAGTCGTGGTCTTCCATGGCCCAGAAGATTTACCATAATTTACACTAGAAACTGGTGTAAATTGTAGCTCAAATCTATGCTAGTTACTACCTGGTATGTATTTGAGACGCAAGCACATGATGGGCAAGAAAGAGGCATCTTACTACAGTGCGAGGAGATCAAAACTGGCATAGGAAATGTGAATCTTGATAAATCTCCCCTTAAATGTAATGTTCTGTAATCTCTAGATACAATCTGATATATATGATGTGACCTACAGCCCGTCTTCAGATGGATATTATTAGCTCAACTGAAGTCTAAGAAAATTAGAAGTCTATGGGGATGGGGAAGAGGAGAGTTAGGAAGAAGCAGATATATACGAATATGCTGCAGCTAATAGTAAGTTTTCATCTAATGTTGAATGTGTTATTCACATCAGTACTGTTTAGTACCACTATAATGTCTTCCATGCTATTTCTAAGTGAGAGAAAGTGAGATTGGGAGCAGAATCTCCTGTTTTCTCCATGTCCTGTCTATGGGAGAAATCATAGCGGGAAGTTTCCACCCACCAGCTAAGGGAAAACTGAGAATTAGAGAGAACGACTGCAGAGGGGAAAACTGTTAAAAAAAAAAATTCTGAATATATAAGATATAGTGTTACTCCTCATTCCACACACTTTATAGCTTAATATAAAATGTGACCTCACAATATAGGTGAGGCTTTAATATTATTATTGTGACAATTGGGGGTAGTTTAGCATCAAAGGTGGCAGCTTCCTGGACTTCACAGCGGTGTTGGTGTTGCTGGGTGCCAAATAAACAGCATATCAGGTAGTGGCAATCCAAAATAAATGGCTTTATTCAGCTTGTAAGTGATAACAGGAACAAAAATAACAAAACAGCCTAGCCCATACACAGGGCAATACCTCACTACTTGAGCCCTGACTAACTTCTGGGGGCAAGCTTTACTGAGGTTTCTCCTCAGCAGTCTGGCTCACACTGAGCTTAACCAGTCCTTTCTGGAATCCAGTCCTCTTGGGACTGACCACCTGTCTGTCTCCGACTGGTTCCACAATCCACCTGCTCTCTGCAGGTCACCAGCAGCACTCTCCTGCCGTCTGCACTCCCTCTGGAGTGACGCCCCAACTATGGGTGTGGTTGAGGACCTTTTTAACCCTGGTTTTGGGTCGCTCACCAGTGCCCTCTAGGTTCACACTCTCACATTATACATATCCTTTTATAACAGTTACCTAATATATCAGTAATTCTCGCTATTATATTTATACTTCTGCCCTCTTACTAACTTTAAAATTAAAAGGGATGTCCAATATCCGATACTAATAGCCTGTCCTTACCAAGTCAATGGGAGCTGAGCTGCAATAGTGCAGCATGACCAATGCACTGTGAATAAAGCTGTTTCCTTTAGGCACTGTATGCAGTGCTGAAAACAGTACAATCCAATATTGATGACCTATTCTAAGGAAAGATCATCAATATCTGATCTTGGACAACCCCTTTAAGTTTAAGACTCCTTTACTCATCTACAAAGTAGTTCACATTGCATACATCTCTGTTCTTTACTCAGCCAATGAAGTAAGACTCTCATCCTCCCTTATTACGTTCTCTCCATCTTTTCTGCAGAACTTCTCCTGTGCTGCACCAATTCTGTGGAAATGGCTGCCCTAGCTCTTAACACTCCTATTTTCAAGCATGCCTTGAAAATTCCCTTCTTCAAATCTGTTACATCACCATAGACAATGGCCAATACAACTCCTGACCTGGTCACAGAAGGGAAATACCATATATGCAACATGTAAAGCTTCACAGGGGCACAGGTTCTAAGAGGGCCCACTGCCAACTAAAAGCAGTTTCTTACTGATCTCTCCCACTGCCATTATATTTGCTATTCCTTGTCTCCATGTTGCTACAGGATAAAGTGTCCAATTCTGGAGCATCTTTACTTAGAGCTCTGCATTATGCCATTTCACTGTTAGTTCTCCTAGTAATGTATAGATATATTGACAACTGGCAGTGTCCCTATACAGTGGCATCATACTGTGTGAGAGGCACTACTACCTTATACTGTGTGTGGGGCACTAAGGCGACATCATCATTGTGAGGACATTTACTTTGTACCACACAGGAGGGCACTATAAAAGTGTGTTAGGGCACTATAACTGTATGTTAGGGCCGGTTCACATCTAGAAAAGCGGTTTACCTAAGGAAACCTGCGGAACCCATAGACTATAATGGGGTCCGTGTGGTTTCCGTTCGATTGGAAACATGCGGAGAGAAAAGTGCTGCTTGCTTCGTGCGGAAACCACACGGACCCCATTCTAGTCTATGGGGTCCGTGTGGTTTCCCAGGTAAACCGCTTGCAATGCGTATAGATTTCCGTTCGGGGGGTCCCCAAGAGGACTCCCCAAACGGAATGCCAAACGCAGATGTCCTTACACAAAGAAGGATTTTTTATTTTCTGGGGTCACAAAGGGGACCAGGTGCAATTAGGATGGACTAAGGGTACTGGATAAATAGGGAATCTGTTACAAATTTGAATATTATCTGCTTATTTCTTCTAAAAATGTATGAAATAATTGACAAGGGGAATAGGTACTAGCTGGTTGTCAAATGGGTGTTTCCCTACACAGTCTGGCACTGACTAGACTGTGAGAGTGTTCTGAGACTTGTCCTAATCTGGTAATACCCAGCTGTCAATTTATTCATAGATTTCTAGGAGGAATAACAGAGGAACAGTGCAACATGGAATTTAAAGACAAGATGCAAGAGAATTGTATTCTCCCATCTCCATGATATAACAAGTATATACTAAAATAGACATGTCAGAAGAGAAATCTGGAAAATAATAAAAGCGGTATTGAGTGAATCCATTATCTGTTCTGCACTGTGGTCCATATGTTGCCATTCATTCTGTCACTTCCTCTCTGTGGCTCAGATGCCTTTCCCATTGTTGGGTCTTCTCTCTGAGCGGATACAGATTGTTTTCCTTTATTTTGCTCCCTTTCACTGTGATTTTTAAGTAACGTGTCTCCTGCAGTGAGCCTTCTAATGAGAGCTATTGGCAACGAAAAAGCCCTGAACTGTTTTCTATATTTCTACATTCTTTCTTCACTATAAAAATACCCTGGATAAAGTTACTGCAGCCTGAAAACAAAAAACTCTGCCCTAATAGACAGAAAGGAATCATTTATGATTGTCAAGAACCAGTAGTGAAACTTTTCTCTTTTCTATTTTACCGATTCTATGAAATAGTTTTTGTAAAAAATTTATTTTTTAATTAATATATTTTCATTAATTTTTTAACTGTATGCAATATGCAGTAAACTCCCAAATTCTGCCAACTGGTTGTTACAGGTTGCCAAAAGTTTATCATTGAAAGGCATTTTCCAATCTTAAAAAAAAAAAAAAAGATGTACAAGTGGTCTACATGGAGTCAGATGTACTGGGATGCCTCTATAAGCCAGTCTTACATGCCATCACATGACCATGCTCCTAGTGTGACGTCCTGTACTCTGAAAGCATGATTATCTCTCCTGCCATAGTATGTGATTTCACGTATCACATGGCTCTTATCTCCACTGTTCCCTGGCTTTCAGTCTTACTCCCTGGATGGATCATGTTTCACATGATGGGCAGCAGACTGTGCAGTATATAATGAGCAGCAGAATAGCAGTGCAATTTGTCAACGGCAACAGCAAATATGTGTGAGTAAATATTACAACACTATATTGTAACTTGAAATTGATGACCATGCATGCAGCTGTAAATAGAGGTAATATCTGTATAGGAGAGCAGGAATGGTAGTTCTTTACATGATAATCCCACTTACAGCAAGCCCTGGTAGCATGAAAACAAAGGTGCTGTGCATGAAACTGGAAAAGATAATGAAAATGATAAATAACTACTTCTGAGCCATGGCTGCATCACCCGGTTGACATTCATACACAGTTTATATTTTATAAGCTTAGAAAATCTATCATAGCTTCTGTCATTATTTTTTCATCCGGGTATATGCAGAGGGACACCAGATGGAGGGGGCTCCATCTGCATCTGTCATTCAATGTCCATTGCCCTCACATTTTGACAGATTTAATGTGAACCCAACCTACACTGCCTTGCGAAAGTATTCGGCCCCCTTGAACTTTTCAACCTTTTGCCACATTTCAGGCTTCAAACGTAAGGATATGAAATTAAATTTTTTGGTGAAGAATCAACAACAAGTGGGACACAATTGTGAAGTGGAACGAAATTTATTGGTTATTTTAAACTTTTGTAAAAAATAAAAAACTGAAAAGTGGGGCGTGCAATATTATTTGGCCCCTTTACTTTCAGTGCAGCAAACTCACTCCAGAAGTTCAGTGAGGATCTCTGAATGATCCAATGTTGTCCTAAATGACTGATGATGATAAATATAATCCACCTGTGTGTAATCAAGTCTCCGTATAAATGCACCTGCTCTGTGATAGTCTCAGGGTTCTGTTTAAAGCACAGAGAGCATCATGAAGACCAAGGAACACACCAGGCAGGTCCGTGATACTGTTGTGGAGAAGTTTAAAGCCGGATTTGGATACAAAAAGATTTCCCAAACTTTAAACATCCCAAGGAGCACTGTGCAAGCGATCATATTGAAATGGAAGGAGTATCAGACTACTGCAAATCTACCAAGACCCGGCCATCCCTCTAAACTTTCATCTCAAACAAGGAGAAGACTGATCAGAGATGCAACCAAGAGGCTCATGATCACTCTGGAGGAACTGCAGAGATCTACAGCTGAGGTGGGAGAGTCTGTCCATAGGACAACAATCAGTCGTACACTGCACAAATCTGGCCTTTATGGAAGAGTGGCAAGAAGAAAGCCATTTCTCAAAGATATCCATAAAAAGTCTCGTTTAAAGTTTGCCACAAGCCACCTGGGAGACACACCAAACATGTGGAAGAAGGTGCTCTGGTCAGATGAAACCAAAATCGAACTTTTTGGCCACAATGCAAAACGATATGTTTGGCGTAAAAGCAACACAGCTCATCACCCTGAACACACCATCCCACTGTCACACATGGTGGTGGCAGCATCATGGCTTGGGCCTGCTTTTCTTCAGCAGGGACAGGGAAGATGGTTAAAATTGATGGGAAGATGGATGGAGCCAAATACAGGACCATTCTGGAAGAAAACCTGTTGGAGTCTGCAAAAGACCTGAGACTGGGATGGAGATTTATCTTCCAACAAGACAATGATCCCAAACATAAAGCAAAATCTACAATGGAATGGTTCACAAATAAACGTATCCAGGTGTTAGAATGGCCAAGTCAAAGTCCAGACCTGAATCCAATCGAGAATCTGTGGAAAGAGCTGAAAACTGCTGTTCACAAACGCTCTCCATCCAACCTCACTGAGCTCCAGCTGTTTTCCAAGGAAGAATGGGCAAGAATTTCAGTCTCTCGATGTGCAAAACTGATACAGACATACCCCAAGCGACTTGCAGCTGTAATCACAGCAAAAGGTGGCGCTACAAAGTATTAACTTAAGGGGGCCAAATAATTTGGCATGCCCCACTTTTCAGTTTTTTATTTTTTACAAAAGTTTAAAATATCCAATAAATTTCGTTCCACTTCATGATTGTGTCCCACTTGTTGTTGATTCTTCACCAAAAAATTAAAATTTTATATCTTTATGTTTGAAGCCTGAAATGTGGCAAAAGGTTGAAAAGTTCAAGGGGGCCGAATACTTTCACAAGGCACTGTAACAGTGTTATTTTTGGGAATATACTATGTAAACATTAAAGTCATTCTTCAGTCAGTAGTTTAAAAATAATATGTGTCAATATATTCAAGAATGAATGCCTACTATTTATTTTCCTTAGGTCTTGGTTGTTTTGGGTTTTTTTTTGCTTGGCTGCATAGACCTGCAATTTCAGAATAGAGCTAAGCTACACTGCCGATAGGTAGTCTGTGATATATTTTCTGTATCCTCATTGGTTCAGATGGGAGGTGTGTCTCAGACTACCTCATACTCTCTGTAGGCATTGAGCCATATTTACTAAGGCATTTGCACCTATAAAGTGGCCAGCTTGGTGCGTTTCTGGTGCATTGTGGCACATCTCAGCCTTTGCTCCCCGCTCACCACTCTTTTAGGCAGTGGGCCAAGTGGGGCGTGAATCTGGATTGGCCAGGGTGAGGATGCCCTGGTCCACCAGATTTACTATAACTCACACCAGAAAACAGGTATAAGTAATACCATAAATCTATTCCAGCCCCTGGCTGGTGTAGATCTGCAAACAGGCACATCTACATGTGCTAGAATTACTAAGAGGCCAGAGCCTCCTAGTAAGAGGGAGTTGTGCACCTGGCAGGATATGAATTAAGACTGGCGTAAGGATCACCAGTCTTAATAAATTCTTCCTACTGTAGCTAAACTGTAGGCAAAAAAACACAGCTTTATGAAGCTAGGCTAAAAACACAGCCATGAAGCAAGACCTGAGGAAAATAGCAGGTAATCCTCCTCTGTGGGTACTGACTTACATGTACTTAGCAGCTCCTGAATGAAGGGTTTTGTATCAGAAAATTCTGATTTGTAGCTGTTATTTTGATGCAGACTTTACTTTGAATCAATTTTAGCAAATATTCTTCTAGAATCTATTTGCTAAGAAGTACTTATGGCACAAAATAAGAATAGCCTACCCTTACGTTAGCATTACACTTTCTGTTGTCTTTGGGTCACATAGCCCTAAGCCATCTGCACATTGAGAAACACGCAATGTTCCACATTATGCACATGGAAACAGTGTCTGCTTTGGGTGTTTGATTACAGATTCTGAACCATCCATATTCATCCCTATTATATTCACAGAAACTGGAATTTCTAAACCTGTTGACATTAGCTAGGTTCCCTATGGTTCTTGGAAATAAGTATTAAACTTCCAAGTTACTTTCATCCTAAGAGAGCTACAGCTGTAACCTTTATTAGGACGGAGCATTCATATGGATTTTATGGATTTACTGTAAATCCCAAAAATGATTAAAGGTGTAATTTAGAAAAGTTTGCAGAAAATTTACATGGTGCTCCCCTCGAAATTGTTTAGCTTTTTGTTTGTTTTTTTAAATGCAGTGAGGGCTTTTCAGTTTTAGAAAAGTAATTTCAAAAACTCTATTAACCTCTTCCTGACATCCACCATAATAATACAGGGGATGTTGGAACTTTAAAGATGGCGCCCACTCAGGAGCTGAGCAGGAGCCATTGTTTCTCTGCTGTTATAAACAGCAGAATCTCAGTGTCAATGTCTGCGATCAGAGACAACGATAATCATAGGCATTTAACCCCACAGGTGCCAAGAGCAGATGTGAACACGGCACCTGAGGGCATCCCATATTTTCACTTTTGTCCACCTGAACTGCTCCTGTGCAGTGAGATTCTCGAAGCCATTTGGTTGCTATAGCATCCTTTTAAAAGCTCTTTGGCCTGTCATAGCAATATAGCTACAGTAGATCCAATTTACCATCATTTTGCTGTTTTACTTTTTTTTTTTTTTAATAAATATATAAAAGTGATCTAAATGTCACATATTTCTTGAAATGATATCAATAAAAACTACATCTTGCTCAGCAAAAAAGATACCTAGCACAGCTCTATTGAGATATATAAAAAAAAAGTCATGATGGCTAATTTTTGCTACTTTCAAAGTTTTTGTTTCAAAACATGAAAAAAAAAAAAAAAAAAATTTTTATTATCAAGATCATACTGACCTGCTGAATAGAGGTGACCTGTCATTTTTACCGCACAGTGAATAACGTAAAAACAAAACCCATAATTTTTTTTTTTTTTCCCAATTCCACCTGATTTTTTCCCAGTACATTGTACAGAAAATTAAATGGTGCCATGGTACAATTTGTACTGCAAAAAAATAAACCCATATATATATATATATATATATATATATATATATATATATATGAATGGGAAAAATAAAAATGGTTATGGTTTTTGGAAGGTGGGGAGTAAAGAAAAATGCATAAATGAAAAATGACTGTGGTAGGTATGGGTTAAAAAATGTAATGCTTCATTTATCCTGCACGGGCCCTTGAACTTTGAAAATTGAATACTTGCTGGAAAGTTCCACTAAAGAATACAACTATTTATGTATTGTTCTTGTAATCTAAAAATCCATTAAGACAGTTCCTTTTAAAGATTTTAGTAATTTCTAATAATAAATAAAATATAAAGTTTAACCTTTATGCGCACGACTAAATATGGTGGCTGCTCTGAAACTGCAGCAGGCTTCAATAGTTACATTGCAAATCTGCCATAGACTGCAATACAGTAGTATTGCAGTCTATGGCACAGGTGATCTAAAAATCACACGTTCAAGCCCCCTAGGGGGGGCTAAAAAAAATTTAGAAAAAAGAAAAAAAGTTTTTAAAAATATAAAAAAAAAAAATAAAAAAACTAAATGTTTAAATCACCCCCCCTTTCCCTAGATGACATATAAATATAGATAAATAAAAGTAAACATAAACACATTAGGCATCCTTAAGTCCGAAAATGCCCAAACTATTAACATATAAAAACATTTGTCCCATAGAGTAAACGCTGTAACAGGAAAAAAAAAAAAGTAAAAATGGCTGATTTGGCGTTTTTTTCGCCAAATTGCCTCCCTAAAAAATGGAATAAAAAGCAATCAAAACATCATACATTCCCCAACATGGTATAAAAAGCTACATATTGTCTCGCAAAGACAGACACCTTACACAGCTCCGTACACTGAAATATAAAAAAGTTACAGTTGTCAGAATATGGTGATTCAAATAATTTTTTTTTTCTTCAAAATTTAGAATTTTTGTAAAGTTATTAAAACATGAAAAAACTATATAACTTTGGTATCACCGTGATCATACTGACCGGCAGAATAAAGCTAACATAACATTTTTACCGCAGAGTTGAAGCCGTAAAAACAAAACCCATAAGAAATTGGCGGTACTGCATTTTTTTCCTCAATTCCACCTCATTCTGAATTTTTTCCCGCTTCTCAGTACATTGTACAGAATATTAAATGGTACCGTTTTGAAGTACAACTTGTCATGCAAAAATCAAGCCCTTATATAACTACGTAAACGGAAAATTGAGAAAGTTATGGCTTTTAGAATGCAGGGAGTAAAAAACAAAAACACAAAAATGTCTGCATCATGTAAGGGTTAAAGGAAACTACAGACTATCATATTTTATTCACTGACTATAGAGAGAATTTTTTTTTTGAAATATTAACATTTTTGGATAATCTGTTTATTTTTAAAGTACAGTGGGTACAGTACAGCTATTCTATGTGCCTCGAATTTGAAGTGTAATTCCCATATTATTATTATTATTATTATTATTATTTATTATATATATATATATTTTTTGCTATTGTGGTGTTGTTTGGAGACCATTTTTGTAATATACTTTATTAACCTATCTAACTTCATTTCTAATAGAAAACAGGCTGTAACATTCTCCTTAGCAGCCCTATTACTGAGCTGTTACTGAGGAAAGTCTGTACACAGTTGTATTGTCAATATGCAGAGCTGAAGCATTTACCAAAGGGGGATGGTCACTTCAAATGGCTGTATATTTGGTTTTATACTTCCTAGATAAATGGTATCACAAGAAAGCTGAGACTCTCAGCTTTCTTATGATACCAGAACTATTTTTCTAGGTGGCATAAAACCAGAGATACAGCCTTTGATAAATGCTTCAGCTCTATGTACTACATGATACATGTGTACTCTATGTACTACATGATACATGTGTACAGAGTCTCCCTGGCAATGCTTAGATAGAGCATTGCTAGTGGGAACTTTACAGCCTGTTTTCTATTAAAAAGAAGTTTGATAGATTAATAAAGTATATTACAATATGTTCCCCCCCCCGACACAATAGCAACCAATAAAGTTACACTTTAACATTTTTGTAAAGTACAATGTACACTCTCCACCACCTTATGAATATTCCTATAATATACCTTATTAATTGGAAAATAATATTTGCTGTTATCATTAAAGTAATTTTTACGAAGGGTTAAATAATTACCCTAACAGTAGTAAATGTTATAAAATGTAAAAAAAAAAAAAAAAACCTCCACTCTTATCCCCTGCTGCTCCAGCATTGAAGCCCTGGTGGTTCCTGCCGGCCTCACATATATACATGTGACCATAGCAGGCAATCACTGGCTTCAGTGCTGGTGCTTGTACGTCTGGCATGAGACTGCCGAGCCACGTGATTGGCTGCAGCAGTCACATGGATGAACGGCATGTCATCGCTGCAGCAAAGTAACAAGGACTGTCAGGGACCCCTAGTGTCTGTGCTGAAATGACGGATGATATAGCAAGTGAATATCAATTAATGGTTTATTATATTACATCTTCCTAAAATTTTGAGCTGCTGGAAAACCCTTTTCATTTTTTTTTTAACCCGATTAATAGCATGGAATGAAGCATTATAGTTATTTATAGAGAGCAACACTCACTCTGACAGCAGATCACAAAAATTACTTTATGCTATTAAACCCCTTTATCTGGAGTCGCATACCTCTATATCACTGACTGCCCTCAATTCTATGGGGAAAAAATCTCCATCACATGATGCAAGGTTTTGTGTAGCCCCATGTATCCTCTTGCTATAGTTTACCAACTTTTTAGTTCTTTTCTTGGGGGGTAAAATGTGTAAAAGATATTGTAAAATGTGGACAAAACTAGCCCTAATATACAAATGATACTTTTTTAAATTATAAAAATTATTACTTTTATAGTATTTATACTTTTAAACACATTGCTGTTCTTTTTAAGTGATTTTTTACCATCATATATAGAGGACAAGTCAAAAATACTCTGAATAGTAAATGCATGCTATACAGTATAGCTACTGTACAAGGATAAATCACTTTTACTATGGCCAATTAAAGGGGTTTTCCAGACTTATGATAGTGATGACCTATGCTTAGGACAGGTCACCAGTATCAGATTGGTGGGGATCTGACATCCAGCATCCCCACTGATCAGTCATTCTCAGCAGCCACAAGTAATGGAAGCGGACAGCTCTGTCTACTGTGTAGTGGCTACGCCAGGCTATTGCAGCTCTGCTTCCATTAAAGGGGAGCACAGCTTCAGTCATCAGGAGGAGCCACTACACAGTGGAAGGAGCAGTGTGCATCCAGTATTGGTGTCTGCGGAGAACTACTGATCAGTTGGGATTGGATCTAAGAATAGGAAATATTACATAAAGCGCACACTTGTGCACACAACATATAACACTGTGTCGATGAACAATGAAAGTTTAATAGTCATATAAATTAATAATTTTCAGACAGTCCATATTTTATGAAGAATCCAAAGAAGACAAAATCTGTATACAATCCCACTTATGTTACTTTCAAAGAGAAACACACATTGAAAATACAAGAGGAGCTGAGCAGGAATACATCCTGTACTTAGGAGTCCAGTGGGTGGTCCTACAGGTCCAGTGATTGCTGATAATTACTGAGTAGGACCGCCCACTGGACTCCTAAATTCAGAATGCTAGTGGAACTTCATTGTCAATGTGACATTTTTTTTTTTTTATCTGTTTCATGAACACAGCCATAGTTCTTCAGCAGTTCTAATATAGTCTTCTGCTTAAGGCTGAGGCCCCACGTTGCGGAAAAGCTGCTTTTATTGTTGCAGATTTTGCTACAGTTTTTTGACCAGGAATGGATTGAGAAGAAAGGAGAAGTATAAAATCTTCGTATATGTTTCCCATTACTTTTGTAGCCACTCCTGGGTTTGACTCAAAATACCGCAGTAAAATCTGCAGTGAAAAAAATCAGCTTTTTTTTGCAACGTGGAGCTGTAGCCTGTCGGTTAGTGAAATACTTTTGTGAACTGCAGTGAGATTTTTCTATTACATTTTTATGCTCAGGTGTATATATCAGGAGTGACTGTAGTTACACTAGTATACTTAAGGCTGGGGCTACACAGCAGTGACACCACATGCATGACTACTGTAAAGCTTGCCAGGTCACCCTACAATGTCACAAGCTATGTGGAATATAAGTGAATGGGGTCAAGTACTCATTTATTTTGCAGCTGAGAGTCTTTGGTCGCACAACGGGTGTGTAGCCCCTGCCTTACCCCTGTATTAAACAAGAAAATAGACTTGACACACTCACATTCTCCAGAGTCAGGGCTTGCCACTGTTGACTGCAGAAGAATGCCTAAAAAAGGAATTTTTAAATATTTGTCACTGAACAGGTCAATATATTGGGGGGGAATTCATTAAATTCATTACAAAAGTCACAAATCAACATTTTGCAACTACTTCATGCCACCTAGTAACTAAAATAGTTGCAAGTGGCATGTTTGCACCAGCCTCACCACTTTCCCACATTCACCATCATAATCATCATCACCGCAAAAGCAGTATAAATGACGGCAAAATCTGTGCCAGCTTTTTAGCTAGGTGCAAGGACGGCGGGAGGGTCCTTATCATGTATTAGGCACATTCACATTGTTTTTTTTTTATAAAATAATAAATTTGTTACAAGAGTTTTCTATCTCAGAACTTATAGGGGACGGGAGCTTATAGATGACCTATATATTTGGAAGCTGCTTAAATCTGTCTACAGTTAAATCTCCCCCTAGTGGTGGCTGTTGATAGCCAGAATTTAATTTAGATAATTGGATTACTATATGAATAAAAGCAGGGGATTTGAAGCAAGGAAAAAGTCTTGTGCATATGCCACAAATGTGTGAGATGGTGATAATGCTCAATGTTAGATATATATTAAAAGAACAGTAGCTACAAAAATGGTTGAATATAGTACAAAACAGGATAAGGCATTATTCACACAACATTGGAGTGGAGTTGACACTACACAGAGATAAGGTACAATAGACAGGTTTGCACCTGTTCTGTGGCTTTCACCAGCTCCTGGTTTTGGCTTACCCACACTGACCCAGATTTACTATTGTGGTTACAACTAGACTCTGGTGTAAATATGGTGCATTTTAGGCAGACATTGCCACATCTTGGTGCATCTAGTTTGAACTAAAATTTTTATGACTTGCTAGACATATGGGTGTGGCTTCTTAGAAAAGGGTGCATTATTTAAATGCAGCAAAATGTGCTAAGATGCCCCAAAAATGCGCCAAAATGGGTAGTAAATTTCTGGCTCAAGGTAAGCCAAGTAAAGGCTGGTATAAACTTATACTAGGTAGTCTTTAGATATACCAGATTTATCATCCAGCATCAGCCACTGTGATAAATCTGGCACATTGTCAGACTGCCTAAGTTTACACTGTCTTATTGGTAAATCTGGGCTGCTGATGCAATCCACTGAGCAGACAGTGACGTGTGAATAAGGCCTTAATAAGTATCTTCACTTGTACATCTCCTCACTATGGAATTATTTAGATTGGTAACCTTGAAAATTAACTTGGATGGAAAACCGAGTGGGTGGATTATTCTTTTTGGCACCAATAGATGTAGGCTGTAGTATATTTATGTGTAGTGACTTGTGACAGAAAGTGATGTAGCTATATGCTCTAAAAATCACCGCTCCTAAATTTTTCCAAAAATATGGTATCGTAACTTACCAAAAATCACCAATGCAGAGATGAAATGCATCCTGTTTATGAGTTAGATGTCCTGCAAGAAAAAAGAGAAAGGATCTGGTCACTTAATGTAATGTAGATACGATATATACCAGTATGTCATGTATATAGACAAGAACTATGTATATATAAATATGTAAATGGTCCTGATATCAGTTTTAGAAAAGCTAGATCTCTCCATCTACTATGTAATCCACAATATACAGAGCTGCTGGTATTACTAGAGTGTGGATCCAGAGATCTGGGGGTCAGGGAGGAAATTTTGTCCACTTTATGGTGAATTTGGTCCCTGTCATTAACAAAGTGGTTTTTATATTTCTCTGGATTATCTTATCTAAGTATAAAACTTAAGGGACGTAAGAATTTTTTTCAACTGTATCTGTTGTATACATAGTGGGTTGCAAAAAAATATTCAATATGTCAACTCATATAAAAACATACAAATGTTCTAATTTGTTTTCAATTAAGATTTTAATTCCTAATAATATACAAATTCTAAAGCATCTTTCTGTACTGTTCCTCTGTTATTCCTCTGGGAAATGTATTACTATAATGACGAGTGTCGTCTGTCTTGTGGATAAAGAGTGTACTTACCTGCACAGTGTGATACTGTCAGCTGTGACTGAACAGGGTAGAAGTGTGTAGAGGCACACCTCTTGGACAAGAGGTCTAGTAATACCCATTGTCTTCATTAAAGGGGTTGCCCACTGTGGACAATTCCTTTATGTTAGAGGGATCTCCTGACTGGAAGCTGATCACGGGGTTTCCTGCTGCTGAGACCACCAGTGATTATTAAAGGGGTTCTCCAGTGTATGAAAATTCATGCACTGCTTGATTCATTTTTCATGTCCGTGAAAAACAGATCAACATTTTTATTTTACATTTCCATTTACCAGTGTTTCTCAACATTTTCAGACTCAGGGAACTCCAGGAAAAAAAAACAAAAATTATTTTAGGTCTATTTGCACAGTGCAGTTGCAGTTGCAGTGCAACCTTTGCATCTTCATGGTTGCCTTGAATTCCATAAATCCCAAAAACAGAAGATTTACTCAAAAAAAGCTCTAGGAGCCATTTACCAAAAAAATAGTGTACAGATTGTAACCCGTACCAGATTTATTATGTGTTTTAGACATTCTTGCACCTCACTAGTTTGTGCCTGAAAAAAGGGGTGTGGTTTATAAGAGAGGTGTGGTTTAGAAGAAAGAGGTGTGACTTAGAAGACAGGTATGGCTTAAAATGCACCAATAGCCCAAATTTGCTAATAGTTAGACAGTGCAAACATAGGCTGCCCATACACATCAGACTTTATGAAGTGGCAGATTTTTAACGTTTGTCCCATAAAGTCAACCATGAGCTAAAGTTGGTCAAAATCAAAACTGGTTATGTTGGATTTTTCTGGCCATTTGTTGACTGCAATTGTTTGTGTATGAGCTACACTGACAGACCAGTGGACGATTTGTGTATTTTGGGCATTTTGGGCTGGTCAGAAACCTAGTGGGTTTGTACAAATTTTCGTCTATGGAATGTTTCAGACAAGCAATGGCAGTCTAAAATCTACGTATGTGTATGGTCAGCTTGGGCATGGACAGTCTGATAATGTGTCAGATTTATCACAGTGGACGATGCTGGATGATAAATCTGGTGCATCTTTACACTTTAGTCTACATTTATACCTACTTTTAGTTGGTTTACTTTGAGACAGACTTTTTGACACTATTTTGCTGCATTTTTGGTGCATTGTGGCACATTTACACCATGCTACCTTTTTCTGAGAATGCACACCCATATGTCTAGCATGTTGAAAAATTGTAGCCCAAACTAGATGCTCCACATTGAGCCATATAGGCCCCGAAGATGTGAATAAAATTTTGTGTAATCTCACACATTGCAGAAACAAAACACTGTGGAGAAAAAACACAGTGTAAAAGCAGTGTGTGTTTTTTTTTAACTGTGTTTCCGCAATGTTTTTTTCTGCAGTGTTTTTTAGCTGCGTTTCTGCAGAATGTGGCCTTTTAGGCTGGAGCCCCACATTGCGAAATCACAGACTTTTTGCCATGGTGGAAACACTCCGGCAAAAAACTCTGCGTTTTACAGTACCTACAGTAGATGGGGATTATGCCTAATCCTATCCACATACTCTAAAAAAAAAATCTGCAGTGGAAAAGCTGCATTTTCAAAAACTCTTGTGTTTTTGTAAATCGCAGCATGTCAATTATACCTATGGAAATGTTGGCATTTTCCTTATAGGCATAATAGGGCCAGAAAGTCCACAGAGGAAAACTCTGCGGACTTTCTGTGAAAAACTCTGTAAAAGAAATTATGCAGTGGGTATTCAGTTGCATAGAGTTGGCAAACTTTCAAGATATCTATTTTTTAAAGGGGAAGTCCAATTGGCACTGTGCAAGAAAGAAGTCTAAGGTGACTGACTGATATGGTTTTTACTGGAAGTGTGGATCCTGGTGTGGTATGTCAGCAGTCCTACATGTTATGTATGGCATATCCTAGCAATATACCACATGAAACTACCTTTTAAAGGGAACCTATCACATGGAAACTGCAGTGCAACCTGCAAGCAGCATGATATACAGAAGAGGGAGCTGAGCAGATTGATGTGTAGGTTTGTAGGAAAAGATTCAGTGTAACTTATCATTTATCCACTGAAATCTCTGTTCTTCTTATGGTGGCAAATCTGTCAGTGACTGACAGCTATCTGTATGTATGTAGTCATAGAGGGGGAGGGACTCAATCACTGGTAGCTCCTCCTCCTAGACTTCTTACTATAGAAAAGAGCAGAGAGTTCAATGGATAAAAGAGAAGTTATACTGAATCTTTTCCCACAATACTATATATCAATGTGCTCAGCTCCTCCTGCTCTATAACATGCTGCCTGTAGATTGGGTTACACGTTTCATGTGGCAGGTACCCTTTAACGATTTCTGTATATAAGGACACAATCAATCTAGGCAGAACTGACACTTTCCTGATAAATAGAATAGAATTCTACATTTTAAAAATTAAAGAATTTAACCATTTGTTACCATAAACAGTTTTTGCCCGTTTTTTTTTTTCTTAGCTTACTTGACAATTTAACCCCTTTTATCTTTCCCACCTATAAAATATATAGGTTAGCTTGCCCTAGTCTATGTGTGCATG
The DNA here is from genome assembly GCA_947044405.1 of Leptodactylus fallax. NCBI lineage: Eukaryota > Metazoa > Chordata > Amphibia > Anura > Leptodactylidae > Leptodactylus > Leptodactylus fallax. Next base: position 3,746,500 of record CAMRHE010000130.1, on the reverse strand, counting down.
AGGCACTGGACAAGAATGATGTGAGTGTATTCTCAATACAACCTTGCAGAGCAATAATAGGTGTATATATAGGTGTATCATGTTGATATCCGTAGGCGTATGCTCACGTGTGGCAGACTTGATGCAGAAATTGCTGCTACTGTCCCACTGCAGAAATCCAAGCACATTGCTGCAGTAACAACTCCATTCACATGTATGGAAGAGACTTTCTGCAGCCATTTCTGCAGTGTGGACATACCCCAGGAGTAATAAGTAAGTAGTTTTAGTACAGTACACTTTATTATCCCTGTTTAGGTCCCAGACAATGTTAAAAACTGAAGATATAAAGCACAATTTTTGTTACATTTTCTCCCATTTTAATGAATGGATAACATTTTATGTCAGTCATTTGCAATTTTTTATGAATTGTAATGTAAAATATAAAGAATCACTTTGCAGGGATGAGAGGCCTCTTTGTGCAACCTCTTTAGGTGAATTTCTATGTGGTATATTCATATGTGCAGGTTTTGATCAGGTTTTTTGATGCAGTCTTTGAGCCAAAGCCAGAAGTGGATCAAAAAAAAAAAAAAAAAAGGAGACGTAATATCTGTCCTTTATAGTTGCTCTCCTTTTATGATCCACACCTAGTTTTGGCTTCATAGCCACATAAGAATAACGTATAGAACACTATACATGTAAAAGCACCCTTAAAATAACCTTCAGCCCCCTAAATTTGCTACATCTGATCACTGTCAGGTACATATCGCAAAAAATACAGCATATTACTCCACAATCCCGCACACCCCACACTATATAAGATAACTGAGCTACAAATATACTCAACATATATTCATTTTCTATTCAATATATTTTTGCAAACCTAGAAATGTGAAGGAATTGCCAGCTATCTTGAGAATAGCAATGATACTGGATATGTAAAAGTTGCTGTACATCTTCCCAATTTAGCAAGAAGTTTACATTTCCAGTGTGAAATTTCACAATATCACACCCGAGAAGTAAAACCAAGTTTGCAGTGGAGCTGTATGTGCTCTGTATACCACTCAATATGTCTGTCCTCTGTGTATTAGTATATAAGGCCAATATCAGTGCATGTACCCACCTGTGGGAGTCGCTGCAATTGGTGTATAAGGTCTGTTGTGTTCTGGACAGTCCTTGCTGATGTGTAGTATGTGTGCTCTATGTGTGCTACTTATAAGAACATCAGGACCACAGTGAGGAGGGCTTGCAGGAGGAGGCACTGTGATGGGGCGGAGGTGAAGAAGGTGTACTGCAACCCCTAAAAATCTTTCATAAACTTTAACCCAAAGTATTATACAGATCTGGATTTAACTATATAGTGTAGTTTAGTATTGTATAGCACATAACATAGTATGCTGCACATTTTATCTATAAATAACCTCAGGTCTAATGTCTGGATATAGTTACTGCACTATAGACAATCTAACTGTACAGAGAACATAGTAGGCAATAACTTGTCACCTACATATTGTTGTAGTATAGGTGTGCTGTATTATATAGGTATATAATCTACATATCTAGTATTATGTTTAATATGGATAATGCATCTTGGACCTCATTCACACGGTCAGTATTTTGCATTAGAAGTTTGTAAACCAAAATTAAGAGTGGACCCTACAGAGGAAAAAGATAATGGGGAGGTTTGCACGTCTTCCATGTTTGGGACCCAATTTAATATTAATCCTATAGTATATGAGCACTTTCCCCTGAAATGAAGGAATTTTCAGCTGAATACCATATTATCTTCCTATCAACTCTGCAGGATTATAGGTTAGGCTTGATGGACCTGTGTGTTTATTAGCCTCACTACCTACGTTACTGTATAACTGGGCCTTAAAGGGAATGTATCATCTATTTTCTTTACTAATTAAAACCAGATACTGATACATAGTCTTTTTTTTCTAGTTCTTTTTTATTTTCTACCAGGATTTCTTTTTTATTTTTCTTTCTGTATGTGATTTGGGGGGCAGCCATATTGTCTGAGCTGCTATTAGCATTTAGAGATATCCACCTGGACCAGGGAAACCTGTAGTCTGGAGATGACTCATTAACCTCTATGGGAGATTGTTGTGAGCATGCTCTGTGACCTATGCAGAGGTTAATGTGCAGGGAGGGGGAGGAGGTGAGCTGTCAGCATCAACTTGTCAATATTGTGATCATGTGTTATCTTCATACATGTATTACCCATCACTGTAATGCTGCCTGTGATGATAATGAGATGACTGCTGAGAAGTGATCTTTACAGAACAGGAAGTGTCAGTGTAGTATGAGACTTAATAGCCAATAGACTCAATAGGTAATTTTCTAATGATGCATTCCCTTAATCTGCAGACAATTCATAAGACACTTAAGAAGGCATAGGGTAGGAAAATATTTAGTAATGTATGGGATAGAGTTCTGACTTACAAACATTGCTTCTGTGAGAGATTATGGTACTGAGCAATGAGTGTGGGGCACTAAGTACTGTGTTATGTTGTCCCTGGAACATGATGGAGAAAATTGGCCAAGGGTAGCTGTAGAGGGTACAGAGGTAGCAGTCGCACCCAGGCCTTGGTGCTTGAGGGGGCCCAAAAGCCCCTCTGCCACAAAACAAGGTACCGATATATTAAGTGGCACATGATATGTAGGGGATTGCTTTACACATATTGCATCTGCTGGGTTCACACGTGCGCCCAGTCTCCGTTCGTGGATTCCGTCCCTGAATCCGCTTGAAAATTGTGGAGAGAAAAGTTCTGCAAGCAGGACTTCCTCTCCACATTTTTCAGGCAGAAACCTGACGGACCCCATTATAGTCTAGCGGGTGACCACTTTTTATTCGGATTGGGTTTCTGAGGTAGGAGAGTCCTGTGATGTGAGTGCAACCCCCGTGTGAACAGAAACACTACTGTGTGCAGGACTGCAATTGGTGTGCATTTTGGCCAAATTTCTAGAAGCACTGACATAGCAGGAAGCTAGTTGTCATAATTATCTCCCTGGGTAGGTTAGTGTAACTGGTGGCTCAGTGTCCACTCCTTGCTCCATTACACAACCACATGTCTCTTTTGTAGTGTCAGCCTCATTTTCTCTAAACGTGGCAGCCACTTACCACTTGCCATTGACATTCACCTATAACACAGCTTTACTTCATCGGATCCTTGTGTGTACTGCTTGTTCACTGAACCACAAATACTGTATGCACCTGCATGTATAGGGCCCTCAGTCCCATTGTGTGAATTGACTATTTCCCTGGAGTGTGAAAATTTGCAGAAAGCCATGCCCTCTGTATCATAACTACACACCATTTTAGAGCACAGCATGGCTGTTTTTGTGACATAGACCAGAGCATACCACCAGGTCCAGCAGATTTCACAATGCTTCTGGGACACTGGGAGGTCACCCCTTATTGCAGAATTCTCCAGGGTGTTCCGGGAGAGTTGGCAAGTATAGTGCTGCTGCCTGCATGTACATATGCAATGGTCATATAGGTGTACAGTTCACTGCACTGGAGAAACATCATAGGGTGGGTTCACACTTGCGACGGCACTTTGTCCGCCGCGAATCCGACCTAAATGTCGGAATACTGGATAGGGAAAGGTTTGCAACGCTTTGCTTAAAAACCCATTCACTTGAATGGGTTTTTAAAGCAATGCGTGGGTGTGCGTTTACACTCTCTGCACCGCGAAGACAGTTATTTCGTCACAAACAAAGTCTTGTATGTCCGACTTTGTTTCCAGCTAAAGAAACGGTTTGCGGCGCAGAGGGTGTAAGCGCACTCCCACGCATTGCTTTAAAAACCCATTCAAGTGAATGGGTTTTTAAGCAAAGCGTCGCAAACCTTTCCCTATCCAGTTTTCCGACATTTAGGTCGGATTCGCGGCGGACAGAGTGACGCCGCAAGTGTGAACCCACCCTAACAGATATTCAAGAGCATTCCCTGGCATCACAATTATTTGTTTTGCACAGTGGGGGGCAGAAAGTCCCTATGCCCTGCTTCCCTTGCTGCTGCTTTGGCTCTATGTGGTGACATTGACTCTGCTTTACTTATGTTACTTTTACAAAGAGTAGAGTGGAGTCAGTCATGTGACTGAAAGTCAGAGCATCAGCAGGTGAGGCATAAGCCCCTTAAAGGAAACATAGCAATAGAAAAAGACCCACCCTTTAAATAAAGATTATTCTGTTAAACATGTTTTTAAGAATTGTTTTCTTTTTTTAAGTTTCATGTCACTGTCCATATTTTATGGAAATTCAGAAATTTTGCAGTTTTTACACTGACCACTAAGCCATATAATAGTACCACAAGTCCGGTTCTGTGTAGATTACTTCTCATCTCATTATCATCACTCTACCATTGAAGTCAATAGACACCTCTAGCCTACAGATGCCTATGGTTCATGTGGGATATCTCTGTATGGTGTTAACAGCAGATCAGGCAAAATGACTTCCCCCATACTCTTTTACAGAAAATACAATAAAAAAAAAAATCATAAAATAAATGCAGGTTGGAAAAAATGTAAGAGAGAGAAAATGTATTGGTATATGGTTTTAATGAGTAAAAAGATATATACACAATATATATATAGATCATTTCCCTTTAAGCAGAATTTACATAGGGAGACAGTTTGTAAGAAGCCAGGTTTGTACAAAATTAAAAATGTTTGTGTTTTACCCTGCACCAATCCAGCAAATGGACAGCATTTTGCTGTTTGGTATTAGGGGTCAGAAAATGTGTGTAAAAATAAAAAAATAAAAACTTCCTGGGTTCTGCCTCGGGCTTTTCGGTCCTCTTCTCAGGACTCCTTATTTAGCCCCTAGTGTCAAAGCGTGATGTCATTGTGGTCCACCCACATGACCACTTAGGTCCAATCACATGCTTAAGTGGTGATCCGGCGGGGTAAATAAGATGGTGCGTGGTCAAAGAAGAGGAACAGAAAGCCAAAGGTGCTGTGGCAGTGCAGAGAAAAGGTGAGTATTTACATGATCCAATAATGCATATGATTCAACTATTTTAGTTCAATGTAACCAAAGTAACTTCAATGTACAGAAACTTTGTAAGATATCTTATTAGAGATAAGAAATCAGGCTCTTTTCTTCCTCTCCCTCCCTGATAAACTGACATTTACTCTGAAATCCCTGCAGAATCCAACTTGGTTTCCCAAGATGAACTGTCAGCTGAAGTTTACAGATTATATGTGACTATGGAAGTCTATGGAAAGGTGACGAGGAAGGAAGAACGGAGTGAGAGAGAGGCAAAGAGACACAGAAATGTTGTTGCAGCTAATAGTAAGTTATCATCCCAAGTGCTGTATTCACATAAGTACTGCTCAGAACATCTCAATAATGTCTTATATGATGCTACTGTGTTAGGGAAAAGAATACCTTGTTCTGAAGTATTACAGATTAGTCAGTATGCTCAAAATAAAATATTGTGAATCAGTTTTTTATTATGTGTTTTTCTTTAGTTTTTTATATTATTACTTATATGTAAAAATAATTTTTATATTTTGTTTTCAGACATAACTCTTCCTGTTCTATAGAGATCACTTCCCAGCAGTCATCTCTCATCAGAGACAGGATTACAGTTAAAAGTGACATCTCTATTATAAAGCTGGAGACAATACAGTTGTGCTAAAAAGTTTACATACCCCGGCAGATTTTTTTGTTTTTTGGCCTTTTTTCAGAGAATATGAATGATAACAAAAAAACTTTTTCTCCACTCATGGTTAGTGGTTGGTTGAATCCATTTATTGTCAGACTTCTGTGTTTTCTCTTTCTAAATCATAATGACAACCAAAAACATCAAAATGACTCTGTTCAAAAGTTTACATACCCTGGTGATTTTGGCCTGATAACATGCCCAGTAGTTGACACAAAGGGGTTTGAATGGTTACTAAAGGTAACATCCTCACCTGTCACCTGTTTGCTTGTAATCAGTGTGTGTGCATAAAAGCTGAGTGAGTTTCTGGGATCCAGACAGACTGTTGCATTTTTCCTCCAGCCACTGACGTTTCTGGATTGTGAGTCATGGGGAAAGCAAAAGAATTGTCCATGGATCTACGCAGTGGCGTAACTAGGAATGGCTGGGCCCCAAGGCGAACATTTGACATGGGGCCCCCCCAAACCGGTTACGGGTCCCCAAACAGTAAAATATGCTCAACAGTGGCCCCCATACAGCAATATATGCTCTACATTGCTCCCCACACACACAGTATAATATGCTACCCACAGTGGCCCCACACAGTATAATATGCTCCACACAGTGGTCCCCACCCAGTATTATATGCCCCCCATAGTGGGCCCAACCCAGTATTATATGCTCCTGGCCCCCACACAGTATTATATGCTCCCCACAGTGGTCCCCACCCAGGATTATATGCCCCCCACCCAGTATTGTATGCTCTAAAGTGGCCCCCACCCAGTAGTATATGCTCTACAGTGGCCCCCACCCAGTATTATATGCTCCACAGTGGCCCCCACCCTTTAGTATATGCTCCACAGTGGCTCCCACCAGTATTATATGCTCCACAGTAACCCCCACCCAGTATTATATGCTCTATAGGGGCCCCCACCCAGTATTATATGCTCTACAGTGGCCCCCACCCAGTATTATATGCTCTACAGGGGCCCCCACCCAGTTTTATATGCCCTACAGTGGCTCCCACCCAGTATTATATGCTCTACAGTGGTCCCCACCCAGTATTATATGCTCTACAGGGGCCCCCACTCAGTATTATATGCTTTACAGTGGCCCACACCCAGTATTATATGCTCTACAGGGGCCCACACACAGTATTATATGCTCTACAAGGGCCCCCACCCAGTATTATAAGCTCCACAGTGGTCCCACCCAGTATTATATGCTCTACAGTGGCCCCCACCCAGTATTATATGCTCTACAGGGGCCTCCACCCAGTATTATATGCTCTACAGTGGCCCCCACCCAGTATTATATGCTCTACAGTGGCCCCCACCCAGTATTATATGCTCTACAGGGGCCCCCACCCAGTTTTATATGCTCTACAGGGGCCCCCACCCAGTATTATATGCTCCCAACAGCCCCCTCCGCTTCGGTGCTATTATTATACTTTGGGGTCTCCTCAGACCCCAGGGTATAATAATCGGAGATCCAGGGAAGGTGATTAAAAATAACAAACATTCATACTCACCTTGCCTTACCTTTTCTTGGCATCCTCGCTCCATCCTGCCGTCTTCAGGCCCTCTTCCGACGTCGCTGCCGAGGCCTGTGATTGGGCCTCAGCGGTCACATGGGGGCGCACTGACGTCATTACGCGGCTGCGCCCCATGTGACCGCTGGGGCCTAATCACAGGCCTCAGATGACGGAGGAGCGCCGGAGAGGATGCTGTGCCCAGGAGAGGTGAGAATATGTGTTTATTATTTTCAGTCACCTCCCCTGGGCTGCCATCTATTGGAAAGGGGCCTGCAATATGCCAGGGCCCCTTTCCAATAACAGTATGTATAGCGGTCGGGGAACCAGGCTTTCCCCGACCGCTATCATAATGGTCCGGGGCCCAGCCATCTCCAGCTGGCCGCGGGCTCCGTACCCTGCCGGGTCCGTTCACGGTCGCACCCCCTGCGACCGCGATCGTTACTGGTTTGTAGGGTTCGCCCCTAATGTCCCGGGCCCTGTGGCAGCCGCTACCGCTGCTACCCCGATAGTTGCGCCCCTGGATCTACGGGAAAAGCTAGTTGAACTGTATAAAACGGGAAAGGGATACAAAAAGATATCCAAGGAATTGATAATGCCAGTCAGCAGTGTTCAAACTGTGATTAACAAATGGAAACTCAGGGGCTCTATAAAAACCAAACCACGGTCAGGTAGACCAACCAAAATTTCGGCCACAACTGCCCGGAAAATTGTTCGGTATGCAAAGAAAAACCCACACATAACATCAGCTGAAATACAGGACTCTCTGAAAACTATCAGTGTGGCTGTTTCAAGATGCACAATAAGGAGGCACTTGAAGAAAAATGGGCTGAACGGTCGAGTTGCCAGAAAAAAGCCATTACTGCACAAATGCCACAAAGAATCTCGCCTTCAATACGCCAAACAGCACAGAGACAAGCTTCAAAACTTCTGGAACAAGGTAATTTAGAGTGATGAGACAAAAAACAAACTTTTTGGCCACAACCATAAATGTAGGAAATTCCTACTGTAAAGCACGGAGGTGGATCACTGATGATGTGGGGATGTGTGAGCTTCAAAGGCACAGGAAACTTGGTCAAGGTTGAAGGAAAGATGAATGCAGCACGTTATCTGCAAATACTGGAGGCAAATGTGCACTCATCAGCCAGGAAGCTGCACATGGGACGTACTTGGATGTTCCAACATGACAACAATCCAAAACACAAGGCCAAGTCGACCTGTCATTGGCTACAGCAGAAGAAAGTGAAGGTTCTGGAGTGGCCATCTCAGACTCCTGACCTCAATATCATTGAGCCACTCTGGGGAGATCTCAAGCGCGCAGCACATGCAAGACAGCCCAGGAATTTACTTGAACTGGAGACTTTTTGCCAAGAAGAATTGGCAGTTTTACCATCTGAGAAAACAAAGAGCCTCATCCACAACTACCACAAAAGACTTCAAGCTGTCATTGATGTTAGAGGCGGCAATACACGGTATTAAGAACTGGGGGATGGGAACTTTTGAACAGGGTCATTTTGATGTTTTTGGTTGTCATTATGATTTAAAAAGAGAAAACAGAGAAGTTTGACAATAAAAGGCTTCAACCAACCACTAACCATGAGTGGATAAAATGTTTTTTCTCACAACCCTTTCCCATAGAAGTCAATGAGTCATGTGCAGACTATAGGTTCCTATGTCTATGTGACTTGTAAAGCATATCTCTAAACTGCTGTTTGCAGAATAGATCAACAACCTAGGCAAGATGGCTGCCACCATTATCATGTACAGAAAATAAAATAAAAAAAGTCATTTTAAAAACCATGAAAGTCTATGGGCATAATCCTATATTTTCCTGTTTTGATGGCCACGCAGACTCAGTAGGGGTCAATGGGTCCATTTGTCGTCTGAGTGATTGCCATAAAAAAAAACAGACCAATATTTGTGTTATTGACGGATGTTTGGTATATGAGAACTAGAACAGCATGTGAATAGGGCCTTAACGTTCAGATGTTACATAGTTAACCTGTGAGGAGTTACACTGCTTTTTGCTCCAAATCCAATAGAAAGCAGCTATGTATATGAATAAAGAGTACAACACAAAATAACTTGAAAAACAATAAAACAAACTATTTGCAAAGTTGCTCAATTTCTTATTCACATTTAATGTGTCATTTTGCAAAAAGGTGGAATTTTACTTTAGAATTCTACTGGCACCATACTGTTTCTCCAGACGTGTATGATTTTTATATGTAAAGCACCATATGTTCCCCTAGTACCAATGCTACTAAAGGAGAATACTGTACATTCGTTTTATGACAGTGATTGGAACACGCCACAATGTGACGTCAAACTTACTACATTCATGAGAATACTGGTGAATTTTTGCTTTTAATAAACCACTAAAAAAAGACTACCATATGCATGGAACCTTTTTGGCGACATATAGAACTATATGGGCATTATGTATAGATAGATAAATATATGCAACTCTGCATGCAATGGTTGTGGATCTCAATATTTTCATATGGGCACCATTTACAGATTTGTACATACTAGATTCCATATGCAGCTGTGTAGGAAGCCTTGTTTTAGCTTAAGGGGGTTTTCCCATATAATTGTAGACAATTAAAAGTTAAATTTTGTTTGCAAATATAAAATTTTGCAGAGATTTAAAGGGAGTCTATCATTCGCAAAACCACTTTTAAGCTAATGGCACGTTGGAATGGCCTTTAAAAAGACCATTTTACTCCTACCTTTCCTTGTTCTCCCTATTCCAAGATAATTAGTTTCTTCATGTATGTAAATGAGCACCACGGAGCACCCGGGGCGTTCCTCCTCTTCTGCAAGTACCCACATCGTCATCGCTTATCATCACCCCTTCGTCCTTTGTGGTGACTCCACTCTTGGTCTTCTCTGTATCTTCTTTCTTCTAAGTCCTCGTACGCAGCGCTGTGCGCATGCGCAATTGGCTCTGCCACATTACGCTCTTGTGACAGACGACTGGAAAATGGCGGCCAGTCATGCGCAGTCGCCTGTGCCCGAAACCCAAGTGGCAGAGCCGATTGTGCATGCATGAGAATTCACTGCTGTATAGCGCTGCCAGCGAGAACTGAGAAGAAAGAAGACCAAGAGGGGAGTCACCGCAACTGACAAAGGGGAGGTGAGAAGCGATGATGAGGTGGTGCTCGCAGAAGAGAAGGAACGCCCCGGGTGCTCCGTGGTGCTCATTTACATACATGAAGAAACTAATTATCTTGGAATCGGCTGGGAGAAGAAAACCATTCCAACGTGCCGTTAGCTTAAAAGTGGTTTTGCGAATGATAGACTCCCTTTAAAGATTTTCTCTAACCATCTTAGTGGTGACATTCTATTGAGTCGATTACCAATGGATATGACCATGAATGCAGGAATTTTCTATGGTCTGGCACTTGTCAGAAACCCAGCCATGATTTCAGTGGAGAAACCAGCAAAGACTGGACCTCATAGCAGTCTTATGGCTTTGGGCCAGCATATGGCATAATGCCCCCCCAACACTGTATACTATCTCCATATTGGCCCCCATACAGTTTGCAGTGGCCCCTTCAATGTCACTTAGTGTCCTCAATACAGTATAATGTCCCATATTGGCCCCTCCGCATAGTTTCAAAGTAGCCCCACCACACAGTATAGTATCCCATAGAGGCCCCTCCACACAATACAATGTCCCTAGTGGCCCCTATAGTGTTCATGACACATTTTCCAAAAATTTTGGAATTGGTTGAACCCTAAATTTTTTTGTTTTGTCTCCCACTAACTATGATTATACTTTGAGGTCTCTTCAGACCCCAGAGTATAATGCTCAGAGGCCTAGTCGAGGTGATTAAACATGAAAAACAGTGTTACTCACCTCCCCTGGGCTTCAACACTGGTCTTCGGACCTCTTGAATGATGTCAAAGACCACTGAAGCCTAATTACAGGTCATGCCGGTGTCACGGCACGTAATGACACCGACGTAACCCACATAACCCAATTATAGGCCTCAGTGGTGTGTGATGTCACTTAAGAGGCCCAAAGACCCACCCCAGAGCCCAGGAAAGGTAACACTGTTTTTATGTTTAATCACCTCCCCTGGGCCTTCACTCATTATACTCTGGAGTCTAAAGAGACCCCAAAGTATAATCATAGTAGTTCCATTTTGGATGTGTCGGTCCGAAACGAAACCGCTGGGCGAACCTCATGAGACAAATCTCATGAGGTTCGCCCAATAAATATTCTAAGTGCTGTAGTCCTGCTTACCGATCCCCAATCCTGCCACAGCCACCTCCATTTCTCCCTTCAGTCTCAAGGTCCAAACCGCCTTGCTGAGCATCATCAGCGACGTGATAAAAGACGCACGGGGCCCCCTTGAGGGCTGAAGGGGAAGCAGAGGCAGTTAAGGGCAGGATCGGGGATCGATAAGTTAATAGTGCCATTTACCTGCCAGTGCCAGATCATAGAAAGTTCCCACATTCATGGTCATATCCATTGTAATTGATTTAAGACAAAAGTCACCACAATAACAGTTAAAGAAAATATTTAAAATTGTGCAAAAATTTTAATTATTTATATATTTGCAAAAATAATTCACATGTAATTGTCTACAAACTGAAATATGGTTATGTTCATGGGAAAACCCCTTTAAACAGCGGACATAATGTCCTAGGCCAAATCCCAATACTTCAGAAGAGACAGCCCTTGTTTTGGTTTCATTATCTGGCACAACTTTGGGCAGGGAAATCCAGAAGCTCCAGACAAGTAAACCAGTGATCACAAGATAATAAATAACAAACTGTTATTTCCATACATGAAAATCCTTCCAAAACAGCAACGGCAGTGATTAAAATCGGCGTAACCTGGAAGAAGCGTGCTCTGTGATGCCAAGTAGGAGAGAGCTAATGAAAGCTGATGGCAGCCATGAATAAGGTTATATCTCCTAATAGGTCTTTGGTTGTATGGAAGGAAATGGACACAGTAAACACAAGAAATATCATCAACGGAAAGGTATCTAACGTGAAGACTGTGTAAAGCAGGGCTCAGTGCTTGCTCCGAAAAAAAAGGAAAACAAGGTCGTGCACCAATGTACTATTGTACTCCGTGGGAGTTTGGCTAAAAATACTACCAATAGTGCTAGGAATGTAATAAACTCTTCTTCTGATGCTGTACAGAGGTTACAGGATTAGGAAAACATGGCTAATTTCACCCAAAACCAGCACACCAGGTGTCCACAGGTTAGGATTGTTATTGCCGTTCAGCCCCATTAACTTCATTGGAAGTGAGGTACGATACAAGACTCAATTCATGGACAGTCGTGATCCATAACTTTGCCTCAACTGCTTTAAAATGATCATGTATTGAACCAGGCATATAACAAGTAACCATAGAAAGATGGGGCCCCATACCAAGCTTTTGTATGCGTCGCCCCCACACAGTATAACAACCCTTTAATGATCCCACACACAGTATATTGCTCATTTATTGACCCTCATACAGTATATGTCCCCATTACAGGCCCCCATACAGCAAGGGCCCATGTTACAGGCCCCCATAAAGTAAGTGCCGCTGTTATAGTCCCCCACACAATATAGTGTCCCTCCACAGAGGTACTTTAGACCACTACCAGCAGAATGATGGTTCTGTTCACAGTGGTCATTACATTGCCAGGCCCCTTTCCATTAGCAGTATGTATAGTGGTCAGGGAACCAGGCTTTCCCTGACCTCTATCATGGTAGTCCGGGGCCCTGGCCATTTTCAGCTGGCCGCGGGCCCCATACTCCTACTGTTATGCCACTGCCAAGTGAGCCCCCTCAGGAGCTTAGAGCCCGGCACATGCCTGGGTAAGCCGGGTGCTGACACCGACCCTGCTGTCTTATATTCATACCTTCTGGTATTTGTATTTGTAGTGTGAAAATCCAAAATGTCTCTGTTGCTAGCAACTTCTGCCTTTAATCTCCTCCCCTTAGAGGCTTTTGGACTTTATCAATGCCCTTGAAACTGAAAGAACTACAATTCCCATGATGCACCTGTGCAAAATGTTTAGACGGCATGGAAGCATTCACTGCATTGGGATTGACTGCATCAGATAGATGCCGGCGTATTCTTATTTTTAGCGACTCTGATATGCATTCCACATATTGTAAATGACAAGTAACACAGGTAATTACATAGGTTACATTTTCTGTGTTGCAATTAATATAATTTTTTATTTTATAGGATGTTCCCGTCACACTTGATTGAAAATGACGATATTTTTCTACATGCCTTGTATTTATTATGTCCACATTGAAAAAAACCAGTGGTATACAACCACGTTTATTTGTCATTTTACTACTTTTAAAATGACTTGGGGACAACAGCATACCCAGTGTAGGAGCCCTTTTCTCCACAAAACGGATCTCATTGGACACCACATTTTTCAATGTGGGATCCTGACGTAATACAGGTAGATATCTCTTTACAATATCTCTAACTATTTTAAATTGTGGACTATATGTGTTGTATAAGGTGATGACATTACATCCCTCATTTTAGAGACCTGATGTTTGCATTCGTTGTCAATGTCTTCCTATTTATATGTGCAACAATATTTCTTGCTTTATTCAGTCTCCATTCTGGATATCCTCTGTGTTTTAATTTATTACATGTGTGTAGATGGGTACAGTTACTTGCTGGGCTCCATAGCAGCTGCTATTTCCCATTGTTTTAAATGGTCACTATTGTTTTACTTAACTTACTCATATGATAGCCAATGCGATCACCATTAAAAAAGAAATATCACTTTACTTACATAAAATCACATTTTTCTGCTAAAAAAAATTGCTTCAGAATGCCAATAGGTGTTTCTCTGGTGCCATGTAAAGACCATCTTTAGCCACAAAATAGTGGGATTGGGGCTTTGCTCTCGTGGTCACAAGCGTGGCTCTCCTTTTATGTGTAGCCCTTGCTCTTCAGAATGTACAGCATTGCTTCTAATATGAATCCTTTTCTGTCGCCGTTCAAAGTCAGCTACGATATCTGTAGCATCAACTATCCTGTGTGTCCCATGCACGGCACATTGTACTGTCATTGCTATTACTACTGTCTTTAGTGTCATAAGTCTGAGCACTGTGAGATGCATACAACTTTGCTGTGTGGTTTCACAGTCCATCAACATGTGATTCTATAGACAGTAGTAATAGTAATGTTAGTACACTGTACAGAGATAACTGGCATGTGAATCTCCAAACTGCATGTATAGGACACACAGGATAGTTGTGGCTGCAGAATACTGTAGTTGGCTTTGAATGGCAATGCTGTGCTTCCCATTGGCCAATACATGCAGAGAAGTCAGGCACAGGAAGCGCTAGCACCTACATTAATGTCAGACCTCTCACATTTTGGACATGTCCCCAAAATGGGGCGGATTATTCGATTAAAGGCAAAAAGATTGGGGCTCTGTGAGGGAGGGAGAAAGGGCATGAGCCAAAAATGACAAAGAATCCAATAAGTAAAATGTAAACAACAAGTCCATGCAGATTTGAGCAAAATGATAGGTATCCTTTATCTGTACTGGAATTAAGGAAAAATACAAAAATGTCATACTTTGCACTACATATGAAGTGAAATTAAAATTTTCCATTTGGTTCACTTCATGGAATATATTAAGTTTTATTATAAAATTAAATATATAAAAATACCCTAATTAAATTCTGCTTGTTGTAGGTTTCTCTGTTAATGTAGACAAAAGGGGAATAAAACCGCCCAGCCAAATTCTCTATTTTTTATGTGAAAATCTGTTTTTGAAGCAACCAGATTGAATTCCTGACCCCTCTCTATGAGGCATGAAACCGGCTTTAGGCTAGGAACACATGGGATTGGTCTGGTCTGAGATGGCTGTAACGGACATCCCCTATAGGTTGGTATTTGCTATGGTATTCAGCTATAATTCCTGCAGGGCTGGCCTGGTTTTAAACCTGCAATGCAAAGGTTAAAAATCACGGCTGAACCAGCAGCAATAGTCGACATGCTGCAGGTTCTAAACCTACAGTGCAAATTTTGTTTGTGCAGAGTTGGATATGATTTGTTTAAATTTCATCCACTATACTGTTACTGTACAGTACAGTGCAGCAGTGGCTAATCTACTGTGAACTAGCCACCATGTGTCCCCATCCTTAAAGTGTACCTACAGTAATAAAACAATTTTTCTAACTCTTGAATATTAAAAACTTATAAATAAATGTTTCCTACTCTGCTTATGAGGCTGAGTTACTTTTTACATAGAAGTCTATGGATAGGGGAGGAGAATACTGCTGAAGAAGATACACAAATAACTGCAGCTGCTAAACTCTGCTACACTATGAGTAAGGGAAAGCTCTTCTGACACTACTGTATCTTCAGGATAGTATGCTACTAATGCACAGAATGGGGCACTAAATCAATTAACAGCCTTCCCCTCCCCTCTCCATAGACATCTATGTGTGAGCTCAGTACAGAATACAAATAAATAGACTTAGTGAAGAGCAGCCTGATAAGTAGAGAAGGAAAAAGATTTCCTTAATAAGATATATTACACAGTTTCTTATATTCACAAGTACTATTCATTTATGAAAAGTAGTTTCATTATTGGAGGCATGCTCTAAATAATTTACGCTAGATTCACACTAGTGTTGCATTTCCATTATTCTGGTCCACTGGAGGACCAGAACAATGGAGAGGTGGACCGCTAAAATAGTGGTAACACATGGAGTCCGGTAGATCCCATTGATTATAATTGGGTCTGTCTGGTGTCCTCTGCGCAGGACTTTTTCCTCCACCGATATTCAGGCAGACACTGCAACGGAGTCTCCAACAGATGTGAATATAGCCTTAGCATTTTAGCATAATTGTAATTTTATCTTCTGCTTCCAATTACAAACCATTATATAAAGTTGTCAGAGATCTGGTGCCTTTAACTACCTGAGTTTAACCCAATCCAATGAATCGGCAAAGATTCTCTCATTACTGTGTGACATGAAAAGCCTTTTTTACTCATAGTTATTAATCCTTTAAAAGCAAAGTCAGTAAATTCCTGTACTGTACATAGGTTACCTCTGAATTGTCCAGGGAGCATATCAGGACCCTCCAAGCGAGTTGGTAAATTGTCGCTAAGCCAACCCGTGACATCATAAGATTTACAAAAAATGAAAGAAGTAACAAAAGAAAATGGTACATGTGAAGTATAAATTATTGTATTGTAGAAGTACAACCAACATCGAGAATCAATAAAAATACTCTCCATGTGAAGTGCCATGAAGTTACACGGTATGGCTGTGCCAAAAAATGAGGAGAGAAATACCATCGTGATCATAGAAACAAGAGAAATCACAACCAAACTGTCACAGCCCACACTTTAATGAGGATCTGTCTCCTCTTATGACATGTCTGGTTTAGTAAATACTTGTATTTCCCATCAAGTAACAATTCTGGAGCAACTTTTCTTGCAGCCGTGTGCCATGATGTTCCTCTGTTATACCTCCTAGAATTTCTTCTGGCATTATCAGCACTGATTGGACAGTAGATAATAATAATAATATATAACTTATATTCATAATTATAAGTATAATATATACTCAATGTATTCAGAATTTCTTGGAGGAATGGCACAATGAAGAGTTGTAAGAAAAAATTCTGAAAAAAATTGTGAAATACAATTTTTTCTAAAGCAGACTTGTCAGGAAAGCCAACAAGTCCTCCTTAAAAGGGAGTCTGTCACCAGAACCCAGCATATCAACCCAGCTGGGCAAATAGATAGGTTTGGATCACCTGAATCAACCTTGTGAATCGGTGCCTCTGTTGCCGAGATATCACCAGTTTCTCAATATGCAAATGAACTCTATAGAGCAACACCCTCATTGCTCCAAACATATGACAAAAATGGCAACCGATTCATAAGACAAAAGCGCTGTTTGATCCAGGTGACTTTAACATATCTATCTATCTATCTATCTATCTACAGGGCTGGGTTGATATGCTGGGTGCTTTTAACAGACTCCGTTTAATACCAACATGTTAAACTAGTAACACCCACTTGTCAATGTATTTATAAATTCTATGAAGGATAACAGAGGAACAGATAGATCTAAAAACATCACTCCAGGAGCATTGTTCCATGGGGAGTAATGTGTCGTGTGGCAGAAATCATACTCGAAGGTCTGACCATGAGCCAGTTCCTTCCACCTGAATCCCAGGCTATATGATGCCCGTGTTCTTTGTTCTGTAATGCACAAAACCTTCTATTATTAGTCTAGCTAGTAGCAGTAAAATGAACGCCAGCAGTGAAAATGTTAATTGCTAGTTTTGATGCAGATTGTGGATTTGGAGCGACGCTGGTATTCGGTCCAATTAAATCTGCAGCTTGTTTCCGCTGAAACTTTTATAAGAATTTAAATAACCCTCCATGGGTTTTGCTATTCTCATCTTGGCTGGATCCAGAGCTGTTATAAATTGGTCCCTTGGATGGATTCCTCCTGCGTGCTGCACAATAGTCTCAGGTCATTGGGGTAGAAGCTGATAGCTTCTATTTCTGTTATCCTATTATGTTAATCTAAAGAGCCACCGGACGTCAAGATCTGATAGGAAATGATTATTACATCAAGTCATGGATGATACATTAGTCTCAGCGCAAGGTTTGCTCATCTTCCATAGCCTGCTGTTTGCAAGCAATGTAACCAAGTGCATTGGAAAAGTTTGACTCATAGTAAGTCCAGTGATGTGTGTAATGTTTTTGACAGATTCTCATGTATTCTTACAAAACAGATTATGTTCTATACATGTAATTTTAGAGAGAGCGGTATTTTCAACAAGAGGTCAATTCTTCAAAATATTAGTACAAGCTGGAATTTAGATAGTTAAACACTAAAACCATATCCAGACTAAAGCTACGTTCACACCAGTGTCATTCTATCCATTCTTCTGACCTGACAAATGGTCTGCCAAATTATGGACAGTGATGGATCCCGAGCGACTAGAGGTGGGCGAAGCCCTTCGTCACAAGCTGGGTTTGACCTAAATTGTTTGTTTTTGTAATGAAACCGAACAATTGGGGCCATGTGACATGCATTGTAGTAAATTATTATACTCTGCTGTCTCTTCTGGGTAGTTCAGTATAATTTGTTTTTATTTTTTACACCTCCCCTGGGCCTCCACCTATTATAGTCTGTAGTCTGAAGAGATCCAAAGAGTATAATAATTTCACTTCTGGTTCTATCCGAACATGTTCGACCCAAAACGAATCAGAGACCTGACCCACCTGAAACGAATCTTGTGAGGTTCACCCGTCTCTACGAGGGACCCCATTCACTATAATAGGATCTGTTGGATGTCCGTTATTTTTTAACAGACATTGTCAGATAAAAAAGCCGGTCTTTATTGCCTGGGTTTCTGGTGAACCCTGCGCCGTTTGTTTTTTTAGGGTAAAAATAACTTAATTAACTTTTACTAACTCGGGAACCATGCTATAGAAAATACTATGTGGCGTTTATTCGACGGGTCAGTATGATTATGAAGATACCAAATTGGTATATTTTCTGTATGTTTTGCTAACTTTGCACAATGAAATCATTTTTTTTTTTAAATACATTTTTGTGTTGCCATATTTGGATGGCCATAACTTTTTTAATTTTTTGTTGCTGGAACTGTATTAGGGTTTGTTCCTGTGAAGGACCGACTTGTTTTCATTGGTACAACTTTTATTTTAACAATATTCATTATTACAAGGGGACATGTACATGTATTGGTTTGCTTACATATTAGCCTGGACTACTTACATTAGGTTTACATTAGCATTCGGACGAATCCGCCCAATATTTCACTTAAATCAGCAAAGATTTCAGTATAAAAATCCACGAATTTCAGTATAAAATCATCAGAAACTCTGCGGACCCCCGAAGGACAGAAACTGAGCGCTAGTGTGAACCTAGCCTTATACAGTATGGTGTTTCATGATTGTATTTTACTGACAGGGCCTAATAAGCTTCCATTCATGGCAGACATGGAGGCTATTGTTAGGTCTCTGACTGCCATAGTAACTCTGCACCCTGTAAGCAGCCCTAAGGCATGATAGAGGATTTTGGTGATGGAGATGGCAATTGAACATGGGAGGGAGGATAAAGAAGCCCTCGGGCAGTCAGAGGTGATTTGTAGGGTACCTAACATCCCTTCTTTCCATACTGCGGTGTGTAAGCAGTTAAATTAATATCCACAAACAATTGCATTGCTTACAGGCACATGAGTTTTTGTCAGACAGCCCATAACTCAGAGAGCCCTGATGTCTGCCCTGCACAATAATCCTTCTCTGCTACTACAGATTACTTCCAGATCCATAAACTAATTAAAGACTATATACAGGATGCTTAAAGTCTCCCAAATATATACACAGTTTACAAGGTGTTGTCTATCTGGCTTCCTTTATATAACATGTACATTGCTGCAAATGCATGTTATGTACAGAAAATAAGTCTAGCATAACATTGCCACTGGTCAATCCACAGTCTCATATAATGCTACTGCCTGTCAGTCCACAGTCTAGTGCAGGGGTCAGCAACCTTTTTACTTCGGGGTGCCGATTTGGAAAAAAAAATCAAAAGATGAAGTACTCAGTGTGCCATGTAATAATTGTAATGGTGTCGCCCTCCAAAATCGGTGATTACCAACAGGGGGCCTCAATACTCTAGAAGTATTTAGAAGGATGATCCCATGCCTTTATGCAATGTTATCTGCATCCTTAGGATGTTTTTTAACTTTTGGTAAAAATTATTTGGTAGGGGTGCTCCAAGGGATTTTTTTTTTTTCAGGGGGACCCTGAGTCTGAAAAGGTTGGGAAACACTGTCGTACATGAAAGTCATATAACGCAAACCATAACTGCAACCAGTTAGTTAGTCGATTGAGCTTACATTTCAATGTGATCCTTTAGCAAAATGATTCATATTTGGACTGGACATGGGGCTAAGTGTGATCTGCAGTAAGCCTGTTTGTGGGGGCCGAGGATGCCCATCACACAGCCTAGTTTTTTTGCTGAAGAAATCCAAACAAATTTTTACAGTCTTATCGAAATGAATGAAGGTAAATTTATCTGCCATATTATACTTTGCACATGTAGTTGCTGACCTTTGACTAGGCTACTGGCTTGGGCACTTAAACATTGTGCCTCATATTCCCACCACCTCCCAGTGCATCATCCTGTCCGACTGCATTTACATCGATGGTTAGAGAGAGAGATTGCCACCTGGAGCAGAGAGAATCCTGTGCCAGATAAATATGCCTTGGGTGCCGACTTCGGCACCAGTGCCAGGGGTTGCTGACCCCTGGTGTAGTGTATACCCAGTCACTGGTCTGTGCACAGTCTAGTCACAGTGTAATGCTGCCCCTGGTCAGTCCACAGTCTATAGTAATGCTGCCCCTGGTCAGTCCACAGTCTATAGTAATGCTGCCACTAGTTAGTCCACAGTCTATAGTAATGCTACCACTAGTTAGTCCACAGTCTATAGTAATGCTGCCACTGGTCGGTCCACAGTCTATAGTAATGCTGTCACTGGTCAGTCCACAGTCTATAGTAATACTGACACTGGTCAGTCCACAGTCTATAGTAATGCTGCCACTGGTCAGTCCACAGTCTATAGTAATGCTGCCACTGGTCGGTCCACAGTCTATAGTAATGCTGCCACTAGTTAGTCCACAGTCTATAGTAATGCTACCACTAGTTAGTCCACAGTCTATAGTAATGCTGCCACTGGTCGGTCCACAGTCTATAGTAATGCTGTCACTGGTCAGTCCACAGTCTATAGTAATACTGACACTGGTCAGTCCACAGTCTATAGTAATGCTGCCACTGGTCAGTCCACAGTCTATAGTAATGCTACCACTGGTCAGTCCACAGTCTATAGTAATGCTACCACTGGTCAGTTCACAGTCTATAGTAATGCTGCCACTGGTCAGTCCACAGTCTATAGTAATGCTGTCACTGGTCAGTCCACAGTCTATAGTAATGCTGCCACTGGTCAGTCCACAGTCTACAGTAATGCTGCCACTGGTCAGTCCACAGTCTATAGTAATGCTGCCCCTGGTCAGTCCACAGTCTATAGTAATACTGACACTGGTCAGTCCACAGTCTATAGTAATGCTGCCACTGGTCAGTCCACAGTCTATAGTAATGCTACCACTAGTTAGTCCACAGTCTATAGTAATGCTACCACTGGTCAGTCCACAGTCTATAGTAATGCTACCACTAGTTAGTCCACAGTCTATAGTAATGCTGCCACTGGTCAGTCCAGAGTCTATAGTAATGCTGCCACTGGTCAGTCCACAGTCTATAGTAATGCTGCCACTGGACAGTCCACAGTCTATAGTAATGCTGCCCCTGGTCAGTCCACAGTCTATAGTAATGCTGTCACTGGTCAGTCCACAGTCTATAGTAATGCTGCCACTGGTCAGTCCACAGTCTATAGTAATGCTACCACTAGTCAGTCCACAGTCTATAGTAATGCTGCCACTGGTCAGTCCACAGTCTATAGTAATGCTACCACTAGTTAGTCCACAGTCTATAGTAATGCTGCCACTGGTCAGTCCACAGTCTATAGTAATGCTGCCACTGGTCAGTCCACAGTCTATAGTAATGCTGCCACTGGTCAGTCCACAGTCTATAGTAATGCTGCCACTGGTCAGTCCAGAGTCTATAGTAATGCTGTCACTGGTCAGTCCACAGTCTATAGTAATGCTCCCACTGGTCAGTCCACAGTCTATAGTAATGCTGCCACTGGTCAGTCCACAGTCTATAGTAATGCTGCCACTGGTCAGTCCAGAGTCTATAGTAATGCTGTCACTGGTCAGTCCACAGTCTATAGTAATGCTGCCACTGGTCAGTCCACAGTCTATAGTAACGCTGCCACTGGTCAGTCCAGAGTCTATAGTAATGCTGTCACTGGTCAGTCCACAGTCTATAGTAATGCTGTCACTGGTCAGTCCACAGTCTATAGTAATGCTGCCACTGGTCAGTCCACAGTCTATAGTAATGCTGCCACTGGACAGTCCACAGTCTATAGTAATGCTGCCACTGGTCAGTCCACAGTCTATAGTAATGCTGCCACTGGTCAGTCCACAGTCTATAGTAATGCTGCCATTGGTCAGTCCAGAGTCTATAGTAATGCTGTCACTGGTCAGTCCACAGTCTATAGTAATGCTGCCACTGGTCAGTCCACAGTCTATAGTAATGCTGTCACTGGTCAGTCCACAGTCTATAGTAATGCTGCCACTGGTCAGTCCAGAGTCTATAGTAATGCTGTCACTGGTCAGTCCACAGTCTATAGTAATGCTGTCACTGGTCAGTCCACAGTCTATAGTAATGCTGCCACTGGTCAGTCCACAGTCTATAGTAATGCTGTCACTGGTCAGTCCACAGTCTATAGTAATGCTGTCACTGGTCAGTCCACATTCTATAGTAATGCTGCCACTGGTCAGTCCACAGTCTATAGTAATGCTGCCACTGG
Organism: Leptodactylus fallax; assembly: GCA_947044405.1. Taxonomy (NCBI): domain Eukaryota; kingdom Metazoa; phylum Chordata; class Amphibia; order Anura; family Leptodactylidae; genus Leptodactylus; species Leptodactylus fallax. The sequence goes on along the minus strand of CAMRHE010000130.1, from coordinate 3,723,847 downwards.
TCAGTCCACAGTCTATAGTAATGCTGCCACTGGACAGTCCACAGTCTATAGTAATGCTGCCACTGGTCAGTCCACAGTCTATAGTAATGCTGCCACTGGTCAGTCCACAGTCTATAGTAATGCTGCCACTGGTCAGTCCACAGTCTATAGTAATGCTGCCACTGGTCAGTCCAGAGTCTATAGTAATGCTGTCACTGGTCAGTCCACAGTCTATAGTAATGCTGCCACTGGTCAGTCCAGAGTCTATAGTAATGCTTCCACTGGTCAGTCCACAGTCTATAGTAATGCTGCCACTGGTCAGTCCACAGTCTATAGTAATGCTGCCACTGGTCAGTCCAGAGTCTATAGTAATGCTGTCACTGGTCAGTCCACAGTCTATAGTAATGCTGTCACTGGTCAGTCCACAGTCTATAGTAATGCTGCCACTGGTCAGTCCAGAGTCTATAGTAATGCTGTCACTGGTCAGTCCACAGTCTATAGTAATGCTGACACTGGTCAGTCCAGAGTCTATAGTAATGCTGCCACTGGTCAGTCCACAGTCTATAGTAATGCTGCCACTGGTCAGTCCACAGTCTATAGTAATGCTGCCACTGAACAGTCCACAGTCTATAGTAATGCTGTCACTGGTCAGTCCACAGTCTATAGTAATGCTGCCACTGGTCAGTCCACAGTCTATAGTAATGCTGCCACTGGTCAGTCCAGAGTCTATAGTAATGCTGCCACTGGTCAGTCCACAGTCTATAGTAATGCTGCCACTGGTCAGTCCACAGTCTATAGTAATGCTGCCACTGGACAGTCCACAGTCTATAGTAATGCTGCCAGTGGTCAGTCCACAGTCTATAGTAATGCTGCCACTGGTCAGTCCACAGTCTATAGTAATGCTGCCACTGGTCCGTCCACAGTCTACAGTAATGCTGCCACTGGTCAGTCCAGAGTCTATAGTAATGCTGTCACTGGTCAGTCCACAGTCTATAGTAATGCTGCCACTGGTTAGTCCACAGTCTATAGTAATGCTACCACTGGTCCGTCCACAGTCTACAGTAATACTGCCACTGGTCCGTCCACAGTCTACAGTAATGCTGCCACTAGTCAGTCCACAGCCTAGTCTAATCCCAGTTGCTTGTCCATCCACAGTGTAGTGAATGCTACTATTGGTTAAATTGTCAGCAGTCAGTTGACTGTCTAGTATAGTACTGTAGTTACTTGTTATTTGTTATAATATTATTTTATGGTATGACAATATTTATTTGCTCATGCTATTTGAAGAATGAGGCTGGGTGTGATTCAGTGTGCTAGGGCAGGGATTGGGCAGGTGGAGAATTCAGTCAGTTGTCCCTAATTCAGTTGACCTAGGAGAAGAGGTGTCCTGACCTAGCCCTGGGTAGAACAGGAAGCCATAGTCTTTCTACCTTACCATTCTCTGACGTATGCCATAAGTTGCTTTAGGCTTGTGACCTACAAGATTCCAGGAACACAGACAAAATGTATTCGTCCTGATGCAGGTATCACAATGATGTTACTGCATTGCACCTCCTGCACCAGGACTCTCATGTCATAATAGACAGTGGTCCCAGGTCCATATAGGCCACAGGCCTAAAGTGACTTGTGGTCTGGAAGAAGAGTCTACAGCTGTGTGTCTGGGGGATCACAGGTAAGTGAGCAGAATTTTCATAGTTCTTTTGCACATTTTAATGCCCTCCTGATTTTGACTTACAAATACTAATGCGCAATACTGACCAAATCTGCACTGTGTGAAAGTGGTCTAAATGATTCTCCAACCTTCTTAGAACAACAGTTTAACTGATGTATAAAGAGAACTGGACTTTAATACAAGATTATACTTTTAATCCCAATATATTCTCTGAATTCTTTCTAATTCATCATATTTCTGCAATTCATCATTTTCCAGTTTGTTGTCATTTTCTGAACATTTTTCCTCTTAAAAGTCTTTACGATTGCCCTAAGAGGCCATCCAATACAGCAGGCATCTGTATAGGGACAGAACATTCCAGTGAACTGTAGCCTGAGCAGGAATGGAAATCTCATCTGACAAATATCCTTACATTTTATGTAAATGCAATTCAAATCTACTTTAATACTAAAAGAAAAGGTCTAATAATACCTTAGGTAGAACAGGCTAAACATTAATCATAGAGCAATGACACCTGGCATCTAAAGGGTTAAATGCTAACCTAGCCATGGCCCTATAATGATTGCCTGCTCAATGGTATGAATACTAAGGGTTAAGTCACATGAGACAGATTTGTTATGCCACTGTTCCAGTAATGAGAGTGTCCCATTGTTACATGGTATAACACCATGTCTGAAGAAGAGAGCTAGTACTCTCGAAAGCTTACTATCAAATATACTCAGTTAGCCTCTAAAAGGCATCGTCTGATTTCTTCACTCATCCATTGTTACCCAAAAATCCAAGGAACCAGTAGAAAAGCAAAGCAAAAAAACAGGAATGCTATGGCAAGATGAGTGACCATGCCTAAGGAAATTCATACGTAAACCAGTAGAACCTTCATTGCTCTAACATTGGTAGAGTGCATAGTTGCCAATGTAATCTGGAATGTTTAAGTCACACCCTGTCTCTGAAATACCTACAAACCTTGTATTTTGGGGTAAATTTGTGCATACCCTACCACTTTCCCACTCTTCATAGTCAGCCAAGCCCCTTTCCCACCCCGTTCCTGGAAATGAGGGCATCTATGGGAATGTGGGTAAAAACTGGAGGAAACCTATACAAGCATCAAGTGAAAATACAAATCCAGGACCTCAAAGCCATAAGCTAACAATGATTTCATTTTAACATTTTAGTGTCCAAAATGGTGGTCAGGATTCTGTCCTTCAACCATTTATAAATATATACAGTATAGTAAGAATGTAAAGTAAGAATGCTTTCAATATAGTTAATAGTTTATTTTTGTCAATTAACAAAATTAAGCGAATGAGCATAAAAGATAAAGATGATATGGTCCTCACAGAGTCCTGATCTCAACATCATTCAGTCTGTCTGGGATTACATGAAGAGACAGAAGGATTGGAGCAAGACTACATCCACAGAAGGTCTGTGCTTAGTCCTCCAAGATGTCTGGAACAACCTCCCTGCCGACTTCCATTACTAACAAAACCAAGGTCATATTGAGAAGTGGTAAATGTATTTTTTTTTATTTCAGTCTGCTGCTATTTTTGTCAGGTCTCTTACCCTTGTACCATCTAAATAGGTCGTAAAAAGCACTAATTTCCAGAATGTTCCAGTAACATAACCTGAATCCATGTTACCAGATGAAATTAGAATTTCCAGTAAATTCAATCTCTTTATATGAAACATGTTCGAAGGCCTTAATAAATATTGTCCACGGTAGTTAACCAGATTAAAGTGAGTCTAGAAAATTACAAGGTACAGAACATAATATGCTCCACGTGTAAACAAGATCACAGTTGCAAATCAGCTTCTTGGTATTTATTGCACTCTTAAGTGAGATTTATAAGTTTCCTTTCTGGATTGTCACCAAACCTTCTGCCATGCAAGCACAACATGTCAATATCATTAGGAGTGTATTCTAGCAATCTCATACTTTTTTGATGCACACTTGCAAGACTTTAAAGTACAAATTTAAAGGGAATGTGGTGTCATAAACTGACCTACCTTTTTATTTTCACCATGTTTATAAAGAGTTTTTGATATTCATTTGTTTCTACTGTTTCATGTCTTTATGTTTTAAAAACTCCTGACACTTCCTGTTCTGTAGAGATCACTTTTCAATAGTCACGTCATTATCAGCACAGGTAGGATTACAATTAAAGTGTTAATTGACAAATATGTTTAAATACGGCTTACAAATGTAAGGTCAATTCACTTAGCATACTTATTTGGCAGATCTGATATGTCACAACCTAAAATGTCAGCCTTGTCTTGAACAGACAATAACCAAGTGAAAAGTCTTCCATAGAACCAACGTATTCCATGGTGTTTTATAACTGGGGAAGTAACAAGTAAAATGCTAAGTAATTCTGTGTCACCACTGGATTGATCTAACAAGCATAACTAGTGGAGGCCAGGACATTACCGAGTTATCTGTGATCGGGTCGGGTTATATATGGGCTACAAACTTTGTGACATAGACCTCTTTGAAGGAATGAGCAGTAAGCAGTCCATATACATTAGATATATATTGGCTCAACGTGCTGAAGATGGTCATTGTGTCCCACTGTTGATTGTAACATGTATTTTATTTGCCCCAAATTCCATTTCATCCTCCAAAATACATACATGTCATCTGGATTATATAACCTATGCACTTTTGCTGTCTTGAGATCTAACTCCACTTTTTCGCATTATCAAGATTTAGTTACGGTATATAAAGCTGTGTAAAGATTTTACACATCCGCTACTCTTTAGCATTTGCAAACAACAATCTTTTGTCTATCTTTCATACAATTTTTGTTTTACTTTTTTTTATTGTTCTTAAAACATTTCCTTGAATTATATTTACTCCCTGCAGAATGTTTTATCTCCCAGTCTAAACACTGACATTAAATTGTAAAAACTTGAGAAACCTTAAGGAAACATGTCAAACAGAGACATATTGGACCCACCAGAGAAAATGATGTCTCACCATCAAGCTAATACTGTACAGAGTTCTACACCTTAGACAGGGGCAGAATTGGGGCAATTGCCCAGGACTTGAATCCCGGGAGCTCCACAGCTGTGTTGGATACTGTTTAATTCTATGACAGGACAGAGAGCTGAAAGGTTCCTGCTCTGCCATAGAGGACTGGTGGTAACGCACAGGACGTCGCGGTGTATGTGGCATGATGACGTCACTGTATCGCGCCACCTGTGCCGCTACTACAGGGAGAGACGTTGACTGCTCCCCATTATAAATAATAGTATAATTGTACCCCCCTTATAATAGCCCTCCTTAAAAGGGAGAACTATTACAAATAAGTGGGGCTATTATAAGGTTGAAACTATTATAAATAAGGGAGGAACTATTATTTATAATGTGGGAGGAACTATTATTTATAAGTAAGGCTATTTTAATGGGAAGACTGTTATATATAAGGGGGTTATTATAAGAGACTATATATATATGGGCTATTATGAGGGGGACTATTTTATATAAAGGAGCTATTATAAGGTGGGACTATTTTATATAAATGGGCTATTATAGGGGGACTATTTTATACAAATGGGCGATTATGGGGGGACTATTTTATATAAGGGGCTATTATAAGAAATAAACTAATATATAAGGAGGTTATTATAAGAGGAACTGTTATATAAGGGGAGCTATTATAAGGGGGAGACTTATGTATAAGGGCACTATTATAAGGGGGGGCTAATATATATGAGGGCTGTTATAAGGGGGAGACTGTTATATATGAGGCAGCTGTTATAAGGGGGAGACTTTTAAATATAAGGGGACTAGTATTTATAATGGATGAACTATTATACATAAGGGGCACTATTATAAAAGAGGAATTATTTTATAAGGGGGCTATTAAATATAAGTGGGCTATTATAAGGGGGAGACATATATAAAGGGGCTATTATTTATAATGGAGGAACTGTTTCATATAAGGAGCGTTATTATAAGAGAGGAATTATTATATATAAGGGGCACTATTACAAGGTGTGATCGTTCTATATAAGGGGGCTACTATAGGAGAGGAATTATTATATATAAGGAGCGCTATTACTAGAGAGGAATTATTATATATAGGGGGTATTATAAGGGGGCTGTTATATATAAGGGGGACAATTATATATAAGGGGGCTATTATAAAGAGGAAATATTATATATAAGGCTGGCTGTTATAAGGGGGAGACTGTTACATATAAGGGGCTATTATGTATAAGGGAGGAACTATTTATAAGGGGGCTATTATAAGAGGAAATTATTATATAAAAAGCGGGGTATTATTTATAAGGGAAGAATTATTTATAATAGGCCTATAATAAGGGGGACATTATATGGGCGGCTATTATAATGTGGTCTCTTTTATTTATAAGAGGGAAACATAAAGAGGGTATTGTTAAAGGGGCTATTTAATAGGGGGATCTATTATTTATAAGAGGGTTATTGATAATGTGGACTATTATTTATAAGGTGAACTATTATTTATGAGGGGGGCTATTACTGATAAGGGGGAACTATTACTGATATAGGGCACTGTTTATAAGCAGGGACTATTATTTATAAGGAGGTGCTATAATAACTGATGAGGGGGGTTCGAAAATTCCTGTGTGAGAACTTTATCCCATTGGAGAAGTCAGTGGTTCTAGGATGGGCAAGTTCAACCTTGAAGACCTCATTGAATCCATGACTATTTTTACACACCATATGGAACAAAAAAATTACCATATACTTTCAGTGAACTTCCCATGACCATTCATGTCTTCCAAATCTGGAGAGGTGCAACCTGATTCTTCTGGTGGTATTTGGCGTGAGCGTCATTTCGAGGAGGAGTCCTGGAAGTGATGATATGGCCCCCACAGAGCCCTAATCACATCATCATCCAGTCTGTCTGGGATTACATGAAGAGACAGAAGGATTGTAGCAAGCCTACATCCACAGAAGATCTGTGCTTAGGTCTCCAAGATGGCGGGAACAACATCCCTGCCGAGTTCCTTCAAAAACTGTCTACTAGTGTGTACCTAGAAGAATTGATGGAAGACAAAGGGTGGTCACACCAAATATTGATGGGATTTAGATTTCTCTTTTCTTCATTTACTACATTTTAATTGACAAAATAAACTAACAATTCTATTTTCTAAAACATTCTTACTTTGCAGTATTTTCCCCACACCTGCCTGAAACCTTTGCACAGTGCTGTATATGGTTTTGAATGAATATATACAGGTATGGGTACACTAGATTTTCTGTATCTATTATCTGAAATATCATCCTTGTCAATACAAAATGAAGTAAAGATTAAGAATAAGCTAAGTCATTGAAGGTATGGTATAGCTTTACTAGCATAGCTGGTTAGTAAACCTAGGCCCCTGACCAGCTGTATACAGTCCCAGAATATTTGTGACTTACGGTAACAGTAAACCACAGGCTGTGCAGTTTGATATATTGCTGGCTTAGTTAGGGGATATGATGGTATACCATCCAGATACGTCTGTGTAATAAATGAGTGGCACAATGTCAGTTTATGCAGCTGGTAGCCTGTTTAGATTTGTGCCAGGCTGTGGGTGACTTTTACGTCCATACTCCATATGTTGATGCCAAGATTTCCCATGTCCTGCAAACATAATTTTTTTCCATGGACGACATCTGAGCCTAAACGTTACACCTTGGTCACAAATCATGTCTTGATTAATACAGTGAATTCTGCTGAAATAAAGAATCTTCACACACCCTAGAAACCCCTTCTACTACATTAGCAGACGTGCCATTGAAAACACAAGAACCACACTGGTGGCATCTTGTTGTAGAGTAAAACTCAATAATATAAAAATAATACATAATAATGCAAAAAATTTATTTTTTCAGGGCTAAAAATGAATTTTTAATGACCAGGCTGATTAGGTTTATCACTTACTAGGACTATAGCATCACAAAAATCGCTTTCAAACAACCTATATGTTATTGTAGGGGTGGTTAGTAACATAGCGAGCATACTTTTTGCTATCGAGAAGATCAACTTTTAATCTGTACGTAAGTGAGCTGTCTGGTGGACCTAGGGCATGACCGTACCTCCCACAGCATGTGTTTTTGTCTGTGGTTTCTACCCAGCACTGCCCCCTAACATAAAAATTGGCAGACTCCATTGCAGAGTCAGTTTCAAAACGATGGACTTGTGTGCAACCGCCTCTGTGTTATTTGGGTCCCCTGATGGACCAGGATAACGGAGAGACAGCGCTAGTGTGAACCAAGCGTTAGACTTTTATTATCGCTACAGTGTAGAGATTTGTTTTTCAATGTTTTGCAATGATGTTTTTTTTCAGGTTGAAATGAGTAATGTGGGTACATCTTGTCTGTAAACCAATGTGATAAAAGTATAAGAGGTTTACATCAACCATCAGTGCCAGTCTCTACTTTGTTTGCATACTGGGATTACCTTGCCAGTGCACCACAGATTGCAGAGTGGATTCTCTTTGCTTAATAAATCTTATACAAGTCTGACAATACACAGAAGTTGCCCCGGTTTTATCACCTGTACTAATATTATATCTTTTCTAGACCTTTGCTTCCCCATACTTCCCTTTGTTGCTGCTGTATATATGTTGCAGATGTCTTGAATTTTCTATAATCAACATTTCTGCAGCTAGGAATGACTTTTTCCACTACAAATTTGTGTATTGTCCACCGTTATATACAGAGAAGATTATAAGTTCCATCTTTATTGTTGTATTACAGTCTCATATACTCAGAAATAAATATATTGCCTTTCCATATGTTAGATGGGAGATCCTTCCTTTTCTTACTAATGGATGATTTTGAGGGATTAAACAGACAAAATCGTCTCCTGATGTTAGAGCTTTATCTTTGATATATTCATGGATTGTCCAAGAGCCGATCATCACTGCCTCGCTGCCTGCTGTTCACCTGTCTAATCTCTTCAGCTGCAGTTCCTCATATAGAGAGCATTAGGAAACAATGAAATATTACTTACCACAAGACCAAAAGCACGTTGGAGGATTGTAATGTTCTTCTTACCACACATCTTCCTGGCATTGCTGTAGGTCCTTAAAGGGGTTGTCTAGGATTTGAAGCAAACTGGGGGTAGATGGAAGGGATGTAAAAGTAAAAAAGAAATAAGAGCGTACGCACCTGCCATGAGGCTAATGTTACCACTGAGGGCAATTAGCAGTCGCTGGTAATTGCCCTCAGTGGTACCAGTGGTACCACTGCTGATATAAGTGACTGATGTTGCCAGTCTCTCTCCATTGTCTGATGAGGCATTGATTGGTCTCTGTGGTCATGTGAAACTCAGGACTTCTGGCATCGCAGCCGCGGCAAGGATGGAAAAGGGACCAGGGTTTGGCAACTTCCTTTTCCCCGGCATCCACACAGGTTGCTCCAAATCCTAGACAACCCCAAAGACATGAGACATACAGTATATCAGCAGGTCACTACCAGATCCTGTGCATTTTCTTACCATCTGATGTTAATCCTATATTCCTACGTAGATAGATGACCATAACAGATTTTAATGTAGCCATAAGGTTAATGTCACCGATCCTGCCAAGTATAGCAGGAGTGGCAAAACCATTTACTATGTATGGAAGGCATGTTGGTTTTCAATAAACTCAATCCCTGGGTTCTTAAAATAAGCTACTACCAGAAGAGTCTGACTACATATAATTGGTATTGTCACATTTATAATGACCTGTACAATAAAATCCTGTCAGTTAAATGTTGTAAACAAAAAAACTTAAAAAAACAGTTTTCAGTTCATCTCCCTGCCCAACACCAAGAATAGAAAGTACTCAATGACCCTTATAAACCCCAGAATGGTATCAATAAAATGTACTAGTCTAACATCTCTGCCTGTTTGGGTCTCTGCGCCACCCTCTGATCGCACGCTGCGGCGAAGGAGGCGTGTTCAGTTTGATTCCTTGCATAGGGTTCTTGTTGCTCAGTCTGAACACTATCCTAGTACCTCTTGTCTATAATTGAATTTCTACCACACCCGTCTCCTGCACCTTTGTTTCTCTCTGCTCCTCATATAGTTAACCTCAGCCTTACCTGTGTGATTGACAGCCTATCGTCCTATCAAGTCTGGGGCGGGTTCTTCTTTCCTATTTATTCTTTGCTCACATTCACATTGGCGCTTGCTATTGCCTCGTGCGTACTGGCCTTTATTCCTTGCTGTTTTGTTACCTGTATTGCTATTCCTGACCTTTGGCTTTGACTATTCTCTTGGATTGTGATTTTGTACTGCATTGCTCATCTGTTACTGACCCCTTGGCTAGCTGACCTCCCTTTTTTCTGTTCGTCCTGTCCGCGTTCTGTGTTGCCACTTATATTAAGAAGGGACAGTCGACCAGTTGCTGGCTGTCGTCTAGGACAGATCAGGCAAGTTAGCCAGGGACAGTGGCGGGGGAGTGCAGCAGCACTAGGGAATTGTTCAACTGGCAATTCCCTTACAACTAGTCGTCCCACAAAAAATAAGCCTTCATAAAGAAAAGTCTACAGAAAAATTTAAAAAATTATTGGTTTTGGAATCTAGCAACACAAAAAACATTTATTTAATAAAGAATATGATTTAATTGCGCAAATGCAGTAACACATAAAAATCCTACATACATTTGGTATTGCCGTAATAAAACTTACCCACAAAATAAAGCTATCATATTATTTTACTGCAATGCTGTAAAAATAAATTCAATCCGCTATCCCCCAAGAAATTAAAAGATATTCAATACTTACATACATAGACATATATGAGGAGATTTATGCACCGACAGGGAAATCTGCACCAACTCATAACGTAATGACTTTTTGTTTGTATGCTAGAAAATGAATATACAAGGCATAATACATCTGCTCCTATGTATATTTATATATTTATTATCCTATTTATATATGTATATTAAAAAATTTACAATAAAAATGTGACATTTTTTGCATCTTATTTTTTCAATGTTTAGTGGTCACAAGGGTTTGGACAAATTCTAATGATGTAAAGGTTATTACACAGGGAATTGGCTAATAAGTAGTCATTGCAGTGTAGTATATAATGACACAGTTCCCATTGAGCTGGGTCCTGTAGAGGGAGAGCTACTTACAAGTATGTAATAAAAGGGGGTCCCAAGTGGGGGATTCTCCTCTATTACAATCAAAGAGGCTGATAGGACAAGTTATTGTCTGAAGTGACAGAGACGCTCTAGTTTCTGGGACAGCACTAGTGCATCTACTACACCACGTTCCAAATTATTATGCAAATCATAAAGTGTCATAAGGATGACATTTTTTGTTTTTCAGTTAAACTCATGGATGGTTTTTTGTCTCAGGGCTCTTTGGATCACTGAAATCAATCTCAAACAATTAGTTTCCCAGGTGAGCCCAATTAAAGGAAACCTACTTAAGAAGGACGTTCCACATTATTAAGCAGGCCACAGGTTTCAAGCAAGAAAAAGGATCTCTCTGTTGCAATAGAGTAATACTTTGGACAAGGTATGAAAACATTAGATATTTCACAAAAACTTAAGATCATCCTACTGTGAAGAGATTTGTGACAGACGGGTTTGTGCAGATAAAGACATAATGAGGAAGATTTCTGCAAGAAAAGAGAGCAGCTGCTAAAATACCATTACAAAGCATCAAATAGATATTTGAATCTGCTGGGGCCTCTGGAGTCCCATGAACCTCAAGGTGTAGTATCCTCCAGAGGCTTGCAGTTGTGCATAAACCTACTATTCAGCCAGCCCTAAACAGTGGTCAGAAGCAGAAACGGTTGCAGTGGGTCCAGACATACACGAAGACTAATTCTGAAACAGTCTTCATGTTTTTGGCTGGAACCATAGAGAGATGATAGGGCCCTTTTACGATCCCTGAAGGTGAGAAATGACCTCTGCAAAGTATATAGAGTTTCTGACTGACCACTTTCTTCCATGGTGCAAAAGGAAGAACTGAGCCTTCCATAGAAATATCATCTTCATTGGCTGTCATGGGCATAAAAGAAGAGAAACTCATGGTGTGGTCACCATCTTCCCCTGACCTCAACCCTATTGAGAACCTTTGGAGTATCCTCAAGCAACAGATTTAAGAGGGTGGAAAGCAGCTCACATCAAAACAGCAGTTCTGGGGGGCTATTCTGACATCATGCAAAGAAATTCTAGCAGAAACTATCCAAAAACTCACAAGTTCAATGGATGCAAGAATTGTGAAGGTGATATCAAAGAAGGCCTCCTATGTTAACATGTAACTTGGCGTGTTAAGGTGTTTTTTGATTGAAATAGCTTTTGATTCCAGTAAATCTCTTAATGTTGCAAATTCATCAAATGACCATTTTCAGTTCTTCACAACCTATAAAATGTTTAGAAACTTTCTTTTGCGTAATAATTTGGAACAGAAGATTTAGATTTTTTTTTAATTTGTGAAATAAAAAATGTTATCATTGGGAGATTTGTCCAATAAAGTTAGATTTCTACTCTAACAGTTGAAGGTTCCTACATTATACTGACTGTCATTTGCACTGACCATTTAGAAAAAAATCATATATAAATTTAATTTACATAATAATTTTGAATGTGGTGTAATGTTACTCTGTATTATCTAAAAGATATTGGGTGAAATTTATCAACTATAGTTCAAAGAATACACATCCAGCCAGATCTCATTTCTCAGTTTTCATCAGCTCTTTGGAAAATAGAAACCTCTACATTAGTCATGTTAACCCTGCATTATTAAGATCTCAACTTGTACAGATGAACTCCTCGGTATGCAATGGTCAAGATCTCTAAGAAAAGCTCTGAGAAAGATCATATATCACATTTAAAAAACACTCCAGGAATTTCTGGATATATAAGCTTGCTAAACAGCAATATTACAGTAGTGTAATTTGTTTAATGGTATCCATACATTTTTAACTCTTTCATTACAGGCAGTTGGGTCATGTGATCACCAGTCTGGCCACCAGTTCAGAGCTTGCTTTCATGTGTAGACAGGAGGTCAGACGTCGCTGTGTGGCTGATTTCATGTGAACTACAAGACAAGCTGCTAGACCAGTGATGGCGAACATATGACACGCGTGTCACAGGTGACACGCCAAGACATTTTGGGTGACACGCATTGGCAGCTAAGTATTGTTTTATTGCAATAAGCAGTTGTCGATACTTTTACTCACCTGTCCACGCTCCTGTCCTGGCCGCCCTCCGCTTTCTCCTCTAGGTGGCGCTACACTGACATCATGACGCTGAAGAACGCCGGGACGCTACGTACAGTGTCCCGGCCTTCTTCAGCGTTGGCAACAGTGCACCCTGGAGGTGGCAGCGGAGGGCGTCCAGGTCTGGAGCGTGGACAGGTGAGTAAAAATTATCGGCCACTACTCTTTGTTGGGGTGGGGAGACAACAGGGGGTCATATACTGTGGGAGGGCTTTAAATAAAGGGGGTCATATACTGTGTGGGGGGGTATAAAAGGTGTCATAAACTGTGTGAGGGCCATAAATAGGGGGATCTTATGCCGTGTGGGGGGTTAAAAAAAAAGTGGTTCATATACTGTGGGGGCAAAAAATGGGGTCACCGTGTGGGGGCTAAAAACATGGGGTCATATACTATGTGATTGGCCAGAAAAAGGGGGTCGTATACCGTGTGATGGGCCAGGAAAAGGGGGTTGTATACTGTGTGATGGGCCAGGAAAAGGGGGTCATATACTGTGTGATGGGCCAGAAATACATATAATATAAATACATATATCAAAAATATAACTTTTTTTTTTTTTTTACTAGAGCTACAAATCTCACAAAATTATGGATATTTCTAGATGTGACACGCCACCCGAGTTAAGCTAGGTTTTTTTTTACGAATTTTGACACACCGAGCTTAAAAGATTAGCCATCACTATGCTAGACACCTCCTACATGCACTACCCCCTGAGTTCCTCTGTTTTTCTCTTCCATTATACCTATAGGGAAATCGCCAGAGTTTCCATAGGTATAATTGAAATGCTACTATTTCCAAAACCGCAACAGTTTTGGAAATCGCAGCATTTTTGCTGCACATATTTTTGCGCAATGCGTCACTTTACAGTGACTGTAAAACGCTGCTGCCAAACTGTGGCGTTTACGCCACTTGGTGCCCCAGCCTTAGAGTTGGTGGTTTGGTTTTTCAACTCCATTACTCTGCTTCTACCATGTGCTCCTAAAAGAAGTCTTCTTACAGGGCAGAAGGGTCTTTGGGTCCCTTCAGACATCAGAGCCTGGGTATATGCAAGCTCTTCACTACTGATAATTACACACTGCACGCAAAATTGCTACATACTGAAATACCTGAATATTTCTAAAAATTGTAGGATTTTGTATAAGTTTGTCTTTATTCCATGTCTCATGTTTCTTTCTGTTCACTCCCAGACCACATATATCTTTCTATGGAATTCATTAACATGAAATATATACATTGACATTCTTCCAAGATTCAAATGAAAAAAAAAAAAAAAAGAATCTGCATTTTTCGAACCCTGGACATTAAGTATAAATCCTTCTCTTGTTTTTCAAAGTATAAATCAATTTGTTGCTGAGTGTCCAGAGAAATATGTGGTAGAGAATCTTTGATGGAAACATAAGCATCTTGCTTCAATGTCGAGTGGCAATCCATTCTCTAGCCAAGTTCAACTCAATAGTTCATATAGGGGATAGATGAGAAATGAAATCCTGGTAATTTCATTATCTACATTATGTAAGTGTAAGATTACTGGAGTTCTTGTAATATCACAGTGTTGTATTACATAGCAACAAAACTGCTATGTGTGAATATACTGTACTTTAAAGGGGTATTCTCATCTCAGGATTTATGGCTATATCCATAGGACACCTCTGGGAACCTCATCTATCTCAAAAAAGTTCCCTTCTGAACCCATAAGTGAAATGGCCATTCCCATGCATGTGAATGGTGAGATGCAAGTGAATGAGTTTTTACCAAATAACATGTATACTCTGCTCAAAAAATACATGTGTATTCCGCATAAAAATCAGCCCGCAGTGCAGATTTTATATATGCAGCATTTTAGATTTCAGATTTTCACCCTTTGCAATGAATGTGGGTAACTCAAACTGTCAATTGTTCTCATGTAGCTATTTTTAACTTAAAGAGAACCTTTCATGTCCTCAGACACATGTGGTTTTACATACCACTAGAAAGCCGACAGCACACTGAATTCAGCGCACTGCCGGCTTTCCCGGTATGTGCCCCGGGGCTGGAGATATCGGCGGTGTAAGTTTCATGGTTTACTGTCATAAGGGCGTTCCTGACAGTCTAGCTGCTCTGTGAGGAACGCCCTCCCTGACAGTTCTTGTTCATAGACTTGTACTGGGGAGGGCGTTCCTCACAGCTCAGCGTCATCGCCGGCCAGTAAGGAACGTCCCCTCTGACAGTACAGCGCTATAGACGAGTACAGAGAGGGGGCGTTCCTTACTGCCCGGCGATGACGCTGAGCTATGAGGAACGCCCTCCCCAGTACAAGTCTATGAACGAGAACTGTCAGGGAGGGCGTTCCTCACAGCGCAGCTAGACTGTCAGGAACGCCCTTCTGACGGTAAACCATGAAACTACGACCAACGAGATCTCCAGCCCCGGGGCACATACCGGGAAAGCCGGAAGTGCGCTGAATTCAGTGCGCTGTCGGCTTTCTAGCGGTATGTAAAACCGCAGGTGCATGAGGACATGAAAGGTCCTCTTTAAGTTTAAATTCATTGGACAAATAGTCACTTGGACAAAGCGACTGAAAGGAGGTAGACAGGCCCATATTAAATGCAAGCAGCCACCAGGAAGATTTACATTTATTTGACAGTCAAATTATCATTTGGACAAAGAGACTGCTTCATCTGATTCTTGCTACAGTAAACAGACTTACACATTCTTACTAGTGTATGACATGGTAGAGGTGTTTTCTTCTCTTATATTACCCTGTCCTTTGCCACACTGACTTTTACCAGACATTTTTGAATTCTTTTTTTGCAACAAAAACTGAACTGCAGAGGTAGCGTCGTATATACATCTGCAATGTGTTTTGGTGCTTGGCAAGGAAAAAAAAAAAACAGGCCAAATTTTGCTGTACTACTTTGACACAACAAAACCTCCATTTCAGAGATACTAGGGTAGCATATGTAGCAGTCTTTAACTTGAATCTGATAACATGCTGCATCATAATATTACACAGAAAACTATTGAAAGCCATTGAAAAAAGCCAAGTTAAGATATGTTACAACTTCATACTTAACGTGTTAAACTTTGCTAAATCTGTATGTAACTTCATAGTTTTTTTTGGTGTCTGGAAAGGAAAAAACAGGCCAAATTTCACTGTACCACTTTGATGCAACAAAAACTCAATTAGAGAGGTACTAGGGTAGTGTATGTAGCAGTCTTTAACTTGAATCTGATAACATGATGTAGAGTGATATTAAACAACAAAAACCACTGAAAGCCACTGAAAAAGTTCTGTACTGTACCACTTTGATACAACAAGAAGTGACCTGAAGAGTTAATAGTGTAGTGTAATAACTGCATTAGGTTTTTTGGTATCTGGAAAAGAAATAGGACAAACTTTACTGTACTTTACTGTATTAATTACTGACAAAGAGGTGGATCAACACTGCAGGATTATAGGTTGGACTTGATGGACTGATGTCTTCATCCAACCTCATCTACTATGTAATTATGTAAGGTGGCTCCAGGGTATAGGATGAGGACCTTCCAAGCTGGGGTCATTAGAAGTAGTGATTCTCCTGCTAACCTGCCCTTTAGAGGCGTACTCCAAAGCCTACCCTTATTTGAGACTGAGCTTCAATATCAGGCACTGCTACTTCCAAATGTTGAGAGCTGGGCCTGGAAAACAAAAGGGTGAGATCTGGCACCCCCTTCAATCAGCTGATCAATGGCGGGGGTCCTGGAGTCAGACCACTAGCAATTTGATATTGATACCTTATCCTAAGGATAACAGTATGGGAAAGAAAGGTAGAGGTCATATGAAGCACAAATGCAAAGTCAGGAACCCATTAAGAAGAACCAACACCTCTTGGAGATTTCCAAGGGCATGGTGCAAGTAGAACTAAATTGTGCATCTACAATGATAAAATGGTTCTAGTGGCTGAGCTTAAGATAACAGCTGTAGATACCTGGTTTATGATGTGTCTTCAGACTGGTTTTTGCAAGTTAGTTCAAATTTAAAGTAGAAGATTATGAAATTTGCCGCTCAAGTTGGCTAGTGTAGAAATGATATGACTTTATTGAAACATATGCTAAAAATGAAAATATAGATTGAATAGGCAACACAACTCATGCACTTAGTGCATTAAGCGATCTTAGTCATTCTTTTTAGTGTAGGTAGAAAAACTTTTTGAAACATTATTGCTCATTGGCTAGTTGTGACTCTCATGAACTGAGGCCAAACTACTCCCTGCCTCTTAAGGAATGGGAAACGGATGACTGGATGGAACACTGTGACAGATCTTATACCAGAACCACCCGCTGAATTGTATGAATTATTAGAACTTGAGAGCTGTGTAATATGTCTCCAGGGGGTACTTATGCTAGTGGGCAAAGTTCGTAACTCAGACTTGAGGAATGAGGAGACAGTAAATTTCGATAAAACATTGGCTCGCAATTTATTTACACATTAGAACTACATCCTCTTTTCCATTCTTTTTCCAAGAAAATTTTAGGGCACAATGAAGCTACTGCAAGCAATTTTTAAGTCCTGTGGGGTAGTTATCATTTAGAATGGAGTATAATGTATGTCCTATGTTGTTGCTATCTGTCTCCTTTGTTTATCTCATTTAAAGACGATCACCCAGAAATATTTTTTTATATCAGTTTGAAGCAGGTGGATAAATTCTGGAACCCCTGCATTGGGCACCAAAAGAGCTTCCCCTGCTCCTGGTCCTGCACACATAGTACTGTATTCCAGTTTTCTATATGTTTGTCCGGATTTAGTAACTAGTATTATGAAGAAAGATTCCAAAGTCTCAGTGTTATTTATTCAGCCAGTTTTTAGATTTACATTGTTTGTTCCATTGTCTTAAGCCATGACCACCCAAATATCCCATAATACATACCATATGCTGAATGAACATCCAAGGTACACCTTCTATCCATTATAAAATCCACGTGAGTACATTTTCCGACACAATTACGAAGATTTATGTAACCTATGCATATTAATAAACGCATGCTATCATCGGAGAGTAATCTGTACAGAAGAAC
The DNA here is from genome assembly GCA_947044405.1 of Leptodactylus fallax. Taxonomy (NCBI): domain Eukaryota; kingdom Metazoa; phylum Chordata; class Amphibia; order Anura; family Leptodactylidae; genus Leptodactylus; species Leptodactylus fallax. The sequence continues at coordinate 3,705,961 of CAMRHE010000130.1, read as the reverse complement.
TGTCCTCCATAGAACTGTGGTGCCAAAAGCGCCCATTAGATCCATCTAGTTTTCCTTGTCCTGCTGAGTCCCCATGTGTTAGTGATTTTCTATGACTGTTCCTTGATAATTGTGTTTTTATCAGAATGCAATATTGCTGGAATTCTCTGTTCTGTACAACTTTAGGTATTTAGGTACTTTAGTGAAGTCATCAGATTAAGGATGGCAGAAAGAGGCAGAAGGTCTATTGGTGCCCAAGAATGGAAGATATTATTTTTTTTTTTTTTTAGAATAACCTCTTCATGTTTATTATATATTGGAGACGGATTTTTTTTGTTAAATATTTAGAAACATAGAAGAAAATTGATGGCAGAAAAAGACCACATGGTCCATCTAGTCTGCCCTTATATTATAACTCGAGAACCGATTCGCCATGAGCTGGGTTTGACCCACATATCCAAAATTGTCTGTTTTTTTTTCAAAACCTAACAAGTTGGGATTCATCTCAGACAAACTAAAATGACCACTGTGACATGAATTGCAGTTTATACTCTGGGGTCTCTTCAGATCCCAGGGTATAATAGGTGGAGGCCCAGTGGAGGTGACAAAAATATAAAAAAAAATTCATACTTACCTTCCTTTACCTCTTTTGGGCCTCCTTGTGGCGTCTGTTGGCTTGTCTCTGCCTCTTCGGTGACATCTGGCACTCTCCTGTGATGTCATGCACCTGAGGTCACTGCTGAGGCCTGTGATTGGGCCACAGTGGAAAGCGAATATGAATTTTTTTTTTTTATCTTTGTCACCTCCCCTGGGCCTCCACTTATTATAGTATAAATGTAACTTCCAATTCAATTATTCAGAACCCAGGACAAAACAAATCTTCAGAGGTTCGCCCATCTATAATTATTACCATTTTCTCTTAGCATAGACATGAGTTTATCCCAGGCAGGATTACATTCACTTACTGTAGATCTTCCAACCACATGTGCTGGAAGTTTATTCCAGGCCTCAACTACTCTTTCAGTGAAATAAGATTTCCTGACATTGCTTCTGATTCCCCCCCAGACTAATTTCAGATTGTGCCCCCTTATTCTTATGTTTAGTTTTTATTAAAATGCTTGCCTCTGAACCCTATTTATATCTTTCACATATTTATATGATCATGCCCCCCCCCCTCTTTCCATTCTTTAAGCCTCTCCTGATATGTTTTATGCTTCAGTTTTTGCAGTTGCTTTTGCACCCATTCTATTTATCTATGTATTTTTGTAGGTGGGGTCTTCAGTACTGGACACAGTATTCTAGATTTGGTCTCCCCAGTGCTCTACACAGGGGGTTCACAATCTCTCTTCCTAATGGTTATATCTCTAGCTATACAGATGAGTATCCTACTTGTTTTCCCTGCTGCTTGGCTGCACTGTGCCCTTATTTTGAGGCTGTCAGATATCTGGACCCCTAGATCCTTCTCTTCTGAAGTCCTGGCTAATACAAAGCTGCCAATGTGATACTCAAATAGAGGGCTCCTTCTCCCCATCTGCATTATCTTACATTTAGAAACACTAAAATGCAGTTTCCATTGTTTGGATCATTCACCCAGTAAAACTAGATCTTTTTCCATGTTACAAACCCCTCCAGGGGTATCAACCCAATTACACACTTTTGCGTGATTGGCGAACAGGCAAACCTTCTCCTTTATCACCTACAAAAATATTAAGAAGAATAAGACCCCAGAAAGACCCCTGAGGTCACCACTTATGACTTGTCTGTCCTCAAGATGTACACCATTAACAAAAACACTCTGATATCTATTCATCGGCCAACTGCAAATCTACTGAACTATCCAAGGATTAAATCCAATCTTGCATAATTTATCTATCAGTGTTATATATGTATTTCCGGGATGTATGTATATCATGTACTCTAAAGGCAATGCTCTGGAATAGTTCAGATACCACTAAAGCCTCATATGGTAACACATTTTAATCCTGCTTTTGCCCTACAACTTGTACTCCAAATGCTTGTCCATAGTTGTATGTATTTATCAAAAAAGTCACTGTCCATAGAACTAACAATACCAACAGATCACAAACAGATCAGATTGCTATTAGTTCTTCCAAATGTGTTGAAAGAAAAAAAAAGCAACTAAAAAATGAACGGTACAAAAAGAGAACATGATGGAGAAACAGGATAGTACCAAGAATTCTGAACAATGGAAAATAAATCAAGGATATACTACATGTAAATTAACCCAAAGCTACAGGTAAAAAAAGGTGCAAATGCAATGTGCATGTGCAAAAAAAAAAGTCATAAAATTGAAACTGTAATTCTTAAAAGAAGAAAAATACATGAAACATTACATCCTTCACCAAAAAAGTATCATGAAATTCACCCCACCCCACTGCACCAACAGTTTTGTCTAGGGTCATGTGTTTTTGCAATAAAGATTTTTTTAATAATCTTTTTCAACATTTTTGGATGAACTAATAAAGATAAATTTACACTATTAAAGGGAGTCTATCATTACCAAAATCACTTGTAAGCTAATGGCACGTTGGAATGGCCTTTAAAAAGGCCATTCTTCTCCTACCTTTCCTTGTTTTCTTCTCCCAGCCGATACCAAGATAATTTGTTTCTTCATGTATGTAAATGAGCACCCGGGGCGTTCCTTCTTCTGCAAGCGCCCATCACGTCATCACTTATCACCGCCCCTTCATCCATTGCGGTGACTCCCCTCTTGGTCTTCTTTCTTCTCAGTTCTCCCCGGCAGCGAATTCTCGCGACTGCGCATGCGCAATTGGCTCTGCCACGCTCTTGTGACAGACCACCGGAAAATGGCAGCCCGATTGCGCATGCGCAGTCGCGAGAATTCGCTGCTGGCGAGAACTGAGAAGAAAGAAAACCAAGGCCATTCCAACGTGCCATTATCTTAAAAGTGCTTTTGCGAATGATAGACTCCCTTTAAGTTGGTCCAATTCTAGTGACCTATTGGTGTTATATAAGACCATTCAGATCCAAATTGCTGCCCATTAACTGTACTTGGCATTTTCAGCCTCTGCATGCGTCACAGCTGTCTGTAGGCAAATCTGACAACTCTGTCCTGTCCCCAGTGCACTTGCCGGATGATTCCCATATCCATCAAAAAGATGGTTATCCCTGCATTGCTTCATTGGATATGTTTCTGACCCTATTGAAGGCTTCTACACAGAACTTGCATTAGTATGGTAAGTATTTTTTTTTACCTAATTTTTTATTGTACTATTTTTAATACTAGACATGCACACATGTAATTTCTAATAAGAAATATACTTAGACATTAAATAGATAAGGATGACTATATGTGTATCCAAAATCTAATATCTTTATTTTGTCTTACCATAACATTGAAGGGTTATTCATTTTATTATCATGGGGCTCAGACCTCTAGAATAAAGTGGATCTCCAGGGCTGTGCAGGGAACTACCATAAATTGGATCATGATGGGTATGTTTGCTCTTTTACAGGCATAGGAATCATTGTTGTACTGCACAGTTCACCATTGCCCAGTGGGAAAGTCAACGACCCCAGAAGTGATATGGGGACCATTACATGCACTCAACAACAATGGTTCCTCTACCAACAAGGGAAACCACTGGTTACACTGATTCTCTACTGTATCATCCTTTGGATGACATCGGAGGCATAATCCATGTCAGTCAATGGACCAGGAGTTGGCTTTGTAAAGATTTACCAGGATACAGTAGGGTAGTGCTACAGTTCCCTGCAAAACAGGGGAAAAACATAGAAAGGGACACAACCAAAAACCAGCACTGCAACCCCTTTATTTTCAGGAATGTTGGGATATGCCATTACTTTACAATGTAGACATACCACCATATCTAGATTGTTAGAGTTTTTCATATTCTTCCATTTTGTGACCCTTCACTTTCAATATTCGTCTCTTGTGATGAAGAACTGTTAGTCACCATTGTGTCCCCTGTACTCCGATTGGTTTGGGTACAGTCCTCTGACTTTCTTGTATTGTCTTTATAGTATTTTACTGGTTGCTCACAATCTAAAGGCAGGTTTTTCTTTAGTTGCAGGCAGCAAAGGAAGTCACGGAGCTCATTTCGAAACCTTGGGCTAAGCCCCAAGTATATTATTGGATTGTAGAAACTTGCTGACTTGGCAAAAAGTGTGGCCACCAAAGTTGTAAGGGCTGGTACCTGGTAACCACAAGCGGACCACATGGATATAACAGCATACGGGGACCATGCTAGGACAAATGCTGTACAGATAATAAATGACACCTATGAGGTAGAAAGAATACATTATAGAAGTTATTCTATGTCACTATATTGCCCTATTTCCTACGTGGGCTCTCCTGTTGGCCATAATTTATAATATGTGAGTATGTATGTGTGTACAGAGTATATAGATGTGTGTATCTCTTTGTCCATGCATGTCCTTAGGATAGGTCCTCAATATGTGATCAGTGGGAGTCCAACACTCGGGACACCCACAGATCAGCTATTTGAAGAGGCTGTGGCGCACACAAATTCTTCAGCCTCTTCCCTGTGCCAATGATATCACGTTCATTGTTCACATAGCACAGCAACAGTTGAGTCCCATTCAAATGAATCAGGCTGAGCTTTAATATGAAGCATAGCCCCTACGATATGAATGGTGCTGGGTTTGATGTTCAATAAAGAGGCACTTACCTGAATGCTGGGGTCTGTATAAACAGATTATCTGTGCAGGAACTGAGCATTGGCCCCCACTGATTACATACACACGTGGACAAAATTGTTACCCCTCGTTTAATGAAAGAAAAACCCACAATGGTCACAGAAATAACTTGAATCTGACAAAAGTAATTTGCCAAACTAAATGTTGACAAACCACAAAGCTTCTGAGAGAATGTCCTATGGACAGATGAGACAAAAATCTAAATTTTTGGCAAGGCACATCACCTCTATGTTCACAGATGGAAAAATGAAGCTTATCTTGAAAAGAACACTGTCCCTACTGTGAAACATGGAGGAGGCTCTGTTGTGTTCTGGGGCTGCTTTGCTGCATCTGGCACAGGGTGTCTTGAATCTGTGCAGGGTACAATAAAATCTCAAGTCTATCAAGGGATTCTAGAGAGAAGTGTACTTCCCAGTTTTGGTCTCAGTCGCAGGTCATGGGTCTTACAACAGGATAATGACCCAAAACACACAGCTAAAAACACCCAAGAATGGCTAAGAGGAAAACATTGGACTATTCTGAAGTGGCCTTCTATGAGCCCTGACCTAAATCCTATTGAGCATCTTTGGAAGGAGCTGAAACATGCCGTCTGGAAAAGGCACCCTTCAAACCCGAGACAACTGGAGCAGTTTGCTCATGAGGAGTGGCCAAAATACCTGTTGAGAGGTGCAGAAGTCTCATTGACAGTTACAGGAATCGTGTGATTGCAGTGATTGCCTCAAAAGGTTGTGCAACAAAATATTAAGTTAAGGGTACCATCATTTCTGTCCAGGTCTGTTTCATGAGTTTTCTTTTTTTAAAAATTCTGTTGAAGCATGGTTGAAAAGCAATGTCTGACTTTCATTTGTTCATTTTCATAGAATTTTTATATATTATTACTTTTGTCAGATTCAAGTTATTTCTGTGACCATTGTGGGTTTTTCTTTCATTAAATGAGGGGTACCAACAATTTTGTCCACGTGTGTATTATTGACCTATCCAAATGATTGGTCATCAATATATAAGTCCCAGAAAACTCCTGTAAGTGTGTATATATAGATGTATATTTTTTATGTTTGTTTGTACTATTATTTTTTTCAAAGTACGGAAATATTTGTCATCTTTATTTTTTCATCTTTATATATCCTTTAAGTCATTATTTTATATTATTATATTTACAGTATGAGACTACATTCATATCTGCGCTGGGATCTCATAGAGGACTTTTTCCTCCACTAGTTTCAGTTTAAAAATGACGGACACCCAATGGATCCCATTATACTCAATGGGGTGCGCCTGGTTCCGTGTGTAACCGCTGTTTTAGCGGTCTGCCTCTCTGTTGTTCAGATTTCCCGATGGACCTGAATGGAGATGCAATGCTAGTGTGAACCTAGCGTAAGCAGGTATTTGTGTGTACAGTATTTGGGAGTATTGTTTATGTGTTAAATATATGGTGGTAGTTTTTACAGGTACAGTTTGTGGAGGTATATTTATAATGACAATATAGGGTGGCATATTATAAATGTAAGGTACATGATGGTTTTATTCATATGTACAGTATATGGTGTTATATTTATAATGTACAGTACATGGTGGTATTATTCATATGTACAGGTTATGGTGGTATTATTTATGTATACAATATATGCTGGCATTATTTATATATACAGGGGGCCAGCAACCCCCAGCACACATCACCTTTGTTATATCTATAAAGGGCTTAACTAGTGGATGCTAAGAGCAAAATACTATGTCTGGCCCCCAAATGAAAAGAGCACTGGGGAAAAGTGCATTGAGATGTAATAAGTCATCTGTCCGTCAGGATACTGAATACAATATTCATTGGCTGGAAGCAGTGGCTCTGTCCCAAAAGTCCTTTTCAACAGGATGCCAGACACAGTGTAAAGTGTCCACAATTCTGGTTTTGGTAACAGTATAGTGGGAACATTACAACTCACTAGTTTATCTCTTTATGAGCATCTTATTGGTGTCCTGTGTTTTATATGGATACATTTTGGTAATCTAAGAGAAGGGGTAAGGTGATGTTCGCAGTAAAATTGTCTTAGGCAAAGTTAAGACTGATGTGTATTATTGTTTAAGAGACATTACTAACAGGAAAACTGTGATACCCAATAACATGAATTTCAGTATTACCCGTGTGATGTCTCGTTCCATCATAAGTTGCCGCTGACTGATGTCCCCACCATGTGAACTTCTGTGACTTTGGTGAACGGCCCTGATGATTGACACATAGCAGAAGATCATGATCATCACTGGGATGAAGAAGCCCGAAATGAAGACACCAATGACATAAAATTTGTATGGTGTGGAACTTGTGGCAAGAGACCAGTCTATTTCACAGGTACCATACCTGCTTTCTGTAGGAAGATATTATAGAAATTGAACTAAGAATGATTTATACTAGACTTGTATAGAATATCTTTCTGGTTATGTCATTTCCTCATATATATAGCAGGACTTATTCCTTAAGATTTGAGAGTTGCAAGACTTCATATATGTATGGAAGAGATGGAATGAGAGGGGGAGTTTTTTGAAGACTGGTGGTTTCAATGTCGGTCTTCATATGTCCTGTGCTGGCGGAGGATGTGTCTAATTTATGAGGAGACGCACGCCTCTTCATAAGTCAGGCGCACCCTCCATTGGGGTCATGTGTCTGCACTGAAATCTATGGAAAATAAACATGTCCCATTATAGTAAGAAGAGTCTGTAGAATACGCTTGGTAAAGTACTGTACTGTTAGTTTGATAAACATCTAAAAATTTTTTTTAAATTTCAGCTTGGCTGAGTATATGCGTGTTCTCAGAAGGAAAAAAGTCTATGGCAGACACCTATCCTCCCAAAGAGAGCCACTTTGGTCTTCACCATAGTGGAGTTTGGAGTGTGACTGTTTGAGGTTGTGGACAGGTGTCTTTTATACTGATAACAATGTCAAACAGGAGCCATTACTACAGGTAATGAGTGGAGGACAGAGGAGCCTCTTAAAGAAGAAGTTACAGGTCTGTGAGAGCCAGAAATCTTGCTTGTTTGTAGGTGACCAAGTACTTATTTTCTACCTTAATTTGCAAATAAATTCTTAAAGAATAAGACAATGTGATTTTCTGGATTTGTTTTCTCATTTTGTCTCTCATAGTTGAGGTCTACCTATGATGACAATTACAGGCCGGCCTCATCTTTTTAAGTGGGAGAACTTGCACAATTGATGGCTGACTAAATACTTTTTTTTCCCCACTGTATATTCCATTGACTCCTATGAAATAGTGACATAAATTTTTGGCATACAATTCTATTAAAAATGGAGTTGACTATGTGTTTCAGTGCAGTTGAGGGAAAGGTTTCCTGACCAAATGTATGGCAAAAGGACACGCTTGTGGCATACATTTGGTTTATGATCATCTGTGATCAAAATATTCTGTAAATCACATCTGTGTTAGACTATGTTAGGCTGTCATTAAGGAACATTGACATCAGCGGTGTCTAATAAAGATCTCATGGTTTGACTGTCTCATCTTCATTTGATGTCTATTTGGTGTTATATACCTATGAAGCTGCCCCAGCCCAGAACTGGAGAAACAGACCAGATAATAGCAGAAATCCAGATGACAAGAATGACCACTAAAATGAAGTCTTTGTCCACTTTGTAAACTGGGAAACAAAATATCATACATTAACATAATGGAGTACACAATCCACTGCTAATCCATAGTAAACCCTATAACAAATGTGCATTCAAAGAGGATCTTTCATTGTATCTGCCAACTCCATTTCTTAGTATCTGTTAACACTGTTAGCACAGTTGGATTTTTAACTCTATCCCCACCATTCCTGATCAATCAGAGACAGCCAGTGTCAGAGCTCAGAATCGCACCCCTTGTCTGCTCCTGCCTGACACCGCCCTCCTGACAGCATAGAGCCGTGATGGCGAACCTATGGCACGCGTGCCGTCGTCCTGATCGCTCACTAACGGGGAATCCGGTACAGAATTCCTCATTAGTGAACGATCGCTTCTTTCAGCTATATGTGCAAATGCAGGGTGCGTGTAAGAGGGGGGAATGGGGGTGCCGGCTGCATGTGAGCAAGAGGGGGGAATGGGGTTGCAGGCTGTGGTGAGCAAGATGGGGGAGGCAGGTTAATTTAAGGTGAAATTGCCGTGTTGTCACTTTGCGATAATTTAGTGGGCTTTGGGTTGCAGTTTGGGCACTCGGTCTCTAAAAGGTTCGCCATCACTGGTATAGAGTCTAAATAGCATATCAGGTACCAAAACTAATAGAACTTATTGCTCTGGATCGGTGAGAGTTAAAGGTAAAATTCCAACTGTGCTGGAATCAGTAGATGAGCAGCTATTAAATGATGCAAAGAGCTGGACTTGGCAGAAGTGGTGAAAACTCTTCTTTAACTCATGTGGAGTTTGCATGAATACATCATAATTTTATATTTATATTGTTTTATATCCCATGTATATGCACCTGGTGGGTTTCCATGACAAATTAAATGCTCATTCAGATTACAATCATTATAATACTAAGGCTGAGTTTACACGGTGCTTTTATCAGCAAAATGCATGTGTTTTACATTAAAAACACATGCTTTTTTTAATATAAAAACATGTTTTTGTGGAGAAATGCACCATGTAAATCCATTCTAAAACGTCTGATACTACAGAGCTAGCAAACAAGGTTTCCTATAGGGAGACATAGGGTAAAGCAGATTCACACTTGAAGCCTTAATACTATACTATACCTTGATGGGGTCGGCATCCCTTGACATAGCGCAGGAGACTGATCGCCGTAAGAGTATTAATACTAATCAGGCCAAAGAGGAGGATCAAAAAGCCATCAACCTAATAAGGTCAGAATGGTAAGCAGGGCAGATTGTACAGGATTCACACAAGGTCATTTACAGTACTTGTAATATTGCATGACATAAATATACACTATCATTAATTATGTATTTCACCCTCGAATTACACCTTCACATCCCACCCACAGTGGGATAAGGCTACATTTTGGGCGACCACATTATAAATCACATTATAAACACACGACTTTTTGTTGCAGCGACATGCATCAATCTGTGATTATATTTTAAAAAAAACAAAAAAAAAAAAACACTTTAACCCCTTCCCAACATCTACTATAATAGTACAGCGGATGTTGGATATTTAAACATGGTGGCCACTCAGGAGTTGGGGTGGATTGCGATCCATTACCATGACAGCCTGGAGCCTATTGAAGGCTTCCAAGCTTATCTGGTATATACTTCTATTACGCTATTACAGGCTGTATTAGTGATCAGACCCCCTGGAGTTAAAAACCCGTAGGGGGTGTAAAAATGAAATAAAAATTCAATCCCCCCTCTTTCCCTAAAACACATATAAAAGTACTTAAATAAAGTGAAACACATACACATTAGGTATCCCTGTGTCCCAAAACGCCCAGTCTATAAACTTATAAAATATTTTTCCCATATGGTGAACACTGTAGCGGAAAAAAAAAATCAAAAGAGCTGAACTGCAGTTTTTTTGATGTTTCACCTCATAAAAATGTGGATAAAAATCAATCAAAGCAATAGACATTCCCCAAATTTGTATAAATAAAACGTACATCTGACCCCGCAAAAAAAGACGCCTTATGCATGCCCGTACACAGAATTATAAAAAGTTACAGGTGTCAAAATATGATGACTCCAAGAATTTTGCAAAGTTTGGATATTTTTAAAGGGTTATTTGGTATTCCTGGAATCGTACCAACCCATAGAATACAGGTGACATGTCACTTTGGCTGCACAGTGAACGTCAGAAAAGCAAAACCCGTAAGAAAATCGCACAGACACAGTTTTTGTCCAATTCCACTCCATCCTGAATATTTTCCCAGCCTCCCAGTACATTGCATGGAATATTAAATGCCACCATTATGAAGTACAATTTGTCCTGCAAAAATTAAGCCCTCATTTGGCTCTGTGAATGAAAAAATAAAAAGTTATGTTGTTTGAAAGGTGGGGAGTGTAAAACCAAAATTGGAAACCGAAAAATGGAAAACGGTATTTGGTAAAGGTGGTAGTCAAATTTATAAATGGTAAAGGTTTATAAAAGTGAGAGATTGATACTGTCATACAAAGTGTTATCATGTACACCTTGAGTGGATTTGTCACCATTCACATTATATAAACTACTTCAACAAGTTGTAAAAGATATGCATGGACAAGGAAATGTAGATATAAATAGGGATTTGACATCCATGACAAACCTGCAGCTGCCTGAAATCAGAGAGAACTTCAATAAAGCAAAAGTTATAGGCACGTGCTGGAAAAATGCTACAAAGTAAGAATGTTTACAGAAATAGAATTGTTAATAGTTATGTTGTCAATTATCAACATTAAGTGAATGAAGAAAAGAGAAATCTAAATCCCATCAATATTTGGGGTGACCTTTGCCCTTCGGAGAAGTTCTGGAAGTGATGATATGGCCCCCCTGATCTCATCATCCAGTCTATCTAGGATTACATGAAGAAATAGAAGGATTGGAGTAAACCTACATCCCCAGAAGATCTGTGCTTAGTTCTCCAAGATGGCGGGAACAACCTCCCTGCCAAGTTCCTTCAAAAACTGTCTGCAAGTGTACCGAGAAGAACTGATGGAAGGCAAAGGGGAAAGGTCACACCAAATATTGATGGGATTAGATTTCTCTTTTGTTCACTCATTTTGTTAATTGGTAAAAATAAACTCTTGTATTTCTGAAAACTTTCTTGCTGTGCTGCGTTTTTTCACACATGCCTAAAACTTTTGTACTGTACCTCAAAAAGAAAGATTGCTTTTGAACCACACATTTCCAGCAACAGTACGGTTCTGTTCACACCTGCTTTGGAAGATCTGTTGCAGATTCTGTCATTCAAAAAAAACAAAACAAAACATAAAAGCATGATTTACTATTTTGCCTGGTAAAATGCTGGGACCCTGTTGGTATTTGTCATGTCACTTATTATTATTTCCTTGTTCTGCACCTATGATGGAGCTAAACAACAGAAATAACCAATGCAGATGTGAATTGAATCCAACTTTGATGATAGAATCAACTGCTCATAACCTTGTTTGGAAACACATTTGCTTTACAGCATGGTGGTGCTGCTAGGATGGAGCTAAACTATTCAACTATTTTTGTATTTTCAAGCACAAAAACATACATTTTACCCCTTACATTGCAAGTCCATAAATGAGTGTTTCGCAGTCCATGAAACAGCTCCACAATTCCTCGAGAATAGCCAAAAATGGAAATCCCAGCATCAGACACAGCAAGGTTGAATGTCAGGAGATCCTGGGAGTCCAAAGTCCTCCTGCGTCTCAACATAAGGCAGATGACTGCTCCATTCCCCAACCATGAGAACCAGCCTGCGGACAGCCCAGACACAGCAGCATTATGTCTAGCTGGAGGGATTGGCTCTGTATTCTAGGTCAGATTAAGGCCTTTTCTTTCTAGTATTTTTTTTATTTTTTTAAGGAAAAAACTTCCATATGAAATGTCAGGCTACAACAACAGTGTAGGAAGAGAACTAGACCTATATGATGGACGCAGACAACTGAGGGCCGCTGTGGATAATGTGATCTCCTCCTCCTGCCAGCACATCCATGACTCACATAGTCTAATTTTTTTAATGATAAAAGAATAATAAATGGAAAATGGCCAGATAGATTTAGTTTTCTCTGAAGCAAGGAGTATTTATATACTTACTTATTTCTCTTTTCTTATACAGCACCAACATATGTCCTGGTAGTCTAGGGCAGTAAATGGAAAATATTACTGTTGGGCAGGGCAATGAAGGGTTAGTGGTAACATTGACCCTGGTGGTCTAGAGGAGTAGGGGAAGTAATGATCACAGCTATGGTGGTCTAGGGAGTGTAGTGAATGAGTGGGCTGAATGATGTAGCATCTGTATAATTTATGAGAAGTCCATCGAGAGCATAAGCAGAAGGGGAAAGAGTAGCAAGATTCTCCATCTCTTCTATGATTAAATTAACCCTCTGCTTCTACAAGCAATATCATTTGTCACCCCTGTAATATGATCCCCCACCCCAAGTTAAAAGTCTTCAATTTGTAAAGATAAGACTTTTCTGTATAAATGTTACATTTTTTAAACATATTGGCGACATATTCATATTGATTATCTATGTATATATTATCTATCTATCCATTATCTATCTAATGAATGCATAGATTATAGATAGATAGATAGATAGATAGATAGATAGATAGATAGTGGACGGGTGGATGGATGCATATAGATAGATAATGGATGGATAAATCAGATAGATAATGGTAGATAATGGATGAATAGATGGATAGATAGATGATGGATGGATAGATGGAAGAAAAGATACATTAGATAATGGACTGATAGATATATAGATAGATAATGGATGTATGGATGTATAAATAGATTGATAGATAATGGATGGATAGATTATATACATGATAGATAGAAAGATAGATAGATAGATAATGGACGGCTGGATGGATGGATAGATTGATATGAAACGTTTGGAGTGCTGTCCATTTGTTCTTCTTTCCATGGTGATTGGGGTTTTATGCTGGATCCTTTTGGACTTGCACCCATGTCCCTTTAAGGGAATATATACATGGTGCTGCTCTTAAACCTTTTTGGATTTTGGATCGATCGACCGACAGATAGGTAGATAGATAGATAGTTAAATAATGGATGGATAGATTAGAAAATGGATGGATGTATAGCTAGATAGATAATGGATGGGATTATAGATTATATAGATAATGGATGGATAGACAGATTACATAGATATTCATAGACGATGGATAGATAGATAGATAGATAGATAGATAGATAGATAGATAGATAGATAGATAGAGGATGGATGGAAGAATAGATAGATTAGATAGATAAAGGATGACTAGATAGATGGTTGGATAGATGGATAGATAATGGATGGATAAATTATATAGATAATAGATAGATGAATAGATAGACAGATTAGTTAGATAATGGACAGATGATAGATAGATAGATAGATAGATAGATAGTGGATGGATATATAGAAACATAGATAATGGTTGGATTTATAGATTATATAGATAATAGATGGATGTTTAGACAGATTACATAGATGATAGATAGATAGATAGATAGCTGATAGATAGATAGATAGATAGATAGATATATAGATAGATAGATAGATAGGCTACACTGTTGCCTCTCTCTTACCCAGGAGCAGGAGGTAAATACCAATCACGGTGGCTCCTTCATCAGATGATCTGATACTGTTGGAAGTGTTGACCTGTTGGAAGGAGCTGTCCTTCAGGACCACATCCATGATCTCTCCTTGTGAGTCTAGAGCAGAGGTCCCAGGAGGTGCCAGTGGGTTATAAGAGGGGTGGGAGTAAGTTCTACTTTCCATAACTGATTAGTCTTCACTCAGTGAAATTCATTGTAAATTTGCTTTGCATTAAAAGCTTTTGTAGTCTAGCGTCAATCTGCTGGGTCAGACATTCATCTCTGCCATACAGTCCAAGTGACCCCTTTTCTCACCCAAAATTACATCATAAGCCAAACCTTAATCTTCTAAAAGCTTTTAAGCAATTGTTTTCAGCATGGAGAGTTAAGCTAATTTCCTAGTAGCTGAAGATGCTGTCATTATTCTCTGACACTCCTATATTGTCTTTGTGTCATTCAATGGAAGATAAAAAATGATGAATATTTCATGGTTACAGGATGGCAGCAGACAGCAATACTTTGTCCTTTCTTTTCCTTACTTGTGATGGACATGTTCCCCACAGACGAGATCCAAGTGACGGCTTTCTACTGGCTTAGTGAGTAAGATCCCTAGACATGTAACAAGTGTACAAATCACCAGCTGCACACTTGGCACACTGACCACTTTTCTTATAGTCTTGTGTTCCAGTCATGATGGTAAATAAGTGGACTCTTGCTGTATTTTGTTCTTTTTAGGACATCTAGGATCACCAGGAATGTGTTTTTGGAATCAGCCCCTTCTAATGGGAGTAAATCCCTAATACATCTGATAATCCACAGACAATCTGATAACCCAGCACATGAAATTGAAGGTTTCCAAGTGTGATTTTCTATGCCTAATATCTAATACTCCCGAATATCAGAGAATCTAACATCTTTTATGGCAGATTAGAGGAATTTTACTGTAATTTCATAAATGTTATAGTTTCTTGTCACATGGATGATTTAGTTATCTGGTTGTGTTCTCTCTTCAGCTTATCCTAACACCATGGAAGAGAGAGTTATTAAATGAGATTCCTCATGCCACCATTGGTTAAGATGGAGATTCATCATAGAGTGATTAATTGATTTATCTATAAATGTACAGGATTAATAAGAATGTCTCAATATGGAATTGACTGAATCCACTTCGTGGCCTCTTATGTCAACGAACCATGAAGCTCAGTGGGAATATCTACATTGGCCATGGGATGAAGACTAACCGAAGCCCACATCAGTGATGGCATGCCAAATACGTAAAGAGCTGAAGGAGGAAGAGTAAAGAAAGATGCAAAAAGGGCAAGGAAAAGACAGCAGCAAAAAGTGAAGTCAAGAAAACAACAAGGAAGAAGAAAAAGGTAATGTTTTTAAGGAATCCCACATTTAGGCTATGTTCACAATTTGGAGAAGCTGAAAAGTTCTGCTTTAGGAATTCAGAAGAAGAATTTTTCCACTTGACCAAATCCACTGCGAAATTTAACGTGGAATCTGATGCAGGAATTGCAAAGTCCACACCGACGTGATATTTTTACACCTTCCATTCATTTCAATGGGAGTTCTCTGGCAGAATCTGCCTGAAAATCCAGAAGAACCCTTTTTTTCTGCTAACTGAAATAAAGTCAGCGTCTGCCTCTTATTGAAATGAATGGAAGCTGATTTGTGATAATTTTGCCTTAAAATCAGTTCTAAATTCTGTGTGAACATAAGCTTGGGACGACAAAGAGGTCTAAAACGAAGAAGAGAGCAAGGATGAAGGAGAAGATATTGTGAATGAAGAAAATGAGGAGGAGGAAGACAGTGACATGGTCGATAAAGAATCAGACACTAAAGAGGAAGAGGAGGCTGTAGATGGAAGCATTGTAGAAAAGAAAGACAAGAATATGGTTGAAAAGGAAGAAGAAGAGAGCATGGATGAAGTCAACGAAGATGATGAAGACAGGGATATGGTCAATGAGGAATCACACTCTGCGGGGGGAAATGAAGTACAAGAAAGTATGGATGAAGATATCAAAGGAATTTTACTTGGGGGAGTGTGTGATCTCAATGAATAGGATAGGAAACATTTTTGCCAATAAAGCACCACCTATATTACAGAACATGCCCCCAACCTACAGCATGTGATTCACAAATAGTACATTTCTCGTTTAGCACATCCCAAAATTAATGCAGACCACACCCACAATCCTCTTAACAATCCTAGATCGCACAGTTAATCAGAGGTATCATCCATGATAGAGAAACTAAAGGGTTGGCCATTATTAGTATATAAGCATGGGGTTACGTATATATCGGTGCCTCACTCAAAGACCTGCTGTTTACACTGTAGATAATGATAAGGAGCACTCTGTACATAATGACCAACATGCAGTCACCAAATAATATCAAATAAATTGCGGGGTAAAAAGCATTTTTGTTCTGACTTCTTCTACATTCCCTTATAAGTTGGGCTTTGATTTTGTCATAAATCATATAAGAACATCATATGCTTTTTGGATCATAGTCTATAAACAGCATGAGGTGTCATAGCTGGAAAGTGGATGACCACAGTTGTCACCTTGTAGTCTACAGAAGTGTTTGCTCAATTATCAGATCCTTTGTACATTTGGAAGGGCCAAGTAATGGAAAATATTTAGGAACCACATCAACTCAGCCACAAAATGGCAGACCACAGAAATTTACAAAGCAGGGTCACCGAACGCTGAAGAACATAGAGCATAAAAGTCACCAATGAACTGCTGACTCAGTAACTGGAATTGTCCAAACCTCCCCTGGCATTAACATCAGCACAAAAATAGTGTACCACTGGGTGTTTCTAGACATGGGTTTCCATAGCTGAGCAGCGGTATGCTAATCTTACATTACCAAGAGTTGGGTGGAGTAATGTAAAATACCGTGCCACTGGACTCCACATCTCTTGTATGATGGACAAATCTGGATTTGCAAAAGCCAGAACATTACCTACCTGACTGCACGGTGCCAACTGTAAAGTTTGGTGGAAGAGGAATAATGCTATGGGGTTGTTTTAATAACATAATGTTAATCACTTTCCCAGCTCTGATCCTCTGCTCTGACTGATTTCTTGGCAATGGACCTTGAAACCCGAGGAACCATAATACCTGAGTGAAGATGTGTTGTATTTACAAAGGCACTCTGACGTGTCTGACAATAGCACATTACTATTCAGTGCTGTCAACATCAGTTCATGAAAGTGGTTGACAATTGTGTAACTAGTATATGAGCAGAGGATCTCATATCTGCCAGATACAAATCAAAGCATTCTGCCAATTACATGGAATCATTCTGGCCAAGAGCGCCGAGGAATCAGAAGACATTTTATATTTACCCACAGATTAACTCTGATCTTTTGTTGTATATCGACAGGGGTGTACATGAGAACATGGGACGTATGATAAACATCTAGTCACTGACTGATTCAGATAAAACATTCAGCACCATGGTATAACTTTTATTTGTACAATCAAGTGTCATTCTCATACAGGAAGACGTTGTCACCTTTCTGCAGTTTTCAATAGAAAACTGTACTAGGGGAATCTAGTAGTGAGAAATCAAAATGAAGTGGACTTATTTACTGATGATGGAGCAGTTTGTACCCCATACTAATGGCCATATACACATAGAAGTCAGCTGAATCCACTCATTTCAGAGGAACGTCCAATTATCTTATATGTATGGGGCTCCTGAAGATGATGAAACAGGAAAGAAGGATTGGGCATGTTGCACTTTGTCATGCACAATCCTTCAGTCCACCAGGAAACAAGATTGCGCTAGAGGTGTCTGGCAGCGGCTTACTTCACTCTCCCCATTGAAATCACATTCATGTTTAGTCAAATTGAGAATACATGTATATGGAGGAGTAGGAAGGAATAGCTGTCATCTGAACAAACTTTTACCTACAGCGATTGAAGTTGCATGGACACCATAAGGGGATATCCAGTGAGATAAAATGTTTCAAAATATGGTCAGAATGCCTTACAAAAAGAAAATAAGTATTACTTTCTTCAATGATGCCTCGTCCCTACCTGTCTCTATATCCTGGTCCTGTTTCCAGACACAAAAAAAATGGCTATCAATGCCCTCTAGAAGCGCTGATTGGATGAGTGCCAAGACAGAACTTACAGGTGCATCTCAATAAATTAGAATATCTTTGAAACGTTCATTCATTTCAGTAATTCAGTAATACAATCCATAATCAGCGTCTTCCATGATTGTGTGTCCTACTGAACCAGACTGAGGGACCATTTAAAGGCTTAGGAAACCTTGGCAGGTGACACACTGAATTTACAATACTGAACTTTTTTTTTACAATATTCAAATTTTGTTAGATTTGGGTTTTCATTACCTGTAATCCATAATCAACATTTACAGAAATAAAACACTTGCAATAGAACACTCTGTGTGTAAAGAATCTAGAAAATATAGGAGGTCACTTTTTTTTATTTACTTAGTGAAAGAAATAAACGTTTCAACGATATTCTAATTTATTGAGATGCACCTGTAGAAGCAGAGACAAGCACAGGCCTGATAAGCATTGTGGGATTGGAGAGAGATTATTTTTATATCCATTCTGCCCCTTTCTAAAATAGTATATCCCTCTCTACAGAACACCTTTAAGGGTAGGGAAGGAAGAAATGTTATTACCCTAGCTGCATCCCTCACATTCTGTAGACACAGTTGTATCTGCACACCGGAGAACAGATAACAACATACAGTACACCTCCATCCTGTCCTAAAGTCTTAGCATGCATAGAGGCAAAACCAAGGAACTTCAAACATTTGGCCAAGACAATCCACCTTACTTCTTCAATTGTTGCTGCAATAACAAAACTCCTTGGGGAAGATTTATTATTGTATTAAGCCAGATTTCTGCCGTAAAAGAGTTGTAGACCTTTGGTTTACAACTTTTTAAACGCCGGTTTCAGCATAAATTGTCACAAATGGTGTTTTTGAGCCGTCCACACCACTTTCCTGAAAAGGGGGCATGCATGGGGCAGGGCCATTGGGCCCACCAGATTTATTACTATTTACATCAGAAATCTGCTGTAAATGAAGCTGGAAATCTATGCCAGCTATGAGTTAGTGCAGATTTTCCTCCAGGCGCATGGCCCAGTGAGTGGTGCGCCTTGTCCATCGGCTCAGGTTTTTTTTTTTAACACCTGTATTCATAATTCTCCCCCCACTGCGTGCTACAATTTCTTACCATGTAGAGATTAACATTGTGCACATCCTGGTTTCTATCCCTAGGTATGTTGCTTAGACTGTGTACCTAGCAAGGATGTCAGAGCTGTATTCTTTATGTGAGCGATAGATCTGGGGCACAATAAGATGAGTGCACCTACAATACATCTACGATAGAGCAAGTGTTATTAAGAAATATGCTCAACATTGATGTTAGTAATACAATTACTGAAGTGTCACTATACGCTAAATGGCCACTTAATAAGTGACATCCATCTAGTTGCGCCATGGACACTGCAGCAACTTGTCATGGCATTCACAGATATACCAGGATGTGCCAAGAAAAACGTTCTACCATTACTCCACCTCCACAAACCTGAACTGTTGATACCTAAATGGAAGGGTTTATCGATTCATGGTGCTTGTGCCAAATTCTGGCCCTGCAGTTAGCCTGGTGCAACAGAAATCTGGATTCAGCTAACCAAGCAATGTTTTCTACTACCCAACGATCTAATTTTTGTGCTCTTTTGCACACTAGAGTCTTTCTGTTTTTACTACACAGCAATGTCACTTAAACTGGTCGTCTGCTGTTATGGCTCTTCCAGGCTAAGGAACATCGAGTTGTCTATGTGGATGTGTTAGTTGGAGCAGCTGTGTTGCATGTAACTGCAATTTACCTGACTGTGCGCCATAGATGACTTGTTTATGTCCATAGGATCCCCATTGAATGTTTTTCTTTGATCACACCATTCTTGGTACACTCTAGACGATGTTATATGAGAAAATCCCACAAACCTGGCAGTATATTAAATCCAGGCCCTGGCGTGTCTAGTCCTGATTACCATGTCTTGTTAGAAATTGCTCACTTGATTTATTCATTCCAATGTGGATTCACACCATGAATGATCCACGGAAAACTCGTTCACATTTTACTGGGGTTCCTGTGTCTGAAGATGGACTGCCAAAAAAAGTCATGTGTCTAGACACACAAATCAATAGAGCAGATATATTATTCCCTGTACACCAGTTACACGGTGTATAAGGCATATGTGTTCTAAAAATGGCCATTTTTGACATTTGTGTGAACAAGGCCTTATAGCCTCAAAAGAAGGCAAAATCCAAATGAATGACAATGGTTTTTAAATATGTTCAAAACGCATGGTTGGGAGCTCACATACTTTAAGAGCACCTGATTTAATATTTCTTCCAGAATACTAAATAAAATATACCATTACCAGTGGTGAAACTACTGCCATAGCTGCTATGGGGAACACTGCCTTATTGGGCTCAGTCAGCAACTAATTGCTATTTTTTTTAATAGGCCATTACCTGCTGGATTACCCCATTGAGTAATGGCCGCTATTTACTTACCAATCTCTGCTCCTGCCCATGGCCATCTCCGCCTCTGCTTCAGCCCTCTAGGAGGCCCTGTGCATCCCACATCGCTGACACTCCTAAAAAAAAAAACAAAAACAAACACACAGCATGGGGCCCTAAGTATAGGCCCAAAGTCATCATGGGGGCACTTACTGTATGTGGATTTCTAAAGGGGGCACTTACTGCGTGGAGGCCAATAAAGGGGCAGTATACTGTGTGTGGGGTCCGTACATAGGGCATTTACTGTGTGGAGGCAGCAAACTGTATGGGAGGCAATGTACCGTGCGTGTGTGTGTGGGGGGGGGAGGTAGGCTTTATAACCCTGTTGGGGCCAGTAATGGGTCTTATACTGTGTGGAGGCCAGTAAATGGGGCAGTATGTGTGCGTTGGTTAAGGGGGCTTTATACCATGTGGTCACCATAAAGGGGGCGTTATAATGTGTCACCAGCAAACTGGGTTTTACACTGTTTGGGAGCCAGTAAAGGAGGCGTTATACCCTTTGGAGGCCCCAAGTCAAAAGTTTGCTATGGGGCCTGGGGTTTGCTAGTTACGTCCCTGGCCATTCCCATGTACACAGATCCCCATTCACGCATTAATAATAGTACATATTTTGGGAATGGATGTTATAACTTGTGTAATTGGATTTCTCTGGTTTAGGATAAAAGTTCATCTTGATTTCCAGCATTAAAATATTCAGCACCTAATTTACATTTTCACGTTTCACAGACTTTCTCACTCACTAAAACTCCCCAAATATAAGAGATACCATATTTTTAGCTCTGATAAGCTTGTGCCATACATAAATTGCCTACTAAGTGCTAAAGTATTATGAGCAGCTATTTGATCCTTATTTGGGCCACCGTCTTCTCATCTACTTGAGTTGTAATGTCTGGCATTGTACTGTATGTTCAGAGTTTCTGATTCAGATTAACAGTAAGACATCTGTTTTCCAGTCTAACAATCCTCCGCTCAGCTCCTGCATCCAATAGCTGTTTCTCAGCACGTACATGGTGTTCTGTCTCATGGTCCATGCTCTGAAAAATTTAACAACTACTGCTCTGATAAAATTTAACTAAAAATCTTTTGTATAAACCAAAGTATTCTATATTATAAGTATGTGGGATCACCTTCTTATACCTCCTGAGATCAGCAACCTCTACATAATTGCCATGAAGTACATACTACATATAAGATGACCTGCTGGCAATGCCAAACGAATGTTCCTTGGGGTCATCAGAGGTTGTTGGGCCCAACCTCCAACAACCTCTAGGAAACAGACCACAGTACTCTTAATATTTGGGTGTCTTCTGCGGGACCATTATAGCGTTAAAGCCTTGGCCCACTGGAGTAACTAGCCAGAATGGAGAGCTGCTCCAAAAAGAAATTCACATTTTGGAACATTTGGACTTTGAACATGTCTTGTTTAATTCTACATACTTCAGGTAAAGCATATGGATGCCCCTAGCTTTCCCTACAGATAATGGCTGACCTCTGGGGTTTACAGTAGTTGCGTCCCGTTGGTTGTCAGGGTACCCTTTTTTAAGATGTGCAAAAAATGATATTGTGCTCACAATGCACTGTGCATGCAATGGAGTCCTCATACTCATGGACTACTGGTTTCCCTGTCTATCTGTTGCGGATTGACAGCTTTCTCCCTATTTACAGTAGAAGGAGGAAGCTGTGAGCCAGCAGGGTTATCCCACCACTCCTGTACATGAGGACTCAGTACTGGGGTCCTGCCACAGCTAATAAAGTGTTTTCTTGTTTTTTTAAATAGTATCTTCATGGGTAAGTGACCCAGCGCTGAAATAAGGGTGTGTCATTATATTATACGGTCCTCAGATAGGGCAGCAGAAAGTTGGTGACAGATTCCCTTTATGGACAAGAAACTAAAGCTAAGTTCATATCTGTGCTGGAGTCTCCGTTGGACACTCTGTTGCGGTGTCCACCTTCACAGAGGACTTTTTCATCCGCCGGTTTCAGTTTTAAAACAACAGACCCCATTATAGTCAATGGGGTTCCTCAGATTCCATGTGGTATTGCTATTTTAGCTGTTCACGTCTTTGCTGTTCTGGTCCTTTGATAGACCACAACAATGGAGATGCAACACTAGTGTAAACCGAGCATCAAATAACTTCTGTGATCACATATCTGGACTCCTATACAAAGAATCGATTCCTCTTGCATGTTGGTTCTCATCTTTAATCTGGTTTTTGAGCATTACATCTGTATTTAGACATAGTTGACTTTGCATGTACTTTGAGAGAATGGACAGCTTCTATTATAATCATGCCTACTGG
Source organism: Leptodactylus fallax (assembly GCA_947044405.1). Taxonomy (NCBI): domain Eukaryota; kingdom Metazoa; phylum Chordata; class Amphibia; order Anura; family Leptodactylidae; genus Leptodactylus; species Leptodactylus fallax. The sequence continues at coordinate 3,683,136 of CAMRHE010000130.1, read as the reverse complement.
TAATAACTGGCTCTTGTAGTGACCATTTCTTTTCCATTTTTTCCTCTTTTTATTACATGCAGCCATGTCTGCCTGTTTGCAATGTCTGTAGAGGATGCTCCCATTGTGTCTCTTTTCGACTGGCAGCTATAGCATCTGTGAATGGGTTAAACATTTAAGAAGAGGCATAACGCAAATGTATGGGGAAAAGAAAAGATACTTGGAACAATTACGTCTAATACCTGGAATTGTCAGTTCTGTTCCCCTTTCCCGGCTGTAATAAACTTCAGCTGTATAACATGAAATAGCATTACAGGCTCTTATATCAGTCTGTTATTTATACATCTGGGTAGTAAAAAATGCAGATTGGAGCTTCAAGGCAGAAATCTAGTTCAGCTACATAATTACAGATACCTGGTTGAAAAGACACTTATATCCATCAAGTTCAATCATCCTCAGCCCTGGCTGTCTGACCTAGAGGAAGGCAGAATACAATGACCTGGCCATACGCTATTAGGATTAGGACAATTTACCTATATCATTCAGTGCTAAGTTAATGATAGCCCTCAATGCCATTTATCATTAGACAAGTATCTGGTCATTGTATCTGCCCCTGCACTGACAGCTCTAACTGTAGAGAACCCTCTCATTAATATCGGAATCGCCTTCTCTCCACATGTAAAATAATATCACCTTGTTCTTAAGAAAGATAAGTCACCACCAGAGGTACCTGGCAGTGGTTTACTCTTCTCTCCCAACTGAGAACACATGCATGCTCAGCCAAGCCCAGCAGACATGTGTATGTAGGAATAGTTGTCAGCCGGACAAGCTAAAGGGGTTCTCTGGGATAGTAATACTGATGCCCTATCCTTAGCATCACATCTGTGGGGGTCTGACACCCAACAATATTCCTCTATATAAAAGGGATTTTATCTTACAGAAGACTACAATACAACTTTCATACATTTCCATACGACCATGGCTTAACCTTTTTTTATTCTTTGTAGTGAACATGGTATAAGAATAATAAAAATAAAATAAATTGCAGTAACCAAAGTTGCGGTTTCAGATTTTACAGAATTTCCCTAAAGCGACCTTCTCGTTCAAAAAAATAATCAGAATTTCACAATAAATGCATAATGGATTAGGAAAATATCTGGTGGCCTCTTTTTAATTCTTTTTGGTTTCTCCAATCCCCAGTCCTCTATATTTCTAAAATACAGCCACCATCTTTCAGACTACTCTATGCACGTTGTATTTTGATAGTCAGAGGCTCTCCCCTGTGTATGTCGGGTCCATTAAAGAGCAGGGGAGTGTCTCAGACTGTCCACAGAGTAGTCTGGTAAATGGGTGGACTTGGGGGGGGGGGGGGCGGGGGCACACGGAATTTTAGCTATTTATTATCCATTTATTGTGATTGCTTTTATTGTAAACTGGAAAGTTACTTTACGTTCACTTTCTTATATTGGTTTGCATCCACTTTGAAAAGTTTGGTCCCCAAGTGCTCATTTTGTATGCATTTTTGCTATTCATAATATCCCATATTTGTCGCACTTAAATATATGGACTCCCCACATACATTATGCTTTATAAAATTATACAACATCTGTTGTTTTATTTGGAAATGATCTCTGTGGACAGAGACTATGTTAATGCCTAGTTACAGAGGCTGGACACCTCCAGCATACTTAAATAAATGGAGTTGGTAGAAAAGCCGGCAAGTCATTTGTGCAGAGTACAATAAATCTCTCTGGGGAGTGGTTTCACTCTTCTTCCTCCACATCTTCAGGCCTTGCTGTCAGAAAAAGGGTTAATGGACCAGTATATGTTAAAGGCCATATCTTTTAGTCAGAGGTGATCAGTTCACAGACACCAGAGAGGACTGTAATGTGGTCACTGACGTCTCTTACTTCTGTCCAAGCTGAGACAACTGGAAATAGAAAAAAAAAAAAAAAAAAAATTAGTAAATTAACCATAACTAATGTACACATGCTGTACAGCCTGAGGCAGTACTACCAGACTAAATATTAACACATGTGAGATGACAGCCCTGGAAGCTGCATGAATAATTACTAGAATACAATCAGAGCAGAACACATCATCCAGGTGATCCTGACATTTCCATTTGAAGATCCTGGGCCCCAATGTAAAATTTGTAATATGGACCTCACTAACCATGTGCCATATGTATAATACTGGTGTCTTCTTATGCTGTAGAGAGGCCTTGGTCCCCCCAGGCTCCTGAGCCCGGCAGAGACTGCTACCTCTGCACTGCCTATAGGTATGTCCCTGTTTCCACCATTTTAGCCTTTATTCTTGGAGGAGAAATATCAATGTGTATGGAAAAAACATAAAAAGCTTCTTTCCCTCAAATACTGGATAGACGTACAGGTTACTATAATGTATGACCGTATAACATTTAATGCAATAAAAAGGAAACAACATCCAATTGGTATAAAATAATCCCAAACTTTTATTGCTCCAATAGATAAAATCCAATATTTTGACCCACACTGGGGTCTTCCTCAAGCCACTATGCTTAAGAAAGACCCATGTGGGAAGGAACGTTGTACTTTTTCTCAGTTGGAGGAGTACAACTTTGGGATTATTTAACATCCATGTAGATGCAGGCATATATTTTTTCTTATATAATTTGGGATTCCTGGACATTATGACTTTTTATATCTACTTTTGCCCCATTAGGGGTTATCACAATTGCTTTTCAAGCACCTGGCTGTATAAGGACTCATTTGTATGGCTTCCTGTATGTGCTTACAATAAAAAACAAACATTCACTTAGGTCTACTGTCGTTCTCCGCTTATGACACATGCACCTTATGGGGTATTCGCAATCTCTCTCTGGGATGCTTCCATTGTACATATGCTGTGAGATCACAGCTTTACATGTAATTTGATGTAATATTCCAGAAAGTAGTGGATACTTGATTTTGAAACATTGTGCTAGGGTGGCCCAATATAGGGACTACTTTTACAAAGCAATAAACTACGTGAATGTACTGGAACATGATACTGAGATCAAGCTGCCTACAACATATATAGCTAGCAAGATAGTGCCATAGCCTACTCTCAAACACTTGTGTCCTCCATGGCATTGGTTACCAGTCCTTTAATATAAGAGAATTAACATAACCAAAAAGTGCATGATGATATAGCCAATAAAAGGTACTAGCTGGATGCAAGTTACTAGCTGAGAGTCATATGTTTGGGACAGTCTCTTCACTGTTTACAAGGCACAGTGTCATATATTTGGTAGTGGATGTGTGTGGTACTGCAGCTTTGTCCCATTACAATGGGATAGAGCTGTGTGTAGTATCAGTCATAGTAACATACAGTGGGGAAAAAAAGTATTTAGTCAGCCACCAATTGTGCAAGTTCTCCCACTTAAAAAGATGGGCCTGTAATTGTCATCATAGGTAGAACTCAACTATGAGAGACAAAATTAGAAAACATATCTAGAAAATTGCATTGTCTGATTTTTTTAAGAATTTATTTGCAAATTATGGTGGAAAATAAGTATTTGGTCACCTACAAACAAGCAAGATTTCTGGTTCTCACAGACCTGTAACTTCTTCTTTAAGAGCCTCCTCTGTCCTCCACTCATTACCTGTAGTAATGGCTCCTGTTTGACATTGTTATCAGTATAAAAGACACCTGTCCACAACCTCAAACAGTCACACTCCAAACTCCACTATGGTGAAGACCAAAGAGCTGTGGAAGGACACCAGAAACAAAATTGTAGACCTGCACCAGGCTGGGAAGACTGAATCTGCAATAGGCAAGCAGCTTGGTGTGAAGAAATCAACTGTGGGAGCAATAATTAGAAAATGGAAGACATACAAGACCACTGATAATCTCCCTCGATCAGGGGCTCCACGCAAGATCTCACCCCGTGGGGTCAAAATGATCACAAGAACGGTGAGCAAAAATCCCAGAACCACACGGGGGAACCTAGTGACTGACCTGCAGAAATATGGGACTAACGTAACAAAGGCTACCGTCAGTAACACACTACGCCGCCAGGGACTCAGATCCTGCAGTGCCAGACGTGTCCCCCTGCTTAAGCCAGTACATATCCGGGCCCGTCTGAAGTTTGCTGGAGAGCATTTGGATGTTCCAGAAGAGTATTGGGAGAATGTCATATGGTCAGATGAAACCAAAGTAGAACTGTTTGGTAGAAACACAACTCGTCGTGTTTGGAGAAGAGTGAATGCTGAGTTGCATCCAAAGAACACCATACCTACTGTGAAGCATGGGGGTGGCAACATCATGCTTTGGGGCTGTTTCTCTGCAAAGGGACCAGGACAACTTATCCGTGTACATGAAAGAATGAATGGGGCCATGTATCATGAGATTTTGAGTGCAAACCTCCTTCCATCAGCAAGGGCATTGAAGATGAAATGTGGCTGGGTCTTTCAGCATGACAATGATCCCAAGCACACCGCCAGGGCAACGAAGGAGTGGCTTCGTAAGAAGCATTTCAAGGTCCTGGAGTGGCCTAGCCCGTCTCCAGATCTCAACCCCATAGAGAAACCTTTGGAGGGAGTTGAAAGTCCGTGTTGTCCAGCGACAGCCCCAAAACATCACTGCTCTAGAGGAGATCTGCATGGAGGAATGGGCCAACATACCAGCAACAGTGTGTGCCAACCTTGTGAAGACTTACAGAAAATGTTTGACCTCTGTCATTGCCAACAAAGGATATATAACAAAGTATTGAGATGAACTTTTGTTATTGACCAAATACTTATTTTCCACCATAATTTGCAAATAAATTCTTTAAAAATCAGCCAATGTGATTTTCTAGATATGTTTTCTCATTTTGTCTCTCATAGTTGAGGTCTACCTATGATGTCAATTACAGGCCGGCCTCATCTTTTTAAGTGGGAGAACTTACACAATTGGTGGATGACTAAATACTTTTTTTCTCCACCGTAGGAGATGAGGTTGGATAAAGACATAAGTTCATCAAGTCCAACCTATAAACCTACCAAGTTGATTCAGTGGAAGGCAAAAAAAAAAAAAAACCCGCGAGACTGAAGCCAATTATTCCATCAGACTCCAAATAAGGAAATTCCTTGGATCTACATCCTATCTCAAAAATTTTTAGTATCCATTACCTAAGATAAGATCCTTACTTTCAAGAAAGGCATCCAGTCCCATCATGAACTTGTATAAGTTATCAGACATGGAAGTAAGTTCCATAGTCTCCCCGCTCTTAGTGTATAGAAGCTCTGCCTATGAGTATGGTAAAACCATTTTTCCTCTAGACATAGAGTCCCCCCCCACATTGTCACAGTTACAGACCTTCGTATAATGAGATGATTGGAAAGATCTCTGTGTGGTCCATTTATATAGTTGTACATAGTTATTAGGTCACCCCTAAGCTGACTTTTTTCCAAACTGAACTACCCCAAGTTTGATAACTGGTATTTAAACTTTCATTTGTCCATCCCTTCAAGAAGCACAGCCGCTACAAAATATATGGCACTGTGTCTTGAAATGAAGAGACCACAGCACTTGTCTGAGCACAGTGGTCTTATCAATCAACTTATTGGTGGGGTTACCAAGAGTCAGACCCCCACAGTCCGACAGTCTCCATAATGATGACCTATCCCAAGGATAGGCCATTAACGCTAAAGATCTGTAAAACCTATTTTGTCTATAGTTTATACTTGTAAAGGATTTTAAAACTGTCTATGGGAACTGTAAACAGAGAACTTTTTAGGTTACCTGCTTAACAAACTGTGCAGCATTGAACAGCTCGGTGCAGCCATAGAGAATGTGCTTTCCTTGTTTGGTCTGATAAGAGAACACAGCAAGGTGGAAGGGTTAAATTCACATAGGAAATACACAGATATATGGAACTCTACAGAAGAAAAGAACAGCGTTGCTAAATACATATGTCACTGTCCATCAAAGGGTTAAGCAGAAAATGAACGCACTGCCAGTAGCTTAGGATTATGAAAGAAATGGCCCTGGGAAGTGCTCTGTAGAGCTGGCCATGTAAATAACTTCTATGCATCAGTCAGCAAAGGAAAGACAGACCTTAGCAACCGGCAGGAAGATCCAAGAGCAAAGCAAAATCAGAGCCAGATGCCTGCCATGAAATCTGTTTTTATGGGGAAGAGTGTCTGCATGTCAATCAGCCAAAGTCATCTGCTCGAGAGAGAGGGGAGAGCAGTCCAGGAGTAGTCACAATGGAGGAGAGAAGATAGAGATGGCGTAAGAATAGATAGACAACGGGAGAATGGATCCAGTCAGGGCAATGGATACAGAGGTGTGGGAGGAGAGAGCTGTCAAACCCGGGGGGCAGATTCACTAAGACAGTCTGAAAATACACAAGATTTATCATGGTGGCGAATGCTGGATGATAAATCTGGTGCGTTTTAGACTGTCTATTTTTATACTATCGGTCAACTTATTCGGTGACAGAATTTTGGTTCTCATTAGTGAATCTTAAATGGAGTCTGCCACCAAAAACTAGTCCCAGAGATAGATAGGTTAGGGTTACCCGAATCATCGGTGACTCTCTTAGGCTGGGTCGGAGGCACAGATTTACAAGGGGAAAACACTGTTTTATTGAGATGACCCTAACCTATCTATCTGCAGAGCTGGGTTGATATGCTGGGTTCTGGTGATAGACTCCCTTTAAGCCACACACCTTTCCTACTAAGGAGCAGAGATAACAGAAAAGATGACAGCATATGAAAAGCATACAAAGTGTGAGGTAAAATGAAAGAAAAGTCAAGAGAGGAAAAACAATATGAGCACTAAAAAGCAAAAATAATGGATTTCCAATAATGTAAATGGAATCTAAATGGAATTCAAACAAAATGAATTTAGTATAATATGAAGATGCCAATAAGGACTCAATTTAGCACATATATAAAAGTCACTCGCCAACAGTTTTCAGTCTGCAAAAATGATGTTTGCCTGATGTATGAGCATATCATACAATACTGCCCTAGATATATAATTCACTCAACCTGGTCTACGGGTTACCTGCAATAGAAAATATTGCATGCAAGTCCAAAACTACAAAAAATGAGACCAATGTCTGAATGAGTGAACAATGACCAGAGGTATGACACGTCAGGGATTAAAGTGCCCATACACATTAGATACGTCATCTGAATCTGCTGATTTTGGCAGGTCTAGTTGACTATCTATCTGAGGTATATGGAGTGTGCCGACATTTTTCCTTGAAAAAAGACGTTAGTGGATAGAAGGATCAAGCATGTTGGATTTCTACATGCCCAATCCTTTTGTTACCAGGAAAGCTGAGCTGGCCACTGTCAGTGGCTTATTTTTCTTTCCCCATTCACAACACAAGCATGCTCAGCTGAGACAAACATCTACACGTACGGGAGGGATGAGAGCTTTGCTGAGGTCACACGTCTAGGGAAAAAAAGAGGAACACCAAGTACCTTTATGTAATCCACTAAATTCTGATATTCAATGTAGTTTCCTCCTCCCACAACGAACACAATGGCCTGCAGAAAATAAATTACTGAAATGACTTAAGGCTTCCCATACATTATTACTGTAGAAATATGTATAACTTACCATTTGCTATGTACATTGTTATGGCTGAAAACATCCACTATCATAACTAACAGTGGTAACTGGTGAACTGCATGTGTGTATATAAGTGAATATTACAAAAGGTATTTTAGTATGACTTTCTGAGCACAGCGCCGCTCCCATTCAGCTGTTTTGCAGAGCACTCCATAGGGGGCGCTTAGGTGCAGTACCAGCAGACTGCCTGGAGGGCGGTGGCACTGTACAGGGTGGAATTGAGAAGGTGCTGCAGCCTTCCACATAGCACGAGTAATAGATCAGAAATATAAATAAACAGTGCCATATTTTATGTGCAGCAAATGTTCCCTAATGACTGGGCAACTCCTGCCTGTTTCAATGGAGAGTACTAACATTTATAGCTTTGTACTGGCACACGGCTGCAGAATGATGAAAAGTTAGCCGGATATATTTTGGCATCTCCTTGACATATGAACGGACATTTATAGGGTGTGAGTGTAAGTACCGCTCGGAAATGTAACAGTAAATAGCACTTACCACCAATCTAAAAAAGTCCTATTTTCTTTTACAAAAATCAAAGAAGCCAAAACATTTAGCTATGGAGTCCGCCGAGGATCAGAATCTACTTATGACATTTACATACGATTGTGCGATTACTGCACTTACCTCCTGGAAGGGATTTTTATTCCTTGGTATAGAACTGTAATACAGAAAACAAATGAGTTCAATAACGCTAAAGAAATGTATCCAAGACACACATAAGGCATAAGGCTCTGTTCACATCTCCTTTTATGCTTCCATCAGAAGTATAGTAATCCCTGACAGAAACCTCTGAAAACTAATACAAAAATGCGATTGTGCACTGTATGTGGACACTGGGCCTAGTGTATGCCAAAAGGAAGCATTTTAGGCTAATGCAGGGTGCACTTGGACTAGTAGATATATTCGGATGGCGCACCACTGGGCATACTAGGCCAGCACATGCCAAAAGGACACACTTTTGCTACATGTGGGGGAGGGGGAGGCACTGTGACAAAAGGATATATTTGGATGGTTTGCTGTATTCATACAATAGGCATTTTAGCCTAGTGTATGCCAAAAGGATACACTTTTGGTATATGCTGGATATCTTTGGATGGTGCGCTATATGTACACAATGGGCATAGTGTATGCCAAAAGGGCATTCTTTTGGCATATGCAAGATGGTCTGTGGAGATCTTCAGATGGTTTGCCCATTGCATACACTAAATATTAATATAAAATGTGTAAAACAAGACAGAAAAGTTAAACTGTCCCATTTTAAAAGAGTTATTTCACATAAGGTTGTGTTTACACCTACGCTAAATATTTCTTTTCTGCTCATCATAGGAGCAAAACAGCAGACATATTTAGTGTAGATGTGAACACAACCCTACATGACAAATCCTAGACCATCACCACTAAGTTGGTTAGAGGAAATATTTAGAAGTCTGCAAAATTTTTAATTATTTATATTTGCAAAAATGTCTTTTAAATTGTCTAAAAATACAAATAAAGTTAATGGGAGGGAGAAAGCACAGCAGGACAATGAAAAAAATAAGAATCCTGCTCAATCTTGTCGTGGCTCAAGACTCCAGGCTGATTAGGCCCATTCATCTGCATTCTCTTGTGGGGAGCCAGGGGGCGGAAAATGAAGTGGAATCCAAGGCTGACGTCCGCCTCAAATTCCTCTTCATTTTCCGACGTCTTTTTGGGGCCTAAGGCACCCAGCACTGAACAAGGCAAAATAGAGCAGCAACATAAATGTGAACAAACCCTAAGAAACAAATGGCAAGGTTAAAAAAAAAAATCTAAAAAATGTTGGTTACTGTTAAAGTTAACTGCTACAGGCAGGAGGAAAGTGATGTGGATATGCAAGTCTCACCTGTCATTTCCACGTAACATCTTGGGGTCAAAGTATCTATAATCATCAGTTTCCTGCAACAGAAAAATGACATTGCAACACTTTAGTGCAGAACATAAAAAACGTAATAAGGACAAATTAAACACAAAACAAAAGGGTGAAAGAAAATAGAAGACTTTGTTTCTCTAAAGCTGGTTTCACACGACTGTGTGCTAAGCGGCGGCCGTGAATGAACGGCACGGGCGGCACATGGATGTCATCCGTGTGCCACCCATGCATCAGCTGTGCTTCTGCAGCCCCTTTCATTAAATGAATAGGAGCCGCGGAAGCAGGACCGCAAAATCGGACAGGATTAGCACTTGTTCCATATTTTGCGGCCCAGACTGTCGGCCCGCACATGGGACTGTATAATTCACGGTCATGTGTACGGGCCCATAGAAATTAATGGGTCAGTGTGCTATTTGGGAAAAATACAGATAGCACACTGACCATTCATGTGGTCGTGTGTAAGGGGCTTTAGGCTAAGATCACATCTGCGCCCGGCTGTCCATTGTTCTGGTCAGTTGGAGGACCATAACAATGGACAGAGGGACTAACGGTTACATACGGAGTCCAACAAAACCCACTGGACTATTATGAGGTCCGTTGCTTTAAACTGAAAGCTGTGGAAGAAAAAGCCGTGTGTGCAGGTTTTCTTTCGACTGACGATTTCAGGCAGACACTGTGAGTTTCCTACTGAGATTCTGACACAGATGTGAATGTAGCCTTAGTCCTTTGCATCACTGATATCTATCAAAATGTCTAAGAACCAAACTGTTAGATTACTACATGAAAAATGATAAGTAATCCATTACCATTTTTCACATTTATGGATCAGTTCCAATCATTTTCTGGTTGTTAATATAGCAACAACACATTCCTCAGTGTTGCACAATCCATGGGGCTCACTAATTTCCCTACGGTAATGGGTTTAAATAGGGAGAAATAGTACAGGGACTTATTAGAACAGTTATGCCCTGCTAGGAATTCTGGGTAAGGAATATGCAAATAAGAACTCATTGGTGGAAAAGAATTTGCTCCTAGATTCACCATTCAGAAGGCATAATCTGGGAATAATAGCCAGAATAACTCCTCCAAAAGGTAAAGGGTCTCATCCACAGACAGTGGGTTCGAGGTTGCTGCCTCTCATCAGCGCAGAGCAGGATACTGACCGACTGTGGATAGGACTCTCTTCATTTGGAATTTACCCTTTAAAGGCTGAATATAGATCAGGCTATGTAGCATGTATAAATAATATGTTGTTCTCAGTGTTGTGGAGTCAGTAGCACAAACAATCGACTCCAGTAGCCTGACTCCGTCTCCTCCTTCATAGATGGCTGACAGCCATAGTCAGGCAGAAGCAGTAAAGCCAAATATAAAATATGTAATAGTTATTTAATATAATTAAAAATCATCATTTTATTTTGAAGCTGGAGTTGGTAACATTTTTACAATGTGAATCTGACCCCGACTCCAAACCCACAGACCTGGTTACTCTACAAGCTAATAAAGAGGAAAAAGTAGGACCACAGGTTCACGAATATATTTCACTACTCTAAGTGCCTCAGCACATTTTCTATGCCCGACCGATCCACAAGGAATGAAATTCTGAACTCTAAAATGCGCCACATAATGAACCAGGAATGTGGAGACTATGCCATGTTATCTCTAGGTGTAGGCTGTGAAATTTTAGCTCAGTTCCCCAACCTACACTCATCATTTTGGATTTCCCTATATTTTCAGTGGGTGGACAGACCTGGAACACAAATAATCCAGTGCACTATGGGTTCTGCAACCGAAAACAGTTAAACTGTGGCTGGAAATGGGCCGGGAATTTACATGGAGATGGGACTTTGTATACAAACACATGGCCCCCAGAGTTTTCACTTTACGAGCTCTTGGCTAGTGAATCAGCATTAAAGAGGGCGTCCGGCTGGGGCCACGATTCTTTCCAGAACACATGCAGTGGACTTTTTTTTTCTTGCTATTTTTACTTGCAGCTGGGAGCAAATTAAATAAAACCGCCAATAACAAAAACATAAGGAAGAAAGTAAAAACAACTGGTAGGAACAGAGCGATCTGGAAACAACTTTATTTATGATGATAGATAAAAGAATGAAAATCGTCATCTTCTCTGTGCTAAAACTGATGGCGTACAATACAAGAGATCAGTTATTACATAGGACATGACCCCCCAAGCAGCACAATATCATCTCATACGACAGCCGCAGTATAAGCTACTGGAGCGTGCTACCACACAGGACAGTAACCCATTTCTTACCGGATTGGATTTCATTTCCATTAGGCTATCAAGGACTCGAGTCACAGGCAAGTTCTGTAAAGAGAAGAATTGACAAAATGTAACTATTAAAGTACAGAACTGGGACATAAAAGTTGACTGTAATTTTTCAGTATAAAATAGTAGCCTAGAATATTTCATTATAATTATGGGCACTTTCAGAAAAATGTCTTTTGGGTTTATTTTTACAACCATAATGCAGAAGAGATCCCTATGATGTAGGCTCAGAGTCAGGCCAGGACACTCATCGCTAATACAGGCACAAAAATGCATTGCCTAGAGAAATCTGTCAGACTATGCTGCCCTAAATGGGTTTTCCCCTAATACACGTTAAATACGGATAACCAATCTATAGGATAGGTCATCAATATAGATCTGTGGGGGTTTGACACTGGGACCCTGCACAGATCAGCTGTTCCATCAGCCTCCGGGCACCAGAAGTTGCTGCAGTTGGCGGGGAGCGGAAAGAGCTGGGCTCCTATTTAAGCAATACAAATGGAACTGCATCCCCGTCCCCTCTATAGCAGGTGACACCGAAAAATGCAGATCTGAACCTATTGCTTGAATAGGAGCAGAGCTGTTTACGCTTTCGGTCCACTGCAGCAGCTCCTTGTGTCTGGAGACTGACGGAACAGCTGATCTGTGTGGGGTTTGGGTGTCGGACCTCCGCAGATCAAATACTGATGACCTATCTTATGGATAGGTCATCAGTATTAAACATACATTAGGGACTGGAAAATCTCTTAAAGGGGAGATATATGGTAAGGGAAATTTTCAATGTCAGTTTTGCTGAAATAGCACTCCCCTACCGGAGTAACAATGAGGCGCATTTGATATATTTGGAGTTCATCGTTTCGACAGGCTAACCACACCGACTTTGGAAAAGTGGTGCGAGTGGCATAAAAATGCAAACTGGACTCATAAACCATATGTCTGATGTATTCTTTCAATGCTCATTTTAATCAAACACTTTTTTGTGCAGTTTGACTACCAAGAAAGTAGACCTGTTTCCATACCACTGTATCATTACAAAAGGCAGCATGGTCGGATGACAGATCCACTTTAAACTGTATGACAAACCGGGGAGAAGCTGAACAATAGACTGACACTAGTATCTGGATTTCCATAGTCAACACAGACGTCTGGCTACAATCACTGACATCTTCCAGCTGCCATTCTAAGACTAGACGCATTTACTATGGGCTCAGTGGGAGATGTGACAGAAAGTTCTGTGCCCAGTGTTTGTATCAAATGTCCAAACAGATTCACAAAGCTTCTTGTTTTGCGCAGCCAAAGCAAACAGGATGGGGGAACTGGGCAGGATGGGAATGTGCCTCGATTAACCCGTAAGGGGAACCTGGAAATGTTAGCTCTACAGCACAGAAGAGTGGAATGATACCGCTACGTCCAGCTGATTAGCATTGACCTACATGTAGACTTCTGCAGGACGGGACCTCTCTGGGTTTGGTTCCTGACAGTATAATGACACTTGCACTGACTCTCTGCAGTCATTCGTCGTCCTTTTCTTTTACAGGCATCTCGATTACACTCGGATCAGCTATCGGTAGCAGGTGGGACGCCAGCCTGCTGATTTTACACTTGTCAAAATAAATCAGATTTTTTTTTTTAGGCTGCTTACCTGCTGCTTTAGAACCAAGTTTTTCACCCCCTCCATGACGAACTGTGACCCGGTATTCATGACTCTGGAGAGAAGCCTGGAAATAGAAAAAAGAAGATGGGTATAAAGAGATGCACCTTTGGTGCCAGCTGCGACTCCCTGAACAGGCGGCAAAGAAGGGAGTCATTGTACCTAAATAAATAGTGTGTAGCTTTGAACATTTCATTGGTACATAGGTCTATGTGGTGTCTCACGCCGTCAGGGGGCGGCAAGCTAGGGGACAAGAGATCCTCTGTCGTAGGAAGGAAAATGTGTAATGGTAAAACTGGAAGTGTCTGCAGCTTCCCAAGAAGGACATATTTGTTCTAAGGGATGATGGAATATTAATGTTACAATACTACTAGGAGGGCTGGGATGTAATATATGAAAGCCTAAGGTCATATACAGGTGACTGGCAACACCAAATACACACGTCCCTTATATCTACTGTTTTCTAGGTACATATATGTATTGTGTGTATATTGAGTTTCCTCAAAATTTGGAATAGAATCTAAATACAACAAAAATACAAACCAAAACATAACAAGCCCAACAAAAGAAAAAACAAAAAAACACTGGACAAAAAAATTAAACAAAAAGAAATCAAAACAGTGGGAACAACATAAAGCAACATGTGAAATAATGCAAATGTCGACTTTCCAGGGATGCAGGAGTATCACGTATCATTTTATTCAGATGAACTCTCTCCATACATACTGGCTGACCTGTGGTCACAGGACTGTTTTACAGGCACAGCAGACCAACCAAAAAAAGGGGTCATTTGGAAAACCTCCCAAACCATTGTGATAAAATCAGTAGTATTATGTAAAAAGACGCACTCCTTTCCAAAACCATCAGATAGAAATTTATGTTGGCACTCTCAAAAACAAAATTTACAGACATATACAACGATAATGGAATGTTGATAAAAGTGCAATGTGGTCAAGTCTGCAACAACTAAAACAATACCTTGAATCCTGTGTTATTCTACTAACCACTAGGGGCACTATACAACAAGAATATCCCCAACTAATAGGTAGTCCAAGAAATAAGTTTAGTTAGCTGCATTATTACATAAAGAAACACATGATATAATGGATATGTCAGCTTAATAGGTAGGGGCAACACAATACAGCTAAAAGTCCATATTACTAGCAGCCAATATAGTACAAAAAACGCTGTACCATTTGGCTACTAGTAGTGTACGGGAAATTGCTTCCAAATCTGGGGTATTTATGAGAAGAACACCCCCGTCATCCTTCATGGTGGTGATTCGCAGCCTGTCAGTTAATGCAGAGAGGTGAGGGTGTCAAGATGGAGGGGGTTGGAGGAGAACTCGCCTCATACATACATCAGACTCATAAACCATGTCTGGTGTTTTCTGGTGGTGGGTGTGAACGTCCCTTAAATATACCAGACTGATGAACAATATGTCTGGTGTTTTCTTACAGGGCAGCTAGTAGCCCAACATCTGAAAAGACGTATTTTCTGTGCTGTTTCGGTTACTAGGAGCATGGACATGTATGGGTTAATACCTATTAATACTTACCCTTTGGATTTGGTTGCACCAATCCCATAGTTTGTAGGTGCTGCTGCCATCTTGGCAAAGGCCCTGCATAAATAACAGGAGAAACATCAGTGTAAAAAAAGTCTTTGGTCTGACTGATGTGTAATATGATATATAAATATACTCATTTCCTTACTTCCATTGTTTGATGTAGTTTAGAGGTGCCAAGCTACAACCAGCATCTTCTAAAGCTTTCTTATACTGATCGAGGTCAGTCTAGAAAAAAGAAAAAATATTAATCATATAGAGTATTACAAGAAGTATATTAGCAGCCTTCTACTGTCATAAACTATGCATAGTACAGTGCCTGCACAGAGTACTACTCCTCACGACTTCCCTATACATATGCACGCTCAGTTTGGTTGAGTGTGCATGTCTTTGCAGTGGGGAGAGGAGAGTAAGCCACTGCCAGGCACCTCTCACCTCTTATTCTCAGCCAGAGAATAAAGAATCAGGCATATTTAAGGAGGGAATGCTCACTAAGAAATGTTATTGTAACTTCCATGACAGACAAAGTTCAGATCTCTGACTACCTGGACATTATGCGTAAATGTAACCATACACATTAGACAGAAGTAGAGTAGGTTGATAGTGGAACAAACATTAATTGAACATTCGTCTGGTGAATAATCGATTTACGGACACAGTCATTCACATTTTAGTCCATACTGGCCATTGACATCCTTCAAACTCACCGTTTGATTAAACATAAAAAAAACCTGTTACTCACCTCTCCTGGGCTCCGGCGCGACTCCCTGTTGTTTTCTGACTTACTTCAGGGACAGCTGAGGCCTGCAATTGGGTCTCAGCGGATCACATGAGATCACAACGCATAGATGCAAGCATCACAACTTTGCATGTCCCGTGTGATTGGGCCTCAGCGGTCGCTGATTTCAGTCAGGAGAGCCTAAGACAGCAGGGAGTCGCACCAGAGCCCAAGAAAGGTGAGTAACACTTTTTTATGTTTGATCACCTCCCCTGGGCTTCCGCTTATTATACTCTAGGGCAGGGTAGGCAACCTTTTCTGTTCGGCGTGCCGATTTTAATAAAAAAATCAAAGATGAGGTACTCGGAGTGCCGGTCAATAATTGTAAATCTGACGACCCCTAAACTAAAGTCATATACCACAAACCATAACACAGAAGTGCTGCCACCAGATGCTTTAGGACACATGCGTTTACTGCTATTTCCTGGGACGCTCCTATACTTTCTGATTAGAAGCAATGAAAGTCCATGTACAGCTCCCAATTAGTGGTAAATGTGTCCAGGAGCAGCGTATGGCGGCATCCTTATGGTGAAAATACACTATGTATCTGGATGCAGCTATATTCTTAGGCCACTGGAACTTTTTCATTCGATGTAAAACTGGTGCATTTTTGCACAAAAAAAAAAAACAAAGCTTGAGTTTTCTGTGCAAAAACACATCCTTAATATAGAAAACACACCGTTATACAGAATAATGTCCCATAGTGGTCCCTGCACTGGTATTATGTCCCACAGCCATAGCAATCCCTGCACACGGTATTATGTCCCATAGCGGCGCCTGCAACATGGTATATGTCCCATAGCAGCCTCTGCACACGGTATTATGCCCCATAGCGGCCTCTGCACATGGTACTATGTCCCATAGCGGCCCCTGCACACGGTATATGTCCCATAGCGGCGCCTACACACGGTATATGTCCCATAGCGGCCCCTGCACACGGTATATGTCCCATAGTGGCCCCAGCACACTGTGTTATCCTCCATAGTAGCCCCTGCACACAGTATAATATTCTAACTTTTATAATATTCCAATTTGTGCCACTCACTAGCTATTATTATACTGTGGGGTCTCTTCAGACCCCCCGAGTATAATAAGTGGAGGGCAAAGAGAGGTGATGAAACATAAGAAAACAATGTACTCACCATTCCACGCTCCACAGCCGCTCTGTATCTTCGGGCTCTTCTGCCTGTAGTCAGCGACCGCTCATTGAGTCTCAGGGGTCACGTTGCGTCATTATGCGTAATGACGTCAGACGCAGACGTGACCCCTGAGGCCCTGTCAGCTGACTTCAGGCAGAAGCGCCTGAAGAGTACAGCGCGGCTGCGGAGCGTGGAATAGTGAGTAACATTGTTTTTTATGTTTGATCATCTCCCCGGGGCTCCGCTTATTATACTCGGGGGTCTGAAGAGACCCCACAGTATAATAATAGTGGTTTCGTTTCGGCCGTGTTTGGTCCGATCAAAACTGCTGGGTGAGGAGTCCGCTGCCGTGCCAGGGAAATATGCCTCGCGTGCCATAGGTTGCCGACCCCTGCTCTAGGGTCTATATGTATAGTATAAAGTATAATAGCAGTTCCGGTTCAGTCATGTTTAGTCTGAATGAAACCGCCGGGCGAGCAAACACATACTCATACTGTAAAAGGGGTATAGTTTAGATGGGGAGTGACCTAAATAATTTCCTTTAATCGTAATCGAGGTAAAATGCCTGACTAATCTTGGTTTTGATTTAGGCCATAATTGCCCAGCCCTAGCCAGAAACCATCGCATTTGTTTGCAGTGTTGCTGTGGACGAGAGAGCTGGACTGCTACAGACTGAAACTGTATCATCTTTAGCAATGAATCCAGGTTCTGTTTGGGATCTGACAACCGTCGGGTTTGAATATGGAAGCTTTTTGGAGAGCGCTTCAATCCTGTGTTTGCCATGAAGTGACACACTGCCCCAGCTGCTGGTGTGAAGATCTAGACAGACATCTCTTACGACAGTCACCCCTAGTAGTGATATTAGGAACACTAACAGCTCAGTGATATGTGTAGGATATCCTGCAGCAATGTGTTGCCTCTCATGACAAGGCTTCCAACTGGCATTTTAGGCAGAATAATGCTCGTCCATACACAGCACCAGTTTCCCAGGAATGTCTCCACTACATTACAACACTTTGTTGGCTTGCTCTCTTGCCAGATTTATTGCTAATCAAGCATTTTTGGATCCTGCTGAAACGGCAGTTTCGGCAACCTACGACTGCGCAGGATCTTACAGACCCAGCTGCAACATCTATGGGAAAATGTGCTGCAAGATACCATATGGAACCTGTGTACTTTGATGACCAACCATATCTCATCATCTTGTATCGAGGCTAGAGGTGGCCCAACAGGGTAATAGAGCCTTCTTTCAACTATACAGTTTTCCCCAATAAACTTCTCCTTTTGCTCTAATATTGTAATCCCTTACATATCATCATTACAGTCAGACATAGAAAGTTTCATTCCATTCCAACAACTCCTTCTTGGTGAGTTGTTTTGTTTGTCAATGAATATATGTTCAATGATCCTGGGCCAAGGACAAACAATCTTTCTGTGCATTCTTTCAAAGGAAGATTGTTCTTGAAGGAAAGGTCTTTCGACCAACTCTTGGATGGAAATTTCAAAAAAGACCAACTTCTTTCCACGTGATGATGATGTTCCGTCTGGTCAGCCAAAACTATTGTTTGTTGTTAAAATTTCACTCAACAAATGTTTCCTGTGGTTGAAATCATCAATTTTCATCAATTTTAGTCTAATGTGTATGGGAACCTTACAAAATTCTCCAACCAGTAGTTTCAATGTATGTAGCACTTATTGAAATGCATGTTACTATAATGTTCAAGGATCAATATAAAGGTTTTGAATATGACTGCAAAAGTGATCACAAAGAAGGAACAATCATATCAATGGATTAGCGTATGTGCTGAAGAATTTTCTCCACCAGATTCCTTCATTCAATACCAAACAGCCGTCCATTTATGTTCTGCTAGCAAAACACTGTTCATGTGCGAGAGACAGGAAGGCTTTCTTTCCTTGGAATACACCATATGATTTCCTTTAAAGTACGACTAGCAAATAGAAAATAGCGCACAAAGGAGACTTGTTAGGCTAAAACAGAAGAATGCCCCAAAGCTTATTAAAATACATCCCTCAGACATTCCTCCTAAATACAGGATATGCTGGATGAAAACAACAACAAAGGGACTTCTATCATTTGGTGGCTAGAATTTGTTGTTTATTTCAGTTCATCTTGTATTGTGTTGTATGACATTTTAAAGGGCATGTATCATCAGAAAATAACCAATTTTTTAAATCAAGTTTTTATATGTGGGCAGAATTTTTAAAAGCTTTTTACGTATTTTATATTTTTGTTTTAAATTGACCATGTCACGATATATATATATGCAGTGGGGAAAAAAAAGTATTTAGTCAGTCACCAATTGTGCAAGTTCTCCCACTTATAAAGATGAGGCCGGCCTGTAATTGACATCATAGGTAGACCTCAACTATGAGAGACAAAATGAGAAAACATATCTAGAAAATCACATTGTCTGATTTTTTAAGAATTTATTTGCAAATTATGGTGGAAAATAAGTATTTGGTCACCTACAAACAAGCAAGATTTCTGGCTCTCACAGACCTGTAACTTCTTCAAGAGGCTCCTCTGTCCTCCACTCATTACCTGTAGTAATGGCTCCTGTTTGACATTGTTATCAGTATAAAAGACACCTGTCCACAACCTCAAACAGTCACACTCCAAGACTGGGAAGACTGAATCTGCAATAGGCAAGCAGCTTGGTGCGAAGAAATCAACTGTGGGAGCAATAATTAGAAAATGGAAGACATACAAGACCACTGATAATCTCCCTCGATCAGGGGCACCACGCAAGATCTCGCCCCGTGGGTTCAAAATGATCACAAGAACGGTGAGCAAAAATCCCAGAACCACACGGGGGGACCTAGTGAATGACCTGCAGAAAGCTGGGACTAACGTAACAAAGGCTACTGTCAGTAACACACTACGCCACCAGGGACTCAGATCCTGCAGTGCCAGACGTGTCCCCCTGCTTAAGCCAGTACATATCCAGGCCCATCTGAAGTTTGCTAGAGAGCATTTGGATGTTCCAGAAGAGTATTGGGAGAATGTCATATGGTCAGATGAAACCAAAGTAGAACTGTTTGGTAGAAACACAACTCGTCGTGTTTGGAGGAGAGTGAATTCTGAGTTGTATCCAAAGAACACCATACCTACTGTGAAGCATGGGGGTGGCAACATCATGCTTTGGGGCTGTTTCTCTGCAAAGGGACCAGGACGACTGATCCGTGTACATGAAAGAATGAATGGGGCATGTATCATGAGATTTTGAGTGCAAACCTCCTTCCATCAGCAAGGGCATTGAAGATGAAACATGGCTGGATCTTTCAGCATGACAATGATCCCAAGCACACCGCCAGGGCAACGAAGGAGTGGCTTCGTAAGAAGCATTTCAAGGTCCTGGAGTGGCCTAGCCAGTCTCCAGATCTCAACCCCATAGAAAACCTTTGGAGAGAGTTGAAAGTCAGTGTTGCCCAGCGACAGCCCCAAAACATCACTGCTCTAGAGGAGATCTGCATGGAGGAATGGGCCAACATACCAGCAACAGTGTGTGCCAACCTTGTGAAGACTTGTGAAGACAAGGCATTTTGATCTGATAAGGAAAAGATGATGGCCATTTTAGTTTACCGTTTCCTCAGAATACAGAAGACATTCAAGTCATTCAAAAGATAAAACTACTTCCTTGTAATATTTCTCTCTACAACTTCATTTCCTTACCTAAGATACCCAAACAACTTATTACATTTCATTCAGAAAACCAATGGAAAATTCTTTTTAATAGCAGTCGGTACCTCAGACGGGGGCTGTGCAGACGTGATGTAATAGATCAGAAACAACCGCATCTTGTCTTCTGGCGTCCCAGCTACAAACAAACAGCAGGAAACACAAAAACATGTAAAGCATACAATAAAAGAAACCATTTGTTGCATGACCACAAGAAAATGGAATAATAAATTATCTCTAATCCAGGCATAACGTTTCAAAAGGTGTAAAATTAAATGCTGTGTAAATGATTCACTGCGGGCAAGCGGCTGGAGAGCTATTAAACGCGCAGTGAAAGGACGTGTTATTTTAAGAGTGCTACTAACAGAGCAACTGGACAAGGATGTTCCTACTTAGAAAATGAGTAGCATGAAACAATCTTAAAAATATTCTGAGGGCTCTAAAAAATGTTACATAAAACTGCTCAGCTAGGCAATAAAAGCTAAAAACTTTGTAACAGGAACATACTTGTATTGGACACCATTTCCAGCACTCTGAACGCAGCTCTCAGTGTAAATAATGAGGTGTTTGTGTGTCCAGTTACAAGTATAGCATAGATACATACGTATATCTGGATGTAGTCAGAATATATTTCTGGTTTTAATAAACAAAACTGGATATCCATTCCTTTTAAAGAGGACCTTTCTCCATCTCAACCAACTCAAGTTCGTAGCACATGTTAATAGGCGCTGCTCCGCTGACTCTGGCACAGTTGGAATTTTCTCCCTAGCCCCCACCATTCCTGAGCAAATCAATGCTGTTAGTTTTGGTGCCTCATATGCTATTTAGGCTCTGTACTGTCAGAAGGGCGGTGTCAGGCAGGAGCAGGCAAGGGGTGCGATTCTGAGCTCGGACACTGGCTGCCTCTGATTGTAGCTCTGACTCACACACCCCTGCCTGACACTGCCCTTCTGACATTACAGAGCTTAAATAACACATTAGGCATCAAAACTACATGCACTTGTTACTCAGGAATGGTGAGGGCTACAGAAAAAATTCCAACTGTGCTGGACTCAGTGGAGTGGTGCCTATTAACAGATGCTACAGAATTGAATTGGTGGAGGTGGTGAAAGGTCCTCTTTAAGGGATTCAGCAACTACCTACAAGTATTAGCGTTAAAGGAGTCCTATCATTACATTTTCAGCCCCTAAACAGCCCCATGACGTTCTATGATATTAAAGAGAAAACAAGTAAAACTATGTTAGTTGCCCATAGCAAAGCACAGTATTCAATTTGTATTCTGCTCCGGAAAAATAAAAGCTGCATTGTGACTGGTTGTTAGTTATAGGAAGCTAAGACAGTTTTGCTTTTAGACAGTTTAATAAATCTGGTCCAAAGTGTCATGAGAAAACGTCATATTGCGTAAATTAAATTTTTACGTTAAACATATATTTTAAGAATTTTGGCTATTTTTTTTTTACGATTTCCATCTTATTATTTATATTTAAAATAAACACATAAATAGTCCTGCAGTTTCAATTGTGGCCATTTTCTGTTTCCGAGAGATCGACCATATACACAATGATCTGAAGAAGACCCCATAGACGTCTATGGGAGCGTTTTCTAGCCATACTCGGTGACCTCTGCAGAGGTCATTGCACAGAGGGAGAGTAGAATTATCACTGACCATTAAGTATTGTGACTGGTGAATTCTGTGTCTTATCTACATACATGATAGCTGTGATAATTAAGTGTGCTGTAAGTGAAGTGACTGCTGTAAAAAGAAATCACCTACAGAACAGAAAGTATAAGACTTTGTGGCTAATGAGAGCACTGCAGGAGTTTTAGAATTTTTTATTTTTTTTTAATTAAACACATAGAAAAAGAAAAAAAAAAATCACCAAAATACTTAAAAAACATACAAATTTTACTTAAACAATAAGCAATTTTCTGGTGACACGATCTCTTTAAAAGGTTACTAAATATGCCAATGTCTAAAAATGTCCCTTGAAGCACAAAGTTAAAAATAAGGTTATAAATTAGATTCCGCTACCTGTAAAGAGTCATGTGGACAGTCCTGAGGAGTCATGCAAAAAAAAAACAAAAAAAAAAAAACAAAAACCACCACCACTACAGAATTACGCAGCAACTCCGTTGTCATTCACCGCATGTGCAGTTAAGATAGTTACTGGCTTAAGATAGTTACTGGTTAAGAAAGTTACTGGCAGTTAGATAGTACTGGCTTGCACCTCTTCTGTACCCTGCATATGCTCCAGAGCTGTGTTGTAAAGTGGTGCGTCCCACTGCCCTCAGATCTCATTCACACAGGGGTCCCTGAACTGTCAATGCAGAATCTATAGGTCTGTTTACAGGACACAATCATCCAAGTATCGGATGGTTATTTCCACCAGTACAATCATTGGCGAGGAATAGGGCCATAAATGGATAGTGGCGGCTCTTATGAATGCCTTGCACTAAGTACACTGCAAGTATATGCTATGTAACTGTACTTTTACAACAAAAAGTAGAGTCATTTCTTCTATTAACTTCCAGTAGCCTGGCAAATCTGCTAACCTAGTGTCACTACAGTCCAATGTGGACAAGTCTATTTACAGGAGAACATTTCCACATTGCGTTCCTGACATTAACATCTGGACTGATGGTCATAAATTCTGACTAGTCATCACTGGGAAGTACTTTGGGAAGCCCAAATTTACTGCGCTGTGCTAACAAGAACACAACGTCCAGCTCCCACAAGGCTCACGTGTTCACTTGTTTAGTCCTTAAGAATAATAAGCATGTAATTGACTCAAAGAATCCTCAGGCATCTGAAATATGAATATAATATATGGCGGCCTGAGAAGCCCGGAGACCTGGATCCAATTCATAAAGTGAGTGATAATCTCTCTCACCTAATAAAGCTTAACTTATTTATTTGACGCGTGGCCAGGGAGCTCAGCTCAGAAATCATTATGGTAGCATAATAGTAAAAGCAGGGCAGCAACTCACAGAAACTGAAGACCAATGCCACCAGAAACTGAAATGTCTTATTTGCTAGAAACTAAAAAATGTGATCATTTCTAATTGGTAAATAACGTGAATTTCGAAATTCAGAAAGTTGCAAAGTATAGTAGTGTCCAAACACAAACAAATCCCTATTGGCATAAGGTACCATGCACACAGGGGAATCTGGGCCAGAAAATCTAGTCCGTGCATAGGATGGATTTCCTGGCCGGAACCCAGTCAGGAGACCGGGATTCCTTGCATAACAATGTTCTGATACTATAAATCCTTGCCTCTTTGTGGCTCTACTATCCATACTATAAATATCATGGGGCTGAGAATCCACAGATAGGGACACGCAGCATCATAGATCACTGTGATGCAAGGACTCCCAGTCTTCTGACAGGGTTTGGGCAGGGAAATTCAGCTTATGTATGGAGCAGATTTTCTGTGTGCATGGGGCATAGGAAGGTGTACAAATCTGTACATGGGGACCAACACTTTCCTCCACAGATATTCGGTACAAAGAGCAGGGAGGTATATTTAGGGTATGTCCATATAGGTTGTAAATTCTGCAAAAAAAATATTGCAGATGTTTCAATGCAGATTTATTGCGGATTTTGCTGCTGGTTTTAGCCTATACATTGCAAAGGTTAAAATCTGCAGTGAAATCTGCAACATAAATTGAGATTGAGCAGATTTAACATCTACATCACAAGTTAATTTCCAACCTGAGTTTTCCTGCGGCACGTGTGATCTACAGGTACATCTCAATAAATTAGAATATCTTTGAAACGTTTATTTCTTCCAGTAATTAAATTTAAAAAGTGACCTCCTATATGTTCTAGATTCTTTACACACAGAGTGTTCTATTTCAAGTGTTTTATTTCTGTAAATGTTGATTATGGATTACAGGTAATGAAAACCCAAATCTAAAAAAATTAGAATATTGTAAAAAAGTTGAGTATTGTAAATTCAGTGTGCACCTGCCAAGGTTTCCTAAGCCTTTAAATGGTCCCTCAGTCTGGTTCAGTAGGACACACAATCATGGAAGATGCTGATTATGGATTGTATTACTGAATCACTGAAATGAATGAACGTTTCAAAAATATTCCAATTTATTGAGATGCACCTGTATAACACGTGTGGATATACCCTTATGCTTGCATCTGAAACTTTTCAACTTCTTGGACTGAAATACATTGGTCCCTCCAAAGGAAATAATTGAGCGTCTGCCATCCAGTTATACAAAACAAGAACATGTCTTTAAGGCTAGGGTTACACTGTGATTTTGGCCGGAACCAAAGATCGTGCTTTTACTATGTTACATCACAGATTATTGAAAGAGAGTGGGGTTGTGTTGCTACAGTCAGAAGAAATCCAGCAGGGTTAACGTTTCTGCAACTGTAGTATCGGTCTCGGCAATCTGGAAGTCACAATATGACCCCATTCACTTTTATTATTCTGTGATGTAGCATAGTGAATAGGATGGGTATCATGGTCAAGAAAGCTGTGTAGCTTTTATGCGCACAAGTATGTGGGCCAAACCGGACAACTTCTAATGGGAAATAGTCGTGAGGACTCCATGCACAACAGTAGATATCAGAGGAGGTAAGGATGGGGCAAGTTGGATTTCAATGGCATGATCCTTTTGTGCATAGTGAGATCTGAAAAGCAGGACTTCTTTAAACTTCCACTTTCATAAAGACAAGTTTATAAGCTAATACCCATAAGATAAGACCGTCAGATAAGATCTCACTATGCAGAAATAAATATGTGACTCTTAGAGGTGGTAGGTTACATTACCAATGCTTGGTGCCCGTTATACAACTTCTAAAGGAGTTATTGTATTTCGGAAGGAACTGGTAAATTGTTGCCACAAGGATGACATTTTACTTGCTTATATACTATGACATTTTCTTCTACTTTGAACAGTTTCCATATTTACTTTATGTGTTTGAGTAGTTGGAGCGTAGTTATTTCCATGAAGTATGTACTTCAACTCCTAAATCTGTTGTCATTTATTTATATGGAAGTATTTTCATGAGGTTGTTGATCTCTAGACAAACACCATAGAGAACATCTCTTAGAATCAGAACATTTTCCTCCGTTCCCTAATAGTGCTCTGAATAAAAGTGTCCATACACCTTCAATAGCTGTCAGTCAAACCCCATTTGGCTGTAAGCTATTCCTCCCAAACACTCCATACACACTCAACTCACCCAAGTGTGCATGTGATTTCAATAGGTATAGGGAGAAAAGTCGCTATCTGACACTTTTGGCAATGGCTTATGTCCTGTGAAAACAAAATGAGCGGGCATTGAAATTCATAATTTCTAATCTTTCCATTCCCTCTAGTTATTGGTCAGGGGAGAGTCAGGATGACCCCATACATTTAAGATAATCAACTTTTCTCTTATGTGTATGGAGACCCTATGATATACGTTCTTCCCTAGAGAAAGGAAGAACAAATAGATCTAAAAATGTAAGACAGATGGAATTGTGGTGCAAATAACATCAATGTCTGTAAGAGGGGTGAGAAATCATGGGAACTGTAGGGTTTTACATGTTAGTCTCACCCATAGCAAGCCCTAGCAGCATCAAAACAAAGGTGTAGTACAGAGACTGGTAAGATAATGGAACTACTTGTGCAGTATGGTGGCATCACATGGCAAGCACACAGACTGGCATCTTGAAAATAGTGAAGAACTGAAACAAATGCTATTTTATAAAATTGCATAGTGCGCGTAAAGGTGTTATCCAGCTTCCAAAAATTATCTGCAATTACACTTACAGCAGTGCCAAATACTCACTGTTCCCTTGTGCACCTTTTGCGTGGCTTTATATTACTTGCTGCTTCTTGTATCACTGTTATTTACATGCAGTGAAGCTGTGGACAAACTACATTTCCCATGATTTATCTGCCTGCTCTCCATCTCTGTGTACCCCCTCCCTTGCAATGAAATCACATGTAATAAATCACTCCCACATCTGAGATCACATGCTGCTGTGATGTTTTGTTTGCTGCCTGAACTGCTCACTGGAAGGGGTAGTGAGCTTACAAATGAAATGTCACTCTGAGGTCAATGACCTGAAAAAAAAAAATCACATAAACAGTGCTGAATTTAAACAGGATATATATTAGGAAGTGTTTTGTATTGATGCATCCTGCTATTTGGCTCATTTTTTTTTTAAAGCTGAATAACCCCTTTAAAAGGCATGTGATATATGACATTTCTTTATATAATAGATTAAAAAAAAATAAAGACATACTGGTTTAATCTCTAAAACAACAGGTCAAGTATTCAGTAATAATTGTGTAATTATTTTCTATATTTCCAAGAAATAGCAATTTTGTATTTATCATCTACACAGATATATACCTAATAAACCCAGTTTCCTGTCCTAATGTCTTCCTCATAGGGGGAAATAACAGATTATGTTTGCTTTTATCTCTATACAATGTATACAGTAACTCGCCCTTAAGTCAAAATGTGTTTTAACAACCAAATGTCAACAATTATGTGAAATGTTCATTAACCTCTGGGTGGTAACAAGTTTCTTCCTACATCAGGCTAGGCATCTCCAGACTCAGGATACAAGGTATTCCTTATTAGATTCTTTGGCATGTGATATTCCAAACAATTACATACAGGAACCAAATCTAACCATGAACAATCTGCTCACATGAAAGCAACCGCCTCCCACGTGCTACGGATTAACAAGATGTTCCATCAATGAGATCAGCGAGATATAACTTTGAAGACGACCTGCCAACTCTCCTGACAGGTCTGTTTTATTAAATACTTGTGTTCTCATTAAATAACAATTTTGGAGCATCTTTTCCTACAACTCTATGCTGTGCTGTTACTCTGTTATTGCTCTTAGGAATGTACGAATAAATTGGCAGCTGGGTGTTACCAGTTGGGGGTGTGTCGCCCTACACACCTCTTTTATGGGGGAATGGTATCACCCAGGTGTCAATTTATTCATACATTTCTAGGAGGAATAACAGAGGAATCACACAGCAGCTTGTTGTAAGAAAGGATGCCCCAGAACTGTTATTTCATCTACAGCATTTAAGTATGTCAGGAGTGTTGACAGGTTCTCTTTAATACTTTATCCTCTTTCACTTTAGTGTTACTTAATCTATATTCTCGTTCACCTTGGAACTAATATAAAGGATGTTTTGTAAAATTGCAAACAAAACACTCACCAAATTATATTTTTGCATAAATATATTAAAAAGTAATGATTTTAAGTGGTAATAAATGTAACAAAAGTACATAATAAGGGTTCAAAGAGGAGTTCATCCCACAAAAAATAGGGGCACAGAATCTCAAGCACTGCATATCAGAGGCAAAAACAGCAGTCTGCTTAAAAGAATCTTACATAACTAGTAGTATAATGTTGTACCGTGTTAGCCATAGAAAGTAGTGGAAGAGTGAAGTAATCAGGCGATACCTTGTATATACTCAGTTAGCCTCTAAAATGTATCGCCTGATTTCTTCTCTTACATAACTAGGCAAGACAGAACTGTCTTTAAAGGTAAATTATCAGTATCAGAATGGCAGAGATCCAAAATCCAGCCATCCCTGCTGATCAGCTGTCCGAAGAGGCCATGAGGCTATGACATCACCTTCAGCTGTCACATGGCCAGTTTGCAGTTCAGTCCTATTCCAGTGAATGGGACTAAGCTGCAATACCAAGCACAGTTGCTATACAATCTGGCTGGTATTCAAAAAATAGTGCTTTACATATTAATCTCATCCACAGCAAGCCCTGGTAGCATCAAAACAAAGGTGCAGCACAGAGTTTGGTAACATAATGAAAGATAACTACTTCTCATCTATGACGACATCACATGGTGAACATTCAGCACAGAGACTGGTGACTTGAAAACAGTGAAGAATGAAAACATGCAGTGCGGTTTGTATTCAATAAAATGTAGTGCTCATCCTAGCGCCATGGGCTCAATAAACAGCCAATCGGTGGAGGAGACCCCACTGATCTGATATTACTGACTTATCCTAAGTACTGGTCAACAATTTTTAATTCTGGAGAACCCCTTTAAGGTATCCAATAACCAGCCAGATATGGAATAAGACACATTCCATTTTTCATACCATCTCCCATAGACACATACAATATATATATGCAATTTACAATATTTAATGTGACTCAGGTCTCACTAGCCACAGAAAAAAAATGCATTTTTTTTTTAATGAGCGAATCAGAAAATTTTTGTCCTTCTAATAATAAGTATAGGCTTTAATATGCAAAGAAGGCAAGAACACAATAAAATTACCAATCTTTATACCCCTGCTATAGTGTCACCAAAAGTGCTATATGCTGTCAGTACCAAGAGTGACTCCTACACTCAAGGCAAGTCTAAAAGATGAATAAATGAAAAAATGTGGAAAGGGCCAGAATAGCGAGACTCTGACATGGGGTTCACGGCTTGGAAGTGCTAATGTTGTTTGTGCGTTCTCAGGAGTGCAGCCTGATCGGTGCCAAGCATTTCCTGGAATTAACAGACAGCTTATACAAGACAGGAAGCAGCCTAATAAAATGTGGCCGCACTGAGCAGATCATGAGCTAGATTTTCTGATCTTACAAGTGTCAGTATGTCTAATAATTGTCTAGAATTGTTTATGGGGAGTAGTTGCTCTCAATGGACACTTCAGAAGAGACCAATGGTGAGGTCAGGATCTGTGCCATCAAGATAAGAGAAGCTTAGGGTGTCACTGTAATGACTAAATATTACATACACATATAATAGGTTGCTTCCACTTGTAGAAGTGACAATGCTTTTGATATACAATGTATGTTGTCAAAACATTTGTCTTATACACAGCCTGTACTGGCACAGGTAAAAATGCCAGGAACATTAAAGGGAGGCTGTCAGGTCCAAAATGCCTCTCAAACCAATAATAATACTCATTAAGGGTTTTTAAGAAGAGAAGAAACCCAACCTTTGGGGCCACACACTGATGAAGCAATACAGAGGTAATATGGATATCCAAATCAGCCTGCAAGTGCACTGGGGGTGGAGCCTAATTTGCAGCAACAGTGATGCAGACAGAAGCGTTAAATGTCAATTCCTCTGAAATTGCAACCTAATACAAAACCACCCCTTTTTAGAGGAGAGACGGATGATTATGTCTGCATTGCTTCATCAATTTATGGACACAGGTATGTTCCTGTTTATACTGAAAGACCCTACTCAGCACTATTATTGGTTTGGAACTGACAGACTCCCTTAAAGATGAATAAATATTTATACAGTGGCTACAGAAAGTATTCGGACCCCTTTAAATTTTTCACTCTGTTTCATTGCAGACATTTGCTAAAAGCAAAAAAGTTCATTTTATTTCTCATTAATGTACACTCAGCACCCCATCTTGACAGAAAAAAAACAGAAATGTAGATATTTTTGCAAATGTATTAAAAAAGAAAAACTGAAATATCACATGGTCATAAGTATTCAGACCCTTTGCTGTGACACTCCTATTTTACTCACAGGCTGTCCATTTCCTTCTGATCCTCCTTGAGATGGTTCTACTCCTTCATTGGAGTCCAGCTGTGTTTAATTAAACTGATTGAACTTGATTAGGAAAGGCACACACCTGTCTATATAAGACCTCACAGCTCACAGTGCATGTCACAGCAAATGAGAATCATGAGGTCAAAGGAACTGCCCAAGGAGCTCAGAGACAGAATTGTGGCAAGGCACAGATCTGGCCAAGATTACAAAAGAATTTCTGCAGCACTCAAGGTTCCTAAGAGCACAGTGGCCTCCATAATCCTTAAATGGAAGAAGTTTGGGACGGCCAGAACTCTTCCTAGACCTGGCTGTCCAGCCAAACTGAGCAATCGTGGGAGAAGAGCCTAGGTGAGAGAGGTAAAGAAGAACCCAAAGATCACTGTGGCTGAGCTCCAGAGATGCAGTAGGGAGATGGGAGAAAGTTCCACAAAGTCAACTATCACTGCAGCCCTCCACCAGTCGGGGCTTTATGGCAGAGCGGCCCGAAGGAAGTCTCTCCTCAGTGCAAGACATATGAAAGCCCGCATAGAATTTGCCAAAAAACACATGAAGGACTCCCAGGCTATGAGAAATAAGATTCTCTGGTCTGATGAGACGAAGATTGAACTTTTTGTCATTAATTCTAAGCGGTATGTGTGTTGAAAACCAGGCACTGCTCATCACCTGCCCAATACAATCCCTGCAGGGACAGGACGACTGGTTGCAATTGAAGGAAAGATGAATGTGGCCAAGTACAGAGATATCCTGGAAGAAAACCTCTTCCAGAGTGCTCTGGACCTCAGACTGGGCCGAAGGTTCACCTTCCAACAAGACAATGACCCTAAGCACACAGCTAAAATAACAAAGGAGTGGCTTCGGAACAACTCTGTGACCATTCTTGAGTGGCCCAGCCACAGCCCTGACCTCAACCCAATTGAGCATCTCTGGAGAGACCTGAAAATGGCTCCACCAACGTTCACCATCCAACCTGACGGAACTGGAGAGGATCTGCAAGGAAGAATGGCCGAGGATCCCCAAATCCAGATGTGAAAAACTTGTTGCATCATTCCCAAGAAGACTCATGGCTGTACTAGCTCAAAAAGGGCTTCTACTCAATACTGAGCAAAGGGTCTGAATACTTATGACCATGTGATATTTCAGTTTTTCTATTTTAATAAATTTGCAAAAATATCTACATTTCTGTTTTTTTTTTCTGTCAAGATGGGGTGCTGAGTGTACATTAATGAGAAATAAAATGAACTTTTTTTGCTTTTAGCAAATGGCTGCAATGAAACAGAGAGTGAAAAATTTAAAGGGGTCTGAATACTTTCCGTACCCACTGTACTGATCAAATCTGTCATCAAATATATGCCCAGTTAGGGTATGTTCACATGTCGGAATCTGGCGCTGATTTTGAGGCGGATTCGGCCAGACTCCAGACTGAACCTCCCATTGTTTTCAAAGATCGAAGCAGGATGCTGGATAAACAAGCTTCCTGTTTGATCTTGCAGCTGAATCCACGGCTGACTTAGCAGCAAAGTCCACAACACGATACACCCCGCTGTGCCTAATTGGCAAGGTAAAGCCCTGTTTTCTGCTGCAGAGAGTTGAAAAATGAAGAAGAATCTTAGGCGAATGTCACCGATGAAGGCAAGTCTGTTTACCTTACAATCTGACTTGGTACCAGTAGCTACTTGGATGCCTCTGCAGCCTTTGAGACATACAGTGCCTACAAATTGCAGGTGTGTAGTGCGATTGGCCAGAGCCTTATTACAGTAAGAAGGCTTAAACCTTAAAGAATTCCTTTTCAGGATAAGTTGTTGGGTGTGTGTACATGAGGAGTAACACTATTTCTGGCCATTATTAAAGCAGTTTTTCCTTTTGCAGAAAAAAAGGCACCACGTGAAACAACCTGAACGTGTAAACATACTCTGAAAAGGGTAGGGTCTTGGATTTGTGAAAGGTAACTAACCACAGAAAAATGAGCTAATATAAAAAAAATTAAATATTGCGTCTCTGTTAAATTTCTAGCTAACACTATAGTGGTCGCCGTTTATCTTTGTTTAATTTGCTGCCACAATAACATGCAAAATGGCTGGTGTCCACAGTAATACCTGCACGTACAATACAAGAGTGATTGGCTGCAGTGGTCATGTAAAAGTATGAGACGTATTTGCTGAGGCAAAATCAAGAAAGACCAGGAGTGTTAGTGTTGGAGTGACGGAAGACCTAAGGAGAACCTTTGAAGTCTTCTAACATATGCCATGTTGCATATCTCTGCAAAGCTGACAGTGTGCTGACTTCAGTTTTGCAAATATGTGCCCCAGTGCCAGAAATATTTGTGCAGTTAGTTTCAGTACTGATATCACTGCAATGTCAGAAAGTCTAACCTTATAGCTCCACTTATCGCTAGGTAGTGAGGATCGCCCCCCTTCACAGTACAGGTCTGTGTAACAGTACAGTCAATGGGGTGTTCCTCGCTGCCCAGAGATGACTCCTAACAGTGCAGTGGTATTGGTCCCGAAACTAACCCATATTTTTGGCACCTGGACATACTTGCGGTATGTAACATTGCACGTTAGAGGACATGAAAGCTCTTGTACAAAGGAGTTATTCAGATTTTACTATTGATAGCCTATCCTTAGGATAGATCATCAATAACAGATCCGCAGGGTTCCCAGTTGTCAGTGCAGCACTGTCCAACTGAAGTCTATGGGGCAACGCTGCAGTACCAAATCCTGGTGCTACCTTTTTTTTTTTGGAGAGAGTGAGCAAAGCAGCTCCTTGCGGTATGTAAACATTGCCAAGAGCTGTGCTGTCTCAGTACAGATAAACTCTGGGAGTCTTGGGTGTTGGACCGCTACAGATCTAATACTGATGGCCTATCCTAAGGATAGGCCATCAATAGTAAAAGCTGGAAAGCACTTTTAAAACTGTTTTCCCTTTAACACATTTGTTGCTATTGGGCTAATCCCTTTAGATGGATTATATACAGAGCATCTTTAATAATTTAATTTACAAGTGGAAGCCATTACAATCTTTAAAAATGGAAGCATATCTGGCTCTGAGGTCTAAAACAATTTATACTAACAAACTATTTGCACTTCTCTTCTTCAACAGGACAGAAAAAAGAACCTGCATCATTTTTGTCACCAGTTGCATTAGGTCTTAAAAGGGTCATCGGGTGACTAACCATAGTGCTATAGGTCTCAAATTATGCCATAAAATATAGAATATGTACAAAGATGTTACTTCTAAAAGACACATATGTGAAGGTGGTTTCATGGGACAACGCCATATACATAGATGTGTGGTACTCGCTGTGCCTGCGGCTTCCTCAGGGCATGCTGTGAGGCCGGAGACATGGGAAATCAATGAGGTGTTAAGTGTGCTAGCTTCAAAAGCCAAGTCCCGAAGAGTAGAGTGAGGATTAGGAGCAAAACCAAAACCAGCCGCATTTAACACTCACTGACAGTCCTTGTCCCATTAACCTGTTCATTACCACGGGGAGCCAAATTTATTAAAAACGACGACAAAAAAAAAAAAAAAAAAAAGGAGAACTCACCATCCGGGTCAGAGATAATATCTAGAAGAGATTTATCCAAAGTAGATTTGCTCATCAATTTTTCTTCATACTCAAAATACACATCCAACTTCCGAGCCTAAAACAAGGAAGAAACTGAGATAAGTAAAGATCTAGTGAAGTAGTAACATATGAATTAAGAATTGAGTTTAGCATACACAATAGATGAACTGTAAATGTGTAGAGGGGTCTTCTGACAGCAGATATTGGGGTAAAGGATGGGGCATGCCCAATCCTTTTTCCCACTAGAGATAAGCTGCTTTTCATTGAGAACTCATCTTGTATCCAGGCTAGAGGTGGCCCAACAGTGTACTAAAGGCTCCATACAATTGTACAGTTTTCCCCAATAACCTTATCCCTGTAATATTGTAAACCCTTACATATATCATCATTACATTTGCACATAGAAAGTTTCATTCCTTTACAATTCCTTCTTGGTGGGTGATTATTTTGTCAATGAGTGTAATAAGCAACGCAGATCCCCTTGAATCCACTCTATTGCATGCAATTGGTAACTTCGCTGAGAAGAGACTACAAATAGCAGTAGTCCTAGTTGTAAAGGAATAGAAAACAAAGCTGCATTAAACCCAGGAGAGCAGAAAGCATAATAGCTAACACATGAATTGAGTTCTTTCAGATCCAGTAACTATTTTAATTGCAAGCACTAAAATGCAGACGTTTCAGAAAAAAAGAGACCAATATTATTTTTTTATTTTATTTTTTATTAAAAACCCTTTATGTTTCAGTACATTACAGAATTTCGAAGCATTTTCCAGCCAGGTTTAATTCACAGATACAGTATTACAAAATGGGCAAAACCAGCACAAACAAAGCGATCAAATGTCTACTGGACCATATGGTTTTAGGACATAAAAAGTTGTGGAATTCTTTTGGCAGCTGTGGTTTGAGTCCTCACAATATACCGCTTCCTTGCCAATACACTTGATGAGAAAGCAGAGGTTCTGGCCTCCCAAGTGGCAGAATGTGAGGGTATTAACAGTACCACCTAGGATCTATTTTACCAATTTAATGGGGAAATAGAGTAAAAAAAAAAATGTCACAGTGCTTAGCGTACTGTTGCCTTGCAGAACTGGAGTCCTGGGTTTGAATCCAGTCAAGGACTACATCTGCAAGAAGTTTGTATGTTCTCCCAGTGTTTGCGATACTGATAGCGAATATATATATATATATATATATATATATATATATATAATGATAGGGAAGTTAGATTGTGAGCTCCATATGGGACAGTGTTGACAATATCTGTAAAGCACTGTGGAATATGATGGCACATGTGGCATACAAGTTCTCAACAACTGTCCCCTTGGTTTGGAGCCAAGCACAAATGCAGGTTACCCCTTAAGGAGTCCCTGACATAAATAGGGTCTTTTCTTACTTGGCATACCAAATATATTGATGCCTTTCAAGTTTCCTAAATCCAGTGGTACCATCCTAGGTTTCAGGTACTGTCCCCCACTATCCCACTTATCCCCATTCCTTCTTAGCAGGTGGGTAGACCTTTAGAACAGATCTTTTTGGCAAGGGAGGTATGAGATAAGCGGTGACTGCTCTGTGATGGGGAAGCACTGTGAGACTAAGGACAGTAGACAATGTTATATTTCTGGGAAAAGTGTGTCCCATTCTGGACACAATCTGTAAGTATGGAACTAAGCGTTGAAGACACTGGCATTTTATAACTCTATGTGGACTCTTTATGACTACTTGTAAAGTTTGGTACAAATATAGAAACCAGAATTCTGATGACAGGCTCATCCATTAGGTTGTGTTCACACCTGCACGGGAGGTCAATTACATTTGGTTGCAAAAATAGCAATGCATGCAGTGCTATTTTTTTAAAGCCAAAATGGCAGACCCTTTAGCAGTAGATTACTGTCTGATCATTGGGGGTCTGACATTGTGACCTCCACTGATCATGAAGTGCTGAAGTGTCTGCACTCCGAGACTTTTCATTGGAACAAATTTGACTATGAAAATAAACACCCATATACCAAAAGTATGCAGAAAAATAAAACCACAGTAGTACAACAATTTACTTTTCATTCCAGTAGTAAATGCAGTCCACAAGAAAATGCTAATACAGGAACCACAGAATAGCAAGTAACCTGGAATTTACATAGGAGATCTAGCACCTGGAATATCACATACGCCTCCTTCTTGTCCCTTCACCAATCCCAAGACAGTAGGTAAACAGGTAGAAAACCTCCTAGGGAATATCGATTCACTTTAGATGCGTCGTCTGATAAATCGATCTCCGGTCTGGCATCATCTACTACACTACAAAGAGGAACGGTCTCTGGACAAGGCTGGGTTTAGCTGTCCCTTCTCTGTTTTTGGTGGAGAAGATGCTGGTGAATACTAACAGCTGCTTCAGCCAAGGATAAAGACAGGGGCTGTTTGTTGAAATCTTTCAACCTGCCGAGGTGTTATGAGACGCAGACACTGAGTCAAAGCACTGACTTAATCACCCGACGTGCCAGCGAGCTGCCAGTATACACCAGAGGAGCTGATTGATGGTCAGTTTCCTTAGGACGATGCTAAATGCAGATGGAATATGAGCAGCAGGGACAGAGATCACATATCACGAGCAGCACATGAAGGCTTCAGAGTCCCGGCCAAGAGAATCTACAAGCACACTTATGTGTGAAAGTGTCAGCATGAAAAAGTGACTAAACAGGCAGCCGTCTTAATTCACACAGCTCACCGTACAATTAATTACAGTATATGGAGCAGATACATAACACGCTAAGTCAATGATGAGAGGCTCTAACAAAGAGTACTATTCACAGGCCTGGAGCGTATCACCAAAGCGCAAGTCAAAATATTGCCTCTCAGGTTCTAATCCTTGGAATACTTTGTCTTCCGACACATATTTCTATTTTTTTCAGATTCCACATCCAGCTACCTCCGCACTGACAGACTGCAAGGGGACTATGCTATGAAATATCTGA
Organism: Leptodactylus fallax; assembly: GCA_947044405.1. Classification (NCBI taxonomy): domain Eukaryota; kingdom Metazoa; phylum Chordata; class Amphibia; order Anura; family Leptodactylidae; genus Leptodactylus; species Leptodactylus fallax. Next base: position 3,646,491 of record CAMRHE010000130.1, on the reverse strand, counting down.
AGAGGCTGTACGTCAAATTAAATTGATCCCTTATCCTAATGGTTGATCACAAGAATGGGGGTTCCAAGTTCCCCTGTTTGACTGAAGAGGTCGTAGTGCAAGTGCTGCCTCTTTCTTCAATGTTTAGGGGCTGTAGAAGCTAGTTGAGCAGTGTACATGGCAATTCGATAGAAATGGATGGAGCGGCAATGTGTATGCCACATCAGGCCCACTCTGATCAGACGCTTACAGTGCCTTGCAAAAGTATTCATACCCCTTGAACTTTTTCACATTTTGTCGACTTACAACCACAAACCTAAATGTATTTTTTTGAGATTTTAAGTGATAGACCAACACAAAGTAGCAGATAATTGTACTCTGATGCCCCTAAATAAAATCCAGTGCAATCAATTGTCTTCAGAAGTCACTTAATGAGTTAGTAAAGTCCAGCTGTGTGTAATTTAGTGTCAGTATAAATACACCTGTTCTGTGAAGGCCTCAGTGGTTTGATAGAACACAGTAGTGAACAAACAGCATCATGAAGACCAAGGAACTCACCAGACAGGTCAGAGATAAAGGTGTGGAGAAGTTTAAAGCAGGGTTAGGTTATAAAAACATATCCCAAGCTTGAAGCATCCCAAGGAGCACTGTTCAATTCATCATCAAAAAATGGAAAACGTATTCTACAATTGCAAACCTAACAAGAAATGGCTGTCCACCTAAACTGACAGATCGAGCAAGGAGAGCACTGGTCAGGGAAGCAGCTAAGAGGCCCATGGTCAATCTAGAGGACCTGCAGAAATCTACAGCTCAGGTGGGAGAAGCTGTCCACAGGACAACTATAAGTCATGCACTTCACAAATCTGCCCTCTATGGAATAGTGGCATGAAGAAAACCATTGTTGAAAGAAAGACATAAGAAGTTCCATTTGCAGTTTGCCACAAGCCATATAGGGGACACAGCAAACATGTGAAAGAAGGCGCTCTTGTCAGATGAGACGACATTTGAACTTTTTGGCCTAAATGCAAAGTGCTATGTGTGGCGGAAAAGTAACACTGCTCATCACCCTAAACACACCATCCCCACTGTGACACATGGTGGTGGCAGCATCATGCTGGGGGGAGGTTTTTCTTCAGCAGGGAAGCTGGTCAGAGATGATGGGAAGATGAATGGAGCGAATACAGGGCAATCCTGGAAGAAAACTTGTTGGAGGCTGCAAAATACTTGTATAATATTCATGTGTTAGAATGGCCCAGTCAAAGTCCAGACCTAAATGCCATTGAGCATCTGTGGCAAGACATGAAAATTGCTGTTCACTGACGCTCTCCATCCAATCTGGTTGAGCTTGAGCTATTTTGCAAAGTAGAATGGGCAAAAATCTCAGTCTCTTGATGCGCAAAGCTGGCAAAGACATACCCCAAAAGACTTGCAGCTGTAATTACAATGAAAAGTGGCTCTATAAAGTATTGATATAGGGGGTCTGAATACTTTTGCAGGTCACACTTTTCAGTTTTGATTAAAATTTTGAAAACCATGTATCATTTTCCTTCCACTTCACAATTATCTGCTACTTTGTGTTGGTCTATCACTTAAAATCTCAAGAAAATACATTTAAGTTTGTGGTTGTAAGGTGACAAAATGTGAAAAAGTTCAAAGGGTATGAATACTTTTGCAAGGCACTGTATCTGTTATCCCTTGGATCTTTCTGACAGTGATCTTTAGCTGACAGATCATTCATGGAAGAAAGACATTTTAGCCAACTATTGGACAAAAATTTTAAAACGCGTCATCCTTCTTACAGGCTTACACCATTGGTGGGCTTTGGTTTGACTCCTTCATAAATGGTTCACAGCCATGGTCAGTCAGAAACAGTAAATATCCTCTAATTCAGGAAACAAGATAATGATTGAATTACTAAGAAAGTAAATATGCAACAAACTATACATCTCATTAATTATAGAATATTAATTACCGTATGTCAGACAGGAATTGACGTACATTTCAGCTATAACACAAACTAGTGTTCTGGTATGAATTATAATAAATTTGTCAGGTCAAGCTGTCTCCAGGCTCACCTTGGTCTCTGCCCTGCTCCGCCCATTTTAGTCAAATAGGTTGAAGAAGGAACAATATGGTGTATCTTTGGTTCAAGAAAGGGCTGTGCAGCAAACATGCACCCATCTATGCCGAAAACTGTAAATTCCCGCTATAAGTACACAGGCGGCAGCATTGTCATCTTCTTCATTATACCTATGAGACAGGAGCTGTCTAACCATTTGCAGTAAGTGTAACTGGAGTAACTGTCGCCCCCCTTTGTAGAATTAGTGTGGAACTGTCCACACCGTTTTATCATACAGGAAGTTTTGGTGCCTAAGACTGTGAATTTTGGGGAGCACAGAAATACATGTTATTTCCAGGAGGTCACAAATGAATAACTAAACAAGGTAATACTAGCTGAAATATACATACTGAGGAAAGAGTTACATAATGAACAAAAATGTTTTCTATCAAAGTGCTGTTTTAATGTCTCCTATCACCATGAAAAAAAAAATTCCAGGGTCTAATGTATTTTCTATCATGTGAAATTTCCATGAATATGAAATCTGTCAAACTTTGTACAAGAAATTTCTCAGCTCATCACTTACAAACAGTTAACTGCATGTATAGGCAAAAAAAATACTAGAGGCACGGAGCATTTTCTGTACAGTTTGCTGACAAGGTAACATTAAACATCTGGAAATGCTGGAGAGAATAGCACAAACCACATGTAAGTGCTAGAAATGTAAGATTAGGCCCTATAGATTTCCTTTAAAGGATGATTATCAAAAGAAGTTTAGCACGGAAGCCAGTTCTCTTACGGGATAAGGTTCTCTTTTACAATTGAATTTTATTCGCCAGCGTCTGTCATGTCTGTTTCTGAATCTGTCACAATGGAACGGCTGTTCTGACTTTTTAGGCTATGTTCACATGTCTGATTTGCACACTGCAAATCCGACGCATATTTTACTACAAGATATACAGCAGACATCTGAGACTTGGTTGTCTGCCACAGAAAGGCTGTGGGTGTGCAGCAGATCCACATAAGGATTAGCCCCACTGTCATAAAGCCATGTGCACTAAAAATGACAGGTTAACTTCACACGATTACTTTATACTAGGGCTGGTCAATTTTAGCAAAAAAATTAAAAAAAAATTTTCAACTCTAGGGACAATTTTTGATTTGAATCTCGATTTTCTTATTTTGGAAAAACACAAAAAAAAATCATTATAGCCAAATTCTGACAGCAGTAACTTTTTTTTATTTGTGAGCCGTATAAGGTGTCTTTTATTGCAGCCCAAGATGTAATTTTAATTCACACCATTATGGGGAATGTCCATTGTTTTGATCACCATTTTATTTAATGTTACATTTTATTTCTATAGCACCAACATATTCCGCAGCGCTTTACAAATTTTGTTATTTATCCCAAACTGTTAATGCCTTAAAAATACAAAAGGTCAGAATTGCCGGGTTTTGTTCATCGTTCCTCCCATATAACATGAGGGGCAGGGGCGTAGCTGAATTCAGTGCACTGTCGGCTTTCGTACGGTATATAAAGCGCTGCGGAATATGTTGGTGCTATAGAAATAAAATGTATTAATATTATTATGATAGTTGAAAAGACTGGATTCAAAAATACTAAATATGTTGGTGTTTATTCCTGTTTTATTGTGTTATAAATAGGAAAAGGGATTTGATTTTTTAATGTTTTGATATTTTTTAAAAATGTTTAAAATGTGTTTTTTTTTTTTTTTTTTTTAACTTTTTCTTTTTTACATTGATTGTTAGCCCCCACAGCATACTCTTTACGGCAATGCTTCTGTATTGCATAATGTTATTGCTGTACTATTATACTTTGCCTTTGGGGCCCCACTGTGAGATTGTGGGGGCACAGACTGGTTGTAAGATACAGCTAGAACATGTAGGGGTTGGAATGGGAAGACTAAAAGTGATCTATCAGCTGTCTGTTGCTCTAATGCTATCATGGATTAGAACAACAGACTTCAATCACAGCAGTGTGAAAATTCCCTTAGTTCTTCCAGAAATTTATGAATAAATAGGAAATTGGGTGTTACCACTCCTCTTGTCAAAGTGGTGTGCGTTCCTGCACAACTGTGTGTCAGCAGAGTGTGCGGGGACATGCCCCCATCTGGTGACATCCAGTTGTCAATTTATTCCTATACATCTAGGAGGAACGCAACAACACAGAACTCTAAGAAATGTAATCTTTTTACTTAAGAGGTGAAAGTCTGCTTAAAAATGCCTTATATCTACAGTACTAACATACAAAGATATCTCAGAAATGAGAAAGGGAGTGCTGGTATATCTTAAAAGTTCATATAGCAAAGTCAGACAGCAATTTATCGCCAGACATACCATGACGATATGTCACAGAAGGACTTTTGTGGGTGAGCTTTGACCGCTATTATGTATAGCTTAGTAGCACACGGCATCTGAATATGTGAGAAGAGCATAAAATATGCTATAGCCCATCTGGTAAGAGCACAAAAGGTTAAAATATCAAGCGTCCTCACTGCTAAAATGATTTTCATCACATTTGGGATCTTTTTCACGTTTTGTTTTTTACTAGAAATTGGAAACTGCAAAACATTCCCTGTTTGGAACAAAATTTTCCACAGAAACATCATCCTCAATCTGTTTGACAAACAAATTATCTAAAGCTACAACTTAATCTGTAAAAAGCAAGAATAGCCGGGATGTACAATTAGAGCTGACACTCTTCAGAGCACAGAGTTATATGTTAAGAGGCTTCTCGAGTGGGCAGACGTGTGCGGCCGCTTGGCTGGCAGCGCAACGCCTGATATCATCTGTCTCTCATTCCTATACTTTGTGCTTCATGATCACTAATCATCTCGCTGTTATCACATCCAAAACCCTTGATTTATGAATAAAGCGTATGGCTACTGAGGAGTCTGAACATGGGCCAGGTTTTCTCCCCTTGTTGTGCTGGTTCATATGCTCTATTTTTCTGTAGGAGATCTGAATAACAAGTATGTATGAACCAACCCTGACAGCATCCGCACTATATAGGATTGAAAACATTAAAGGGACATTCCACCCATAACTAAAGTTCCCCGTCTGCTCCATTATAGGATTCTATGTGTCAGAATATAATCTGTTATTTTTTGTTGCTGCTTTTATATGATAATGAGGCGTGGGGGAGGACAGACTCTCCCTATACAGTAACTGCTGATGATTAGACAGGCTCCTGTCACACAGTTATAATGAAGACATTTCTGCCCTCTGTCTGTATACTTATGGTCTCTCTTCTTATTGAGGAGAATATAGATGTGAGGATAATGACTGTGTTTCCAAGGTAGGGACAAACAATAGTATCTCTAGCCGCTCATGTGATGCTGTGCTGAGGCATAATGGGAATGGTAGCAAAGTATAGAGTGAGAAAGCAGGGGAAATCCAAAATTCAAGATGGAGTTTCATTAGAAGCGGAGGAGAGGCTGAACTGGGAAAAGTACAAACAATATACATAAAAGAAGTGCAGAGTGTGATGTACTGGGGGTGTAGAGATGGAAAGCTGCGTTTCCATTGGAGGTTGTCTGTAATGCCAACAATTCTATGATGATGCGTAACACATCATATTTATATTGTAGCAACTTTCCATCATTCCTTCCTGCATAGATTGCCTATCTCACTTCTCTTTCTGTATAATGTATCTGCAGTTCAGTCTGCTCTGCCACTGATCAAACACAGTCTTGAACTTTAGATTTCACTCTGCTTTCTGTTTTCCCATGTTATGCTATGACGAATGGTGAATGCCCATACCATATCCGCCTGCTGGGAGCACAGTGTAATTACCCCTCTATGTTCTCCTCAATAACTTACATAACATAAGTACAGTCACACAGGCTGAACTATCATCTTTACCATTATAACCAAGCAATAGGAGTGGTTTGGCGATAGGCAGTAACTGTGGTAAGAATTTGTGTCCCCTACCCCTGTGAACAGCCTGTGTAGTACATATAGATTACAGCAACTCTCCAATTAAATGCTTTCTTCTTTCATTATATACCTTACCCCCTCAATATATATTAGCCAGTATTACTTCATATAGTTATTGCTTTCAACCTAAACATACATGGGATTCTTCTCTTTAGTTAGGTCTTGTGATCTCATTCATTTTTCTGCAAAAGTCCCAATCTCATGTTCCGTATGTATGGACTGTAACACGCAGTCTTACCACAGGGTGGACACAAAGTCAATTACTGCAGATGGTTAGACAAGCTCCTGTCACACAGTTATAATGAAGAGGGTAACAGTGTAGTTTCCCTGACTGTACACTTACGGTATCTTAGAATTTTTTTATTTTTTTATTTAACTACTCTCTTTCCCAATACAGTCTCTAGCTGTAAACGTTATACTATGCTGGGGCATCAGGGGGACTGATGGCAAAGGACAGAGGGAAAGGAATCTCAAAATCAAGATGGTATCTGGTCTGAGCAGAGAAGCTGAACTTCAGGGATGTGAGAGGATTACACATAAAAGTGTTTTCTCTGGACTGCTTCTCTAATCATGCAGAAAAGCCAGTATGACATATATAGTGACAGAAGCAAAAAAAGGAGCACATAAGAAACTTTATTTCTACCTGAGATGGGAATACCCCTTTAAGCACAACTAAATGCTATATGAAGACAGTTCTACAGATTGGATATGAACTACATAAAATCCTATCAGGAGTTTGTTGGTAGCAATAGCTGTCACATTTACAGTAGGGATGGAAAACGGATTTCAGTCTGTTTAAAGATATTTGGCAAAGTGGTCAACATTGCTCAGCCAAATATAGTGCTATGCGACAAGTACAGCATGCTTTATCTACCCCTTTACAAGAAGGGTAGAACTGATTGGGGAAATTAGGTGTCTGAGAGGGGCCTGGAGGAATCTGATATATGCTCATGTAATCTGTTCAAAGGAATCCTATACACAGGAGTGACTGTCATCCGGCCTACACAAGACAGCAAGCTATGGAATCGTGGTCGGACATGATCGTGACCCAGCTGCACTGCTGTTCATAATGAAAGAGTTCAATATGTATATGGATGCAATAGAGCTTGGATGAAAGAAATTACACTGCTAGAATATTGCAGGTGAGCTAGCACTATATGTCTAAGAATTGTCACAGTGGTCAACCCCTTAGTGACCGGCCTATTTTAGGCCCTAATGACCAATCCATTTTTTGCGTTCTTCTGATGTCACATACCAAGAGCTATAACTTTTTATACAATTGTATGATTATATTTTTGCAGGACAAGCAGTAGTGTTTGATGACACCATTTTGGGATACACATATTTTTATTAAATCCTTCTGGAAAGAGATATATTTATAAAAAAAAAAAAAAAATAAATAATAATAACACAATTCTGCCATTGTCTTTTTATGCTATGAATTTTGCCCCATTCACTGTTTGCCATAAAGGGGATTTCCCATGAACATAACCATATTTAGATTTGCGAAAATAAATATGTAACTGAAATATTTTCTCTAACCAGTCTGTAGTCTAGATTGGTTGCCAATGGATACGACCATGAATGCAGGAACTTCCTGTTGTCTGGGACTTGTCAAACAACCAGCCATGATTTCCTTATTGTGGACAGGTTATCAGGCTGGGACAGTGCAAAGATGAAAAGATAATCTGCCCAAAATAAGGAAATCATGGTTGGGTTTTCGAGTACATAAAGTTTCTGCATCCATGGTCATAACCACTGGCAACAGATCAAGAAAACAGACTGTCACCACTAAGATGGAGAGAGAAAATATTTAAAATGCTACAAAATTTGTAATGATTTATACTTGTAAAATGTTCAACTTTTGTCTACAAATCTAAATATGGTTATGTTTGTGGGAATAACCCATTAAATCGCCTAAAGACTGTATTCATTGAATTGATACGATTACATAGATTCTAAATGTTTATAGTTTTTTTTTTGTTTGTTTTTTACTACTTTTGCAAGGTATAATGCTTTTTTCTAATTTTTTTTTTTTGCATTGGAATTTTCCAACTTAATTATTTTATCCTGACAACAGAATTTTGCGAGGACTTATTTTTTGCAGGATGACCTGACATTTTCATTGATCCCATTTTGGGAAACCACACTTTTTGATTGCTTTTTAGAATTTTTTTTCGCTGGTTGATAGACAAAAAATTCTGGTATTATTTTTTCAGATTTATTTTTTTATTATGATCACTGTGCAAAGAAAAAAACATTATAGTTCTATTGCTCAGATCATTATGGGCACATCAAAACTCATTATGTGTGTTTTATTTTAATTATTTTTTATTGAATGAATGTTTTATTTTGTTAACTTTTTTTTTTTTTAAATAAAACTTTATTTACCGGTCATTTTTACGCACTATTTTAGTCCCCTTAGTGATCTTCTGATCACTTGCACCTATGTATTGAAATGTATTATACTGCCTGTTGCAATCTGACACAGGCTAATACAGGAGTACTGAAGGCAGACTGGGGGAGCCTTCACTAGGCCCTCGCTGACATGTAAAGGCATTGACACCCTGCAATCGCATTCACAGAATAGCCTGACACTTCACAACTGACACCTCACCTTGATATGCTCCAAAACGGCAGTGGCCACATTAGTATGTAGATCTATAAGCCTCTTCTTTTCTAGAAGTTCTGGAAGAGAGCTGAAAGATAAAGAGAGGAAGAACATGTTTAATTTCACAGACACTACATACATTTTAAATTTATGGTTTCCATCCAGTTTTATATTCCATGCTGCTGTCCCCAAAGTACGACTACCAAAATGTAGTTATCATAAACTACCCTGGTATTTGTATATGAAATAGTCTAAAGGGGGTATTCATTATGCAGATGCCTGGGCAGCTCATATCAATGCTACTCAGTAATAATAAAGAATTTAACGTTAGGGGAAAAAAAGAAAAAGTATTTTGAATATGAATAGTAACATGGAAAATCACAAAATAACACCCCAAATATTTAAAAAAATATATTTAACATATAATTCAATATATTTACCATAATAGGTCAGTTTACATTCTCTTTAAAAACCATCTACAAGTACTTACCTGACAGCAGATGTAAGTTTTGCTGTGTTGTCTGACAACATACTGATCGCACCTTCATCTTCACCTTCCAAGCCCTGAGACACAAATAAAGATTGAATAAAGCTACACACCAGAGTTTTTTTAAGCAATGCAAGGTAGTTATCGAACTAGATTCAAAATAGGCAATTGTTGATGCTGCACCCATGTCTAGTGACTGTGCCCATGTCTTGTACCTGCTTCTGAAAAACACAGCAGAACTAATACTAAAATGGACCTTCCAAGACCTTATACTGTGAGGATAATGTCACCAAATGTCCTGAAAGATTCTTGTAAAGCCCCCAACTGTTTCTGATAACACTGGGGAAGGTAATGGAGGCCTGACTGTGAGAATGGGGGGGGGTACTTCGGGCAGCATATGTGAGGGACGCTATAGGGAGCAGAGTCAGAGGAGGAGCAAGGGGGCATTTTGACTGAAGAATGAATCTGAGGTCACATGCCAGTTCTTAATAGTAACTGCAGGTAGCAAAGACAGAACTCCATGGTCACAGGTCACACTGTGATTATGTGACTTACTGAAGAAGGTTAAAATAGGATAAAGGAAGACACTGTGAGTAGACAACTAGTACTACTCAGGGGGTGGTCTTTTAGACAAAGTGAGTGATAAAAAAAAAATCAGCAGTCACTTTAAACATAAACTGCAGGGTTAGGGACCACAAACCCATGGAGAAAAATCAGAATGTGTATCTGTGTATATATAACACATAGATCTTACAGTGAACCCAGAAATGAAAGAAAAAATACAAATGATCTAGTTCAGCGGTATAAAAAATATATTAAGGATAAATATAAAAGCATCCAGAAACTACAATGGTTTAATCCTTTCTTCACTAAATCAGGAATAGACACAAATAACCACCTAGAGCAATGCATCAATACTCATAGAAATGTGTCCTCCATAGAATTTTACTAGTAATTAGGTCAATGGTTTGCTTTTGCAACACTAAACAAATTATTATACCCCGTCTCCTTACCTAAACCAATTGTATACCATCTCAGATGTCACTGAGTTCACTCTTTATCTAAAGGTGGCCATACACATTAGACCTATATTGAACCAGTTGATTCCGGCAGGACTGACCAGCCATTTAGGGCCACGTTCACATCTGCATTGAAGTCTTCCTTCAAATCCTCTGATGAAGAGTGTGTCTAACATCATGGAAGAAAAATTCCTTCAAGCATCAAGTTTTGTCAGCAATGTCAGGCATAAAGCAAAAGCTGCTCAGCGGACCCCAATTACAATCAATGGAGTCCTTCAGAATCCGTTATTGTCATAGAACGGATCCGTATTTATTGCTTTTTCTTATATGATGGACCAGAAGAATGGATTAAACAACGCAAATATGAAAGCACCCTAATATGTATGGATGTGTAGGATATAAACAACCCCATAGAAGGGCTGGGTATTTCATTATAAACATACCTGATCATTTGCTCTCAAGGGTGATAAGCTGTAACCAGAGGAGTCTGGCAGCAACTTACTACCCTATTGCTATTACTCTGTTGAATGAACGAACATTCCCATTCCCTACAACCACTATGAAGAAGTATTGCTGTGCAGGAGTATACAGCTTCACTCAAAGATACCACATAACTGCTGTCAGCTATATAGCGGAAGCTCAGACGTCTTAGGATGCCTTTTGTGGTTGCCAAATACAGATTGAAGTTTTTCACAATTGGCCTAACAGTAGAGTATCTACAACAAACTGAATACTCCAGTAGTGTTTTCACAGATGTTCCCTGACAGGAGACCATGGGGAAAATTTATAAAGACTGGTTTCCTATGCAGTTTTGATCCCCGATGCACTGCTGTGGAGATGTGCCTAAATTGTTAAGAGGCAGATGCCTCTTTCACATGTCAGAGACTCAAATCTACGCTAGCTAGGATCTAGTATAGATTGGGGCTAAGAGTTATCCCCTACACCCCTGAAGACGCCTGTTCGCTAGGTTCACACAGCGCATTTTGCAAATGGACCTACAGTGCAAAATGCGTCACAGAAATCCTACTTCTATTCACTTCAATAGAAGACTTTTTCTCGCTAGCTGATTTTTTTTTTTTCAGGTAGGAGAAAACAAAGCATCTGCCTCCCATTGAAATAAATGGGAGATGGAATTCAGTTTTAGTTCAGGCAGAAATTGTGCATAAAATCAAATATGTATTCAGCAGATATGGTTCCTGGCTAAACTAGTACAGTGACAGCCCGTAACATTGAAGCACATGAGCTATATAATATATCAGATTAGCACATTACCCAGCTGGGTGCTTGCCTTTATATTTTATGCAGAATTGAAATAAATGTCCAGTTTTAGGAGTGAAGTCATTCAGATATCACTGTAGATATTTGCACAGTTTAGTAGTAGAGTTCAAGTGGTACTTGTTTGCCTTTGGCAGTTTGTATATGTGCATCCTATTGCCTGTCACTCTATTGGGGCTTCGTTTCTTTTTGTGATGTAAAACATTTTCATAGGAAAGTATAATGTGATATTTCTCATCCTTACCATTATGGTTTTCAGTCTTTTCACTTCATCCTCTTGGTTACGGTAAGATTCTAGTTCTTGCTGCACAGATTCTGCAACTTCGGGAAAGGGGCTGAGGAAAAATCACAGAGTGCTTTAGCCTGAGCAGGAACCACTTTCTATACAACTATTTTATTGTTTGGTGGGTATCCCTCAGGATTGAAAACATGAATAGGTAGGAGACCAAACTGGTTATCGGCTCTAACACTTATTATCTGACATTCTTGTAAGACGAGCTGGGTCTCTATGATGAATTTTAGAGTGCTTTCTAGGATTTATCAATTGATGACATCAATTGAAGATCAGCGGGAGTGCTCCACCTGGAAACCCTGCAGACCAGCTGTTTGAAGCAGCAACACTTGCACATCAAAGGCCATGTGACATCATGTTCATCAGTCACATGACTTGTTCACAGCTCCGTCCTATTCATGTGAATGGGGCTGAGCTGCACTACCAATCAATTTGAAAAAAGTTCCAATGCACGCTGCAGTCTCTTCACTGAATACCAAGCAGTGTTATACATTGCGTGGACGCTGTGCTTGGTATTGTGGTTCAGCCACATTCACTTCAATGAAACTGAGCTTCTGTTGTATCATGTGACGAATGAACGTAATGACATCGGCACAGGGCAGGGGTTACAGCACTCAGCTGGTCAATGGGAGAGAAAATGGCTTCTCTAATGCCACCTATAGGTAACGAACCTGTAAAGTCATTGTCCAACCCAGAGCCTTGAGATATGACTAGGGATATCAGCAAGATCTGAGACATCTATCTGTACACAGCTCTGTTAGGGAGTTTTTGATTCTCATCAGTACAGAGTAAACAATAAAACGGTTATAGACTTACAGAGTACAGTCATGGCCAAAAGTTTTGAGAATGATACAAATATTAATTTTTACAAAGTCTACTGCTTCAGTTTTTCTAATGGCAATTTGCATATACTCCAGAATGTTATAAAGAGTGATCAGCTTAACAGCAATTACTTGCAAAGTCAATATTTACCTAGAAAATGAACTTTATCCCCCAAAACACATTTCAACATCATTGCAGCCCTGCCTTAAAAGGACCACCTAACATCGTTTCAGTGATTGCTCCATTAACACAGGTGTGGGTGTTGATGAGGACAGGGCTGGAGATCAATCTGTCATGATTAAGTAAGAATGACACCACTGCACACTTTAAAAGGAGGCTGGTGCTTGCCATCATTGTTTCTCTTCTGTTAACCATGGTTATCTCTAAAGAAACACGTGCAGTCATCATTGCACTGCACAAAAATGGCCTAACTGGGAAGAGTATTGCAGCTAGAAAGATTGCACCTCAGTCAACAATCTATCGCATCATCAAGAACTTCAAGGAGAGAGGTTCCATTGGTGCCAAAAAGGCTCCAGGGCGCCTAAGAAAGACCAGCAAGCGGCAGGACTGTCTCTTAAAAGTGTTTCAGCTGCGGGATCGGGCTACCAGCAGTGCAGAGCTTGCTGAGGAATGGCAGTAGGCAGGTGTGAGTGCATCTGCACGCACTGTGAGGCGGAGACTCTTGGAGCAAGGCCTGGTCTCAAGGAGGGCAGCAAAGAAGCCACTTCTCTCCAGAAAAAACATCAGGGACAGACTGATATTCTGCAAAAGGTACAGGGAGTGGACTGCTGAGGACTGGGGTAAAGTCATTTTCTCTGATGAATCCCCTTTTCGATTGTTTGGAACATCTTGAAAACAGCTTATTCGGAGAAGAAGAGGTGAGCGCTACCACCAGTCTTGTCTCATGCCAACTGTAAAGCATCCTGAAACCATTCATGTGTGGGGTTGCTTCTCAGCCAAGGGAATCGGCTCTCTCACAGTCTTGCCTAAAAACACAGCCATGAATAAAGAATGGTACCAGAATGTCCTCCAAGAGCAACTTCTCCCAACCGTCCAAGAGCAGTTTGGCACTCAACAATGCCTTTTCCAGCATGATGGAGCACCTTGCCATAAAGCAAAGGTGATAACTAAATGGCTCAGGGAACAAAACATAGAGATTTTGGGTCCATGGCCTGGAAACTCCCCAGATCTTAATCCCATTGAGAACTTGTGGTCAATCATCAAGAGACGGGTGGACAAACAAAAACCAACAAATTCAGACAAAATGAAAGCATTGATTCTGCAAGAATGGACTGCTATCAGTCAAGATTTGGTCCAGAAGTTGATTGAGAGCATGCCAGGGAGAATTGCAGAGGTCCTGAAGAAGAAGGGTCAACACTGCAAATATTGACTTGCTGCATTAACTCATTCTAACTGTCAATATAAGCTTCTGTTACTCATAATATGAATGCAATTATATTTCTGTATGTGATAAAAACATCTGACAAACACACATAAAAACCAGAGGGCAGCAGATCATGTGAAAATATAATATTTGTGTCATTCTCAAAACTTTTGGCCATGACTGTAGATACCTAACGGTGGCACTAGAGAGAGTTTTCTTCCTACTAGAAATCTAATTTGTGAAAAGTTCATATATGTAAACATTTCTGTACAAAAAAATCTAAACCTTTACCTGCCTTTGTGTTTCTGCCAGAATTTATCAGCCACTGTTAAATCATAGGACTTCTTGTTCTTCTTCTTAGGCCGGGCACCAGAAGGGCTGCTTTCCACTGCTGTAGCCTCCTCCAAATTTACCCTGTTTAAGTGGAAGTCCTACGACACAAGAAGTGAATATTAGGTAGGTTTGGTGAGCGTTGTGAGCTAAGCAAGAATCCAGAAGGAGTAAAAACAGCAAAAAATGACAAGATGCATTAGATCTTCCCAGCACCGCCAGAAGAGGTTAATAAAGAAGCCCTGAATTGTCCTTTTTTGTCAGTCTGCAACAATCATAGACGCTTGTCTCTAAAGCTGGTCATACACGTAAGGTAGTGGTTGTCTATCTCCCTCCACAAAGATGCATGTTTTGTTTGGGTGTGCTTCGAGTTTATTCCAATGAAGATACAGTACTGACTGTGTGTGTATAGACACAACCTTATCGACAAGAGGAATGGTGAGTCCTAGCTGTTAATTTATTCATACATTTTCAGTGGGAATAACAGAGGTACGGTATAAAACAGAAGAATAATAAAAGATTCTCCAGAATTATGGCACAAATGTCTCATTGCTGTAAAAACTAGGACAGCCCGAGGCTAATCCTACATGTGGGCAGGAATTCCCACATTAGATGTGTATGCCTGAACCCGCCAACCATCTCGTGTGTCAAGACTATGTAGGAGAGACATATTGCTAAAGAAAAATCACTAACAATGATTTTTACAGCAATTCACCTTTAACCATAAATCACTCTAGGGGTAGCCCTAACCTGGCCGTACACATTAGATGTGGATGCCTGAACTCCCTATCTCAAGGTGACTAGCCAACCATCTCGTGTGAGGGTTCCCAGAGATAAGGATCAAGCAGTTGTGTTTTCAACTGGAACAGGGAGATGTGAGCCAGTAACAGATCTGAGAAGTGACTGAAACGGACAGAAAACACGGATTTTAGCAGATCCTTCTGTTCTCAAGACAGTGGCATCTTCCCTTCTCTCCATTCAGAACACACACTAAGGAAAATGCACCAGAATTCCTTGTGCCACATTTATCAAGAGTTTTAGACACTTTAATAACTTGTGCAAAAAAAATGGGTGTGACGGAAAGAAAAGTTGCTAAGCCATTTGCCAAAAGTTTGGCGCATGTTTATGTTGTAAACTAAGCCAACTAATGCGAGGTATAAAGTTATACTAGACAGTCTAATAACGTGACAGATGTATCATCCAGCATCAGACACAGTGATACATTTTAAGACTGTATGGTCAAAATATGTTTAACAGGAATCTGCAGATGAAAGTGTACAGAATTTAGCAATAATAATATCTATATTTTAGTTAATGAAGGAAACAAGGGAACGGACCAACCCGAGGAGTTATACATCGCTTCTGATCACATGACCCAGGGGTCGAGATGTCGCCAGAAGCCCCCAGATCATCCAAAGCATTCTGCTGGACTAGGCAAGGGAATACATAATCCCCGGACAAAGCCTTTAAATCTGTGCCACCTTTGCACAGCCCGGCGGAGAGTGTGCCTCATTTATGAGGAGGCAAGCACCTGGTCATATATGAGGCACACCCTCTGTCATCTCTGGGGCTATGAAAACTGGCGTGAGTAATGACCCATTCTGATATTCTTTAATAGGTTGCACACTCACATACACATACAGTGAAACCTCTCCAAAACACCACCCTTTACCCAGACAACATTTTCTGTGATGGATTTTCAGTTTTCCATACTAGCCATCTTCTTTGAGAAATCCGTCTCTCTAGAAAACCACTTTTTCATGCAATTTTGGGTGGTCGTCTCAAAGAGGTTTCACTGTATATAGAAACATGAAACAATCTCAGCAAGGAGGGCAGTACAGTGTTTCCTCCCTTCTGAATTCCATATACTCCATTTCTCCCCGTGCTCCTGCTGGATCGCACATAACTCAGCCCTAGTTATTTTTCTCTAACACTCATCTTAATACTACTTAACATGCAGAGAATAAACACCTGAGGAGGATACGCTCTCTGTCAGCTTCGATCACATCTCAAATGTGTTAACTGGCTCTGCATGCCCTGTTCCAATCACCCGACCACAGAAAAACAGAGCTCTGCTACAATGTACTGCACACAAGATGACAGATGCAAATTATAATAAAACACTTTATCCTTTTAGGAAAGGAAATCCTCCTTTCTAACTCATGCAGACAGAAAGAAAATGAAAATAAATAAATAAATAAATAAATATATATATATATAAAAATTATTCACAAATGTTCTCCACTCTCAGGGCTCACGAACATAGCAGAGCAATGCAGAGACATGCAGCGCCTGTGAACTGCTGTACTGATACGGATGACCTCCATGAGCACAGAGATATTCATGTCCACATACATTACTTTTTTTTTTTTCTTTTGGATTTGGACAGACTGCCAGAATAAAACCTCTGTGTACCCCCATATGATATTGGAGGTACAGTAAAGGGCTCATGCACATCTATGTTACACTAGGTTCACACCTGCATCCACCATAGAATGAATCCGTTGTCTGATGGACACAAGCGGAGCCTGAGGGACTTCATTGACTGTAATGGGCTCCATCAGGTGTCCGTCAGATGTCTGTCCTTTTAAACTGAAATCGCTAGATGAAAAATCGGGCTTGCAGGACTTTTTCGTCCGGCAATTTCTGACGGATCAGCTGTGCTGGAGACTGAACCCAGCCATACCTCTATTACAGGTCAGTATAACATGGAGCCTGATGACAGAAGTGGAGATGTAAGGCATATGGTTGAAGAGGACCTGTCATGTTTATTTAGTAAATACTAGCAATGACAATTCTGGAGACTCTTTTCTTGGGACTTTGTATTATGCCATTCCACTGTTATTCCTTCTAGAAAATTATGAATAAATTGACAGCTGGGTGTTACAAGCTGGGTTTGTGTCCCTGCACAGTGTGTCTATCAGTGCCGATAGTGTCACATTGTGTGCAGACACATCCCTTTCACAGTGATATCCTATATAAGAAATGTAGTGAAGTAAGAGCATGGGAAAAGTGAAGGACAGCAACAGTAACCAATAAGATTCCAGCTTTTACTTCTCAGGACACTGCAATATAAAAGGGGTTGTACAATGAACAACACTTATGTTTTGTCTACTGAATATGTGACAAGTGACTCAGGGTGGTATAACTCCTATAAATATTTCTGAACGAGTGGTGATGGCTAGAAAACGTACCGATCAGCGCTCGACAGTGACGGCCAATTTTGGAATGGCTGTCACATTGCTGTTTTTAAAACAATGTCTATACGTCTATTCACACGTCTGTTTTTTTGATGGACTGTTTTCAAGGCTGTCAAAAAAAACTGACATGCTCTATTTTTGCCCATTTTGACGGACAAAGACAGAGCCACGTGAATAGACCTATAGACATTCATGGGTTTTAACACGGCGTATGATGACCATTTGGAAAAACGGCTTATAACACTGTTTTTTTTTTTTTTTACAGTCATGTCAATGAGGTCTAAAAAGATCACTCCCCTGGCATATATATTTTCACTGTCTGTTTTTTTTTTTGTCCTGCTTAAATCAGCAAATCCCTCACTGTTCCGAATGCAGTTCTAACAACTGCACTGAATTTTGGGGCCACAGGCTCAAGACAGAACAAAGGAAGTGGAGGGGGAAAGAGCAGGTCTCTATTCACAGACTGCAATGCTGCTCTGTGCTCCCTACCTGTACACTGCTCAGAGAGGAGTCTGCAATTTGTCACAGCTCACAGTAAGGCGAGTCCACCTACTTCTTTGTAGCTGCTTGTGTCAATACTGATGGGATGTTAGTCAGATAGCATGCACCTTTCCTTACTATACTCAGATTTCTCTTTTCTGTGTCAGGGATCTTTCTAGCAGCATTATAACCTGGATTTTTAGTCCAGTTTCCCTGGACATAGGTTTTGTTCATTTGGGCTTTTTTTGTTTGCTGCCTTACAGTTACTTCCAGCAGAATTACATATAAAAAAAATCAATGGAAGTAATAATGTATGGAGGTGGGAGGCAGACTGCTCTGTATATTGTCTCAGTGAGAAATGCAAAATGTGCTGCAGTCATAATAAGGCTAGTAACAGCAGAAAAACTGATAGCCACATATGATGGCTTATACAGCCGGAAAGCAGATTTGTGGGAAGTATTTCTTCTTCTAAGGCTTTGCTAAAGATGAGACTTTAGTCAGAGCCAGTGAGATTAGGAGTGTGGAGAAGCAGAGGAGTCGGAGGCTTTGGTTGGCCTAAAGACCCCACCGACCTTTTTGGGCCCCCCATTCTCTTTATTGTGGGGGTCTGACTACTGATCAGACACTTACTACCTATCCATAGGTAAGTGTTGCTTGTGGTACAACACTTTTCAAGCAGTAACGTGAATGGTTATTTGGGCAATATCTGTGGACCAAGAGAAAAATAAACTTATCATTAGGTTCCTCAAGTCATTCCATTATGTCATGATCCTTAGGACAAAGTGCCCTGCCCTGCTGAATGGATCCACTATAAACGTGGTAAACAAACATGGAAGATCCTGTCAACAACCATGTGAAGTAAACTTCTAGAACATTCCTCACACCAATGGAAATTTTTCATTGATGTTTATGTGAATAATATTTGGATGGTCTCTGTATCCTGATGTCAGCATGTATCAATAATACAGAAGTGCAGAAGTAAAATATCTAATTGGCATAAATTGATGAAGTGTTTTTGGCCGGTATACCCTTGACATGTTTATAACCACCAGGAGGCCCCTATATATGACTGTATAATGAAAAGTTATGCAACTTCTGAAATACTTGTGTTTCGATCCCTTGGCATTTTCAACGTTCTAGTTTTCATCCAAAGAGTAATAACCTATGAAGACCTACTAATTCTAGTGTTTGTTGCAATATATCCAGCATTGACTCCAGGCTGATAGTAGTTACCTACACAGATACATTGTAGGAAACTACTAAGACAGGAAAATGATGTACTGAAAATGTTCTTTAGATCATAAAGGGCAACCTCAAAGAATCTTACACAATGTGGACATTGGACCACAACGTGGACCTCTGTTGTTAGCTTACCTGCTATGAGAGGACTGAGCATGCAAAACGTTTCTAATCCTGACATCATCTGGGAACAGTCAGGAAGCAACCATATGCATAAGAATGTCACCAGTTCCACCAAAATCTTTAAGGTAGCTACTTTTAGGTTGACTATTTATACTGTTTGGTTATACAATATTGTAAGTAGAGATGGGTGTACTGTTCTGCTGATTTACCAGTTGACAGAATGGAATAATCGATTGACCTTCTATTCCCTTACATTAGCCACAAACACTTCTCAAGCCAGAGAAGCAACAAACCTGAAAACATCTGAATCATGAAATGATTCACAAATTGGCAATACCTGAACTGAGTAAGACATGTGTTCATCTCTACATATGTTATCCTGCATGATGAATTTGGGTGAAGTGTATATTAGGCTATTCACTTCTAGTGTTGTTTTCTTTAATATGGTATAGGATTTCAGCCTACACTAGACAGCTGGAGACCTCTTGTGGAAGTATAGTGTCACCAACTCTAAAGCTATGGATTAAGATACAGATTATTTGAGATTTATGAAACCGGTAACATGAAAAACACCTTTGTTTGGAATCCCTGCGAAACTGAGATGCATTATTCCTCCTTCCTTAGTTCTATCCTACATCTCATTTATAACTAAAGAAATTTTAACCTTCATCTACAGGCTATTAAAGGGTTATTCACATCCTAATAAATCATGGCCAAGACAGGAATAGCTGGCCACAAGTCCGGACCACCATGACGTGATTACAGAAACAGCCAAGCAGCGGTGCTCTATGCAGTTTCTGTACTTCCAAACACATGAAAATAGTCTAGCTAAATGTGCTACAATGTTTCCATAACTCCTGTTCACTACTGTTGGATTTAAAGGGATTTTCCCATTAAGGACACTTATTCGGCACTCCATCCACCTCTATAGGGCTGCTGGGACTGTAATATGCCCGCAACTACATAGAAGTGAGAGGAGCGACGAACACGCGTGGCCTGGCGCTCCATTCACAAGTAGACCTTAGGGGAACTTTCGGTCCCCTGTCCTCCTGATCACTGGGGGACCCAGCGATCGGGCCCCCAGCAATCGGACACTTATTCCCTGTCATGTGGATAGGGGATAAGTGTCCATAACGGGAGAACCCCTTGAAACAGCATAGTGCCACAGATTTCCAAAAGTCCCACACTGGTGATTGAGACATAAAGACCCTTATTCCCGTTTCAGTCATGCAGTCTTAAAGGGAATAACCTTGAAGACTACAAATGAAGTATTTAATATTTCCTTCCCTCCTCTTGTACAAGCCTTTGCAGGTTAGACCTTCCGAGTGAAAAACTTCTCTATTTAACATGAGCATTGTAGTAACATTATAGATGCTTGCAGGAAACAGTACTATGTGTGGTATGTTATATGTATATTTTGTACTGCATTATTGGATTTCCTGAGACAATAAAACTCACCAGAACATCATGCACCAAGGCCTGGTATGTCCATGTGTGGTGAAGAGGAGTGGAGAGGTCTATATTTCTGTCCACAAGAACTAACAAAGGCCTCTGGAAGCTGAGAAAGAAAAAAAAAATGACTATTTACCATTGCATCTAATGAAAGCTTGTAAAATCATAACCACATAAATGCAGAATGGGCATTCAACCTCTAACATAAAACAGGTGAACGTCTAAGGCTAGGTTCACATCACAAAAATAGTAGACACGAATAGAGCCTGAGGGACCCCATTGACTATAATGGGGTCTGTTGATTGTCCATTAATTTTAACTGAAATCGCTGGATGAAGACATCGGAATTTTTTTGTCTGGCGATTTTTGATGGATCTGCACCAGACAAACATCCAGTGTAAGTATGGTTGCTCCTAATTCTTCCTGCATGTATATGTTGGGGGAAAGAATGATTGGCCATGCTGAATTTCAACTTCCTTTCCTCCGTTCTCAGGAGAAATAAGCTACCCCTAGAGGTCAATGACCGGTTTACTTCCCTTCCTCAATGAAAACATATGCATGCTTGGCTAAGCAGAGTATACATGTGTATGGTGGAGCTGTTAGGAATAGCTGTTGGACATATCTATTGAAATTGTATGGAAATTGTCTTTCTTACGTCTTTCTTTCTTTGGAAAGCGGAGGAAAGTATAAGGTATGACTATCCAAATATATACATCTCATTAACATCTTTCAAAGATTTCAGGAAGCACTGACAGAATCTGAAAACCTTGCTTTATATTTTGCTGACCAACCTTAAGAATACATTTGAATTCTAAGCTTTTTCAGCCATGAAAATCTACGCTTAAGATGCAGGATGGTCACCAATATTAATGCACACAAATTAGGTATAAAACCAATTTTAGGTAAATATAACATATAATCAAATCTCATCTACTTTGGTTATTACCTGAACTGTCCCGTCCCAAGGTTATCTCCAGTAAACAGACTGTTTCTGGCATCCCGAAGATTTTCACGTAACTTCTTATCCAGTTTCTAGGACATATGACAGTGTTACTACAGATGGACAGACATCCAAATCATAATATGGGATAAATGCTTAAACACATTAGCAGAAGGTAATCCTGTATCTCTAAGGTCTCATTGCTTTTGCTCTCTGCCACAGTAGTGAAATGCTGGAGGGAAATTTGTACCAGAACTGATCCCATTAATTTCTACGGGAACGTTTTTGGCATCTGGCACATTAATTTTGATGTCAGGCGACTCCACGAGCCAGAAAGAAAAATGCTGCATGCAGCATTTATCTGTCCAGTTATGTTCAACTATGGATACAGGACCAGTGCACAAAGTAGACAAAAATGTCATCAGTTGTGTCGGTTCAGGCAAAAAGTAACTGGTCAGAAATACTTGGTACATGTGAACATGACATAAGGCTTCATTTTACTAGCTATAGTATTTCTGGACTAAAGAAAAATTCTTTACATTCGTAACCATTCCTTTGCTTGAGAATCAGAACAGTGGACTGAACTTTATGACCATTACAATTCTGGCAGACTTGAAGTATCCATGTATTACAAGGACAGACATTCATCTGAATAGCCACCTTGGAATACTACATTCACTACTGCAAGGGTAAAGCCTGGATGTTTGCTGGGGGGTGTTGGAGGAATCGACCTGAGATGAGCTGTCTCTGATACTAAGTCAACAAAGAAAATGAAGCAGACTTTAATGTCCTGACATCTCCAGTATATATAACTGATATAATTCTCACCACTGCCACCATCTCTGCAGCATTGCCTCTTGGACATCTGATGATGGGCACTGCCCCTATAAAAAAGAAGCAGATTCAATAAGCATTCATGCCAACAACAAAGTTACCTCCTACTTGGTATCAACAAATTTTTTTCCCAATTTTTTCAGTTGCATCTTTAAAACAATTGAAGGGCGCCTAAAGCCATTTTCACATGGTCATGATTTGGTCATTATTTTGCATCAGTATTTGTAAGCCAAGACCAGAAATCTACCCAAAACACACAATAGGCATAAATCTTTCATTTTATACTTTCTATCTCTTTAGGATCCTCTCCTGGATTTGGCTTACAAATACTGATCCAAAACACCGCTCTGTGAAAGTAACCTAAAGCTGAATATACAATGATCTGACAGCATAAGCTTCCTATTACCATTTCTAAGTATATTGTATGTATTGTATTCATAAAAGGATGGTACTCTGTAAAATGTCAGCAATGCCTTCTTTTCTTGTGGCATTGTCCAATTGGCAAACATTTAAAAGGGTTGTCTGAAAAATTGACACTTATGCCCTATCTGCTGGGTTTCTGCTTGTCTATGTGACTGAAGATGACAACCAACTGGCAGGAAACACAGTGTAGGGGCTGTATCAGCACTGCAGCCACATTTAAAGAGGCTTTCCTAGACTATGATATTAATGAACTATCCTTAGGATAGGTCACCAGTATCAGATCAGTGGAGGTGTAAAATGTGGGACCTCTACTGATCAGCGGTTTGATGAGCCTGGGGTGTTTGGACGAGCGATGTGACCTCTTCACTGCATAACAAGTACAGCGTCTTATATTTTCCACCAGCTGTGCAGGGTATTGCTGGCCAGACCTATTTTTTTTGAATAGTTTGAGCTGCATCATGGCCATGTTACCAAGGGTCTGAGATGGGAAAGCGGTACCGCAGGCTCTTCAAACAGACCCCCACCAAAATGACAGTGATAAGCTATACTAAGGACAAATAATAAATATGTCTAACATGGAAAACCCCTGAAATATTTTGTGGCCATAATTAGTTGAAAAACTGAATTGCGTAGTCTCTATTTTGCCATATGGCAATCTGATTTGCTTCCTTGGAAATGCTTTTTAATATTTTTTTGAGATTAATATGGAAACTGAATTACCTATTTCTTTCAGAAGGGTGTAAATTGGAGAGTCAATTTGCTCATTTCTACTTCCAAATAAGTACGGCATTACTTCAAGTTAACGGATGTATAGGTTTACTGAACAAAATGCAGGAGTGCAGTAGCCAATCTGTAGTGGCTGTTGGCAATGCTGGACATTAACCACAGCACTTACCAACTGGGTACGTATAACACTGTGGTAGGGCACTAATAAAATCAGCGGGTGACTCTACTTGCACTAGAGTAAAGAGAATGGTTAAAAACAAGTGAAATTTTGTGTTAACAATACGCACTATAGAAAAGACTGTTTCTAAACTACTCTAATTCAGGGAGTCTCTCACTTTGGAGAAGGCTACTCTGCTGATGAGGACTACTACCAAAGAATGGACATCTGTATACTGAAATCTGCTCAGCAGTTACTAAATTGTATGTCACTAAATGTATACACTATTTTTTCTCAATATGAAAGAGTTAAAGTACTATAGCTTTGCTTCTTGAAAAGGCTAAAATTCTTTATTATCCAAGGCATCAGTGGAAGGAGAACTCTGCTGCCAAAAATTACCTAGTGTGACGAAGAAGCAGAACAGACTGTCCACAATGGTATCCATGATTGTTTCCATCTCTGTGTCTGTGATGTCTGGTCTGTTCACAGCTAAATAAAAAAAAGGTGAAACCTACATAACTATTTTACATCACACAAAACATATGTGGACAGGGGTTACAATAAACAATTAAACATAAATTACCATCTCATAATATGACTATATATCAGAACCTTTAAGAGGACCCCGAGGACTCGCCTCTTCAGGAAAACCTACAACCTTTAATAACACTTCAGCCACCGCAATACCATCTCAACAGCGTCTACCCTCACCTACTGTCTGACCCCCTTCCCTATAGATTGTAAGACTTTGCGGGCAGTGTCCTCTATCCCATGATACTAGACTATTGTATCTGTCTTTGTATTTGTGTATTTTGTACGTAAACCCTTTTCAAATGTAAAGCACAATGGAATTAATGGTGCTCTAAAAATAAAAAATAATAATAATGATAACAGGATATGTCATTGCTTTATGATGGGCAGAGATCGTGAGAACAGAAGCTGTAGCGCTGATTCAGGGATGCAGCCCCTTCACCATTTTAACCTGAACAGCGCTGTATCTAGCCCACCCGCTGTGCAGGGAACTGCAGCTCTTCAAGCACCACAGGACTAAAGTGTGTTCATTCTTAGGATAGGCTGGAGTCCCAGAGGTTATGGAATATCCAAGCAATATGCCATAACTTTATGACATGGGAAAACCATAAAGCTGTACAAAGGCAGAACAATTGGGTAAAAGTTTATACATGTATGTATTTTATGTATTTTTTATATCAAGATTAGTTTGGCTAGATTTTGGATAAAGAAATCAAATATTTTCTGTGTGGTCACAAGATGACAGAACGTATAGGAGCAATAGGACTATATTCACATTTCTACCTAACAGTTCAGCTAGTCAATATCAGAGCTTCACAGACCACTATGCCTAAACATAGGTCAGACTGTAGGAGTGCATCTCTGGCTCAAGGAGTCAAAAATGATTTTCCTGACCCAGTAGGGAAACCTTTTGCAACCTATGGAAACAAATGTACCTTGAACTAACTTATCACTTTAACAGCAGGTCTGCAGGTGGAAAGGCAACTAAATCAGCTCTATGGTGTGCAAGCAATACCTAAAAATACACCACTTGCTTGTTTCTGGGATCACTGTATGCATAACTTGGGTGTGAATTTTACTGAAGGTGGGAAGTGGTTAACATTTAAAGAGGCGTCTGCTTTAGAAAATCCCTATCCACATACCCAGTTAGGGCTATAAGGGTGTAATAAAGGGGAATCACACCCAGAACCCACCTGTGTGCCCTATTATATTTCAATATCGCTGTCTACTACTTCAACCGTAACAGCTTATAACTAAACAATTTTACTTACCTCTGTAAGAAACAAGCTCCTTATTCTGGTTGCACAGCACAAACATGTCATCTTCTAATGTAATAAAATTTAGGTATTGATCAAAAACCTGGAAGAAAGAGAAATAATGTTTGTATAAAGTCTTTACTACAGAGCAATTCTCAAAAACCCTATATGTTTAAATATTCAATATAATGACTCTATAGTATAGATAAAGGGAAGCTGCCATCTTATGGTTTAGCCCCTAAACTGCCCCCCATATCATTACACACAACGGTGATAGGTTTCTAAAGATGCCACTGTCTGAAATGTCCTATATAAACTCACTCAAACTAACTGTTGGTTGTCCTGGTGTTCTTAGAAGTCATGCACTCCCGTAGCCATCCTGGCTAGACTGACATCTTGTAAAGATGTAAGTAACTTGGCCTGTGGGATATCTTCCATCTTTAGCAGCAACAAGTACATGCAAAGTACATGGATACACCTCACTTTACAGCACATGCACCAGATGCCACAGGAGCTGGCTTGTAATGACAAATCTTGGCCTGTGGGATGTCAATCAAGCCAGGAGTGGTGTGGGACTGCAAGACTCCTCAGAAGACTAGGGCCATCCACATGATTCTTCACACACAGAATGCGCTACTTTATAACTTTATTAAAAATTGCTTTCCTTCATGCTGCAATAGACATTCCCAGACAGTAGAATCTTTAGAAAACTATTAACACTGGGTATAAAAGTCCTATTAGACCCAACAATTTTATAGGCGATTATCAAGAACTAATGCTCATATTCAACCATCTGATGAACAATTGCTTGCTTTTAGCAGGACAGAAGATCAGAGTTCACCAGCAGCATACCACTCTATGTAATAAGGGCTGTGCTGCTGACAAGTAATGAAAGTACACGCTGGAGGAACGATTACTTTCACCGCTATTTTTTTGGTAAATTGAGAGACACCATAATGGAACCTAACAGATCCATTATAAGTCAATGGTGTCCAGGAGGTGCTGTATGTGTCCGTAAAATGATGGCTCCAGCTCTCGTCATTTTCAATTTTCTGCTCCTGCTCCTATAACAGAGCAAAAAACAAAACAAAAAAAAACCCAACAATGTAGATGTGAACACAGACCAATTTGGTCTGCATAAGTACAAGCATATATACAGTTTATTAGATGTGCATAACCTTTGTTGGTTGGAAAGACACAATGTGGCTGTATACTGTGGGAGGCTGCAGCCCTGATTCAGGGTCTCATGAGAGATCATCTCATAAGCCACTCACACGGACAAGCTTTCAAGTAACACCAAGTGCAACTAAGTCATAAAAACAACCTGTTAATGTTCATTATTGCATGGTGTATTTTCTAACACATGTGAGGAATATTGCACACACAACACTACTATACCAATCCAATGAACTGCTTAGCAATAAGGCAGAATTTTTCAACATGCCCAAGTGCCTATTATGGGCTTCACTCCTGTTTAAGGCTGTAAAGAAAGGCAATAGGATCTTAAGAACCTGTAACATACTAAAGAAGAAATCAACCTCACCTTTGAGACATGAGATACTGTGTTTGCAGTGAGAGCTGCACTGGCAATGTCTTCCAGTTTACTGCGGGATATTGCAGAAATAAAGTTTAAATAGTAAGACTCGTATAACTGGGTCCTCAGGTCCTGTTAGAAAAAGCAAAAGGAACAAGACTTTAACATCGTATCGATCATAAAGAAAAATATTTGGTTGATGTTAAAGCATACTCGTTCCATATGAAAACTATGGGGTTTAGTAAAGAAGACGGAGACACTGGCAGAAGATGGACTCAGTTACATTTTCTTATATGCTAAATTAGCAACCATAGAAGAGGAAGGAATCGTACATTACATTAACCCAACAGGTAACAACTTCTTAAAGGGATTCTATCATTGGGGAAACATGTTTTTAAATGAAGGCATGTCATAATAGCCTTTATGAAGGCTATTCTTCAGCTACCTTTCTTGTTCCGCTCCTCTCTGCCGTTTAGAAGAAATGTTGATTTTTATCTTTATGCTAATGCGTATTCAGAATACACAGGGGACGTCCCCTGTGCTCTCCTCAGGCGCATTTTTGAACTTACCGCGTCGCCTCTCTTCTTCTTTAGCAGACGCCTCTTCTTGACGTCATCCTTGTACGAGTCTTCGTTCGGCCATTTTCCTGTTGCCTATTACATACAGCGCATGCAGTACTCTTGTGCAATAGGCCACAGGAAAATGGCCGAATGGACACGCGCAGGCGACGCATGTCTCCCAAACGAAGGATGACGTCAAGAAGAGGTATCTACTAAAGAAGAAGTGCTTCTGGCCCCATGCACTGTATAGTACACAGACTGGATGCACTCCAAACAGCTGATCTATGGGGGGTCAGCTGTCGGCCCCCACTGATCCGATATTTATAGCCTTATCTAAGGATAGGCCATACATAAAATCCAGGACAACCTCTTTCAGTCCATCAGAATAGGAGATGCTCTTATAAAGTCGCTTTCCACTTTGGCTCATAGACAGGGTCCTGAACAAGGGACCCCCCTCTCTGATGTCTATAAGCACTAAAACAGCATATGAACAGGGGATGTTATCAATTGCAATTAAATTATTTCTGAGATATATACTGGCTTTAAAGTGAAGTAGATATAAAAAGCGCAAAGAACCAAAATAAAGTAAGAAAAGATCAGACAAGGCCATGATATTGGTGGTATATGATAGCTCTTTCTTACCTGACAAATTCTGTCTACATTTTCCTCTGTAGGCATCACAAAATATATGGCAGGAACATCTGGGATCGCGTCACGGTCAGAGTGCAAAAGACTGGAAAAACAACAACCAATTTGTAACAAGTTCTGTTATTGTTGGTAACAGTATCTTAAATCAAGACTTTTCCCATACTCACAGGTGTAAGGTGACCCCCATGTCTCGCAGCTCCTTCACAGACAGCAGAGGAGAGATTATGTCTTGGCCAAAACGATCGTAAATAAGAACCTGGTAAACAATAAGTGAAACAATGAAAACACATAATATGGTTGTAGTGGAAGTAATTTATCGCAGGAAAGGTTTGGTATGCACATACTGTGAGACATGATCAAAGCAGAAAGAAAGATCCTTTATGTCTTCAGGTACAAACAGAATAAAATTATTGAAATAACCACCTTTTTACAGAAAGCTAAATATAGTGTGTGTGTGGGGGGGGGATTTATCAACCCCTCTATGCCAGTTTTCTGACGTAAAAGGATGATATTAGGCCACATATTTGGCGCAAGTCCCTTTCCTTCACCAAATGTGGATTGCAACCCCCGTTCTGTGCCTTGCTTGCAGGGATGCCTCGGCCAGACATTTTTATAATAACTCATGCAAGTATTCTGACATTAATTATAATGGAAATCCTAAATGCCATACAGCTCCATTCTGGTGTATGGGTGTGGGCCAGATTTATGAAGAGGCCAGAGCCTTGCTATGCCCTGCATCCGTCAGGGTCTTTATTAAGACTGGTGTACAAAACATCAATCTTAATAAATCTGCACCTATAGTTACAATATTTAGACAACAATTATTTCAATTTTTTTGTACAAAGGCCCTAATTTACTAATAGACAGTGTAAATTTAGATTAAACAGGCCAGATTTACTACATTAAACACCTGCAAAAATGCTTAACATTTAATTGTCTATAAATGTAAATACGGTTATGTGCATGGTAAATCCCAAGCATAGTGCCAAGACAAAATTCCTCTTACCTTCCATACTGGCTCACCGGTAGTGCTTTTCACAAGTGGAACATTAAAATTCAGCATACGCTTTAAAGCCACTGCAAAACAAAGGAGTGGACAAATGTCATGGTTAGGGGCAGGGGGCAGTAGATGTGTAACTGGTGTGACTGTCACAATCAGAGGGCACATATCCTGTCACTGATTAGAGGGGCAATAACATGGAAAAAGATTCCTGAATGCCCCCTGGCATAGCAGGAGGATGTACAGGGGAAGAGCGGACAGTAACAGGCTGTGATAGGAGGGGTGATAACGTGAAGAAAGGTTCTTGAGGTTTATATAGCAAACATGCTTTCTTCAACTCGGTAGTGGCATCAGCCATCTTCTTTGGAGTGGCCTGCTGGGGGAGCAGTATATCAACCATGGACGGAAAGAAACTTGACAAGCTGATTAGAAGGGCCAGCTCTGTCCTGGGGAGCCCACTAGACCCAGTGCAGGTGGTGGGTGACAGAAGGATACTCTCCGTGGTGAGCTCCATGCGGGAGAATAAGTCCCATCCCATGCATGAGACTGTGATAGCGCTGGGCAGTACTGTCAGTGACCGACTGCTCCACCCTAGGTGTGAGAAGGAGCGCTATCGGAAGTCTTTCCTCCCCACCGCGGTTAGGCTGTAAAACCAACACCGCCCTAAGCGGAGATCAATACACACAGAGAACTGAAATATCTCTCTGCCTGTTAAATCCCCCCCCCCCCCTGCTACTTCCTATCTGTCTGTCTGCTATTAATGTAATGCCTCTCACCTTGGAACATTCCTGTACATGTTGTATTTGTATTTGTATCTGCTTATCTTATCTTATCTTTGCTGCTGTAACACACTGAATTTCCCCATTGTGGGATTATTAAAGGACTATTATTATTATTATTATTATTATTATGCCAACTTTATGTTTGTAAAAACTGAAGCATTTAAGCCCTGCCCTGCCATGAATGCCCACTTTTGGGAAAGGTTTGTACAAATTCCACCCTGAATTTACTGGGATTGTTACAGAACATTTGAGACAATCCTGGCAAATTCGGGACTACTGGCAGCTTTGTGTACTGGGGAGAGATGACAATAAGAGGCTGTGAACTATGCTGTCAGGTACAGCTTCCCCTACAGACACACAGATCCAAGACGCAAAACTTTTCATGCTAATGGTGTGGTTTTTATACACTTTATATGTTTATTTTGAGTTATTTCACAATAAAAGGCCTATTTTATGATCTATTTATTAAAAGTTAAGTTTTAGATTTTGCCCTGCTGTTACAATATTATTAGAGTTATTGCCAAATATTATTCTGTCTTTGACAACGTTTTCTTATTTACCAGACGTCTATATTAACTGTACACAGAGTCCAAAAAGAAACCTGCAGAATTTTCACTTTCACTTTGGGTGTACAAGAAATAAATAACTCAGCGCTCAAGTAAAGCGCATGGTTAAAGGGGGTTTCCCTCCCCAAATCAAGATTTCACAGGGACTACCTATGGAAAGGTTAGGTCATCATTATGTGATGGGTCGGGGTCTGACACCCAGATTGCGCACAGATCGGCTGCTGCAGCAGCCTCCGGGTGCCAGAAGCTGCTAGTGGACAGGTGAGGTGAAGCAGCCCTGTCTACAGCTTAGCCGGGCCTCAAGGGAACAGCAGCACCACTGTGACTTGAACTGAGACTTTCGGTTTTGGTTATTTTGCAATGAATTGCCCAGTCGGACACTCAAGATCACCACAAGATGAGGAAATAAAATTGACAAAGTTACAAAAAATTTAGGGGAATTCACATTTCATGGAACTGCTGTGGAACACAGTGCGTATCTCAGTGAATATCTGCAGCGATTTACAGTACAATATACATGTACGGTGTTTGTTAAAGGGATTGTCCGGGATAAAATGATCTTCCTAATCTAAGCTACTCCCCCCCCCCCTCCCCTTGCCTACTTTCTAAATAACTTAGGTTTCCAAAAATCTATATCGACCTAGATCGCTGGGATAGTGATGGGACTGCCCCAGGCACATTTTCCGAATTTCCAGTGACGTCCCATTTCCAGAAATAGAACGTCACCAATACTAATCCCCCCCACCCCATCATACTTACCTGTCTTTTCAGCAACAGAAATCTTAGTGAAGGGCACCATAGCAAAAAGGTCATTACATGAAGCTACATATAAGGGGTCTATTTAGTGTGGAAAAACCACTTCACAGGTGCCCGTTAACAGGCCTGTGCCACGTCTTCCTTCTGCGCAATTTCTACTAAGACTAGTCATTTTTTTTTATCCTTTGTTATAACATTTAAAAAATACAGGAATAGAAATACAACAACCGGGGGGGGGGGGGGGAACTAATCAGGCCTACAATGGTAGGCAAAAAAATGGGAAAATTAAAGATGGAAAATAATAAAGAACAGGGAAGGGCCTAAGGTGGATAAAGGGGGGAAGAAGAAGAAGAAAAAAAAGGGAGGGGGGATAAGGAAAGAAGGTGTAGAAAGGGCTCCAGCCTCCGCCAACCAGACCCCAGCAAGAGGAGGAGTGTCTTCAGAGCAATAGTCGACCTATGGGTCAGCTCTAAGCGGACAGTATTATTAGTTTATATTTATCGGAGTCCTGGAAGATTATCCAAGACTAGCCATTTTCCCTCACTGAGTTTGTATGGTTCCAACACTGAGAATACACAAGTGCTAAAGGAGTCCAGAGAGAAAAAACTGTGGCAAGCGCAATGCACAGATGAAGTCGGGGTCAGTACATCTCGCCTCACTTTTTGTGTACCACCTCCACTGACGTCTGTGAAGTCAGGTTTTATTGTAGTATAGGACAGTGTAATCCTCAGATATCCAACGTAAAGACAGTGAGATCCATCAGCAAGCAGCTATCCTATCCCATGATATTTAGGCTGCGTTTACACTGCTCCTTTTTACTGCAGAACTACATGAGTTTTATAACAGAGTATGAGTAGCACATTTCTACCATGCCTACTATTTATTAGTGTACAGGTAAAACATATAGTAATATGCTATTCATTACTGCAATCATATGCAGTTCTTCACTGTGTAAACACAGCCTTAGTAACAAGAAGTTTGTAAGCATAGACTGAATATTTGCCAAAAAAAAAAAAAAGAGCAACATGGAGATTTTTTTTTTTTTTTGAAACAGATACCATGACATGCGGTACTTGCATAACAGTTTCCTGCATTGTAAACTATTACTCCATGATCCATGTCCACCGGTGGCATCCATCATGTTTTGTTTTCTGCTCCTATGAAGAGACAGAGTCTAGCAGTGGCCTTCATCACATTAGTGATAGCCACTAGAGCGGGCCATTGGGCATTTTTTAGGGGATTCACTGGTTCAATGATTGATGCTAGAATGGAGTGGTCAGATGTAGATTCTCCCTGGCCTGGATCCAGAAGGTGGCGCTGCATCAGCTACAGATGTATTAGTTATGATGCTAGAATAGAGTGGTCAGAGGTAGATTCTCCCTGGCCTGGATCCAGAAGGTGGCGCTGCATCAGCTACAGGTGTGTGAGCTGTACGGTCTGTTGTTGAATTTGTTGATGTAGTATGGCCCAAGATACAGTAGTTACCTCAAGCATATTCAATTGTCTCCACCATGTTACAGATCACATTACAGTGATAAACATCATATATCTGTTATGTATGTCACTTTTGTAGATTTAGAGAAAAACAGATTTGAAACTTATTGGTGCACTGGGGACGAGCCGTCAGCTCTGGTAACACTGCTCTTGCTGTTCAAGTAGGACAGGTGATGTCATAACAGTGGGTTGCACAGGCAGGAGATGGTAAGGGTCTGAGCAGCTGAAGGCCCGCCCCCAGTGCACCAACTGCCTCATTTGCGTAAGACTTCAAAGTTGTTTTTCTCCAAATCTACACCAGTGGAATACATAACAGAGGTATGATATGTATCACTGCAATGTGCTCTGTAACACAAGTGGGAACAGAAAATATGCTTGGGGGAGGTGGTAGAATCCCTTTAAATATGCCTCTCCTAAGGCTACAGTCACACAAACTCTGACGCCATTTTGCATCCAGACATCTGTCTCAGATTCCTCCTCATTTCCGCCCCTCTGCCCTCCCATGAATGAATGCGCACAAGATCAGACAGAAAGCTTATTTTTCAGTGTCCTGCTACGATATGTGTTTTCAATGGGCGGCAGAATTGTGGCGGAATCTGCGTAAAGTTAGTGCCAGCTGGAGCCGATTTTGTGGCGGATTTCACCGTTTCCAGTGGCAGACACTTCTTCAGGTGTCCTGCAGCCTTGGTTACAGCCTATTAGTCTCAGTTTTTCTGTGGCTAACAAGAAAGTAAACCTATGTCGGAAAACCAACGCTCTGCTTCGCCTATCTGCCGCAAGATAGACAGAGCAGAAAGTGGAGAGGAAACTGAGGTGAAAGACCACCTAAAATATCTCATCACTTTCCGCCATTAGCCCCCCCATTCTAGTGCCTAGCCTGGTGTCACCATAAGAGAATAATCATGAAGATATCAGGGAGCAGATAACACAAAAAAACACCAAAAATCCTCCATTTCCATATTATCAGATCATTACTAAGTCATATTCAGCAAGACCTGTCGCTTTCTATAGCTCCATGACATAGTGACTGGCTGTCAGAGCTCCCCCTCTGGTGTGTTGTGGCATTTACACTAACAGACCATCCATTCATCCTGTCACCATGAGACCCCGCTGACAGACTATCCACCACAACCCTCACACCCCACAAATCTCGCTTATTCCGTCTGCTTCTCACCCGTCTGTTTTTCCCGGATAGAGGCCGCCATCTTTGTCTCCGTTCCTCCGCCTCTGGTCGTGACGCCACCGACGGTGACGTGGCAGTGAAGGCAAGTCGTAAGGCCAGCTGTGTCTCCATAGCGACATGCTCAGGGCTAGAAGCGACTTCTCGTTTTGCAATTGGCTGAGTCGGGAACACGTGTACATTCTAGGGTCGAATGTGAAAGAGGAAGTGCGTGCGTTTCACGGTGGTTTAGTCCAGAGCGGAAGTGTCCGTCTTCTTTATGAACCGGGCAAACAGAGATGGTTCCTGATTGTATGAAGTAAACTATTACTGACTGTATTCAGATCATCTAATTGATCTTTGTACCTATACCATATAGTAATAGTTTACAGTACAGGAAGCTGTAAAACAAGTGTAGCCACATAGTTGTAGAAGACACTGAAGCCATGTGTAGAGCTGGAAAGGTGTCATGAGCATAAAGATTGTCATTAAATGACTGTTCAAGATTAGAAAAGTATTGTTTCTTCCTTCCAAAAACCCATCACTTCTGTCCATGGGTTATATCTGGTATGGCTGCTCAATTCCATGGGTTGAGGTGCAATACCACTCACAACCTGTCGACAGGCGTGGCAGTGTTTTTGAAAGAACACAGGCATGTTTTCCTAGTCCTGCATAACCCTTTGAAGGGCTATTTTGGCATTCAGGACATAGCACTTTTTCCATACCAATATAAGAGCTATTATTATATTTTTTCTCTTCTTCTGTTGACATAACAACATGAGAACTTATTTTTATGGGGGATGAGTTGTGCTTTTTTAATGCACCATTTTGGGCCAGATATAATGAATCAAAATATTTTTTGTGGAGGGGGGGGGATCAGGGAAAAAAAAAACTAAATGAATATTTTAGAATTTTTAACTTATTGTTTTTTTTTTTTTTTTACTAATTTTTATTATTCTGTGCGATTTTTTTTTTGCTACTTTTCCACAATAAAAAGACAATGCAAAAAAAACAGTTTGTTTTGTGTGGTCATACTCCGGTTTCCTTTTTTATTTTTCCACTGATTGAGCGGCGTGAGCTTTTTTTTTGTTTTACACAATGACGTCACATTTTTATTGGTACCATTTTGGTGGACGTCCAACTTTTTGATATTTTTTTACATTTTTGAAGACAGAATGAACACATAATTACACATCTAGCATTTTTTTTAAACATTAACCATTCAAGTTAAAAAAAAAAAAAGGATCATTTTTAGCTTTGGGTCGCTTCTATCTGTGGCATCTAAGGGGTTAAACAACTGGGATTGGTGTTATGTCCAAGTCAATGCAGCAGCATCAGCTGTAATATAGCCATATTTTCTAACCGTCCTGGAATGTCTGGAAGATTCACAAAATCAAGGGTAACCTCCAAGAATAGTGGGAAAATCTCCCGCGTCCCAGCGGAGAGTCCCACGTCTTCTTTATTTCATGGGATGTGGGTATGTTACGTGGTGATCAAGTCACAAAAAGGGGCATGACCAGCACATTGAACACCACATTATACAGGGGCATAACATCCCACAAGGGGTACGGTTTTCTTCACATACCATCCACCAGGAACTGCTGGTATCAGAAATGTTGGCATGTACAGTAGGAATATAGGTGACACTCACTGCAGATGGTATTGGCTCAGCTCCTGAGCCCACACCATCCCTGTGTCAAAGGTCATCAGTGTATAATTTTGCTCCTATTACTTGTGCATATATTCACAGATCTTTATAGTCTCAGCACATTAATAAGAGGTCTGTCTTGTAACAAGTTGTGCACCTGTGTGTCCATCACATGACCCTGGACTGATTGACGAGTGCATCGGCTATTGACAAGTGCAGAGAGAGGGGGCGTTCCTTACCGCCCAGTGATGACACTGAGCTGTGAGGAATGCCCCCCCAGTACAGGGCTATGGAGGAGTACTGTCTGGGAGGGCATTCCTCACAGCGCAGCTAGACTGTCAGGAACGCCCTTCTGACAGTGACCGGTGAAATTTAGACCCCCGATATCTTCAGCACCGGGGTACATAACGGGAAAGCCGGCAGTGCGCTGAATTCAGCGCGCTGTCAGCTTTCTAGCGGTATGTAAAACCGCATATACATGAGGACATGAAAGGTCCTCTAATTCATCCCAAAAGTTGTTGGATAGAATTGAGGTCAGGTCAACCCTTGAAAAATAACCCCATAGCATTATCCCTCCTCCACCAAATTTTACAGTTGGCTCAATGCAGTTAGGTGGCAGAGTGGAAAGTGCTATTCATCACTCCACGTCATGTTTCCTTTGCTCTAGAGTCTGGTCGTAGCATTGTGCTTTACATCGGTACAACCGACACTTGGCATTGTGCTTTATACCGCTCCTTCTGAGGCTTGGCATTGTGCGTGGTGATGTAAGGCTCGCTGCAGCTGCTCTCCCCTAGAACCTCATGCTATGAAGCTCTCTGTGGGTCACAATTTTTGTGCTGATGTTAAATTCCATGTTCTTCAATTACCAAGTCAGTAGAGCATATGCGACTTTTACGCATGCACCGTTCTTTAACTTTATGTGGACTGTCACTTTGTGACTGAGATGTGGTTCCTCAAGACACTACTGATTAAACCAGACTATATGGTTAAAGAGGTATTCCCATGAACATAACCATATTTATATTTGTAGATAATTAAAATTTAAAAATTTTAGCATATTTAAGTAGTTAAAAATTCTGCAGAGTTTTAAAGATTTTCTCTAACTATATTAGTGGTGACATCTGTTGTCTTGATCGGTTGCCAATGGATACGACCACGAATGCAGAAACTTTCTATGGTCTGGGACTTGTCAAAAACCCAGCCATGATTTTCTTATTGTGGACAGGTTATCAGACAGGGACACTACATGTATGAGAAGATATCCCGACCACAGTAAGGACATCATGGCTGATTTTCTGACCTTAGAAGGGTCCTGCATTTATGGTCATATCCATTGGCAATTGATCAAGACAACAAGACTGTGACCACAAGATATTAGAGAAAATATTTAAAACTCTGCAAAATGTTTATTTATATTTGCAAAAATGTTTAACGTTTAGTTATCTACAAATTTAAAAAAGTTTATGTTCTTGGGAATACTCCTTTAATATGTGCATACATGCTACTTTTGATGCTTAAAGGGGTATTCCCATGACCATAATCATATCTACAGTATATTTGTAGATAATTAAAAGTTAAACATGTTTGCAAATATAAGTAGTTAAAAATTCTTCAGCGTTTTAAAGATTTTCTCTAACCATCTTAGTGGTGACATCTATTGTCTTGATCGGTTGCCAATGGATACGACCACAAATGCAGAAACTTTCTATGGTTTGGGACTTGTCAGGAACCCAGCTATGATTTTCTTATTGTAGCTGGGTTATTAAGCAGGGACACTACATGTATCAGAAGATATCCCGGCCACAATAAGGAAATCATGGCTGAATTTCTGACCTTAGAAAGATCCTCCATTGATGGTCGTATCCACTGGCAACCGATCAAGACAACAGCTCGTGACCACAAGATATTTAGAGAAAATCTGCAAAACTCTGCAAAATGTTGAATTACTTATATTTGCAAAAATGTTTAACTTTTAATTATCTACAAATATAAAAATGGTTATGTTCATGGGAATACCCCTTTAAGCACTTTTGCAAATATAAAGTAGTTAAAAATTCTGCAAAGTTTTAAAGATTTTCTCTAACTATGTTAGTGGTGACATCTGTTGTCTTGATCGGTTGCCAATGGATACGACCACAAATGCAGAAACTTTCTATGGTCTGGGACTTGCCAGGTATCCAGCCATAATTTTCTTATTGTAGCTGGGTTATCAGGCAGGGACACTACATGTATCAGAAGATATCCCGGCCACAATAAGGACATCATGGCTGATTTTCTGACTTTAGAAAGTTCTTGCATTCATGGTCGCATCCACTGGCAAACAATCAAGACAACAACTTGTAACCACAAAATATTTAGAGAAAATCTTTAACACTCTGCAAAATGTTTAATTATTTTTGCAAAAATGTTTAACTTTTCATTATTTACAAATTTAAAAATAGTTATGTTTATGGGAATACCCCTTTAATGTATTTTTCTAATGTTGCATTGGGTCATGTTAGAGATTTATTACCGTATCTTAAACTGGCAGACTTAAAGCATAACTAAACTTTCAGACAACTTTTGATTTTCTGGCAGTATTTGTGTCATTAATACATTTTGTAATATACTTTAACAAATTTTGACTCTTTTCTGTGAAATCCTGCCTCTCTTTATTCTTCCCCTTGCTTCTGTATTGAGACCTGTTCCTGCATCTCACTGTGTATGGAATAAGGTGCTACGTGAAATGAAGAGAAAACAAGGGTCACTTCAGTTTATCTCCAGTGTTATAAAACACAGAACCTTGCTTTTCGTGTCATGTGAAAGAGGAGAATCTCTTCTCTCACGGTTTTCAACCAGTGATATCTCTGGAAATAATATAGATAGGACTGCAACCCAAGTGTCATATGAAAGAGAATCTCAATACAGAAGCAAGGGAAAGAATAAAAGGGATGCAGGATTTCACAGAAAGGAGACAACATATCTTAATAAAGTAAATTCCTTGAATTCTCTAGAATCCCATCCACTTTGCAGTGACTGGAAAATGCCAGGGGTTTTAGGGTTCTGGGACCAGGAAGGAAGGAGTTTATCCCATTTTGCATGCCCATAACAGTGTACTACACAAACCAGAAAGACATCATAACCAATTAAATTACTATTTAATGTAAACAATGGTTTAAAAAAACCATAGGAACGAATGTTAGACAAAAAAAAAACCTTGAGAAATGAAACATAAGGTTATAATGACATCGACAACAAAATAGCAGTCCATAAGAAGACAGCACGCAGCTACTGAAAATATACAGTAATATTGGTACTGTAATATGTAACCATCCCAATGAATGACACAAAGAGAAAAAAAAATGTCCTAGTAACAATACAGGAAGAGACTAAAAACAAAACAAAAAAAAATTATAAAGCAACATATAAATATAATACATAGCCAATCCTTTAGATTGGTAGCTTAGTCCCACAATTGTTGGCAACTGAACTTTGAGGTTAGACGTCAACCAGTCAAAACGTAGAGTGCAAAATCTATCAGTATGGTTTTCCTATGCTATTCACATAATGCTTTATGAAGAGGTCCAAGTTACTTCTCAGCATCCGCAGAGCTCCAGTCACTGTACTGGGAAATATTGCAGTGTTAGAGAGTCTATGACTATTTTGACCCAGTCTATCATGATAGATGTGGGCATATTAATATCACTCCTCTCTCTCTCTACTTAGCTGACCAATAAAAGGGTTTCTGGGAGTTTTTTGTCTTTTCTTTCTTTTTTAAAGGGGTCTATCATTGGATTAAGGCATTTTTCACTAAGCATGTGTTGTTATAGCCCTTTAGAAAGG
This sequence comes from Leptodactylus fallax, assembly GCA_947044405.1. NCBI lineage: Eukaryota > Metazoa > Chordata > Amphibia > Anura > Leptodactylidae > Leptodactylus > Leptodactylus fallax. The sequence goes on along the minus strand of CAMRHE010000130.1, from coordinate 3,606,943 downwards.
CTATTCTAGTCCTACCTTTCTTCTAAGGGGGTGTTCACACTACTACCGTTTGTAGTGTTTGCTGCTAGCATGTTACAAAATGTTAACCGACACGAACAGAACACTCATAAATCCATTAAAAGTCCCATTGATTTCAATGGGATTTCATCTTTTGTCTGTTAGTGTCCGTTTACACCAAATGTCCCTTTTTATTTCGCAGACATAATAACGTGGGATGCACTTTGTGTTCAAGATAACGGACTCATGACAGACAGCAAGCGTCCGTTATTTTTTAACATTGTCTATGGCCAACAGACAGTGATGGATGGGCGTCCGTTATTACTGTCCCCTTTTTTTTTCTGCACACATTCAAAGCAGAAGACAAACAAAAAAAACGGACACTAACTGATGCTAATATATCCGTTAATGTCTATTATGATAAGCTTTTTTTTTTTTTTTTTTTAATTGGACACTATCAGAACGGACATCCAACGGTAGTGTGAACACCCCCCTAAGCGGTTTTTGAATAAAACTGTTTTTCTGATATGCAGCTTCTGCGCACAGAGCACAGGGGGCGTTACCGCACAGCACTGTCATCGGCAGCATTCCTACCTTCTCCTGCTTTCAGAGACGCCCCCTTCTTTCAAAACGAGTCCTCTTCGCTGCGTCACCAGCAGCAAGTATCTTCTGCGAGATCCAAATCCCGCGCAGGCGCAGTACACTCCTGTAGTTTTAAGAAGTACTGAGCTTGTGTGGGATTTGGATCTCGCGGAAGATACTTGCTACTGGTGACGCAGCGAAGAGAATAAAGAAAACAAGAAAAAAGGTAGGATTAGAATAGCCTTTCTAAAGGCTATTGCAACATATACTTAGTGAAAAATGCATTGATCCAATGATAGACTCCCTTTAATAGAAGCCCAACAGAAAACGTGAAACACCATAAAAACCAACATGGCTCGCGTGTTTCATCCTTTGCCTCTCCAGTGTCATTGCTTCTGTCGATCCCAGCAGTCTTTGTTCACTTTGTTGCAGCAATAACATGTAAATTCATGTAACCTGCAGTCATGTGGAAGTACAGGTGCATCTCAATAAATTAGAATATCTTTGAAACGTTCATTCATTTCAGTAATTCAGTAATACAATCCATAATCAGCGTCTTCCATGATTGTGTGTCCTACTGAACCAGACTAAGGGACCATTTAAAGGCTTAGGAAACCTTGGCAGGTGACACACTGAATTTACAAAACTGAACTTTTTTACAATATTCTAATTTTCTTAGATTTGGGTTTTCATTAGCTGTAATCAATAATCAACATTTACAGATATAAAACACTTGCAATAGAACACTCTGTGTGTAAAGAATCTAGAAAATATAGGAGGTCACTTTTTTAAATTTACTTAGTGAAAGAAAAACGGTTCAAAGATATTCTAATTTATTGAGATGCACCTGTCTATAATGTTGCAGGACAAGCAAGCGAAGGTTGGTAGGGACATTTGGAGTATCAGCAATGGAGCGGCAGGGTTGATTAAACAGGTGAGTTATGGTTATTTTTTATTTGATGTTGTTAGGTTACTTTTTTCACACCCTGTGCAACTCTTTTAAAGGGGCTTTTCTGACCCCTTATGTGTTTTTCATATTGATGACCTCTCTGTGGGGGTCTATCACCTGGACTACACACAGATCGTGTGTTTCAGCAGCCTCCAGTCTGTTCCTATTACTTGAATAGGAGTAGAGCTGCAGTTCCCCAGCCCCACCACTATACAGTACACAGAGCAGCACACTGCATGCGCACCCCCCTTCCACTTTGAGCACCTGCAGGCTGCCTGAATAGCTGAACCGTGCAGGGTCCAGGAGTCTGATCTCCAGAGATAGGTCATCAGTATGAAAAATGCATTTAGGGCAGGAAGACCATTTCACACATTGAATAAACAGAACAAAAACGCTGCAAAATAATGCTTACATGTAAGTGCTTTTTTGCTGCATTTTTTTTTCATTTTTATCTCCCCATCCCATATAAGTATATAAGAAATAAGCATTTCTGCAGCGTTTTTTTCCCTGCAATGTGTGGATGAGATTAAAACAACTTTATTCACTTTGCTGGTACTGTAAAAAGTTTTTTTTTCTTTTTCTGCTGCCTTTCTGCAACAGCCAAAAGCTCTGCATTTCCACAACATGGAGCCTGAGTGTTTTATCTGTGGGGTCTGCTTTGTTTGTTTCATGATGTAAATTTACATTACTCTATATCACATTTTAGCTTTTGCTTTGAGCATACTGCAAAAATGCATGTTCCATACTGGCCATTTAGTGCTAACTAAAAAACAAAAAACTAAGGCCAAAATCACACTAGTATGTTTATAACACAGCCATGCCAGCTTTGCTGAATTTGCAAAAAGATACCTGCCAGCCCTTTAATTGAAGGAGTTGAAATTGTGGTATTTTGGCAGGAGAAACTGCGGCATGTTATAGTGTCTGATACCAGATCACATGTAAAAAAATCAATATTGGCAAAACCCAATTATTATTATCATATAATATTATGGAGAATCTGTCACATTGAAAATGTCGTCTTAGCTGCAAACGGCATGTTATAGAGCAGGAAGAGTTGAGCAGATTGATGTATAGTTTTGTGGGAAAAGATTCCTATTACTTATTGATTGGAATTGTTGCTCATTCCAAACTTAGGAAAACAGTAGTTGGAGTGAATCGGCTGTCTTCATGTATATAAAGAGCCTTCAAGTCACTGAGTGGAACCATCCACTGGACTTTGGAGCTCAGAATGAGTAGGGAGTAAAAGGGTTTATCCAGGACTAGGATACTGCGCTTCACCACTTCTTCTCGGGAAGAGTCATCATGTCTGTTGGTCACACAGCCGCTCTGCAGCTCAGTCCCATTCAAATGAACTGTAGCATGGCCATATGACCAGCGGATGTAATGTCACTTTCTGAGACAAGAAGGAGAGATCAGTACCATAGTCCTGGATAACCCCTTTAACAGAATGAAATACAATTTTACCGAATCTTTTCCCACAAAACTGTACATCAATCTGCTCAGCTCCTCTGGTCTATAACATGCAACCTGCAAATCAAAGTACATGTAAAATGTGACAAGTTCTCTTTAAATCTCTGTTCGTTCTGAGCTATGGAGTCCAGTGGGCAGTCTACCTCAATAAATGGCAGACTTTCCCAAGTCCTCATTCAGAGATAGCTATCAATCACCAAGTAGGACCGCCCACTGGACTCCTAAGCGCAGAATGAGCAGATATAAATGAACAAAATACAAGTTGTACTAAATATTTTCTCATAACACTATATACCAATCTACTCAGCTCCTCTTGCTCTATACCATGCTCTCTTGAAAACTGGACTACATTTTCATTGTGACAGGTTCCCTTTGAGGTACCAAAGCAAAATAAAATGGTTTGGATTTTGGTAAAAGTTTGCACAATGAAACCCCCATTACCTTATTCTTAGTATTTTAAAAGGATCTGGCACCCAAGCACTTGTTTTATGGCAGTGATTTTTTTCGACCATTATGGTCACTTCTATAAATGTACCTGCAATTTCATTTGTTGTATAAAAAACATAAAAAATTTTTTTTTCTCCAACATGTCAAAATAGGAAAGACATAACAGAATAGAAGGAAGTACCAAAGTTGCACCAAAATTCCAATGGTCCTAAATAATTGTTTGTCTACTATACAGTTTTCCTGAGGAGCTCCTGAACCCACACAACCCTTTATGATCAGGTGAAAATCTAAAAAAAAAAAAAGGCAATTGCACGTTTTCATCGCATTGTAGCATACGTCAGAGGTCATCTGCCACAGCGTCACTCCCATCTAAATGACAAGAGGCTTAAGAGCTAACAGCAGCAAGATAGAAGACTGCATCTTCTACTCCAAGGCGACACGGGTCACTTCTATCCTTTATTTAATGCAGCACATATGGCACTGTCCATGCGTTGTCTAAAATTCTCATAGCTGCAGTCCCCAGGAAGCTCCATGTTGTGAGTGAGTTTGTTTGCAGTGGGTAATATATGGCCATAGTGGAACTTAATGGATGGAGGAGGCTGAAAACCATTTGGAGGAACGGAATCTATGCCTGTCGCAAAACTCAAAATGTCTTCCAATGAAACGGCAGTAGCTCCATCTGGAGACAAGAAAAAAACGCAGAAGATTAATACATAATATAGGAAACATCAAATTTATTTTAGAAGAATCTACTAATTTAGAATTTTGTTGCATTACATTTTTTCCAGAAGAGTAAAAATACTCCTCACTGTTTTTGAGGAATATTTTTAGCCACGGAGGAGTACGAAGTTTACATTAATGCAAATAATTGATATGTAGACATAAGAAGTTGCTATTTAAACAGGGAAACCATTATTATAACTGTCTTACATGTATAAAGAGCAAATTTAGGGTTTCAATTTTATTGCATTCACAGTGAGAAAAGGTTGCCAAACCCACAATTGGGTTGGGACTGGCATACTGTTTTATGTGAGGGGGCTCCCAAATACACATTGGAGTATCCGCTATGGGGCAGATGTACTAATAATGTCTAAAAGTGAGAAGTAGTCCTAGTTTGTAGCACCTATTTGTTGGATTGGTTTTGGGGCATCATAGGTCATGCCCCCTTTACAATAAGCCACACCCATTTCCTAATACGCACCACGCACATGTTGGACAAATTGGAAAAAAAGTGTCTAAAACTTAATAAATGTGGTGTAAGGGAAATGCATAATTTTGTGGTGCCAATTGCACCAAAACTGTGGCACATTTTCATTAGTAAATCCACCCGTTATTTAATAAATTGAACAATATTAATTATAAATATTTAATATCTTAATTTTGAAGACAGAGTCTTTACATTCTACTAACTCCAACCAAAACGGACTCTCCCCACAGCACTGGCAATAACAAGAAATGAAGAATAAAAGAGGTGTATAGGTACATGCAGACATGCACCTCAATAATCCAATAAAACTGACCTTGTGTCTCTTCTAAATACTCCTCCCAAACATTGACCGCATTTCGTTGCTGAACGTGTCTCAGGCTTCTATGGTACGAGATGCTGAAGAGGTCTGATAGCACTTTTGCAGTTAGTTTCTCAGGCTTCATGCACAGAATACTCCAGAAGGCTGGTGGGTAGGCCTGGATGCGCTCAAGAACGCCTAGAGTCTTCAAGCCTTCTTTGAACCTAAAAATCACAAAAATGACCAAAATAAACATCAGGATATGGTTAAACCAAGAGTCTAAAGAAAGTCTGAACGGAAAATCTCGAGAGTTCATTGTAGTCAAAGGGCTAATCCACTTTCTAATATAGATAGAGGCAGCTTTAGGTATTGCAGCGCTGCCCCATTGAATGTCCCAAGGCAAAAGATCTGCAGGGGTCCTAGGTATCAGACTCTCACAAATCAAATATTTATAGCCCACCGTAAGGATATGCTGCTAATATTAGAAAGTGGACAGCAACTGAGACTTTTTTTTTTTTGAAACACTGATGTCTATGTAAACGGAAGGCCATCCGTTTGCGTCCGTTTTTAGGATGTAAAAAAACCTGATCTGAATAGGGACTAACCCTGCTTATCCAGTGCACTGACTCGTGACACTTTTCTCCCTACATAATCCTTTTAAAATGTAATGACTGGGAATTTGAGGATTTTTGTTTTTGCAAAAATGTCACCTTGCAAGTGGTTCCTGTACCCGGCGAATGACATGATAAGTCAGAATATTCTTGATCAAGATGCTTTTGTCACTAACAGTTTGCACAAGCCGCAGTGTACCAGTATTCTCCAGGTAGTCATAATACTGAGCAGTGACCTCCTTCAACTCACTAATCCTCCGACAAGACTGTAACTGCAATAAGAGAATAGCAGATTATTCTAAGATAAATCACGCTGATTTATACTCCAAAGAGATAATATGGCTGAAAAATTTTTATGGCTTCTTCAATGTAAACCACAGACTAACCATAAGAATGGATAAACTTAGGAATCATACCAGGTGTGTGTGACCTGTATCAATGACATGAACACAACATTAATATTTCATGCTGTGGCAGCCTCCTGTAAACCTTTTAGTTTGTGGCTCCTTGACACACTGTATTATTCTGTGTGTAGAATCTCAAAGCTGATCCTTTACTCTGCCATCTTCAGCTATGCTAATGCACAAAGATTTCCGTATGCCATACCCTTTTTTCCCCCAGATTCTGGGATGACTTTGGATCGGGAGGGCAAAATTTTGTAATAGTAACAAGAGACTGCCCATCTCCTCCATTAAGGCATATTCACGTGTCACTACTGTCTTACAGAGCACATTAAAGATAACTTCACACAGTTTTTCCAGGCGGATTTTTTAGGTGGAACTTTCCCCATTAATTTCAATGGGAGTCCAGGAGAATTTTTTTTCCTTTCATTTCAATGGGGTTTGCAAGGTAGAACCCACCTCTTCCACCAATAACAAATAGTAAAGTATTACTTCCCCTTTTTTACCTTCAATATTGCCTGCAAGACATTGGGATCAGCAACATCATCCAACATTGGTTGTACATGGTGAGTATCATATATAAGACAAGAGAAAAGAGTCGGTGAAAAAAAGCTTGGTGCTGGCCCCCCATGAACCAATGAGATAGCCAGCATTCTGCCAGCTTCATAGTACAGGTCATCATTTAGCGCTGTGAAAGGAGAAAAACAACATATTATGAATAGATTCAATGGTTATTGAAATATTCAAGCTGAAGCCTGCAGATGTCCTCTACCTGTGCATTTAGTTTTCTACGGCCTACCATTCGTGTTTAGGCTATCAACTGAATGGTGTGGGTGCACCTCCAGCACCCCTGCTGATCAGTTGTGAAGAGGCTGCTGTGGCACTGCAGCCTCTGCAATGTTTACATGTGCTTGCAGACTGGCTCGTACTTGCAAACAAATGCCATTCATAGCAGCAGAGCAAGATATTGCAGTGTTGTCCCATTCAAGTGAGATAATGTTGTAATACCTCTGACCACCACTATGTCGAGTTTGCAAGTACAAACCAGCCTGCAACATGATGTAGACCAGGGGTAGGCAACCTTCGGCACTCCAGCTGTTGTAAAACTACAACTCCCAGCATGCATACTTGCTCTGCTGTTCTTGGAACTCCCATGGAAGTGAGTGGAGCATGTTGGGAGTTGTAGTTTCACAGCAGCTGGAGTGCCGAAGGTTGCTGACCTCTGATGTAGACATTGAAGAAGCCGCAGCACTCACATGAGCGCTACAATGCCTACAGCATGTGGGCATAAAATAGAACTCCCTAATATCTGAAACCCACTTAAATTGCATGCATGTGTGTGTAAAATGCACAACTATGGAATAAATATACAAAAAATACAGTACTGAAAAGGACCTACTGAACGCTAGCTACATTGTGCAAGCATATGAACCCAACGTATCTGCAGCACCACTAGGTATATGCATGTTAAGTTGTAAATGCAGTCATATTTACCAAGCCACTACCTGTCTAGATCTCTTATTCTCCTAAAATCTTATCCCTAACATTAACCCTTAACACCCCCTCTTCCTGCAACTCGGGTCTCAAACCCTTAGGTTAATTTGTCTTTCAAGAAATATTGCACCCTCCCTATTGTCTATAGGAATATTTTCCTAATAGTTTCTTTAAAGCCTACACAACAATGCTTCTGTTGTAGGTGTTTTCCAAGATTTTAATATCCTTGGGATGAGTCAATAATATCAAGTCAGTGGGGGTCTGACGCCTGGCACAATGCGATACACTGAATAGCAGTTGTGACTTATGCATGTCAGTCCCATTCAAGTAAATGGGATTGATAATAAGAACCAGTCACTCTCGCCCAAGTTCTGCAGCCCCCTCAAATCAGCTGATTGGTGAGGACACCGAAAGTCAGCCCCCACAGATCTGATAAGGAAGACCCATCCTAAGGATAGGTTATCAATATAGAGGTCTTGGAAAACCCCATTAATGGGAAAGTGTCCCCAGGAAATTACTTATCGTTTACATGACATTTATTAAACACATTTTTGGTGAGGTTTTTAATTTTCCATGTTAATATCTATATTTAAAAAAAACAAAACAAAAAAAAAAAACAAACTAAAAATCTTGCAGTTCCAACTCTTGCCACTAAGCCTATAAGCAGTTTGTGACTTCCTGTCTCTCCTGGAGATGGACCATGGACACAACAGACTGGACCAGACACTTTTGACTTCTATGGGGGAGTTTTCTAGGCATGCTCTTATCTATTGTTATTGGAGGATTATGTGACTTATCTACATATACATGATAGCTGGTGACCATCAGTGTGCTGATAAGTGAGAACTGCAGGATTTTGTTTTTCAAATTTAGATAACATGGGCATTTTTTTAAAAAAACCTCAAAAAATTTAAAAAATGTTTAACATAAAACTTCATATAAAAAAAAAAACAAAACAAAACACTTTTCTTTCTTTGTTTGATACATGTCTACTAACGCTATGGAAAACCTAACAATAGGAAGCTCATTGTAAACGTTATCTGCATAATAGCTAGGTACACAGTTATGCATTAAGCTAAAAATAATGAATTTACCTTTCATGTTTAATGAGAGATTTTTACGCTCGGATCCCTCAAACACGCAGGAGTTCTGGATGGCATCCAGTAGTAGTTTTAAGTAGTTGGGTACAGACAGGTCTTGTGATCTACCCTTATTAATCAATGTGATTTCCAGGGGTGTACACGGAGAAAAACATTTCTTGCGGAAACATGTAAGTGAACTGTAAAAGACAGACTTGCTTTGCACTTTCATAGTAAAAACGGAATTATTGATCTGAGATTTCATCTCTTGTAGGATATCGGAGATATGCCTTTGAACCTCCCTGGAAAGAAAAAAAAAAAAAAAAAAAAAAAAAAAAAAAAACACATTAGGTTATTCAGCCACATCATAAAAGGAACCACAGCTATCACTATGGACATGTAATAATACATTTTATTTATATAGCGCCAACATATTCCGCAGCACTGTACAATTTGTAGGGTTCAAGTACAGATAAAAAAGATACATTACAAAGAAATATTCAATTCAAACACTGGGACTGAGGGCCCTGCTCGCAAGAGCTTACAATCTATGACACGTTCTTCTCCTCTACAGCAGTATACTCTGAATGGTCACTTTCTATTAGACACCCTTGTAGTAGCTCTTTGGACCTTATTTGGCAATATATCATGGTATTCCCAGGTATGAGAATACCCAGGGTATGGCAAGAAAATGTTCCAAACACCATTATTTCACCAGACTGACCTGTTGATAGGAAAGGTTCATCGAATCCAGCTTGCACTAAATTCTGGCCCTCCTAACAGCACGGTGCAGCAGAAACCTGATTCATCTTACATGTTGAAGGCTTTCCACACTTATACATTTTCAGCTCTTTTGTCCACTGGAGTTTTGCCTTTTTGATTCCCTTGGACAGCAATGGCATTGGATGTCTGCTGTTATAGCCAGCTGTGCCAAGAAAATGCCAAGTTGTGCGTTTGGAAATGATATTTGGAGCGCTGCCGATTGATTTTATACTGCTCTCTGGGTTCACATGCCTAATGCCCATAAAGGGAAGACCCAATAGTGAAAGGATATGTGTCTCTAATAAAGTGGCCATTCAGCATAATTGAAAAGAATTCTAACATGTATAGATGATATGCTGTTTAGTACTTACTTTAGAAGAACTTTTCTTGACGGTTTGGATCGCCTTCTACATTTTGGAGTTGGCTGCTCAGTATCAAACCCTGAATTATTAAGCGTTTCCGACCAGTTAGGAGATGCAGGATATGGTCTTTTTACTGCAATGAAAGCTGAGAAAATCAAATCAGTGCATCTGACCACAGTAGTCACCTCGGACGCCTCAGAAATTATAGGAGGTTGTACAAGGAGAAATGTTAATTCATTGTTTTGCAGATATGATTTGAAGGAATATTCCCACTACCGCCACTTAGGTCCTATTCATCTGGAGCATCGAACAGCTGGGGCCCCCAGTGATCATAACGGGTAGGTCTTCAGTGCCCCATGTGAATGGAACTTGGGGGACCACCATTCCTTTTACTACGGTGGGACTTTTGGAACAATGATCACAATCAGTACTGTTGAAGTGATGTACATCACAGCTTCAATTTACAGGGGGCACTTGGAAACTCCCATTCTTGTGACTGCTTTGAGTCCCAGCAACCAGACTTATCCAGTAGATAAAGCAGGGGTTGGCAACCTGCGGCACGGGTGCAAAGAGTGGCACGCATGGCATACTTCATTGGCACAGCAGTCCACACACCACACCAGGTAAGTCGGGTACATACTATTACTAAAAACGTCAGGCATTTGGGGTTATTTAGTTTTAGTAAATCCATGTCCCTCACATTATTAACCCCATCCTGTTCCTCACATTAATCCCTGTGTGCCTCACATAAGGGTTACTAGTATGTGAGACATTATGGACATAATAAAATATTACTTAATTAGTTCCATCATGTCTCTCACATATTAGTAGCTGTTATTTGAGACACTCAGGGGTTAATGTGAGGAACATAGTGGAGTTAATTGTTACTAAATGTGACACATATGGAGTTGCTAAATTATAAAGGTGCTTCTCTTAGGGTGGTGACACACTATGTACCTGGATGCGGATATAAATGCTTCTAGTCCCTGGCTGCCGATACTTTCACGTCTTTTTTCTAAGGGAAATACTGATTAACTAGTGTGTAGATAGTGTATCACCACCTCACGAGTGTTACCTCTCCCAGATGCATGCATTTACCACTAGTTGCACATGTACTTTCATTGCTTCTAGTTTTAAAGGTATTTAACACAGTGTAAGACAATATAAAGGCATTGACACTAGGTTCACACCTGTGTCTGGGTTTCCGTTCTTCAGGTCCAATTGGGGACCTGAAAAACAAAAACCTAATCAGCTTAAAAAGTGGTTACCCGCAGAAAACATAGATTATAATAGGGTCCACTGGGTTTCCACCCGAAAAATGTGGAAAAATGCAGAGAGAAAAGTCCTACTTGCAGGACTTTTCTCTGCATTTTTTTTTTTTTAAGCGGATTCGGGGACAGAAACACCGAACGTAGAGCACGCGCAGGTGTAAACCTAGCCTTAATACAACAGAAAATAGAAACAGCATAGAGAATTACAAAAGTAGTCTTTATATTCCAGGTGAGGCACCAGTGAATGTGATCCATCCCCACTTAGGGTCACTATGACACGACAAAAATAAAATACAGCAAAATCCATTTACCTGGCGAACAGCTGATGCTTCGACATTCTGCACACTCCCATGTCTGGTTCTGCTCAATCGAGGAGCAAGCCATGTGTGTACCACTGGCCCCACAGCACTGGCAGCGCACGATTTCCCACTTACTAGAGAGACAAAATTAAAATAAATAAAAGTATGTTCAGAATTATAATTGTATTTCTAGATCAGACTAGACTGTGGAAAAGAAATATGGATAAGGAAATATTCATTTCCGCTGATATCAGTCAGGATGCCATGGACCTATCCCTAAGGCAAGTTCATCAATATCTCAATCCTGGAAATCCCATTAATACAATTTCATATGATCTAGAAAACACTCACCTTTCTGGAATATTATAATCTCGACCATTCCTACAAAGGCACTTTTGAACATCACAGCGCTGATGATTTACCAAAAGATCTTGGAAGGCATTTTCTTCGAGTTCCCATGACGCATCTCTACATATAGGTAAAAAAAAAGAAAGAGGAAAAAAAAAAAAAAAAAAAAAAGGAAACCGCCATTAATAAGTCTGCGGACAAACCATACACGGGGCTCTCTAAAACACATCCTAAATAAAAACTGATAGGATCTTTAAAATTGATTTATGTCCAAATCAAAGTTGAACTTCGGTCATAGTTCAACTTAAAAAAAAGTTTCATGGAATTTTAAAATAATGTTAATCATAGGACAGATTATCAATACTAGATCAGTGGAGGTCCAAAACCAGGGACCCCAGAGATCAGCTGATCGAAGTGGCAGTGATGATCCAATAAGCACAACTTCCACTCCACAGGCCAAGTGACATCACATACATAGGTCACATGGCCGTTTTGCAACTCAGACACATCCTCTACTATGTACGGCACATAGTTCAAATGAGAAAGTAGCGAAGAGGTTGCAGTGCTCATTTGAACTCTGCAGTCTCTCCCGGGATATCGGAGTCCTGGTTCCGATCAATTGACCTGGTGTTATCTGGCACCGTTTTGTTTAATCTTGAAAAAAAAAAATACCCCCCCACGGAAGTACGTAAAATTAAAGCAATAAACCAAGAGAGGCACTGTCCCAAAAGTCTACACTCTATAATATGGATGTACTCCACTACGGCAGACTAAGAAATTCAGAAGCTCAGCCAATAAAGTCTATTGCAATGCATCCAAAAAAAAGAAAATGGTTGCACTCTCCGGTTTTCCCACATACAAGTCAGCAGTGTACTTCAGCTATGGGTCGTTTCACTTCTGAGCAGGAAATTAGCCACAGCTGAAGTACAGAACCGTCGTGTCTTTTATGTACTTTGATTATCTCCAGCACTCCCATTGAATTGAAGGGAGCGGTTCACACTGCACAATCACTGCTCCATTTAAGTCCCCCATTTTTCTGATCAGTAGGGACCCCCACTTATCTGCAAGTTATTCCCTGTCCTATAGAGTATAACTTGTTTTGTGGGAAAGTCGCTTTAATGAACACTAATTAGATACATGCATACGTATGCATGTGTATATATATATATATATATATATATATATATATATTATGAGGCAAACGCATACACAGCCTTTAAAGAGGACCTTTCACGTCCTCATGTATATGCGGTTTTACATATTTGCACAGTCAGCTTTCCCGGTATGTGCCCGGGGCTGGAGATATCGGTGGTCTTAATTTCATCGTTCACTGTCAGAAGGGCGTTCCTGACAGTCTAGCTGCGCTGTGAGGAACGCCCTCCCTGACAGTACTAGTCCATAGACTTGTACTGGGGGGGGCGTTCCTCACAGCTCAGCGTCATCACTGGACTGTAAGGAACGCCCCCTCTGACAGTATTCGGCTATGGACGAGGACAGAGAGAGGGGGTGTTCCTTACCGCCCAGTGATGACGCTGAGCTGTGAGGAATGCCCCCCCAGTACAGGGCTATGGACTAGTACTGTCAGGGAGGACGTTCCTCACAGAGCAGCTAGACTGTCAGGAACGCCCTTCTGACAGTGAACGGTGAAATTTAGACCCCCGATATCTCCATACCCGGGGGTACATAACGGGAAAGCCGACAGTGCACTGAATTCAGCCCGCTGTCAGCTTTCTAGCGATATGTAAAACCGCATATACATGAGGACGTGAAAGGTCCTCTTTAAAGGTGAAAAGCATACCTTTCTGGAATATGGATTCCCATGTGTAGCATCTCCTTCTGGAACATGTCTCTGTTGTTACATACTGTACATCGGAAGAAAAATAGTCCAGCACTTAGAGCATGACTCTGCAATAGAAAAAAAAATAAAAGGAAATTAAGACGGGATAGAGGAAGAGCGGTGAAGTAGGAGGTACACTACAATAAGAACATCACAAAATACCTGTAAGCAGTCTCTATGGTACCAGGATGTCTTGCAACAAGGTCCTCGCAGAACGTGGTAAGAAGGAACATGGTCAATGGTCTCCAGGCATATCATGCATGGAGAGGACTCTTTACTTTGTGTGGAGAGGAATTTTTGGACAGGTCGATGCTCCCAGCAGTAAGAGCTACAAGAGATTAAATAATTTATCTCTGTATTGAAAGAATAATAGACCACACTAATGGCATAGTCACTGCTACTTTAGATCCAGCAATCTAAGAAATTCTTTATGACATTTTTTGGATTAAACTAGATGAACCTATGCATTTTCAAACTGTAATGTATTGCTCCATTGAAGGTTTACTTTTACACCAGTAACCGTATATATTTATGGCAATTAACAGAAAAAAAAAAACCAGATCACCACTTTACTCAGGAACAATGGGGAATGAATGAGACATTTGATATGTTGTAAATGCCCAACAGGGATATAAACCGTAATCTAGCACTGTTGTAAATGTTTGCCATTGGGGGCAAACTGGGAGGTTCACATACATATTAAATAGTCAGCCGATACAGGGAAGGAGAAAAATCGAGATGAACACTACAGGGGTACAGCTGCATGACAAGTTCCATGTGCAGAGTAAGTATAAAGTTTTTGTATTTTTATTGTGGGCATGGACCACTTTATTACAGGGCGATTTGGGACACTAAGCCTCCGGTCCATTAGGGCCTGTGGATGGTTTAGTGTCCCAAATCACCCTGACAGATTCCCTTTAAGAAGGAAGAAATTACCTGAAGATGTCCATAAACTGAAAGATGCATTCTTTTTCTGATCCACAAGGGAAATGATAACCCCGTTTACAACGAGGAAACACACAGCCGATGGACGCTCCATATCCTTTACAAACAGAGCATTTCTGGGAATGGAAGGGAATGGGAGGTTACTCAGAGAGGGTCAGAAATGTTATTGATGACTTACTTGAAGCATACCTAAACATTTTTTTTCATTTCATGAATCAATGTGTGTTCAGCTATAAGCAGTAGGCAAAAGAAGTCTATGGATAGGAGTGAGGGGAAAAAAGAAGGAGAACCACTGGAAGTAGAGAGATTACAGACACGTGAATTATCATCCAGCTCTGTTAAAGAAATGACTCATTAGGTGCAGCAACTGGTCTCATTTATCTCTCTGCTCCATCTCCCTTCTCCTTCTTCCCCCATCCATAGAATTCACTGTAAAGTGATCTGTCTGTGCATGGACAGGATTACTGAATGCAGAAAGTGATAAGAGCAAAGACAAGAGGCAGATAGATAATCACTAAATTAACAGACACTTTCATTAAAGGGAATCTGTCACGTCAATCTGGTACACTAAACTACCCACGGGTCATTATAGACCTGGGATTTAGTGTCCTAGATCACACTGTTGTAATGCAATCCGCAGACGCATTAAAAATAAAAAACCTTTATATTTACCTAGAGAAGGGTCCGATCGACACTGTTTGGTGAGAACGGTCCGGCTTATTCATGAGGCACGCCTCCCGGCGCCTGCGCTGTTCTTCAGTGAAGCCAAAGATGGACACCCCGGCTTCACTGCGTATTTGCGGGACATGCGCACTGACGCTGAGGTGTACTCCTCTGGCTTCAATGAAGAACGGTGCAAGCTCGGGAAGTACAGCGGCAGGGTGAGTATAAAGCTTTTTTATTTTTAATACGGCCATGGATTTCTTTATAACAGGGTGATTTGGGACACTAAACCCCAGGTCCATATGGACGTGTGAGTGGTTTAGTGTCCCAAATTGCCCTGACAGATTCCCTTTAAGTGCATTACAAAGTTTGTTACCTTTAGGGTGGGTTCACACCTGCGCTTGCTGTCCGTCCGTTGCCAATCCAGTGAAAATCTCGGCGAACTGGATTGGCATCGGATACAGACCGGTCAGCGGCGCATTGGTTAAAAACCCATTCATTTGAATGGGTTTTTAAAGCAATACGCGGGTGTGCGCTTACACCCTCTGCGCTGCGAATCCTTTTTTTTTCGTCGGAAACAAAGTCGGACATGCAGGACTTTGTGTCCGACGAAAAAAAAAAGGATTCGCAGCGCAGAGGGTGTAAGCGCACACCCGCGCATTGCTTTAAAAACCCATTCAAATGAATGGGTTTTTAACCAATGCGCCGCTGACCGGTCTGTATCCGATGCCAATCCAGTTCGCCGAGATTTTCACTGGATTGGCAACGGACAGACAGCAAGCGCAGGTGTGAACCCACCCTTACCTGGATTAGTGATTTATGAAAAAAAAAAAGTTTTCCACCATGCTATAGATAACCTTGTCTTAGGTCATCAATATCACCCAGCACCCTCACAATCAGCTATTTGAAGAGGCTCTATAGTTCAGACAAGCACTGCAGCTCAGTCCCATTTAATAGACACACCCCTGCACTAATACAGAACACCAGTGATTGTCTCTCTGCGGTCTCAAATATCATGTCTTCGCTTTATCTGAAACTGAATTTCTCAAAGACTGAACTTCTACTGTTTCCACCATCTAACAGACATAGCTCTGATATCTCCATTTCAGGCCTTACTATAACTCCTAGGCAGTATGCCCGCTGCCTCAGGGTTATGTTTCACTCAGAACTTTCCTTCACCCCCCGCCCATATCATCTCCACCTCAAAAACATCTCCAGAATCCGCCCTTTCGTTACCACAGATACATTAAAGACCCTTATTGTCGCCCTGATTCACTCTCGACTTGACTACTGTAACTCCTTACTAATCGGTCTTCCCCTTACTAAACTCTCCCCTCTACAATCTATTCTGAATGCAGCGGCCAGGCTCATCTATCAATCTAGACACTACATCGATGCCTCCGGTCTGTGTCGGTCACTACATTGGCTGCCTATTCATTACAGAATACAATATAAACTTATCACCCTCATCCACCATGTTTTCCATAATGCTGCACCTCCCTACATTTCCTCCCTCATCTCTGTCTATCACCCAACCCGTGCTCTCCGTTCAGTCAATGACCTAAGAATAACATCCTCTATTATCAGAAACTCCCACACTTGTATACAAGACTTCTCCCGAGTTGCACCACTTCTCTGGAATGCTCTAACCTGGACAATCAGATTAACTCTCAACATCTACAGCTTCAAGCACAAACTAAAGACATATCTTTTCAGACAGGCCTATCACAACTCCTAATGTAAACCCTTCCGCTCCTACATTATCCCACAGGATATGATGCCGTATCGCATTTATATGTCCAGGCACCATCTGCACATTAAATGACACTGACTGATGACGGCTCATACAGCTTTATTTATGTGCAATGCAAGTAACCTCTATCACAAAAACAGCTGGACCATTGTATATGCAATGCTACCTCCGATGCTGCCCCTGCTACCTCTTGTGTCTCCCCCTCTACCGCATAGATTGTAAGCTCTTGCGAGCAGAGCCCTCAGTCCCATTGTGTGAATTGACTATTACTCTGTATTGTATCTTTTTGTCTGTACTTGAACCTTACAATTTGTAAAGTGCTGTAAAATATGTTGGCGCTATATAAAATAAAATGTATTATTAGACTGGTACTGAGCTGCAAACAGGCCATGTGATTCATGAACATTACAGTCCTGTGAAGCAGAAGTACCAGTAGCCCAAGCATCACAACCACTTCATATAGCTATCCCAATGGTCATAAATATCTAATTTCTGGAAAACCCCTTTAAGACAAGTCAGAAGTTGTGCTCATTGAGCTATGACCTTGAAGAGCCCCATAATTTATGATGATGATGTTAGTATGTGATTTGTGGGGGTTCGACAGCCGGACCCCACACAGATCAGCTGTTACAGCAGTGGGCAGGGAGCAAATGCAGCTGCTGCTAGTCAAGTAATAGCAGCGCTGCAGCCCGTCCACTGTACAGCAGTGATGCCAGGGAATTTCAGCACCTCTCCCATTACCTGACTAGAAGCAGACGAACACGGTTCTAGTAGACTGCTGTAATTTCTGGCATCTGGAGGCTGCTGGAACAAATAACCTGTGCGGGGCCCAAGTGTCGGATCATATAGATAGGTCGTCAGTATGAAAAATCATTTTCTGGCTGGACAACCCTTTCAATACACAAAGTCTAAGGAGTTCATCAGAGCAACACACACTTGGTGCTTACCAATTTCCTGGCCCTGTTTAATTCCTTCTTAATGTCACTGACAAGGAATCCATATATACCTTCATCTTCATTGCCTCTTTGCCAGATGCCACTGGAAAGCAGCTAGGAGAGAAATTGTTCACATTAAATTCTTATCTGAACAGCACACTACATTATTTGCATGGGTATCTTTACTGTTCCCCTATTGCTTTAGGGCTCACATATTTCATCGAGAAACATTTGGATATGCCATAAATGTCTAATGGCGGAGACCTCTATCCACCTGTAGTACATCCGTTCAGCAGAATTATATACACATGTGCTGCAGGCTCAGCAGTTTCTACAATGGAGAGAGCCATGGCCAGATCTCCACCTTTTGCTTCCCAACAGATTACAATTGCTTGCTAGAAGACACCTTGTCAAGCTTATTTTCGAGGGTGCCTCTTATCCAGTAGGCAGTGAAGAAAGCAATGACCCCCTCCACCCTTTAAACACCATCACTTTCTGTGTACTCACCAAACAGTAATAATGTAAAGTCAAGTTGTGTTCTGCGTAGGTTTTTTTCTCCCCATATTTCTCAATGCAGTCATCTGTACGTCCACACAGCATGCAGCCTGTTAAGATTATACGAGACTGGTTTTATTGTGTGAACATGTGTATACCAGAATGTATTCTACATTTACATTAGAAAGGCCTCAGAGAAGAAATCTGACTGAAAATTCTACAACCAAGCTGGTAACCACTAAGGGTAAGTTCAGGGGTAGCAGATTTGGCCGTAAATTCCACGCCTTATTCCCACCACAATTTAAAGTAGTTTTGATATGGGTGGGATTTTAACTACTCCGTTCATAGGTAGTGGAAAAATTCTGCATGGCATTATGAGCATACTGTGGATTTTGCAATCTGGAGCATGGCCACTCTGCCTACCATATACAGAGATACGTAGGTGACAACTGATTCCAGGTCAGTCAATGAATTAACATTACTCACGCAAACTGGCTGTAGCCGAAGAGCTGGTGGTGCTCATATTGACACCGTCGCCTTTGTGATACCTGCAAATAAACACAACATATATTTAGACACTTTCTGTGTTGTATATTGGGGTAGCCGTATAAGTGGTTTACTGGCCATAGTTCAATCCCATCACATCAATAATTCACGTCATGTGGCCTCCAGTCTGAAAAGCAGGTTTGTAGGTACAAAAGAGAAAAACTGTAATGGACAATTTCATTTTAACAGGTTCATAAGTTGCTCATGGAGTATCCCACTCCCCCTCGAGACCCTCTGTGATCAACTATGTGGGGAAACTAGACAGCAAATGACCAAATTTAAATAAAGACTTC
This sequence comes from Leptodactylus fallax, assembly GCA_947044405.1. Lineage (NCBI taxonomy): Eukaryota > Metazoa > Chordata > Amphibia > Anura > Leptodactylidae > Leptodactylus > Leptodactylus fallax. Next base: position 3,587,899 of record CAMRHE010000130.1, on the reverse strand, counting down.
AGTGAAAAGTTTTTTCTATCCGTGCACTCCTCATTTGATAGCCTATCACACTCTGTACTTTTCTGTATATCGCACTCACTTTCCTGTACCATCTTGGTTTTTATATATCTAGAGTCAACACCTCTGACTATCTTGAGAGCAGTATAAATTATCCTTCACTTTATATTCCCCTCAATACTCTTAAAGATCTAAGTACACAGCCCCCTGCATTGTCATCACCTTAAGGCTAAGTTCACATCTGCACCAGAATTATAGTCAATGGGGTCCGCCAGTCTCCGTGTTTAACCCCTGCGCAAGCGGATTGGCTCTCCAGGCACTAGTGTGAACCTAGCATCATTATAACTGTATGACAGAGACTGTCTAGTTCTCAGCACTAGCTGTGATAAGAGTTTGTGCCCAGTGTGGACAGCCTCGTGGTACACGCCGGAACATAAAGACATGCATATTGTCAGTGGGCCATGCTGTCGGATCCTTGCAGATCTAATATTGATGACCTATGCTAAGGATAGGCTTTCAATATTAGAAAGTGGATAACCCTTTTAACCACTTCAGTAGCGGGGCAATTTCTGGTTCAGGACCAGACACATTTTTGTTTTTTTTTGTATGTGCGGTTTTCAGGGCTATAACATTTTTATCATTTGGGTTATTCAACTAATTTCTGCATCTTTTTCTCAGTGACACATAGGGATTTATTTTCATGTTTTTAAATTTTTTTTATATCCGGAAAATATAAACAAAAGCAGGAGGAAAAACGTGTCTGTATTTCACATTTCATTACTTATTTATTTTTTTATTTAATAGCACAAAGTGCTACTAAAAAACTTTTCCTCTCCGTTACGGTAATTTTTATTTTGTATTGTGTCGTTGGGAGCGGGGCTAGAACCTGTAAATAAGGGCATGTTATTGGTGCATTATTTTATTTAATTCTTTTTGTTTGTTTGTTTTATTTTTCTATTCATTTTATTTATTTATTTTTTTACATTGTGCCCCCATAAGGTCATAATAGACCTTCGGGGACATCTGATCACTTTTTTTTTGGGGGGGGGGAGGCTGATTTCTCCTGTAACTGGGTCTGGTACATTTAGCCCCAGTTGCAGGAGGAATACAGCCTCCTGCCCATTACTATAGAGCTGATCTGGGTCCTCTAGGACACAGCAGCTCTAACAGACTCTGACCCCTGGCAGATCACATGACTGCCGGGTCAGAGGGGAATTGAGGGCACTGTCAGCTTTCCATCGGTATATAATACCGCACATCTATGAGGATGTGAAAGGTCCTCTTTAACAGAAGGGAGAAGTAAAAGTGCTTCCTTTTAAAATCACTCTTGGCTTTGGCTCAAAAAGCAAAGTCTGCACATGTGACCTCACCCTTAAGCAACCTTCTAGAATGTACTTATATTCCACATCATTTTCTTTCATCCTGTGGTTAGGCGATTAGTATCCATTACCACTGGGTCTCCGAAAATGCCTTTAGGATGTCTGCTTGCTGTCAGTGAATAAAAATACTGTGGGAATTTATGAAGTCCCCAATGGTTGTAACTCCATTTTCCACACTGCAACGAGGAACGGAGGGATTCCTAGCCCCAGGGAACCCCTCCAGGAACCTAGATCGCCGCCAGACCTCCCAGAACGCAGGCTTACACTGGAGGAACAGGTAGGGCACACAGCTAAGCCCAGGATCCCTCTCCCTGGCTTTGGCTAGGAGGGTTGTACAGGGACACTGGCAAGGAGACTTCCATCCGAAGAGACAGGAAACAACTGGAGTGAAGGTGGAGGAGGGACCTTTTAAAGACTTGACTTTCAGTTGTTTCCTGTCCCTGGGGGCATAGAAATCTTCCTACTGGTGAGGTTGTGGGGGAAAATTGTCACAATCTTACTCCAGTGTGTGCAAAGAGCAAAATTCATCAAACACACCAACACAGCCTCCAGCAAAACTGACTATAAAATTCCCTCATGATGAATCTATCAAGTTATCTTTTTCATCTAGAAGCTGAGATAATTCTCTGAACAAACAGCTTGAATTTCCACCAATAATGTGTCTATATCTCATATCATAGCTATAGTTTACATTTCTCATCATTATCAAGACATCAGTTTGCTGTCAGTCTTGTGTATGCAGGTACAGTCCTACTCACAGCTGAGACACAGATACAGTCTAGACAATGCTCTGGGCTAAACAGCTAGACCTCCAGACGGATACATTGTAGCAAAACATTAAAGATTAGCAGCTGCTGTTAATGTATTCAGCTCATAGAGCATTGCCTAGACAGGGTACAATTGTATCCACTTCTGAGCTGAGCGCAGGACTGGCTGTGTATAGGTATGCAGCCTCTGCATGTAGACAAGAGTGGGATGCTGAAGAGTTCTTTCAGGATCCTACATATGGTATACAGTATGCTATATGGAATAGTAAAGCAGACTGCTCCATTTCATACAGCTGCATCTAGTAAAAACGTATGTCATGATAAAACCCAAAGTAATATGACACCTGCAGGTTTAAAGCCCACAGCACAAGTCACTTTGCACTTCAGGTTTTTTTTTTTTTAAGCAGCGAACAAGGGATTAGACATCCTGAACAACCCCTTTAAATCTAACCCACTATGTTGCAAACGAAAATCGCCACAGGTTTGCTACCTGGTGAATTCACAGCTGCTAAACATGGGGATCATGCTGTGTGCCCTTCCAGCCTAAATAAGTTTTTACATAGATAAGGCTAAATGTGGACGACCATACACTTGAACAAATGACCCCCAGACAGGAACAAGACATACTCTGAGTTTTGTGGTTCAGGCTCACAACCCCAACACAGACCTGTGAAAATCATGGTCACGTGCATGAGAACAAGCATATTGACCCATTCCCATATGAGGTCAATATTGAAGTACTAGCTGTAAAAGGATTAGAGATATCACTAGTTAAAAACACAGTCGGGAATTTGAACTTAAAATGTAGCAGTTCACACTGGATATAAAAACAAATTCCCGACTGTGTTTTTAACTAGTAATATCTCTAATTATTTTACAGCTAGTACTTTAATCTTGACAGCTTTCTTATGATACCAGAACCATTTTTCTAGCTGTTATAAAACCGGCCATTTGAAAGGACCGTCCCCCCTTTTGGCTCTACATATTGCATTGAGTACATGTGTACAGAGTCTCCCTGAGAATGCTTAGGTACAGCATTACTAGTGGTAACGTTACAGCCTGCTTTCTATTAAAAGGAAGTTAGATCGGTTAATAAAGTATATTACAGAAATGTTCACACCCTGACAATAGAAAAAAATAAAAGAGTAGATACAATGGGAGTTAAGGTGTACATTCACTGCCATGACACAGAGGTGCTACTTGTTAGTATGTCTTTACTCCCCTGCCGTACATACATGTGACCATTACAACCAATCCCTGACCTCGGTGGTGACACATGCCAGCACAAACCTGCAGAGGCCAGTCATTGGCTGCAGCAATCATATGAATATACGTGACAATATCAGTACAGCATAAGACACCAGCAGCGACCACTGGACCAAGGTGATGGAGGGGCAGGGAATTTAACAGTTGAGGATTTTTTCCCATCTGCTGTTAGACAATTTCTGGACAACCCCTTTAAATGGCCAGCTCAGACACCTGATGTCACAGCTGTATTTCACTACTTTCACGTCCCAGAGCCAAAACACACACTAAGAAAACATGGTCCAACAATACACCAGGGAAGACGTGTAATCGGTGGCAACTACAACTCCCAGCATGCAATGACACACTGGGAGTTGTAGTCATACAGCACCTGGAGAATACACCTAAACTGCTAAAACACACGTCCCCCTGGTGGAGCCTGTGTACACTGACTGTAAAGTACTGCCAGTGCTAGGTACATACCGGGAGCGGCGCTCTCCAGACCAGGACCCCGAGCTCCTCAGCTTTCTGTCCCTCTCCCCTTCTGTGTTCAAACTGCCTGGAAAATTCAAACCCTAACATCCGGCTCCATTCCGGAAACCCCGCTCTACTGGAGGCAGGAGTGTAGGGCGGAGCTTGCGTGTCAATTCTGGACTAAGAGGAAGGGCTTGCGTGTCATGCCTCGCTCCCACTGGACCGGCTTATTGTGAGGTGGGGGGGGGGTGTCTGTAGGAATGACGTGAGAGCGTAGTGAGGTTTCTGCTCTATTGCGCATGCCCATTGTATCACGGAAGCTTTGCCCAGTCAATCCTAGTGCTCGTTGTGCCTATCCGAGACACTAGATGGCGCTGTAATACCTGACAGTTTTGTACTAGAAAGTTCAAACTGGTGTACAGGACTTGTGCGGTTGTTTGTAGACGATTATTCCCTGTTATCAGCCAATTCAGACCTTAGAGACGCTGACTACTGTCAAATAAGTACGGACTATAGACTATGTATAGACTATTTAACCCCTACCGACTAGCTAAACGCTGCAGCAGCTTAAATCAATGGGTGACTATATAAGGTATGGTTGCTCTAGATCCTCCAGATTAAGAACATATTCACACATTGCGATCAGATGCCCCCCTCCCCCCTGATTATCACAAAATTGTAGCAAAAAAGAACAGAAATTGACCACAACATGGCCAAGTTTTACAGACAAAATGTTGAATAAATATTTATCACCCATAAACTCAATAAGCACTGTATACACAGCTATAGGAGCCGCCATGATGCGACTCCCCTCTGACCCGGCGGACCAGAGACTGTGACCCAGACCAGCTCTGCAGTTATGGGCAGGAGGCTGCATTCCTCCTATAACTGAGTCTAATGTATTAGCTCCAACAGGAGAAAACAGTCAAAAGAAAAAAGTACTGTTAAGATGAACCCAACCCCCCCTGCCAAGATCTATTATGACCTTATGGGGGGCAGAATGTAAAAAAAAAATAAAAAGGCAAATTTAAAAAAAAAAAGGAAAATAATTAAAAAAAAAGTTAAAAACATACCCACATCACAGGTTCTAGCACCGCTCTTCGCCAACACAACACTACATAATAATTACCGTAACGGAGAAGGAAAACTATTTTAGGCTAAGGCCCCAAGTAGCGAGCCACCAAAAAGCACTACGGGAAAAACTGTATCATGGTTTTTCCCGCAGCACTTTTCACAGAAAGTCCACAGAGTTTTCCTCTATGAACTTTCTGCTTCTATTATACCTATATGGAAAACTCCAGCATTTCCGTAGGTATAACTGACATGCTTCGATTTACAAAAACGCAAGCGTTTTTGAAATTGCATCATTTCCACTGCAGATTTTTTTCTGCAGTGTGTGGATGGGATTAGCCAATAGGTACTGTTAAACACTCAGCAAATCCCATCCCCACTTTGCGGTAAAATACGTGCAACGGACGCACTGCAATTTCCAAAACGTTATGGTTTTGGAAATTGCAGCATGTCAATTATACCTATGCAAACACTGGCGGTTTTCCTATAGGTATAATTGAAGCAGAAAGTCCGTAGAGGAAAACTCTGCGAATTTGTTTTGCAAAGTGCTGCAGGAAGAAGCACAATGGGTTGCCGCCGCGGTTTTTCCCGCAGCACTTTTTTGCTGTGGGACTCTATGTGGGGCCTTAGCCTTAAAGGGATTATGTGAGGATAGAAATTTTACAGTGCTTTCACTGCACGGTATAAACTTTCCTACTATATAGAAGATGGTTCCCCTATAAGTGGCTTTGTAGAGCACAGCAGGGGGCTGGGACTCTCATTTCTTTGCCTCCTCTGCTGATGTTCTGACTCATGGTCACATGACTAACTCTGCTCTACGCTATCCACCTGGAGCCAGAGTACAACGGGGCCACTGACGTTACAGAGAGCCAATGCGGCAGCAATGGAGGCTGCGCTTTGCAGACAAACATTGGGGCGCCAGTGACCGTCTTCTATATGGGAAGCAAGTTTATAGAGTGCAGTGAATTTGCTGTAAAAGTTTTCTATCTCCTTATAACCACAGTAAAGTTTTTGGTGGGAACAGGAATAACCTTCACCTAAGTGAAAACTTCTGCTTTTTTGCTCGGTGATACAGTTTAATAACGAAAAGATGCAAATGATTTCCGTCTTAAGTCAAGATGTTGTATGAGGAAGTGGTAGGAACTGACAGCAGAATAAGTGATTTCATGCTACTCATCTGAGCATCAGTTGTTGAGTCTTCCTCTCGAATGAAAGCTTGCAGCTATGTGAACTGTTGCAGCTCCTATGAAAAAACGCTTCATACCTTCCTGTTAGGTAATTTAACATTTTAACACCACTAGCTCCCCTTATTTTTAGGGTATTGTTTCCCTTTAAAGTAATACACTTCCTCCTGAGACTATTTCGCTCACGCTGAGTTTGGTAAATCAAGTAATACAAGTATCAGCTTGAAGTTTTTTTTGCTGACTTGACACGTTCATCTTGCTAAAAAAACAGCATGAGATGTTCATTAATGCATTGCAATGCATTCAGTCCAACATTGTCCTATTACCATTATTCCATAGACCTGGAATTAATTATTTCCTAATTAGCTCACATACGGGGCCAAGGGCAAAAATATGCACATGTGGTAATTGGTACTGTGAGATGGGGCATGTCTGTTTGAGCAGAAACCGTCCTCACTTCTCTCCAAACAGATGGCTTCCTTCTAATATTGCGTTTGTCTCCCGCTAAGTGAAAATAGCAAACGAAACAAACAAAATCATTCTGTAACCTGCAGTAGGAGGATACAGAAATAACATCCCACCATTTACCGCAGTTTGCTGATTCAACTTTTTCCTCCAGCTGATACTGATACACTGACAACATATTAGCACATTCTGGTGTTCCAGGTGGAGAAGTAACTTCACCCAGAATACACTCCAAAAGGACACCTAAATTTAACTTGGGGGAAACTCCTGCACCACAAAGTAGATTTTGATATCTTAGACCTTGGGTCATCAGCCAGTCATTCATGATCAAAAGGTCAATCGGAGACAGATGTTGAGTAAGTCACAGGAGCAGAATAAAGTTTATTTTGTGGTGCGACCCAATAGTGTCCAGCTTACCTTCTGATGCTGGAGGAAAGAAGTTTAGGAACGGGGGTTAGCCTGCCTCCCAACCTTTGTGCTGTATGTCCTACATCTACAGTAGGACCTCTTACTTCAGTACCATGCTTTGTACTGATGAGGGGCAATAATCTCAAAACACCTGTCTTCCTTTTGGAGGAGATATTCTGGCTTGTCTTCAATCCCAGACAATGTCACTAGGTTTCTTGAAAGCCAGACGTAGATTTCTAGGGAGCTGTCTTCCAAAAGGTCGTTCTAGAGCAAACTTTCCTTTTTCCATCAAGTAGAAATTATTTGCACATTTTTTTTTCTAGAATACTTAGCAGAGTATTATGGTCTATAAGATTCTTCACACCGAAAGGTGGCCTGCAAAGGCAGTCTCCTTAAGGAGGACCTATCACGTCCTCATTTATATGCGGTTTTATATACCGCTAGAAAGCCAACAGCATGCTGAATTCAGCGCACTGTCTGTTTTCCCGTTCTGTGCCCCAGGGCTGGAGCTATCGGTGGTCTTAGTTCCACTGTTCACTGTCAGAAGGGCGTTCCTGACAGTCTAGCTAAGCTGTGAGGAATGCCCCTCTGACTGTACTCGTCCATAGCCCTGTACTGTCAGAGGGGGCGTTCCTTAGAGCCCAGTGATGACGCTGAGCTGTGAGGAACGCCCCCCCCCCCAGTAGAACGCCCAGCTATACTGTCAGGAACGCCCTTCTGACAGTGGAACTAAGACCACAAATAGCTCCATCCCCGGGAAAGCGGCTTTCTAGCGGTATGTAAAACCGCATATACATGAGGATGTGAAAGGTCCTCTTTAAGGAGACTTAGTACCCCTTCTGACCAATGTCAACTTGACAAGTCATCCTGAACATGCCTCCTCTTCTCCTTCATCTTCTTCTACATGGATCACCCATTCTTCCTTATGTGCTCTACTCTCCAAACAATCCAATGCCACAATACAAAGCTCTGTGTATGTAGACTTTAGTCTGTAGACATTGTTTTTACTATAGAAGTTCCTGATCACTTGTGCCGCACACAAAAATTGAGACATCATGAATTTATAAACATTTGCAGATACATTTTCTTCTCTTCACTGTATTTCCATTGGATTTGTTCAGTGGATGAGATTTGTCTGTAATATTGTCACTTGCCAGTGCACATGGGGAACACTCAGGACTCTACTAGCAAGCCACAAGACTCAGGAGTCACTGGTTACCGACCATTGCTTTAGAATAACATCTAGACACTGTGTTTAAAAAAAAAAACATGAAAAATGTCTAAAATGACTTCTATCTGAGGACTGCACATAATAGTGGAGGATGCTGAGCTTGGGGATTTCGGGGGGACTGGCATACCACACATATAGCAAATGAGCACAGAATCAACTAAATGTAAAGTGAGGTTGCTGGCTACAATACACTCACAACCAGCATCTCATTACACTGAATTGGGTACTGGCAGAGACAGCAGTGGACCCTATGCAGGAACATTTTGTAGGCCCCTTGCTTGACAGCATAATTGCAAAGCAAAGTACATTGAAGAGTTAAACCCGCTCCCCAGTGGAACGTCCAGCTAACGTCCATGACTCCAATGAGTCTGTAATATAATCTATGACTCAGAAAGTATTTACATTGTTATTGTGACTAACATGTTGCTCATACATCCTCTCTTCACTCCAAGAAATGAATGGATTAGCAGTGCAGCAGTGCAGGCTCCTTGCACAAATTAGAGGGTATCTATTACATTAAGAAAGTTACATATCATTGTAACACGTCAGAACTTTCACAGGCACTGGCATTAGCATGGGCATCTGTGTAGTCTTCTTTGCAGTCTTTTTCATTCTCTGCGATCTGTGTAAGATCTGTGTGTGCTGTTTGCAGCCTGCATTGGCAATCTGGGATCATCGTGCGGGCAAGGGCATAGCTATAGGGGGTGCAGAGGTAGTAATTGTTATACCAAGACTGAGGGCCCAGCAGACTCTATGCAACATAAGAAGACACCAGTATTATAGATAGCACGTGGTAAGAGGTGGGCCCCATTACAGATTTGCATTGGGGCCTGGAGCTTCAAGTTGTATGCTTCCCCTCCCTCACTTTGAATGTGTCCTCCTCTTGTTATTTGGCTTCTTTTTCATAAAGAAATTTTTCGTTAGACAATTGCTTCAGTACAACGGTGCAAACACCCTTTATGAATGGCTTTTGTAAAGGTGGCCATACATATGAGATGAATGTTGGCTGAAAAAGCTGATTTTGGTAGGAGTAGCTAACCATCTAAAGGGTATAGCCAACCTTCCCTCTACCATATTGAGGGATTTCAACATGGCTGATCCTTTTGTTCTCAAGGCAGATGAGCCACCACGGGAGGTGTCTGTGTAAGAGACAGCCAATGTTGTCTTAAGCTTCATTTGTCTGTATAAACTGTTAATGTTGAATGTATTTCTGTGATTCTGTTCCTTTAAGACAGCAGCCACTGTAATTGTGACATGATGCTGGAGTGAGACCCCCCCCTTTTATGTCAGCCTGCCTGTTCTGCAGAAGGTGTGCAGGAGCAGAGTGACGAGACAGAGAGCAGCAGCCATCTTGGCAAGTGTTGTATTGAACTGGTGTGGAGATTTTCTGTACAGCTAAGCTGTATCTTGGTCCAGAGACAAACAGAGTGTAAACAACAGGACTAGTGGTCCACGTGAAAGGACTGTGCTCAGTGGCTGATCAGTGAGACTGACATTATGACTGTGTATATGGTACCACAGATAGAGACTCGCGTGCTGTTGATGTACTGGACGGCACCTGCTAAATCCCGGCTTACATCCCAGCTCAGTGTATGGATTCGGCAGGACTGTCAGTGTGCTGAGTGGATCTGCTGTTGGATTACATTGCATTCAGTTGGTTTCCCTGTCTGTTAAAGAGGACTTCATTTCTCCCAAGATCCTGATAACCGTGGGGGGCGCTTCACTATAAAAGGACGACTTTGGGCCCCACCGCGCGCTTCTACGGACTGTGCGGTCCACCTGGCCACTGGGGAGGGGTGCACCCAAATGTGAAGTCAGGGTCAGTTAGGGTAGTTTTGAGTATATTGTTCATTCAGTGTCCATACTGCAGGTGGACAGAGTAAAGTAGAAACCATTGCAGATTTGCCTTGATTGTTCATGCTATATTGTATATTTTGCTTGTCTTTAGCCCTGTCATTTTACCTTTAACTAGCCTTTATTAACTTATAGTAAATATATATTTTTTTCTTGAACTACCGCGTGTGCGTTCATTTCTGGTTGCGGGTCCAAACCACCTGCCTTGCTCTCGGTTCACAAATTGGCGTAGTCGGCAGGATCCGCTTACCAGAATGGACGGTGCGCACCCTTGGGAGATGGTGCTGGAGGAGATCAGCAGGGGCTATAATGAGTCAGTTAGCTAAATTTGATGGCAATAATATGTCAGTGAGTATGTGGGTGGAACAGATACGAATGATACAGCGTGTCCAGACCGCACCAGGTACTGTAGGCTAGCATTTGACATTAAAGGGGTGCTAGACCACGGTGTACTGAGGCCATTTGAACAAAGGCAGACATTTGAGCAAGTAGTCCAGATTCTAGAAACCATCTATGGAGAAACTGCATTGCTGGGGTCTCTGCAGGCTCGGTTCTTCCAGAGGGTACAACAGGAGAATGAAAGCCTTCCCCAATATGCAAATGCCCTACAAGAACTGCTCCGAGATATTCAAAGGAAGGAAAGAGGGGGCTCGCCAGCCTTCTGTAACCCTGATCGGACTCTCCGTGACCAGTTTGTCTGGGGATACGTGACGGCAGTTTAACTGTGACTATGCAGGATTTTATACGACGAGGACTGATGCTAAATTCCATGATGTACAGGTAGAGGCCATCTCCCGTGCCAATAGTATGGTCCCGGGCCGCAGCCGCAGTTGGAGTTACTTTGTCACGGGGGCTAGTTCTGGCTCAGAGACAGTAGAAAGAGGACGGTTAAAGAAATTCTCACAGTAATGCAGAAACTGCAAGAACAAATGGAACACTTGCACACTCGTTGTGATGAGCAGTCTATGAAATTGCAGACTTCCAGAAGACTGGAGATGAAAGGGTGAGCCATCCACACCCAGCAGTCAGATCACCCACCACCCCGCTGGGGGTGGGTGGACCTACCGGGGGTCCAAATCAGTTATGCAGTGCTCAGGAGAAATCGAAGGGGCTTACCGAGGGGCCCAAACAGATGGCCAGAACGACGGGGGTACGCTGCTGGGGTGTGGACGGTGGGCCACGTTGCTGCTGTGTCCAGGCGCGACAAACTTATGGGACCCCGTTAACTGAGTCCCCTGCTGCTGTGGGCGTGTGTGGGGAGACTGACAAGGAGACTATGTGGGGAGAATGCCCTGATGATGACCTGTCGCTGCAAGTCCTGTCATCAGGTGGAAATGGAGGGTATTCCGGTTACCGGGATGATTGACACGGGTTCCCGTAACGACCTTGGTAGAGACTGTTATGAACGGTACTTCCGGCAACATGTGAAATATGATCCCCATACATTCGTCAGTGGTCGCAGCTAACCAGTTACCAGTTCCGGTCGTGGGGTGGCCTGGTGTGTCCGGGTTGTGGCCAGATCTGGGTGGGGCATTGTGGTGGTACAGGAGTCACATGAAGTAGGTCCCTGTCATTTTGGGGATGAATGTGTTGATTAGATCAGATCCTCTTTGAGGGTCACGGTTTTGGAGACCACCACCCATCGGCCTACTCAGCTTTCCAGCGTGTCCGGCATGTGGCTTACAGGTTCGGTGCGCAGCGTCCTCTGGCTCGTTTCGTTCCTTTGCATACGTTACACTGCCACCCAGTCGGGAGACATGTGTCCATGCCCGTGGCCCTGTCGGAACTGGGGCATAGCTGTGTTGGTAGACCACTGCAGGCAGCCGGGAGGTGTTGATCCGCTAGTGGCCCTTCCTTGGCATAGTTCGCTGGAAGAGTACCACTTCGATGTGTAAACACTCAGGACCAGGTGTGGACCTGACCCCGGGAGGCTGCTGGCTAACATCTTGTGACTCCGGGGAAGTGGAAGTAACTCCAATGCAGCTGAAGCCGACTGAGGGATGAGTGGACCGTAACTGTGTCCATGGGAGAAGATGAGGAACCCACCTCTGATGGAATGGCCGTGCAATTCGAGACAGATGAGATGGATGCAAGTTCATGTTCTCTGGAATGTGTGCAGAGGTAGATGACTGTTGTGGGAGACCGAGCCGCCTTTTCACGGTATGCTGAAGATTTTGGATGTACCACAGGGATCTACCATGAGATTCCCACAGGAGACACCCCTCCAATTAGAGAGCGCTACCGACAAATTCCTCCACAGTTGTATCAGGAAGTAAAAGAACTGTTAGCTAAGATGCTACAGGGTGGGATCATCCAAGAAAGCCAGAGTCCCTGGGCGCTCCTGTGGTGTTAGTAAGAAAAAAGATGGGTCCATCCGATTTTGCGTAGACTATCGGAGTTAAACGCTTGCACCGTACGAGTTCCTACCCCTTGCCACGGATTGGGAGTCCCTCTCAGCGCTGGGGGGCCCGGTACTTCTCCTCACTAGATCTGGCTAGTGGGTATTGGCGGTGCCGATGGCCACAAAGACAAGGAGAAGACGGCATTCATCTTGCCCATGGGACTATACGAATTTAACCGGATGCCCTTCGGGTTGACAAATGCCCCGGAACGTTTCAGCGGTTGATGGAGAAATGTCTCGGTGACTTCAACTTTGAGTTCACTCTCATCTACTTGGATGACATTATAGTGTATTCTGCGACCTTTGAAGACCATCTCCACCAGTTGGGGCAGTATTTCGTTGCGGGAACATGGGCTCATTGAACCCAGTAAATGTCGGTTGTTCCAATCTGATTGTTACTTGGGTCACCCGTATCAGGAGAGGGGTGAGACCATCAGAGACAAGATGCGCTGTTCAGATTGGCCGATACCGACTCCCTCGAGAAGTGGGGCGTTTCTTGGGTGCCTTCTATCGCGGTTTATTAAGGATTTCCCGGTAGCAGCCCACTTTGCTCTCCTACGGGCCATCCGGTGGTCCAAGAACCGTCCGTGAGTGGGGACCTGAACAGGAACAGCCTTCCAGGCATTGAAGGATGCACTGACACAGCCCCAATCTTGGCATTGCTTTCCCTTGCCGTTCCGCTTTACGGATGCCCTGTTGGTCTTGGGCGTGCTTTCCCGCTTCGATCCGAGGTCTGCGTCCGCCGTCTTTGAGAGATTCTGAGAACCCCAGAATTATAGTTCATTTATTGGGCTGTTGCCTGGTTGGGCCTGCCGGAATTCTCTGATATTTGCCGGTGCTGGTTTTGTACTGACTGACAACACCCACTGCTCCCTGGAAAATGCCAGCTCGGGCGTTGCGGGTGGTGCCCAATGACTAAGTTCTTCCGCATTGTTCGTCCAGACAGAGACCAGTGCTGCGGGCTTTCTGGGTACCGCCCGCCCCCACAGTAGACGTGGATCTGGTTGGAGCTGTGGGGTGCCCGACTTCAGCGATTTTCCGGCCTTGCCGCCACTAATCGTTTGGATGGGGGGCTATGGCTCCTTTCTTTGGTCCCTCCGACGGAATGGGCACGATACAACGACCCATGGGGGCTGGCCGTGATCAGTGTGTTGAGAAAGGCCAGAAGCCCTGTAGAGAGGAAGAGCGCTGCTGTGGATATTATCTGTTTTGGTCGTGGGAAGTTGGAGATGAAATGGGTGCTTGCCAGGTCTTTTCCTTCTGAGATCGCTTCGTCCTTGTGGTGCCTGTGCTGCTCGCTCCTTGGCGTTGGGCTCTAATAGAATGGACATTTTGGTCATGAGAAGACCTTTCGTTGGTTCGCGCTGATTTACTGCCCTGGTCTTCGTCAATGGTCGGGTTGCCGCAGCTGTCGCTTGTGAGATCCATGGCATAGAACAGAGGCTCCCCTGCAAACCATCGTGACCCAGGAACCTTTAGAAATCGTCATGATAGACTATCTAATGGTGGGCCCATCCAATGCGGACACCAGTATTGCCTCGTATGGTGGATCCTTCCCAATTTGCGGTGGTACCGCCACCAAGGACCAGCGCTGGTCAGCGCTCGTGCTCTGTGCCAAGATTTCATTCGGTATTGGGTGCCCCCAACGCATCCCTCCGACCAGGGCGCCTGCTTTGGGGACACGTAATGAAAGAGTTCAACGTATCTACGGGATAAAGGTCGCCCGACTCCATCCCCCTCGGGAAATGGGGCCTGTAGATTCACAGACTCTGCTCTGCTGCGGACTCTGGGGAAGACAGAGTTCGTGGCCTCGTTCTTGTCTATGGTGTGGCCTATACTCGTCCATTCTCCGGGGTACTCTCCTTATCACTTCTCTTTGGGCGGTCTGGGCGTTGAGAATTACGTTGATGTGTGGTGGGTTCCCTCCGGGATCCACCTCTTGGGTGCGGGCCCGCGGCTCTCCATCGTGTCGGCGCGCCTCGCCCCCATCCTGATGCCCCGTGCGCCCATTCCCGCCCTGGTGCTTTCGTTCCCCCGGGATTGGAAAGCAGTGGGGGCTTTGCCGTTCGTGTTGTTGGCCCGTTGCGATGGGCCGTGTCCGGTCCAGAAGGGAACTGATTGTGTTCGTACTTCCCGATATGTTGCGCCTGTGTCTTCTGGGAACAAATCCGTGGGCCTGCCTGTGTGGCTCCCCGTCAGAGATGGGGTGCGGTGGGCCTCCGCGGGAGGATGTTGTTGGCCGTCCCTGCTCCTGGGGTGTTCCCCTGTGACTACTGTATCTCCGGCCTGTGCCCCCTCTGTGCGGTCCGCTGGTCCTTCTCGCCCATAGCTGCGCCCCCATATATCCCCGGTCCTCGCGGCCACTAGCCATGCTGGTATTCCCCCTGTTCGGTTGCGCGTGGTTTGTTTGGCCTGCCTCATCGGTTCTCCCCCTGTGCATAAAGTCAACCCTCTGGATATACAGTCATGGCGGGACTGCCATCTTAGTGGGGGGATATGTGAGCGCCATGTTGTCTTGCTTCATTTGTCTGTTAAACTGTTTGTTGTGTATTTCTGTGATTCTGTTCCTTTAAGACAGCGCCACTGTAATTGTGACATGTGCTGGGTGGCCCCCCCCCCTTTTAGTCGCCTGCCTGTTCGCGCGGTGTGGCGAGAAGCGGGTGCGGCAGGGCGCGCCATCTTGGCAGTGTTGTTTGACTGGTGTGGGTTTTCTGTCGCTGCTTATCTTGGTCCAGAGACAAACAGAGTGTAAGAGACAACAGGACTGTGAGTCCACGTGAAAGGAACTGTGCTCGTGGCTGATCGTGAGACTGACATTTGACTGTGTTATGGATACCACAGATAGAGACTCGCTGCTGTTGTGTCTGGCGGCCCTGCTTCCCGGCTTCCCCAGCTCGTGTTGGATTCGGCGGACTGTCGTGTGCTGGTGGAATCTGCTGTTGGATTACATTGCATTCGTTGGTTTCCCTGTCTGTTAAGGGACTTCATTTCTCCCAAGATCCTGATACCGTGGGAGGGCGCTTCACTATAAAGAAGGAACGCTTTGGGCCCCCCGCGCGCTTCTCGGCTGTGCGGTCCCCTGGACCACTGGGGAAAGGGGGTGCCCCAATGTGAAGTCGGGTCAGTTGGGATAGTTTTGAGTATATTGTTCATTCGTGTCCATCTGCGGTGGACAGAGTAAAAGTAGAAACCATTGCAGAATTTGCCTTGAAATTGTTCATGCTATATTGTATATTTTGCTTGTCTTGCCCTGTCATTTTACCTTTAACTGCCTTTATTAACTTATGTAAATATATATTTTTTCTTGAACTCCGCGGTGCGTTCATTTCTGGTTGCGGGTCCAAACCACCTGCCTTGCTCTCGGTTCCATCTGGCCGCGGCTTAGTCCCCTCTCACATGTAGAACGCATACATGCTCGAAGGGGGGAATGTATTCCAGAGAAGAAGAGCAGCACAGGAATCTTAGAGTCAGGAAGCGGAGGTGGTTGCCATTGATGAATACAGCAGTCACACTTTAGCAGTAGACAGTGATAAGCTAAGCACATTTCATGCAATATTGAGAAGAAGATAGTAACTTATCTCCAACGCTAATATAACACCTCAGCCTCCAAACTAAAGCATAAATTTACATGTCATCTCAGTATTCACATTGCAGTTGCCACATCTTTTATGGTGACAAATGAGTCCTCATATGACTGACTGCCAGGGTCTAATTAATAAAATTAGTTGAATCTAAGCCAATGTTTCAATCACTTTAATCCTCCCTTGTGAGACTCCTTTCATCAAGCTTGCTATGGGGTCTTGCAGGCTTCCCCCCAAACCAACACCCATTTCCATTTCCACTGTCTTGTATATTTTCATCCAGTTTGACATATCCTTTAAATTGAATGTAATTTATTAAGATTGGCATTCTGTACACCAGTCTTAAGTACAAAATGTGTCTTAATGATTAAGAAACTCCAGCCTCTTATTGAATTAGGTGCACTACCTTGTGCTAAAATTGAAATCTACGTCTGTCATAATCTGGTATAACTAACAACAAGCTTTCTGGGGTCAGTTAAAGTAAATTTGTTGATCCGAGATGTCCCCTGCCCTGGTCTCCACTCCGCTACATCCACTTTCGTGGAGAGTGGAAAGCTGAAGGAACAATGTGGCGCCTCTTTGGTGCAAGGGGCTGTGCGCCAAAGATGCGTCACATTCACACTTATGTACACCAGAAAACTGGCATAGGTGGGTTAGTAAATTTTCCCTATGAGTTACACAATTAGGCCTCTTGAGTTGAGATTCTTGGCTTTCTAGGTGCAGAAGTGATTAATGAAACTTCTCTGCCCCTTTTTGGGACAAAATATTAGTAATGAATAACTCAGGTACAATCTGATATTGCTCACTAGTATGATCTATATTTCACAGCAGGATATTGCATCTGGTATACTGAAAATGCTGATAATGTGCATGCTCTCTGCTATGCCAGTCTTTGCAGGGGTGTACACAAGGGGACGGTTTCACAGTTAAAACAGCCCACTTCCTGACCCCAGTCAGCCACCGCTCTCCTGAATGATGATGATTATGGTCACCATCAAGATATTGGCACCTCACTTTTAATCCCCCTTCCTTTGCTGTTTCCCCTACCTGTTGTGATCTCTGCAACAAAACTCCTGAAGTCCTGGTACAGTAGTACAGCGGTGCTGATCTCCTGCAAACACCGCCAGTCTCCTGCATCAGGACTTCTGAGAGCAGCAGCAGAGATAGCAAAGTGGATGGATGGGCTTTGACTGTCTTTGGCGGCTGGGCGTAGGGACTGAAGGTGTTCAGCCATGCCTCTGGGAAGCTTCCACCTATAGAACCCCCCTGAGTCCTTGTAACTTTGACTTATTGTCTAATGTTATAGTTACATGTTCGTTGACTCCTTTTTTTTTTAATTCTATTCTATTATGTCTATACGTGTTTTTCTGCTGGAAGCATTCAGAGATATCCTTTACAGCAGCCGCATGGATCATAGGGAATTGTAGCCTGGAGATGAATCACTGGCTTCTGTGGGAGAGTGTTGTGGGCATGCTCTGTGACCTGTGCAGAGATCATTGTGCAGCGAGGGAAAGGAGGTGAGCTGAAATCATCAACCATTGTGAATAATGGTCCCTGTGTTGTCTATAGGTGTTATCTTACAGTGTAATCCTGTCTGTGCTGATAATGAGATGACTGCTGATAAGTGATCTCTACACAACAGGAAGTGTCAGCCTACTGTGAAGTTCAGGGGTTACTGCTGGATTTCAGTTTCTTCTATTTTAATGTTTGTTTGTTTTTTTAATAAAGAGAATAAAAATTGATAATATGTTATTATTAGGCATAAAATATCCTGGAATACATAAAGACAGGCACTAAGTTAACCAGGATATCAATTGGGTTCATACATGGAACAATGTATATGGCACATTGGACATATGCCAACTAAATATACCAATTAAGGGTGGGTTCACACCTGCGTTCCAGTCCGTCCGTTGCCAATCCAGTGAAAATCTCGGTGAACGGGATTGGCATCGGATACAGACCGGTCAGCGACGCATTGGTTAAAAACCCATTCATTTGAATGGGTTTTTAAAGCAATGCGAGGGTGTCCGATTGCACTCTCTGCGCTGCGAATCCTTTTTTTTCGTCGGAAACAAAGTCGGACACACAGGACTTCGTGTCCGACGAAAAAAACGGCTTCACAGTGCAGAGGGTGCAATCGGACACCCTCGCATTGCTTTAAAAACCCATTCAAATGAATGGGTTTTTAACCAATGCGTCGCTGACCGGTCTGTATCCGATGCCAATCCCGTTCGCCGAGATTTTCACTGGATTGGCAACGGACGGACTGGAACGCAGGTGTGAACCCACCCTAAGAAGACTTTGATATAGTATATAGACAAAGATGACACCAATCAAACAGAAATAATGGGTAGAAGAAGGGGTGAGGGGAGAGAAGAAGATGGGGAAAAACAGAGGAGAGATGTCTTGGGTGAGCTGTTGCAGCAAAAGAAAGTTGTATCTAACTGATGTGTCGCAATGGATGGTTTGGCTGCCTGGAGTTTGTGTAAGTGCTGAGGTTTCATGCTGTAAGAAAGCTATCCGAGGGTCACAGAGTATGATAATGTTAAAGGGGTTGTCCAAGTCTTTTGGATACTGATTAGTAAGTGATTTGTAGGGGTCTGACACCTGGACCTGCACCAATCAGCTGATCCAGCTACTGAAAGCTGTATACAGTGTATATGACTGGAAGCAGCACTGCTTGTATTCAGGTGGATGGTAGCAGAGCTGTAGTTCCATGTGCCACAGAGACATACACAGTAGGGTGGCATTGGGGAACGGTCATTTAATTGAATAAGAGCAGAGCTGCTTACAGCTGTGTACCATGCCAGAAAAGCTGATCCGCATGGGGTTCGGGTATATCCAAAATCTTTGCATACAAAGGAGTTAGCATGATGGAGATAACGAAAAGTCCACAATTTAGGGATTTTAGGAGATGCCTGTAAAGCAGAGAATCCAACAGGTGATGGTGGAGCTTATATAATTCTGTTTTTTGGAATTTTTTTTTAAACAAATATAATGACATGGAAAATTAAATCCAAAAATTATTTTAAATATGTTTTTATGGACATTTTCTGAAGACACTTTCCTTAGAACAGCTATTGAATTATATGCTATACTTAAACCTGCCACTGAGTGTCACCACACTCTAGATAAATGAAATATACATATCACCTATGGAATGACTGAAATCAGCTCAACCAACTATCTGCTTTAGAAATTTCCTCAAAAGCATGTCCCCAGACTTTATTGGATTATAGCATGCCCTCTGTTAGTATAGTATGTAGTATATGAAGAGGAGTGTCTGAGAAATTACTTATTTTCACCTGGGAACATTGAAGCTATCCTTGCATCATATAGACAAGACCTGGTTTCGTTGATGAAGACTATATGGTTCCAGTCTGTAGAAGTCTTGGTTTTTCATTCACGACACCACTGCAGACGAAGGCATTAGTGACTGTCTTTCAATGGCAGCAAAAGCTTTGAGCACTGTGACAGCAAATTTCCTTCTGTTAAGTGCTTTGAAATGGTGCGGTCAGAGACAGGTGTATAATAAAGTTGTCATCTGTCTGGATGGTGGACAAGGAAACTGTGGGAGCTGCTCTCACTTGTCGGTGGATGAAACAGTCTTCTCTACTGGTGGTCTGTCTGGGCTGTCGACAGCCTGGTCGCCAGGTGCATGTCCTTATGTAACCACTGCTCCCAACATCTCTTAACAGCTAGCTCAGAACAGCCTAGATGGCAAGCAATTCTTTGAAATGACCATCCTGCTTCTCTCAGTCCAGTGATGTTCCCCCTGTCAAAGTCTGTCAACTGGGAAACATGTCCTCAAGTGTGTTGAAGTGGCATGTCTAGCAATCAATGATCTCTAACCAAGAGGTACACTACCCAAAGGAAGCCTATGAGAGCCTTTTTATGGGTCAGTGTAAGAAGCAATTTTACACCCTCTTGTGGCAAGACACAGTGGGACAGATTTATTAAGACTGGCATACGAAACGCTCAACAGGCACAAGGCACACCTGATTTATCAAGTGTGCCAGAATGGAAATCTACACCAGTCAGGAACTGGCGTATATTTCCTGTATAACGAATGGCATTTTTTAGAATAAATATGTTGGCCAAGGTGTCCCTGCCCTGCACATACATTCATGGAAAGTGGCAAGCGAGGTGCAGAATGGGTCATACATTTGTAACAAGAAAGGGCCTTGCCTCAAATGTACGTTACATTATTTTGCATATTTATTTATTTATTTTGCTCACTTCTATAGCGCCATCATATTCTGTAGTGCTTTACAGACATTGTCAGTCACTGTCCCATTTAAGGCTCACAATCTACATTCCCTATCAATACAGTGGGTACAGAAAGTATTCAGACCCCTTAAAATTTTTCACTCTTTGTTTCATTGCAGCCATTTGCTAAAAGCAAAAAAGTTCATTTTATTTCTAATTAATGTACACTCAGCACCCCATCTTGACAGATAAAAAACAGAAATGTAGATATTTTTGCAAATTTATTAAAAAAGAAAAACTGAAATATCACATGGTCATAAGTATTCAGAGCCTTTGCTTAGTATTGAGTAGAAGCCCCTTCCTTTTGAGCTAGTACAGCCATATGTCTTCTTGGGAATGATGCAACAAGTTTTTCACATCTGGATTTGGGGATCCTCTGCCATTCTTCCTTGCAGATCCTCTCCAGTTCCATCAGGTTGGTTGGTGAACGTTGGTGGACAGCCATTTTCAGGTCTCTCAGAGATGCTCAATTGGTTTGAGGTCAGGGCTCTGGCTGGGCCAGTCAAGAATGGTCACAGAGTTGTTCCGAAACCACTCCTTTGTTACTTTAGCTGTGTGCTTAGGGTCATTGTCTTGTTGGAAGGTAAACCTTCGGCCCAGTCTGAGGTCCAGAGCACTCTGGAAGAGGTTTTCTTCCAGGATATCTCTGTACTTGGCCGCATTCATCTTTCCTTCAATTGCAACCAGTCGTCCTGTCCCTGCAGCTGAAAAACACCCCCATAGCATGATGCTGCCACCACCATGTTTCACTGTTGGGATTGTATTGGGCAGGTGATGAGCAGTGTCTGGTTTTCTCCACACATACCGCTTAGAATTAACACCAAAAAGTTCAATCTTCTTCTCATCAGACCAGAGAATCTTATTTCTAATAGTCTGGGAGTCCATCATGTGTTTTTTTGGCAAAATCTATGCGGGCTTTCATATGTCTTGCACTGAGGAGAGTATTCCTTTGGGCCACTGCCATGAAGCCCCAACTGGTGGAGGGCTGCAGTGATAGTTGACTTTGTGGAACTTTCTCCCATCTCCCTACTGCATTTCTGGAGCTCAGCCACAGTGATCTTTGGGTTCTTCTTTACCTCTCTCACCAAGACTCTTCTCCCACGATTGCTCAGTTTGGCTGGACGGCCAGGTCAAGGAAGAGTTCTGGTCGTCCCAAACTTCTTCCATTTAAAGATTATGGAGGCCACTGTGCTCTTAGGAACCTTGAGTGCTGCAGAAATTCTTTTGTAACCTTGGCCAGATCTGTGCCTTGCCACAATTCTGTCTCTGAGCTCCTTGGGCAGTTCCTTTGACCTCATGATTCTCATTTGCTCTGACATGCACTGTGAGCTGTAAGGTCTTAGACCTATAGACAGGTGTGTACCTTTCCTAATCAAGTCCAGTCAGTTTAATTAAACACAGCTGGACTCCAATGAAGGAGTAGAACCATCTCAAGGAGGATCAGAAGGAAATGGACAGCATGTGAGTTAAATATGAGTGTCACAGCAAAGGCTCTGAATACTTATGACCATTAGGGACAAGAATCTCTCACATTGAGGAGAGCATCAGTGAAGGTGTGTAGAGATTGAATTGCCTTTTGCCCTCTACTTGGCTAAAATCCCTTTTGCTGTCTCAAGTCTCGGTGAGTCAAAAGCAAATTGAGGATCTGTTACATCCAACAGAGGGCGTATGAGCTCCCCAGATCCTTTCCCATAATGCCTTGTGATATGTAGATGCTAAGTAGAGGGCAACAGGCAATTCAATCTCTACACACCTTCACTGGTGCTCTCCTCAATGTGAGAGATTCTTGTCCCTAACCCACTCATTGCCTCCCACAAAGCCAGCCAGTTCACTTTGCTCTGTACTGATGAGGGACAACAATCCTGAAACCAAAATCCTGAAATATAGATCATACTAGTGAGCAATATCAGATTGTACCTGAGTTATTCATTACTAATATTTTGTCCCAAAAAGGGGCAGAGAAGTTTCATTAATCACTTCTGCACCTAGGAGTGCTGGACCAGGGCTTCACCAAGGCTGAGACCTTGGCCATCCACTCCTTCATCACGGGGATCTTCTTCGTGACCTTTGCCACTGTGGATATCTGTCGGAGATATTGGGACGCGGTTAGATCGGCGAGTCCGGGGTCCCCTCTCAGCAGGTTCGTGGGCAGCTGTCCTGTCCAGCACAATGAGAGGCGGATAACGGTCTCAATGAGAAATCCGCATACCCCAGGAAGCGACGTGGCCACTTTCCTAGGTCGTTACTGTACAGTCATCAAGGAACCCTCCAAGATACTGAACAGTCTCGGCTTCTGGATATCCAAGTGGTCTGTCGTTGTGAGGCTCCACAGGGACCCTTTCACTCCAGACGGCCTCCAGCCTCTGCCCCCGACCTTTTCGCTTGGGAACTCTTACGGCCTGATCAACTACTCGGGCATGCCAAAACTCTGCCGGAGGTGTGGCAAGGCCAGGCACGTTGGCAAGGACTGCAAAGAGGACGCATGTCGGAACTGTCGGACGGTGGGGCACGAGTCAAAGGACTGCCCACGGAGGAAGACCTGCAACCTCTGTGGGGAGGCAGACCACGCCTACAAGGGATGTCCCAAGAGATCGTGGGCAAGGGTAGCGGCGGATTTCGCGGCCACGGCGCCAGCCACCCTGGCCAAGAAGACACCACAGCCCAAGCCCCAAGACAAGAAGAAGCAGCAGCCGACAGGGAAGCAGCAGCCCCCCAAGAAGCCGCAGCAGCAGCCCCCCAAGAAGGCCCAGCAGCAGCAACAGACCAAGCCGGCCAGCCAGCCATCTGGAACAGGTAAGGGGGCGAAAGCCCCACCCCCCCCTCCCCTCACCGTCCCCCCCACTGAGGAGCTCCCACTCCTTCCCCCCATTTCCTCAGTGGCCACCCCTGCCCCCCCTCGCCCAGCCTTGCCCCAGCCCACGCCCCCGGCCACGCCAGCCCCAGCAGCACTAACCGTCCTTCCTCCAGCTGCTGTGGTCCCCTCTCTGGAGGAATTCTCCCCCCTCCCCTCTCCCCTTTCTCTCGTTTCAGATGGCGGACACCGGAAGAGGAGGTTGAGCGAGGAGTCTTGTTCCAACGAGACTTCCGAGAAGAGGATAGCGGTCGAGGCCCCGGTAGAGACCCCCGAAGTCACCCCTGAGGAGGCCCTCGCCAGGCACCAGGAGCTGGAGGAGATGGTGGAACACCTGGTGGCGTACCCAACCCCCCATCGACATCCGCGAGGTCCTGGACCTCAGCGAGTTGGAGCTGGGAGAGATGGACACGTCCGTGCCTTCGAACGCCCTGAGTGAGATCAACGAGACCCTGCGGGACCTGATGCCAGCGGGATCCTTGGAAGAACCCCCTCCGGACGGGGGGGGGGGGCGGTAAGTAGACAGTCATTGTCTTGAAGGGTTTAATCTTTCTTTTTTTCTCTTTACAAATGGCGGGAATCAACATTCTTACCATTAACGTGAGGAGCATCAAAGACAAGACTAAACGTCAGACGGTCCTGTCCTTCGTGGATTCGTTGAAGAACGCTAATGTCATTTTGTTGCAGGAATGCTCTCTCCCTTCTCTTAGGTCCTACAGCCACCTCGGCAGGGAGTGGAGCCACGGTCCGTCCTACTGGTCCGGTGGAGGCGACTGCAAGTCCGCAGGTATCGCCGTGCTCATCCGAGGTAATGCCTTCACGCTTGAAACCTACCGGGAGCTCGTCTGTGGCCATCTTATGGTCATAGACGGGACCTGGGCAGGGGAGCCAATTAGGCTCATCAACGTGTACACATCTCCTCAGAAGCACGAGCGTATGGAACTTTTCCAGATCCTGCGCACTCAGCTCGCCACCACCAGGGCAGTGGTTCTGGCTGGGGATTTCAACTGTCCTGTGGAGGGCGACGGGAGAAGCTCCTCAACATCAGCGAAGCTGGACAAGACATCTAAACTGCTGATCGAGATGGTGACCGAAGCCTCTCTGAAGGACGCGGTGGGTTCCATGGGGCCGGCATCAGTGAATTACACTTGGTGTCGCCCGGATGGCTCAACTCGTTCTAGGATTGACTTTGTGTTCACCTCTCGGTCAGTAGCCCAGGTAAGACACTCTATGGTCCCTTGCTTTTTCTCTGACCACAGGGGCATTCTCTTTGAAGGGACGCTGGGGAACGGTTTCGCACCGGGCCCGGGGTCCTGGAAATTGAATTGCTCCCTGCTGGAAAATGAGGAACTGCTAGCGGAACTTAGAGATGTTTACTTGCTTCTTCGTAATGACAAGTTTTCTTTCAACAGGTTGTCGGATTGGTGGGAATATGTGAAAATCAACATCCGTTGTTTCTTACAGGCGAGAGGCCGTCAGCAGGCGGCCCGGCGCAAGAGTGACCTGAAGGAGATGCAGCGCGAGCTTCGTTCCCTTCAGGATCTCGAGCGTTGTGGCTGGGACGTCAGGGGCATGCTGGAGGAGACCAAGAGGGGCCTCAAGAGGCACTTCGAGGAGGAATCGCGGCAGGTCATCTTCCGTTCCAAGGTGGAGCAGCTGGAGAAAGGTGAGAAGTGTAATTCTTTCTTTTTCAGGAAGCTCCACTCAGGACACACGCCTGTTACAGAGATGAAGGATGGAGACGGAAACATCAGACGGGGGAAGACGGAAGTGATGGGAGTTGTCCACAACTACTACCGCGACCTCTACTCCCTGAAGCCCACCGATGAAGACGCTGAAGAGGAGTTCCTGTCAGGTATCACTAACACCCTTGATCCTACAGGTGCTGCTAAGCTCGACGCCCCTCTGACGGCGGCGGAAGTGCTCACTGCTGTCAAATCCTTTAGGGTCGGAAGGACTCCGGGCAGTGACGGTCTCCCGGCCGAGCTATACGTAGCTCTGGGGGGACCTGATCTGTTCGGATCTGAAAGATCTCTATGAGGAGATGATAGCGGAGGGTACCATGCCGCCGTCACTGCGGGAGGGACTGGTCACTATCCTGTACAACCGAACGGGAGAACGATGCGAGTTGAAGAATTGGAGACCCATCACTCTTCTCAATGTGGACTACAAGATCCTGGCGAAGATTCTGGCTACGAGACTGAAGGCTGTTGTCGGCACGATCATCCATCCGGACCAAACTTGTGGGATTCCAGGTCGTAGGATCGCGGACAGCTTGGCCATAGTGAGAGACACATTGCACTACATCGGAGACCGCCGTGCACATGCGGCCCTGATCAGCCTGGATCAGGAGAAGGCCTTCGATCGTGTCTCTCACACCTTCATGGCCAAGGCACGCCACCAACTTGGTATGGGTAAGATGTTCTGTCGTTATGTCAGCCTGATGTATTTTGATATTCACAGCTCGGTGATGGTGAACGGCTGGAAGACTGACTCCTTTCCTGTTAGCTCTGGAGTCAGACAAGGCTGTCCTCTGTCACCTCTCCTTTTTGTTTGTGTCATAGAGCTCTTCGCGGAGTCTATCCGGCAGAATCGAGAGATCAGAGGAATCGCCGCACCGGGACCAGGTGGATATGAGGTGAAGTGTTCCTTGTACATGGACGATGTGACTGTCTTCTGCGCCGATGAGGCGTCGGTGTCAACACTCGTCCGGACCTGCGAGCGCTTCGGCCAGGCTTCGGGGGCAAAAGTCAACTGCGGAAAGACAGAAGCCATGCTCTTAGGGGCATGGCAGCTGGCCTCCCCTGCTGTCTTTCCTTTCACAGTTAAACCGAACTTCATCAAGATCCTGGGAGTCTGGTTCGGGAAGGAAGGTGCGGCCCTGAAGTCCTGGGTCGAACGTCTGAAGAAGGTCAATCAGAGGATTGGACTGTGGAGTCTCCGGAACCTTACCATCGAAGGGAAAGCTCTGGTCCTGAGAAATGTGATCTTGCCTGTACTCCAGTACACGGCACAGGCATGGCCGCCGCTGGCAACGGTGTTGAGGGCCATCACCAGGACCGTCTTCCACTTCATCTGGGGCTCCAAGATGGATCGGGTGAAGCGGACACGCATGTACAAGAGTCATCTGAAGGGAGGTAAGAATATCCCAGATATTCCGGCTTTACTAAGGATTGCTTTTGTTTGTGACTGTGTTCGCAGAACCCTGAGGACAGCCAACGGATCCGCGGGGAAGACCATGTCGCGCTTGTTCCTGCTACCCCTCTGGAGAGGACTCGGCTGGGAGAAGTGGGACAGCTCCATCCCTTACAACTGGACCGTCCCGTGGTTCTACGCAGACGTGACCAGATTCGTGAGGGAGTTCCAGCTGGAGGGTCTGAAGCCGGATCTATGGAAACCGAAAACGATTCACAAGCTCATCCGAGAGAGGGATTCGTTGGAGGAGGTGCCAGCTCTGCCAGCAAGTACAGCGGAGGTCGTTTGGGAAAACATTTCTTCAAACTCGCTGACCAACGGACACAAGGACCTGTCGTGGATGGCTGTCGGAGGAGGACTCCCAACGAGGTCGTTCATGCACGCCCGCAACCTGAGCAGGACGAGGTATTGCCCGCGGTGCCCCTACAAGGAGGAAACATCTCTGCACATCTTTTGGGAGTACCTGTTCGCTCAGGGTCTGTTGGATGAGCTGGAGGAAGAATTCGAGGACTGCGTCCCCAGGAGGGGTCTGACGTACCACGCGGTGCTGTATGGACTTTTCCAGGGGACTCACGAAGAGACTGACATCCAGGCGGCCTGGCGCCTTGTGAACTGCTTCAAGGATGCCATCTGGTTCGCCAGAAAAAGACTGATTTTGCGGAGGGAGAGTGTCTCCTTCCAGGATTGTTGCAGACTGATCCACAGTCTGCAACGGGACTATTCGATCTTGGATAGCCTGGCCGGCGAAGAGGAGGAAGAGGACTGATCCACCACCATCGGCGGCGACGTTCTCCCCTCCCCTCTCCCCTCATGTGTGTTGTGTTATTCAATAAAGCTTCGGGCCTTGTGATTACCCCCTACCTTTTCCCCTCTCTCCTCTCCCCCTTCCATCACATGTACTCTATGCTTTTTGTTTAACCTTGTTTTTCAGAAATGTATGCTATGTAGGGTAGGAAGTAGTGGTAGTATAGGGAGTGTATCATTGCCTGTAGTTTACCTGTCCTGCCCCCTTGTGTGTTGTGGTCTTAAATAAAGCTTCAAGCCTGTGACCCCCCCCCCCCTTTTCCCCCTTTTTTTTTTGTCACAGATCTGTGTTTTATGTTTTGACCAATGTTAGAGAAGGTTTGTAGTGCAGCATGTTAGGAATAAAATGCATTTCCCACCGTATGTTGCGCCGCATCCCTTAAGGATGACTCTTAGTCATTGATTGTGGATTTGTAAGTCAGTGCGCTGCGTCGCAAACCCTTTGTTATTCCTTGTGGAAATAAGATGTGTTGTCAATAAAGAGTTTTTGTTCAATCAAAAATCCTGAAACAGCGCTGTATGCAGATAAGTGAAATTGGCTTGGCTAAAATCCCTTTTGCTGTCTCAAGACTCGGTGAGTCAAAAGCAAATTGAGGATCTGTTACATCCAACAGAGGGCGTATGAGCTCCCCAGCTCCTTTCCCATAATTACTTATGACCATGTGATATTTCAGTTTTTCTTTTTTAATAAATTTGCAAAAATATCTACATTTCTGTTTTTTTCTGTCAAGATGGGGTGCTGAGTGTACATTAATTAGAAATAAAATGAACTTTTTTGCTTTTAGCAAATGGCTGCAATGAAACAAAGAGTGAAAATTTTAAAGGGGTCTGAATACTTTCCGTACCCACTGTATGTCTTTAGAGTGTTAGAGTAAACCCACGCAAACACAGGGAGAACATACAAACTCCTTGCAGATGTTGTCTTTGGTCGAATATAAACCTAGGACTGCAGTGCTAACCACTGAGGTACCATGTTGACCATTATCACGCATCTGTGTCAGAAAACTGCAGTGTAAATGGGATAATAAATTTCCCTGAGTGTCTATTCCTAATCACTGTAATCCTTTACATATCTGCCTGAGACATAACTGTATGCTGAGTTTTGCAGCAATTCAACATTTCTAAATGGGTGCATTATTTTTTAAATGTGTATGTATAGAGAAAAATGGGCTCATATTAAAGGGGTTTTCTGAGTTGAATATATTGATGACCTATCCTTAAGATAGCTGATCAATTTCAGATTGGTGGAGGTCTGACGCATAGCACCCCCACTCGTCAACTGTTCACAGCAGCCACCAGTGTCAGAAATAAGGTTACATGCAAACAACCATGTGCTGAGTAAGTGTGCTAGATGTGTTTTTTCACAGCTAGCACAGTGACCCATTCATTTCTATGGCCACATACACACACCTGTGTGTTATCACAAGCCTGTGTATGTGGCAGTGCGCCCCAGGGCAAAACTCAGGACAGGTCCTATACCTGTCCATTTTGTGTATAGGGTGCACTGAGAGCAGTGACTGGGGCCATGGAGGTACAGATAGTACATGGATGCCATGCATGTGCCATCCGTGCTGCTCAATGTACAGTCGTGTGCATGTAGCCTAGGGAACAGACTCAGAAGCGCAGCTCTGTTATCTGTGCAGTGGCCATATTGGGTTACTGCATCTCAGCTCCCATTCTTTGTTATTTATTCCTGTACTAAGGTGACGCTAGGTTCACATTAGCGCTGGGGTCTTCGTCATTTGGATCCGTCATGGGACCAGAATGACGGAGAGTCAGACCGCTACAATAGCGGTTACATGCTGAGACCAGTGGACCCCATTGACTATAATGGTGTCCACGGGGTGTGACACCCTGCATCTCTTATGATCAGCACCATCTACACGCAGGTTTACATGTAATTATTATATCAAGCCTTTAGCATCACTGTCTATACAATAAAGGTCATACAATATTATTGTAATTGCCAAAAAAAGATTTATGCATAGCAAAAAACAATTAACCATTTGTATACCAAAATGATTCTATATCATCCGAGTTTTTTTTCTGGAGGGACTCTGCAATGTGTGATTATCACTGTATGTAAAATACCTGGGAGTCCTGGTCTAATAGAAGGAAAAAAAATAACACTTCCTTGCTCAATTCCAGCCCAACAATTGCAGAAATTCTTAAGTGTGAACCCAGCCTAAGGTAGTCTCACATTGTGTTCAATTTTTATGAATGTATAAGCAGAAGTATACACCAGACAGCATCCCTATACATTTGTAAATACAGTATGTACCACTGAAGGCAATAAAAACTGACCAAAAAGTTTACAACTAGTGGTATAGGATCCTACCTATTGTGGGATAATGTCCTATGTTTGCATATGTTGTACAGCGCTGCGGAATATGTTGGCGCTATATAAAATAAAATGTATTATTCTTATTATATGTTAAACCATTAACATCTATAGACCCAGTAGTGTACATGTTGGAAGATTTTTCTGTGTACTACAATGGTAGTGCAAACCCAACTTAAAATGTTTTGAGGTAGATGATTTTAGAATATCTATATATTAAATGTCTAGTAGATCGTTATAGTTTTGTGGGAAAAGATTCAGTAAGATTCTATTTATTCATTAAAATTCCTGATCATTCTGAGTCTAGGAGTCCAGTGGGAGGTACTATCAGTGATTGACAGCCATGTGTGTAAACAGACTGATAGGGAAAGCTGTCAGCTAGTGAGCCACAACTGGGCCCCTAAACCCAGAAAAAGTAATAAAGAAATCAAGTTATATTGAATATTTGATCACAAAACTATATATCAAGCTGCTATAGAACACAGTGGCAATGAATTCGATAGAATTTTTATGGTGACAGGTTCCCTTTAATGTAAATACAGAACAGGTTGTGAATTTAGCCCGAGCTCGGAGGTTTTTGTTTTTTTTCCAATAGTTGCATTAAAGAGAATGTGTCATGAGAAAAAGATGTCTTGCTTAAAGGGGTTTTCCGGCCGCAAAATGAATCTTCAGAATGCTGATCTATCCATAGGATAGGTCATCAGTATGTTATCTGTCAGGATGCGACACACAAACCTACACAGATCATCTGCTCTAGCAACCTCCGGACAGGTGGCATGCAATAGGAGCGATACAACAGCCTTGTAAACTGCATAGCGGTGGTTCTGGTGAACTACGGAGCCGCTATTATTACTTTAAAAGGAGTGGTGCTGCACAGGCCACGCATCCACTGGCAAATTCCTGTACCCGGAGACCTATCCTGTGGATACTTTATCAATATTAAAATTTGATTTGGGGTCGGACTGCCCCTTTAAATCAAATTTTTATTTTAAATACAGTATAATTTTAAAAGATTTTTTTAAATAAAATGTTTTAACCCAAATCCCAGCTGTTAGGAATACTGCAGCAGTGTCCCATGGCCGGGGGAAAGTTAAAAAAATAAATAAATAATGATAAAATAAAACATACTCCCCTGTCCCCAGTGCTCCTGTGTCTCCAAGTCCAGTCTTGCTGCTCACTGAGGCCAGTCAGGACGTCACAGCCGCAAGAAAACACCGGAGCAGCAGGACGGACCTCGCAGGGAGGCACCAGAACACCGGGGACAGGTGAGTATGTTTTCCTTTTTATTTTTTTCACCTTTCCCGGTCTAATATAAAAAAAATAATCCTGGACAACCTATGTAACCAGTAATACTAAAAGTACAGCGAGTGAGCAGCGCAATGCTCATCGTGCAAACAATGCCAATGCTGTATGCTCCAGGAAATAACTGATCTGCTGATCTGAAAGTGATGGCGTATCTTAAAAAGGACCTTTCATGTTCTCTAGCTCAGTGCATGTTATATACAGCACAGTTTTTCCTTTATTTGTAGTTCCATCCATCACTACTTCCATATACACACGTGGACAAAATTGTTGGTACCCCTCGTTTAATTAAAGAAAAACCCACAATGGTCACAGAAATAACTTGAATCTGACAAAAGTAATAATATATAAAAATTCTATGAAAATGAACAAATGAAAGTCAGACATTGCTTTTCAACCATGCTTCAACAGAATTTTTAAAAAAAAGAAAACTCATGAAACAGGCCTGGACAGAAATGATGGTTCCCTTAACTTAATATTTTGTTGCACAACCTTTTGAGGCAATGACACGATTCCTGTAACTGTCAATGAGACTTCTGCACCTCTCAACAGGTATTTTGGCCCACTCCTCATGAGCAAACTGCTCCAGTTGTCTCGGGTTTGAAGGGTGCCTTTTCCAGACGGCATGTTTCAGCTCCTTCCAAAGATGCTCAATAGGATTTAGGTCAGGGCTCATAGAAGGCCATTTCAGAATAGTCCAGTGTTTTCCTCTTAGCCATTCTTGGGTGTTTTTAGCTGTGTGTTTTGGGTCATTATCCTGTTGCAAGACCCATGACCTCCGACTGAGACCAAGCTTTCTGACACTGGGCAGCACATTTCTCTCTAGAATCCCTTGATAATCTTGAGATTTCATTGTACCCTGCACAGATTCAAGACACCCAGTGCCAGATGCAGCAAAGCAGCCCCAGAACATAACAGAGCCTCCTCCATGTTTCACAGTAGGGACAGTGTTCTTTTCAAGATATGCTTCATTTTTCCATCTGTGAACATAGAGCTGATGTGCCTTTCCAAAAATTTCGATTTTTGTCTCATCTGTCCATAGGAAAGTCTCCCAGAAGCTTTGTGGCTTGTCAACATGTAGTTTGGTAAATTACTTTTGTCAAATTCAAGTTATTTCTGTGACCATTGTGGGTTTTTCTTTCATTAAACGAGGGGTACCAACAATTTTGTCCACGTGTATAAGTAATACGACCCTTTGATTCCATCTTCTTTGATTTGACGTTACATGATACACCTAATGTAGAAATTTTTCACTATTCTTTGCTGCAGAGCTTAAACTAGTGTGCATTCAGAGGGTCAGATTTTTGGCACAGTATTTAATTTTACAGATGAAATACATTTATCTAACATGTTTCACCTGTAAAATCAACAAATGCATCAAAAACTGCATCAGAGACCACTCAATTATTAGTAACTTTTCACACCAAGATCCTTCACCACTGGTGGCTCAGAGCTCTTCCATTTATGAATGAAGGTTTGGTTTGATTTTCATTAAATTTATTAAAAGACACATCTCATTGAATAGCTTTTTATTTTTTAGGGTTTATGTTCACGTTCATATGCAGCTAAAGCCCTACATGCAGGCAGCCGCCAATGGTCGCACAAGTATACAGTATAATCCTGTGATCACTGTCTGCCATATGTGGGCAGCGTTTCAGATACGTACGGCTACAACAACATGAGCATGCAAACTTAGGTTATATTCACATAACCTTGTCACTTTCTTGACTGGGAAAAAAGGACAATTCACGTTAGGTTCACACTAGCGTTTGGGGACTCCGTCCCCCATTCCGCTTAAAATAGGTGGATAGAAAAGTCCTGCAAGCGAGTTTCCGCAGGTAACCACTTTTTAAGCGGATTGGGTTTCTGTTTTTCAGGTCTCGAAGCGGATTCGAAGGACGGAAACCTGAACTCTACTGTGAACCTAGGGTTAGTCTGTATTCAATGGCTATTTTGCATCTGGTCCTTGACCATTTTTGAAAGCCAAGTGTCATCCGTTTTGCATCCATGTGTAATGAATGTACAGTTGAAAAAACCAATAAACTTCATTGGTCTTTTTTTAACTAACCAACTGATC